>OV049871.1:18483329-19683329 GCA_920104075.1 Melanargia galathea | reverse complement strand
TTAGACCCAAAATATTATATTGTTCATAATTATGTACGGAACCCTGAAAGAGCGAGGCCCGACTCGCACTTGGCTGATTTTTTAACCGACTTCAAAAAAAGGAGGTTCTGTATTCGACCCGTATGTATGTATGTATGTATGTATGTTCGCGATTATCTCTGCAACTAATGAACCGATTTTGATGATTGTTTCACTATCGTAATCTACATACTTTCAGGAAGGTTTTAGTATATAACACATCGAGTTATCATTCTTACGTACGAAGTTATAAGCAACATAATACATATGCCACTAATATGTTCTCTGATATTGCCAGACCTATTGCTGAAGTCTAATATAGCTATTCTGTCCAAAGACTTCACTCTGATACGCCTACGTAACATTGACCTTTTGCAAAAACTTTTGGGCCGAAGTTAGTACGGCTGTACTATAGTGATTCCTTGGAGTTTGTGCACGGTTAAACGTGTATTTCCATTCTATACAAAGCCAAACCGCAAGGGTGTGAAACTGTTCGCGTATAGATTGTAAATTACAAGAGTACTACGCATACAAACTAATCTTGTATAGATCGGAAGGTAGGTTAGGTTGGGTTAGAACATTATAAAACCATTCACCTATATGCTTAGTATGACACATAAAATGTATATAAGTCACAGGATATTTAATAATATATAGGTCATAATCTATTTAACATAGTTCTCATTTATATTATTATTAATATAAAGAAAACAAATCACTAAAAAGCATAAAATAATTTTTTTCAAAGAAAAATGAACCGACTTCAAACGATTCGAACTCAAAAGTTTAAAATAATTTTTTATTCATTTAGATTGACGATTAAACTACCTAACTCAAATAATATATAATTTTTTGGAGTCGGCGCCAAACCACATTCAATTCGTCTTAGTAAAATCAGAGTAACTATTCACTTTTGAATGCGAGCGTGGTGAACCATAATAGTCGCGGATGGTGAGGCTGTCCGGGACGCGGGGAGCATATTTTCGACTTGAAAAGTATGAGACATTTGGCGCCGACTTCAAAAAATTATACCTATATCATTTGAGTTAGGTAGTTTAATCGTCAATCTAAATGAATAAAAAATTATTTTAAACTTTTGAGTTCGAATCGTTTGAAGTCGGTTCATTTTTCTTTGAAAAAAATTATTTTTTCTTCTTAAATTGCTTTAAGGGCTCTGGGTTCCAGCTTTTATGAACCTTTAATTTTTTCAAGATTCTTCCTTCTAGTAAAAAGTGGTTATTAATGCAAGTAATAACAACTTTAATCATTTTAATTCATCAAATGATAAAATAGGGTACTTTCGTTAGTGAAAAATAAATTATGAAATTTGATAAAAATAAAAATTTATGTAGAAATATACTTAAATATTCTGATTTTGAGTCATAAAAGCACGTGATTATTTTATTAAATTAAAATTAAAAGTCGTAATTTCCCATATGTATATCACGTGACCTAAAACACGAGCCGCCTTGTTGTGACGTCATAATGATAGAAAATACTAATATTAATCTGTGGTCATATAAGCAAAAACCAAGAAAGATAGAGAAAATACTAATATTAATCTGTGGTCATATAAGCAAAAACCAAGATAGATAGAACCTATGGAATTTGAACTCCAAACAAAAAAGGACTGTTGATATTTTTTAATATATTATATAAATAAATATTTTCGATATATCTATATTTTTAAATATATCGATATCGGAGTTCGATATACCGAAAAAACTACCGATATATCGGCTTTATTTAAAAAATCGTAAGTCACTTCAAAAATGATTACACAGTTATATTATAGTCCAGTATCTTTATTAAACAAATTAAATTATAAATATATATATGTGTTAGGTTATAGTTCTTAGTAATTATTTTATTTAAATAAGGTACAATATGGCCTGTTCCACTACCTTCTGATAAGTGTCGGGATAGCCTAAACGTAAGTTTTGTCACTTCCTTACTTATGTCAAGTGACAAGGACTATAGTTGTGAATAAGCTATCCGACACTTATCAGATGGTGGTGAAACAGGGCCTTATACCAATATTTTTAAATGACGTTATCACGTAAAATATTCATCCGTAAGCCGACTTGACAGATAACTAATGATGTTTACAAAGATGTTTTAACATTCTGGAATTCGGCAGAACAGAAGTCTGGGTTACATGCAAAGAACTTTGCAACCATAATTGAATCAATTTTTGGCAGATTAGTACTATCTGCTTTTACACAACTGGTTTGCATATTAATAAATAAATAGCTATCATTATGACGTCACAACAAGGCGGCTCGTGTTTAAGGTCACGTGATATACAGATTAAAGATTACGACTTTTAATATTAATTTAATAAAAAAATAATGTGCTTTTATTACTCAAAATCAGAATATTTAAGTATATTTCTACATAAATTTTCAATTTTATTAAATTTCTTAATTTATTTTTCACTAGTGAATGTCCCTATTTTTTTACCACAGAGGTATATCTATATACCTAAAATTACATTTCGTTTTAAGATGTAAGTATGTAAACTAGGAATACAGAAAAAACATAATATATTTTAAATGAAATACGGTAGATTATTAAGTTTACGATGATTTTGTACCTACATTTTTGTATCTACATTTCGATATCAAACTATCGATATATCGTCCAAAAAATATTAGTAATAAAGAAAAAGTAGCCCAGGTGAATGACTTTATCTTTACTACAATATTTAACTCCAGTGTTATATAGAATACATTTATAACCTTCTTGTTTAACATTGTTACGTCATGAAATGGCTGACTTATTGGCTGACAGCGTTTTACGCGGGATTAAAAATGTTTAAAATTTAATTTAATTTTATGGCATGAACGCGTGTTTATTTTGCCGAAATATATTTTTTGTGGCTTTTTATTAACAAAAACAACATTTTGAAGTGCTTTTTCAAACACAGTAGAATACCCTATTGCAGACAGTGTAGAAATTAGTAAGTAATTTTTAATAAACTTTGGCAACTCTGCCATGAACATGATGTTCTTTTGTCACTTTGAACTTTAAAATCTTTTGTCTATGGTCTACTGAATAAACCGAAAATGGCTGCGGTTAATTTTGTGCGAAGCGCTTTTAGTGGATTATTACGAAAATCCACGACATACAAATCTGCATCAATATGCAGACTATCCACAGTAGCTTTGCAACAAAAAATTTCCATTAAAGCGATCGCTAACGCATATAATATCGATCACACACGGAATGTGGTAAGAGATTATTTTAATCAATACAGATTAATTTATTTCCCTTCTATTATTTTGTCCTATTTAAATTGTCTAAAAAATATCTTTTGTTTACTTGTATTATTATTTCTTTATTTCAAAATGTCAATATCATAACCTTTATTCTCTTATTGCATAACGTATGTACAGTGAAGCAAAATGTTTAGGTACTAAATCAGCGTACCCGACAATACGCCACCGGGCCCGTTCGTAAGATAACCGAGTCGGAGATCCAAGACCGAGTGATCAAAGTGTGCAAGGCTTACGACAAGCTCGTTTCAGTGCAGGTACATACAGATTTATTGTTTCAATTTTGTTTCAGAATCGGAAAATCGTTCGCCCCTACAGCCACGCGCCCCCGATCACACTCGATCTTCTCAGGCAAAGAGTGATTCTTGTACTCCAACTCTATGACAAAATTAATCCTGAGAAGGTATTCTGACCTTTATAAAACAATACTGACAAAATGAAATAAATACCTATTAGGGCCTAACTACACTGCCGCAAAACCATAATAGCTAAACTATTGAAGCTCCAGCATATTATCTGTTGTGATTTACAACAGATTAGGAAATAAGTGACACTGCCTGTTCTAATGCAGAGATTCCTCTCTCCCTTGCGATTTTGCCAATGTACTTTGACAATGATACATCTCTGCATTGAGGTTGCCGTGAATGTTGATATATGACTGATATTTGAGTATATTAAAGAACTTGCGAGGGAAAGAGTGATAGAACAGTTGCCTGTTCCGCTTGTCATATAGCAATCAGGTTATAGCAGAATTTCAGTGGTTTTATATGTGATAAAGTTGTGCTAAAGGTGTTAAAGACTATCAGGCTAGGAATTCAATAGTGATGAGAACTTCTCTTTTTACAATTTCAAACTTTAGCTGATAATTAAAGGACATGTCTATTTATGGTACATGTCTATCTATGGTACACACACTGACTAATGCTCCTGTAGTTAGACTGATAATGTTCAAACCTTTTATTATTATTCTTGATGTATTATTTTTTTTCAGTTATCCTTGGACTCACACTTCATGACAGACTTAGGTCTGGACTCTTTGGACCATGTCGAAATCATCATGGCAATGGAGGATGAATTTGGTTTTGAAATCCCGGATGGGGATGCGGAAAGACTTGTTAGACCTAGAGATATTGTTCAGTACATCGCTGACAAAGAAGACATTTACGATTGAACAAATACAGTACTAATAAATCATTTATAATCTTAGACCAAATGTGTATAACTAATTATCTGCCAAGGCTGTATAGCTAATGTAGTTCAGAGCCTCTGCACATGACATTTTTGAGCAATAAAAGCTTGTTAGATTTAACATGAGTTAAGGAGCGACAGAATATAAAGGTACTTGGTTTAAATGTAATCAAAATTGTTTCTATTTTATATACTAGCATAATATCAGGAAGGATTTCAATTGTTTGTTTATGAGTTAATCATGTTCCATTACTCCTCAGACACAATTTGCAGTCAATATTCTAGTTCCAGATCCAGTTTGAAATCCAGTGCAAAATTTTTGCCATGTGCAAAGGCTTTATTTTAGCTGTCTTCTGATTTTATGCTTTTTTATTATGGGTAGGATGTGTATAGGAGCCATCACTCTTTCAGAGTATGTTTGAAGTAAACAAACCCCTCCCAGAAGTTGGAGATGATCTGTCAATTTTTCCATCAGACTTAATAAGTCCATCCATACAAATTGGCAGTAATTCCCAGACATAGCATTGACATTTACCGATCTACCTATGCAATCAAATCCTTTTCACAGACACATTTGGTCTTACTTAATTATTGTGATTAAGTTTAGTAAATAGAACAGATTCTTGTGTTGTATTCATTTAAGAAGGAACATTGTGATCTTGGCTGAAACATCTAGTATGAGATGTATAAAATGTAAATTGTTTTTATTATTGATTATATGGCTGTTAGAATAGAACATTGCTTTTTATTTGATCAAATAATGTACACATACTATTTGTGACTTCAATAAAGTTCTAAGTTCAATACTTTTTTTTTTAAATATAATTTTCTTGATATTTGAGGAGATTTATTCCCCATTTAATTTAATTAAAAAAATGAGAACAAGTCATGATTTAATTATGGAAAATATTTTTTTAAACATAGAAAACAGACCGAAAGCGAAAATTAGTAATGTGCGTGTAGAATATTAAAATAATATTATTTTATAGTGTGCTGCCATCTAGTATTCATTTTATAAAGTAATTGACTGGTGACTGGTGAGTGACACCTATTGGGAAGTAGAATTAATAAATCGGGATTAGGGCTGCCACTTTTATGTTTTTTGTGCAAATATTTTAAATTAGTAGTCCAAGAGCTTAAATTAATTATTTTAGTGGAAAAATGCCGAATTAGATAATAGGAAAAGGGAAGGCAGGCAAGAAGTAGTCTCAAGTTTTGAGCCGGTGTTTTATTTAGTAATCTATTAAAGAGATTTTGATGAATGAAGATCGAATCTATCTAAATAAACGTTACAACTTACACTAATTGAAGTCTAATTCGTATTGTTTAACTTTTTTAAAATGAAGTAGATTACTTTTAATGTACAACGTTATTCTATTTTAGGAATTTCAATGTAATGATTAGTTTTATTTTGAATTAGATAGGTACCTAATTAAGTACCTATGCAGGTGACCTAAATAGAGAATACAGCAAAATAAATGGATCGAGCTAGGCGGACGAATACAGTACCTACTCGCTTGTAATCCATTGACGACCAATACCTACACACAATATATTGTGACTTGTGAGCATGAGTAATCGATAAAACGACGTATCGCTGGTACATACTTGGGTAGATAGCATGTACTGTACTGTCCGTCAGTGCCGTAGCTATAAAAATATACATACATCGGTATGTAGCTACGGCTATCTGTTGCCTATCAGGAATCAGGATCAAGGAGAGGAATAGAGTAGCTTCTAGAGTGAAACATTTGGCAATAATTAAATACATAAGTAAATATGATTCCACGAATGTGCTATGGTTTTTATATTTACGTTATTATTAATTACGTAATACTTAATTTCTTATTGGAATATGCGATATATTATATTAGTATCATTGTCCATTGGCATATCGATTGCCAGTTGCCACATCGATTTGTACCATAGATCTTCGATAAACGTGTGTTGTTGTCTATTGGTCTCAGCTGTCAGTGACATTTCTCATCCAAGGGTCAAAATGTAATTAAAGATTTATGTTGTTTTTAAGAATTTTCATTACGTGTAATTTTGAATACGCTTATATAATAATAATAAAAGTGACCGTGATAATATTTTAGTTACCTGACGCGGATTACCAATACAAATCGATGGAAATAGATAAATGTAGTATTGCAAGAATTCTTTTATTTTTAACATGATGGTCTCGAATTTGCAGTTACAAGAAAAGTATAACAAAAGTAAGTCTTGTGTAATATTAAACATTATTATTTATTTATGTGTGATCGTTGTGATTTTAACCATTTAATAATTTTTCAGTCAGAAAAAATTTTTGCTTTTACTTGGACATTCAAGAACCAATACTATCTAGATCGATATCTCGACGGCTGCAGGACATGGGTCTGGTGAGTGAAGCTAAATTTTTACCGCCAAAACTTTTTGATCTTAGATTTAAAGACGTTTCAATGGAAGTTTTGTGGTTATGTATATGACTATAAAGTAGCTAAATTCAGTATATACTTCTAAAATATATACAAAGGCTTCTTTTCGAAAGCGTTTCAATTTGGTCGCGTTATATACGTTCCATTTAAGGAAGTTTTTATTAATATATTTATATCACGTAATTTTCAACCTTACTCTGTCATTGTGTTTTTATGTCATTTATTTAATTAAAGTATGATTAATTAATTGTATTTATTTGTAACAAATTATTTAAGACAATTTTTATTTTTAAATATTCATAGATTTTAATTTCAATTTAATGATCATTCTATCGAAACATAAAACGGAACGTAATGTTGCAATGGCCGTCTCCCTTCCACGCGTTCGCAGCGCCACTAGCGAGCGAAATTTAAACCAGAGCAAAATATCTCCATCTTGTGTGTCAGATTTGTGTTTGTTGTTAATTCTCGATTTTTATTTAGCAAATGTGTATAAATTACTTTAAAAAGTATCGCAAACATTGCCTAAAGTATTTCCAAATATTGTATATGATAAGCATTATAGATTTTATCAGTGTATATTGTGATTCAAGAGAATTGTAATAGTGACGAAGTGCCCGTCGCTGTGGCTGGTATATAGTTACTTATTTTTGTGATAAGCGGCGCGCGGGGGCCTCGCGGACGGCTTTTGTGTAAGTATATACGCTGTCCAATACCTACACGTGGGGGCTTGCACATCGATCGAGTCAGAATTGTTTAGAAAACAGTATAAAACAGAGTTGTCGGAGTGTCCAGTTACGCGCGTAGCTTGCGTTCGATTTTAGGTCATCTTTTGTACGCTGGCGTTAGAGCTGCGGTCGCGGCGTAAAATGCATCGCGCCGAGGCCGCGCGGCGCGCTCCGGCTCGACCACGCTGCGTTGCACTACATCCATTTAAAAGCGGTCTCAAATGTAGTTTTCTTTGGCCTACGCGTGTGTACATGGTTAATTTTTGACAGTTGATATTGCTCTTAAGACACCAAGGAGATGTGATTCTTAAGACAATGTTGTTAGGGATGAGTTTTGTGTACATTGTGGTGTTATTTTTTTGCGCGGGACGATTGGCGCGATTCGTCGTAGGGCGGCTAACTCGGCCCGACGCCGACTGTATTTCAAGGAAAACTCGATGAGTATGCGGCTTCAATTGTACCGTGTCGCCGACTTACGCTTACGTACACAGTACACGGCTAATGTTCCGCCAGTAATTGTAATAAGACACAATATGGGCACGAAACTGCTACATACACAATATGTCAGCATATTTTACTAGTTATATCACATTGCAAAACAACGATTATAGGTCACAAGAAATGTATTTATTGCTGACTTTCACATTGTTTTTGTTTGATGATCACGTTGCTTTACCATCATGACATATCCAATTAAAAGTAGCCATTCAAATTGCCATGTTTACAATGTCAAATATCATTTTCAATTTTCATACTGGCAATTCTGTATAATTATAAATTATAATAGTCATACACTCATAGTATATTCATATACCAAAGTACTGCATATTGTGTAATCAATGATGAATGATGGTACTAATTCTGTTTGTTGTAGACCACTTCTGAAGTAAACTAAATTTACAGGTTTAAAAATAATGCTATCCTTTTTTGTGGATCACATTATATTAAAGATAGCATTATTTTTATACCTGTAAATTTAGTTAAGTTTGAAGATTCTAATGTACACAACATTAGAATTAGCACTATTATTATATTAATAATAATCAACCGTTGAAAGGCTAATTGATCTAAGGGACATTTTGTAAAATTTGCAGGAAGACGGATCAGTTTTTTTTTTGAAAAAAAAAAAACAAAAAAACAACTATTAGATAAACTTTTATTTACTTAATACAGTAGAATAGAATAGAAAAGTGTTTTATTCAAATAAACTTTTACAAGTACTTTTGAATTGTCAATCGAATCTAACAGTATATCCCTAATTAAGTAAGAAAGTTTTTTAAGTTATTGCTGTTCAAAATGGTGTATTATTTCAGAAAATTTTGGTTGGTTAGCCCAAAATGCATCAAATTTATTTCTTTTTTAATTAATTAGTTTAAAAAGTAGTCAAAAAAAATTGAAACCTGACTCAAACGACCGAGAAAAATTTGCTGATTCTGAATATTATGTATATCATAACTCAATATCGCAAAAAAATTTGCTTAGACCAATTAGCCTTTCAACAGTCGATATGTCGGTTAAGTAAATGAATTTCTGAAACATAAAGCACAGGTTCAATTATTATCAAACATCAACATTTTTTTTTTAAATATTAACAATTTTTTTTTGGTCTTTGATTTTCTTTTCAAATGTCAATATGTCAATATTAAGATGTATTGAGGAATTGATAAGATAATAACCCTGTTATAAACTATGGAAATGTTTTTCAAATTGATGAAGTGATGAATCAAATTGTTTTTTTAGGGTTCTGTAGTAAATCAAGGACTCTTTATAATTTCATCTAGTTCTTATGTCTGTCAGTGTGTCACAGCCATTTTATTCAGAAACTATTAAAACTGTTTTGTTTGGCACATATACATTATACAGTTATAATAGCTGCTTCACTCTGATTTTGAATTCCGTGGAATTTTGACATTTCTTAATGTTGCCAGAGATAAAACGGTTCCCACAAAAAAGACAATAAATTCTAAACGTACATATAAATGAAAATCAATTGCCTCATGTAGACAAATGCCTGACAGATACTTCAGGTACATACCTACTTTTATTTGGCTTAAAATTGAACTTCAGGTGGTTCAGGAACCCAGTTTTTCATACAAATAACTCATTCTATTTTTTTAAATGACAACTGTCAGAATTCCACCTAATTAAAAATCAGACAATACAAATATTGAAAAAAAAAACATTCCTAGAGCGGGACATTTTTGAGGTATGTACTTTAACTTTGCTCTTTACTCGTAAACATAAAATTTTGTATTTTTTGTCATACACATAAAGTTGAATTTAGAAATTTGTCGATTGTGAATTCATTTTGTCAGATTACATCATTAGGTTCTAGGTTCTCAATCCTGATGCTGTTGGGGAATATCAAAATTAATTTTTTTTTTAGATCAAAAAGATTTTACTTTATATTTATTTTATATGTATAGGTTTAACTACATATAGATTTAACTATTACTTTATATAGATTTAACTACATAAAACTTGTAGCATTTTATTGGTATAATAATTGGTATATATTGGTATAAATGTAATAAATACTTCATTACTACGTTCAAATACTAATTTAGCACTTAGCCTATCCTCACACAAGGTGACCAAAATAAAATAAATTTTTCGATTCTTTGTGATGTGCAGCGCGAGGAGGTGTTCCTGACGTCGCGCGTGACGCACGTGGTGGGGGCCGCGCCGCCGGCGAGGGTCGCGCGATGTGCGCGGCGTGACGGCCGCGCGCGCGCTGATGCCATGCTGCAGCGGCTCCGCCAGCCGCCACCGCAACCGCACCCGCTATCCCAGCCCGCGCACAGGCAGACCTACGTGCAGCTCACCGTTCAAAAGGTCAGTGAACTCTGCTCGCTCAGCATTCAAAACAGCTAATGTGAAATGTCCACTTGACAGGCACTGAATCAGAATGGGATGCAACCTTTTTAGAATTGAGTGATCGACCGTCTTACTTAAAATAAATTAATGTTAAATATTTAGATCTTCTTTGCTAACCCTATTTTGCTCTAAAAAATTGTGTCTCAAAAAATTAGTACTATATGAAGTAACACACTTCATATAGTACTGATTTTTCATCATAATTTTGTTTATTTTAGGATTTTTTTGTCGTACACACTATCACATGCATTGATATCAATATCACATGTGATATAGTAATAGATTAAAGGAAATGTAGGTATTTTTTGCAAATATTCACATTTGCTGTTTTGAATGCTGAATGTTGAACAAAATAACATCTTGAGTGAATTTGTTATTGTTGCCACAACAAAGTTCAGACGTTTTTGATGCATTTTTGATTCTTAACGATTGTTAGTCTTGCTTGTATACTGTTAGTAATTTATTGAGGTAAACTAAAATTTTAAATAAATCTGATTTTGCTAAGCATCAAAAAAATATTTTAAAAAAATGCTTAGCTTTTTTTAAAGTATCATCTATTTATTTATTATACTTGGCATGGGAAAAAATGTTTTTAAGCTTTAATGAATAAAAAATGCTCTCTTGTATGACTAACGTTTATATATTTATTATTCTTATTACATACTATTTATTAATCTTTCAGGCTATAAGTCTATTGGATAAACTGTATGACACGTTCTTCACGGCTCCGCGTAAAGCGCATGTGAACCTCTTCAGTAAACATTTTCTCAAGATTGAATTTTTGGACAAGTATGGACCAGTTACTAAAAATAAAAATAATTCTGATATTATCTGGTTCAAGTGAGAATAGAATGAAAAAACCGAACTTCAGGTGTGGGGTGTGCAAAAAAATTTTAAATAAAATATTCATGTCGGTTCAATAGTCTAGTAATAACTTTGGAAGTTTAAAATGCTAACAATGTTTTAAGTTATACATAATATGTATAACTATAGAATTCCTTAAAGAATAACTAGTAGTTATCAAATCTTTTAAAATAAGCTGAGGTAAGTGAATATACTATATTTTTTATTGGAAATGAAGTGTAAATAAAAGAAAATGCTTTATAAAAATTAAAAATAAAATGCTTGAAATACAAAGATTAGAAATTCAAAAATAAAATCCAAAATAAGTGAAAAATTCATAACATACTTAAAATGTAATGTTTTGTTTTTTTGCTAACTCTACAAGATAATGAAGTCAGCAGGGGTTTTCATCTTCTCATTAATGAACCAGGTAAAGAGTTTCGTGAACCGACAGCAATCGGGCTGAGCGTTGCTAACTTGATTGCAGATTATGCAGGCCGGTGTACAAAGAGTTTGATGAATGGCCGCAAATATCCCTAGAGCCTGACCCGCCGAAAGATAAGAAAGAGTCGCCGGAAGTCCTCGTTAACGCTATTCCTTCCAATAACAACATTGCGCAGAAGTGAGTTTAGTACTAAACGTGAACATTTCTGCTGTTTTAGAGAAAAAGGGCACACATTTTTTTTTTTCAATGATCAGTTACAAACATATAACCTCTATTAAAAAAGGTCACAACTGCATATAATATGTTACACTTATATTTTATTGGAATTTTAATGTATCGTTAGTTTAAAAGGGCTCATCTGGTATGTGCAACTTTTTAGCTAAAATTATTTTTGTTTAAACCAATTTACCTCGAAAACATAAAATTGTTAATTGTGCCCTTTTTCTCTAGGCGGCAGATTCGACTGAACCGTACCGTCGCACGCAACGAATTTTTAACTGTTGACAGAATACGCGTATCGAGTTTTTTTAGCTGAAAATTACTTGTTCATTCGGTTTAATTTATTTCTAAAAAAAATTGGTTGTCTGTGAAGTGGGTTTACGGACGATAATTTGACGTGATAACGTCATTAGAAAACATTGCCTCTCTATCGCTTGTTCCGCGCTTTCGCTTGCACGCGGCACGTGAAAATGACTGCGTAAGACGTTATCACGTCAAAAAATTTAGCTGCCGACGGTATAGTCTCACGTCAGGCCGACGTTAATGTGACAAGGTCCCAGCAGCAATAGCGATGTGCGGGGCTTATAACAGTGTTTAATTCTCTCTCCAGAATGACAAGAAAGAGTCGTCCACGGATAAAAGAAAAAGAGGACAAGGAATCCAAGGGGGGTTACTGTGAGATGTGCAACGCTGACTATGCGGACGCGGCCTTACATCGCAGATCGCCCCACCACCTTGCCTTCGTCCGGGACCACACGAACTTCCTAGCGTTGGACTCGCTCATAACCTCCGGTGCTGATGTGTCCACGTTCTTGAGCAAATCCACACCCGTGAACGGTGAGAGACGGTCGCTGAGGAAGCTTTGCAACGGGGACGTCGAACCAAAGAGCAAAAGGTGGGTAACACTAATAGATGCGACCTGAATTGATTTCTGATTTTGCATATTACTTTTGATCTATGCTAGGTCTACAAACTTGAGATTTAGCATGGAGGGCTGTAGATCTAACTAAGTAAGAATTTTTAAAATAAGAGATGTAATCTGACCTTTGAAGTCCATTCTATGAAATAGTTAAAAAAATATGAATTTATTTACTATTGGATGGCAATTTATAAATGAATACCACAGATGCTCACTTAAATGTTTTAATGCTTCCTTTTAAAGCCAATATATTGTTCCTCCATCTTTTGATCTGCCATCGTTACTGAAAAAAAATTTAAGTAATCAATTATTATTAGTTTATAGAATAGAATAGAAAAGTTTTTTATTCAAATAAACTTTTACAAGTACTTTTGAATCGTCAATTGAGTCTACCACAGGTTCGGAATGCAGTTCCAGCTGAGAAGAACCTGCAAGAAACTCGGCGGTTGCTCTTTTTTTAAAAATAACATTATAACAATTATTATTATTAATGTACATGATTGAAATGCCGTCTCGCGCATTGCTGGAACGATATAATAATAATTGATATTAAAAAATTAAATAAAATTAAACTAATTCAATCATTTTACTGTAGGTCAAAGCAGTCCCAATCGCCAGATGTAAACGGCACCAGTCCAAGACGTAATGGTGTGGACGAGGAGAGAAAACACAACACTCGGTGCAGCAAACGTACCAGCGAGTCCAACTCCCAGCCTTCGGAGGACCGGCAATACTACAAAGTTGTTGGAGTTAGCACCAAGTTGCGTTCGAGCGGCGGTTTCGCCCCCAAGAAGAAGGACTCCCCACCCAGGAACGGGACTAAGCCTTTAGTGGTGAAATTCAGAAAGGTCCGACGCTCTGAACTGTCGGTGTTGAGCGACGAGGCGGAACAGTTCATGTTCCCGAAACGAGCCAGCTCCACCAGTTCAACGTCAGATGGTGATGACGAGGAGAGGGTCGTGAGGAACACGAGGAGGAAACCGACCCCGCAGCCGCCGCAACCCGAGAGACAGAGATCGGCGCGGCCTTTGGCCCTGAAGGTACGATAAGTATTCTTAGGCGTCGTCCTGCGAACTCGTCGCGAAGACTTTCATTTAAAACTATTTCGGTTCATGGCCGCAACTTTTCGCAAAGCGGGTCAGATTGTGCCCGCGACCTTTGTGTTCAAAAACGGAACGTAGGCTGAAAGCGGTCGTCATGGAAACCGACTTATATTCTATCTCATTCGCTCGCAGGCTAATTCCTATTTGAATATGTTTGTCTCTTTTTGGTGTCGCGTTTTCGTTTCATCGAATTTTCAAGGTGCTAAAGAAGTTTACTTCAATAACAGTAATAAAATTTGACGTGACTTGTATTCTATCATTCTCTCGCAAGTCGCAGGCTAAATCCTATTTGAATAATTATGTTTGTCCCTTTTTGGTGTCGCTTTTTCGTTTCATCGCATTTTCAAATCACAACGATACTAAAGAAATTTCACTTCAATAACAGTAATAAAATTTGACGTCGCAAATGCGTTTCGCGAGAAATTTTTATGTAAGTTTTGTCTTCGTAGGAGGAGTCCTCAGAAGAAGACAGTTGGCCCGAGGATAAGAGGCGACGGAAACGGCGAGGCCCGGTCGCGGCCAAGCGCGGGAAGAAACCGGCCTCCAAAGCTCCGGTCGTGGAAACCCCAGTCTTACCCCCGGACCCCGTCCCACCGGAGGAAACGGAAATGGAACCACCGCCCGAAGCCAAAGTAACTAACAGCCCACTAAGGTAAATATCTAAAAATAAAAATTCTTTTCAAAAAATCGATTTACAAACGCCACTACAAAGTATAAAAATCATTTTTGTTTGTACACATAATGTTGAAGTAGGGTGAGCATCGCGCGTCGGTTTATGTCGTTTCTTTTTATGCCAGCTTGACTGTTGGATAGAGAAATTGAAGTAAAAAATATTCTGGACTTCACTAAAAAAAAAAACACGCAAATCTGTTCAGAAAACTCGGAGAAAGACATATGTGCCGAATTGAGGACTACCTCCATTTTGGAAGTTGGTTAATAATAATAGTTATTTTATGACCTATAAAGACCAGTCCTGACACAGTCTTGTTGCATAGTTTGAGGGGACAAAACAGTTCTTGAATGTTTTTGATGAAATTTTGTTTGCTTGTATATTTTTTAAATATTTTTTAGTATAGATGCATTATCTAACATACCATTTTCATTCCATTTCTAAGGGAGGAGCCAGCGGAACGGTGCATGAAGTGGGAGGACGGCAAACTCAAGTACACCCCCGCAGTGGAGCAACTGGAGTTTGCCTTTGAGTCCGTGCCCCACAGTGAGCCCTGGTACGAGACCTTCAAACGACAGGATCAGGACAGGCTCGTCACGAAGAACGTGCCGCAGTACTTTGGTATGTAACACTTTTATAGTTAGTAAATTTAACATTTATTACTAAAACTTTTTTTTTAAAGAATATTACCCATGATGAACATGATTAATATATACCCCTTTCCCCTTCAAATAAGCGAAAATTTGTGTTAGGATTTACATTTTTGCCGTGAAAATCAAAAGATATTTCAAAATTAATTTGTTATGTTTCCTAAACAATATGTCAAAAAATTGGCATTTATATTTGTCATTTCCGCCATGTTGGATTTGTCATGACGTCATAATTTATGTATAACACGCGGAACACTCAGATAAAGTGTTCTGAGTGAACTTTTAAAATTACACTCATAAACTATTATTCTAATTACATTTCTTTGGCTTTGCCATAGTTTCTTTTTAAAATTTCTTATTTCTTGCAGAATTATATTCTAAGTCGGCAAAGTTACCGTACGAAATTGGCCAGTTACCACCACTGAAACCAAACTGTTGTCCCCTGAGCGACTTGGTCAAAAGAGAGGAGAAACCCGGTCCTTCACGATCCTATGGAACACGGGGCATGAAGAAAGAGAAGATTAAGAAAAGAACGGCTGCCTTGATAGCCCTTGAGAGTCACCCGAGGAAGTCCCCTAGAGAACATGCTTCAACATTAGCTATACTCGGCTCTGCAGGGTTAATACATAGAAGGTACCTAAGTCATATTTTTATGTACGACTTAATTTATACAAGATTATTATTTTTATTATTTCAAGTACTTTTACTATGTTGATTGCTAAGAAAAGTGAGTTATGTTACCTGAAACTTAAGTGAATTGTCATCAATTGTTGTGGGGAATCTCAAAGTTCTTTGTACCTTCACTGTGTAGTGCTTTGAATTGGCACAAGATCTCATTGGACATTTTGTTTGGACACAGTATGTCCAGTATTATTTGTATTATTAGAGGTCATTGGCAACATGAGTTAAATTATTATTATTAGTATTATCTTCATATTGAATTTGATGATTGAAAATGATTGTCTGTCATGAAAAATATTTAAGAAAAAATGTTATTACATTAAACTGCTTTTTTTCTACAGCAAAATTATGGACCCAATTTGTGTACTTACTTTAATGTTATCTTTTATACTCTTTCTATGGTGTACAACAAAATAATTCATTAATTCAAGGAAAAATGGTGACGATGCCAAGTCTACAGCCTCTGAAGACACAATGAGTGATATACCGCTGAGTATGAAGGTTGAACCCGTAATGTCGGAAACCCAGGAAGCCTCGGAGAGATTGCAGCAGTTTCTGTCCGAAGTATTCGAGGAACCCACAGACTACGATGTCTCAGAAGGTTTTATAGGTAAGAATGTAATACCATGTTCTGGGGAAATGTCGCAGACTATGTTTTACTTTGACTTTGTTCATTCTCACTCAACAGAAAATGGGTTTAAGTGCTTGCATAGACGAGGGACAGTCCTCTGTATTTTTGCCCCTCAAAATAGATCATTTAACATCTGTATTATCTAAAACTAGGTCATATTGTAATTGTATCGCACACGATGGAGAAATGGTACGCCTGTGTAATAATGGAACGATGGAGTATTGTAATTTTTTTTAAACTCATGTTACTCACTTTTATGCTGTAAAAGGTACGCTAGGCGTGACGTCACCGCGATTAGGGGCAATTTTATGAGTGCATGCATGAGGGAACAGCTTAAATGTGAAAAAATACAACTTATATATTAATATACATAAAAAATACATACAACTTATATATTAATATAAGTTGTATTTTTTAGTTGTATTAATTAATTAATATTAGTTGTAGCCTTAAACTATTATAGTTTAAGGCTTATTTCGTGGTATAACGACAATCTAATGTATAATATGATGATGTTAAGTCAATATATCAATATATCAATGATGTTAAGTCGTCCGGATCAGCCTCAGTAATGGGTGTTCCCCAAGGCTCTATTCTGGGTCCATTCATGTTTCTGGTTTATATTAATGATTTACCACATTTTGTCAAAAATGCTTGCGATATTGTACTATTTGCTGACGACACGTCTTTGATTTTTAAAGTCGATAGGACTAAGGACAATTTTGACGATGTAAATAATACATTATCTCAAGTTTCACACTGGTTTACTACAAACAATCTACTTTTGAATGCAAAAAAAACCAAGTGTGTCGAGTTTCTATTGCCCAATACAAGGGTTACTAGCAAAAATTTAAAGATAAGTGGTGAGCCATTGAAAACTGAGGACACAACTGTGTTCTTGGGAATAACCCTAGATGCAAAGCTTCAATGGGGCACCCATATAGCAACACTTGCTGGCAAGCTCAGCTCTGCTGCTTACGCTGTTAGGAAGATTCGACAGATAACAGATATAGAAACTGCAAAAATTGTTTATTTTGCATATTTCCATAGTATTATGTCGTATGGACTCATACTATGGGGTAAAGCGGCTGATATTGAAAAAATTTTCGTTTTACAAAAAAGGGCAATTCGCGCAATTTATAATTTAAAACCGCGGGATTCCCTTCGAGAGAAATTTAAAGAAATAGGTATTCTTACGGTAGCTTCTCAATATATCTATAACAATATAATTTTTGTTAGGCAAAACATTCACAGTTACATTAAAAAGTGCGAATTACACGACAGGCAATTAAGAAATAGAAATAGGCTCGTGATTCCTCAGTTACGCCTCAAAAGGGTCCAAAGGTCATTTGTGGGAATGGGCGTAATGTTCTATAATAAAATTCCACAAGCAATCTTAGACTTGCCTTTACACAAGTTTAAGAACTCTATTAAAAATATGCTCATAAAAAAAGCATATTATACAATTGAAGATTATATAAATGATAAAAAAGCATGGAGCAATTTCTCAATGTCTTAAACCGAGTATTTGATTATTGGTGTTCAATTCGATGCTTTGATCATGGGTAGCCTAAGTATGTCACGCTCTCTTTAAACATTTCTGTGGTGGTGTCGTGTGGTGCGGGTTGTTACGTTCCCTCGAATATGGTTGAGCGAAGCAATGGCTGGATCATGCGTCATGCTCGTGAACGGGTGCCACCGTCGGAAATGGGGCTACTTTTGTCTGCCCTTCTTCACATGTGTAGAATTGTAAGCACCATTCCGAACCTGTGGTAGATTCATTTGTCGATTCGTAAACGCTTCCGAAAGTTTATCTGAATAAAATTATGATTACTTATATAAATGATAAAAAGGCGTGGATTTGACTCGTTCCAGCAATGCGCGAGACGGCAATTCAATCATGTACTTACCATAAAATTGTTATATTGATATTGTAAATTTGGAAAAGAGCAACCGCCGAGTTTCTTGCTGGTTCTTCTCGGTTGGAACGGCATTCCGAACCAGTGGTAGATTCATCTGACTATTCAAAAGCACTTGTAAAAGTTTATTTGAATAAAAAACTTTTCTATTCTATTCTATAATATCGACCCACAAACAAACATTTTATCATACCCATATTTTACATTAGAGTATGTAATAAAGGAGATGTTTCAAATCTGGCTAAGTCTTGTACAGTAGCTTACAAATTAAGAAAAATCTGTTGTTCTCGGGAAAAATAAAATTATTGAGTTAAAACTAATAGTTTAGTTGTACAAAAATATTTTTCATTCATTTATTATTGATCGATTTTCAATATGGCGTCGCTGGCGTCGTATGGTTTGACCATAGAGAAAATAATAATAAATAGAGCTGGCATAATGTCCTATAGAAATTAGTGGATGGGAAAATAGCTCAAGCTTATCAAAATTTTCATAAGTGTGAAAAAGACAACATTACATTTTTTACATAATAATAAAACAGTTTGCGGCACACTCGTGACTTAAGATGGCCTCCCTAAAATGTATACATGAACACTCACACATGCACAACTTGAGACATCACAATGAACACGCGCCATTTTATGTTACAGGATTGTGCGTGTGTGAGTGTATTTTTGGCACGTTTTTAAGGTAGTTATGCCAACTCTATTTATTATTATTTTCTCTATGGGTTTGACGTAAACTGACAGCTTGTCACTTCAAATAACAATTGTCATTGTGATTGATATTCTGTCAGTCAATGGTGGACTAGTGGTCAATTGCAATCGATTTCTTTAGGCTTTCGTTCTTGTGTACTTCGCTGTTTGATTTTTGAGTTCTTTTCAACAACTTCGCTTTCGTTTTCTGGATTTTGGACCGTTTTGCTCATCTGTTTACCTGGCTTTCGTTTTTGGACTGTTACTCACACCATCTGTTGACCCGGCGTTGTGCTACACGGACTTCGATTTTGCTTAGCGATTTAGACGGTGTTGATACGATCTAATGACATTTCTGTCAAAGTCATATTATGTCAAATCAAAATGAAAGACATTTTACCGCCATGATGAATTTTTATTACGTGTTGCAATCCTAAGCAGAAATACTTGTTTTGTACAACCAAACAAAACCATTTTATAGAAAATATATAGTTAAAAACTGTTCAATGTTTTCTGGACTATATCCAAGTATACTGTACCAAGTCCTAGCCAAGGCCTCATACAGTGATGAAACATCTCCTTTATATATGTACGAATTTCCAGGCGACGAAACAACAGTAATAGCGTCAAAGAACCTACCGGACATGTCGAGCCTGGTGTCGGAGTGCGAAGACTGTGATATAATCCGCAACGAGCTGAAACAGTCGGCGGCGAGCCGTGGCCGCGGCCGCCGGGGCAAGTTCAAGAAGAAGAACAAGACCGGCTGGCCCAGCAAGAAACGACAGACTAAAAAGGTATTAACAGGGCAAAGCATCAATCTAACAAGCTAAAATTTAAGAAAAAATTTTAATATACAGAAATAAAAAATTGTCCATATCTTGAAAACTATTAAACTGATTTTGATGAAAATTGCACTGTTGCAAATGTGTGGACAAACATACATACATCTATAACATTTTGTATGTCTGTTTGCAAGCCCTAATAGATTTTTATATTTACATAATTATATAAATTATGTGAATATATTGCGGTTCCAGTAATATTGCATATATTTTCGTATCAAATTGATAACCACCTTTTTTTAAAGTCCCACTTTGTGAAGTAACCACTCTGAAATACGTATGATAATGTTGAAAACTGCGAAATCAGTCAAAAAAGACTAATAGTCTTTGAAGAAAATCTTGACAGACATTTAGATGACATGATAACACCAATTCTACACTTCTTACTACAATTCTTTCACATTTAACACTCAATGCTAATTTTTATTAAAAAAAACATTTCTTTCATTTAATTAAAAGGATTCCAGAACAAACAGTATCGAGTTGGAGAATGCTGAAAGTTTGGACAGGTTGTCGGCTGAACCACCAGACGATGAAACAACGCAGGACACGATGAGTGAGGAAACAATGTCGGAGGCGGGGAAAGATGAGGATACTTTGACCGAGGATAACTCACAGGTGGGAAAAAATGCACACATAAACGTATACTCACGTTTTAGCGTTTAGCTCAAACTAGCTGCGCCTCGCGGTGTTACCCGCGGTTAATAAGTTTGTACACATAAAAATATTGGAACAGAATCTTCTAACAGTAACTTAGCAAAGAGAACTATGGTAATTCATGCAAACACATACAAATGCATGGTACAACAGCAAACTATTGCAATATACCCGAATTAATAATTCCGCGGAATTCTGACGTTTTGTAATGTTACCAGAGATAAAACTATTCCCATAAAAAGATAAAAAATTCAAAACTTATGCAAATACAAATCAACTGCCGCATGTAGATATGACAAATGCCTGACAGACACTTCATGGTCATAATGTCATTCGACATCCATTTTTCAATAAATTTTTTCAATGTGCTTCTTTTGTTTTCTATTGCTGTTAGTCTGCACTTTCTAGTTTCCACTCTTGGTGTTTTCTATTTTAAGGCGAAACGAGTAATATTATTTACTCGGCATATGGCTTTTTATGATGACAGGGAGTTAAAGTAGTTTGGGGTAAAATTGTACTTCGTAGATGTTAACCCTGTTCTCCATACAAATAACTCATCTGTAAATGACAATGACAGCTGTCAGAATTCCGCGGAATTAGTAATACGGGTATAGTGTGTTATGTGAGCGTGATGTACCTAAGAAAAATCAGCACCATCTATCGCGTTTTTGGAAGTCTATATCTACTTAAGTCCCACAGGAACTCTTTTTCCAGGATAAAAAGTAGCCTATGCCTATGTGCTATTCAAGGGTATAATCTATCTCCATTTCATATTTCAGCCAAATCAGTTCAGTAGTTGCGGCGTTAAAGAGTAACAAACATACACACATACATACATACACACACACAAACTTTCGCTTTTATAATATTAGTGCTATTATTATTGTTACGAAGCACAAACCAGCACTGTTGACTTCTTTATGTTGAAAAAATATTGAACACAGTGCAAAGTATTTAGTATGGCAACTATAAACTTGTTTTTACTGTCCCAAATAAAGGTTTTATTTTTAGGCCTTAATTTACCTTCTTTACCTTCTTTTTAGATTGATGATGAAGTGGGGAAATCACCAAATGAACAAACCCATAAACCAAATCCAGCGGAGGTTGACCACAACACAACGTTAACCCAAACCGATGATCACTCGTTAAAGTTGGACTTAAAAGTTGTTTTACATGACAACGAGAAGTCCCCTTCAAAAGTTGAGAGCGATAAAGAGGACAACACATCTTCTTCTACGTCGGACGGAGAAGATAGGGAGGAGAAGGCGAAGAGAAAAAAGAGAGTTTTACAAGGGTTGTTGTTGCAGCCGATAGTGAGGGTAGCACGAGTGGACCCGAATGCAGGTCGGAGGCTACGTTCCTCAGGTAGAGCTCGAACACATCGGAATAGCTAGCGGATAATACATACTCGAATACATGTAGTGATATAAAGTGAAGTGATTAGTGTTTCAAACCAGTGACGATTTGTGACATTGGCAACTGGAAAATATAGTCTTATCTCAAATTCGCCCATGCTATACAGAAGCCCCATGGTTAGATTTTTCTTTATTTATTTATATATGTACCTTTAATAGAGGTTATAGAAATATAACTTAATACATATTCCTCAGCGCAAGGCCCAGAGTGGAGTGGCGCTGTATTGCGGTCTTTTTATAATTTATTATTTATTTGGCATACAGTGAAATCAAACACAAACTTTGCCTAGGTATGCTAGGGCTTGGTCTCCGTTAACATTATGTCACCACTCATATGCCCTGGCTCTTAATTTGGTCAGTAAAACATCGGGTGTCACATATTTATGTGGAGTTGAAAATTTTAATTTACTTAATTTTTTTTTCTTATTTTTGTTCTGAAAGAGGGTAAAATAACTGGTTCTTTAGAGGAAAAGTAAATTTACAGTTTGGCATGTCCTATACATTATATGACCTTGTAAGACATCAGTCTTGAGCAATATAGTACTTTTCAGTTGATCACAATCTCAACTAAGTGTTTTTATAACCCCCGGCAAGTAAGTTGACCGGTGACCTTCAAGTGCCCGCAGCGTCGTACGAGTGAGCGGGACACAATACGATTGGAGAGCCAATCAGCGCTTACGAGGGATCCGCGAGAGCTAATCAGTGCTTACGAACGATCCCCACGCCCTCCCCGCGACCCCCTCACACCCCGAGATTCCTCATTTTCGACTTCAGCGCATTGAAGGTCACCGGTCGACTTATTTGCCGTGACTTGTACAGGCTAGAAATTAACCCACAAAAAATTGTACTACTGAACATTTCAAAATTATAAATTGGATACCTGAGTATTTCCAGCTTTCACCAACCAATCTCAGCAAAATATGTCTCTTCCATCGCACAATTTATTGGCTAAGTATGTACCCAGTTGGTACAAACAAAAGCCATAAAACCAAAAATTTTATTGAGTCGAATGTCAGCTAAATAGCTGGGTCCACACCAGACGATCCGTCGCGCTCGGATCGCACGCGGCAGGAGAGCGATCCAAATGTGCAGGCGGTGTACAATACAATACAAGCGCATGGATCGCGCGCGGCACGTCCACACCGCCTGCACATTTGGATCGCGCTCCTGCCGCGTGCGATCGGAGCGCGACGGATCGCCTGGTGTGGACCCAGCTAATCAACAGCTCTTAAAGTAGTGCTATACATTTCACAATGTTTCCTAAGAAAAGGATAGCCAGTACTTTAAGGCGCAATGCTCAACTACACTAAGTGCCTGTTTCACCACCTTCTGATATGTATTAGATAGCTATCTACAACTTTTGTCTTTGTCTTTTGTCTTTGTCTACTTGACATAAAGTAAGAAAGTGACAAAACTTACGTTTAGGCTATCCGACACTTATCAGAAGGTGGTGAAACAGGCCGCAAGAGTTGAGCGAAGTATATTTTCTCAAAACACCTCAAACTCAACTGAAAGGCGCCCGGTTTTGTTTCCACCGTACGCCCAATGTAAATAAAGCCAAGTTTGAGATAAAAAAGATGCTCCATTTCAGAGACGATTTTAGATTGATTTATCAATTTAGCTTAGAAACGTACAACTGAATCAGCTTAAATTTCAGCTTAAATTAATTTAAATGAAAAAGCAATTTTTCTAAAGGTTTGTACAGTTTGAATTAATATTTTTGGCAGTTGAGAAGTGAGCTGCAATAGCCAGTCAGCCCCCTGATTGTGTAACTTTTGACGATGAAATGGTATTCATTTGATGGCCTAAGGCATCAAAGTAAATAACATTATTGAAATAGAGCTCAATTTCGTGTATCCATTCTTATACGTTTAGGTATGTACGATACGATCCATAACACTCCATGTAATATCAGTAGTACTGAATTTGTGACTTTAAATCAATACATACAAGGTATATTTTACTTTAATGGCCTTAGGCCATCAAATGAATACCATTTCATCGTTAAAAGTTACACAATCAGGGGGCTGGTCAGTACCTGGTAAGTGTGAGCTTTTGCTAAAATAATATATCATTGCATCGCGACTTAGGACTAACATCTCAGCCGTCAAAAAGATTGAATCAAACTGTACTCCATCGACAAGCGATGTCTTGCAAAGAGTACCGTAAAATGTGACTGAATACTGTTATAGCTGAACACTTATAGATGATAATTATGTTGGATGATGCATTTTTATAAAATGCTCTTTTGTATTATTTTGTTAGGTATATTATTATATGTTGTCACAGCATAGCTATCCCACAGGCCACAGTTGGACATTGCTATGCTAGGGATGTGGTTGGAACACTTCAACAAGTAATTATGCTGTTGCTGATTGTTTGAAACTGTGGTATAATGTTGGTTAAGCCTTTTTGACCATAGCACAAGGATTTTAGAAAAGTATAGTATTTTTGGTCTCTTGTATTAGGTATAGAACATTATAACTGATTTTTGAAAATGTAAATCAGCAATTTCCTTCAAACTATGTAATGACATTTGCTTTGGTGCTAAATTGCTACAAAATCTCCCAAACTAAATTGACTAAAAATAGTGTTATCGTTTTCACAATGGAAAAGTATAGCTTTACATTTAGATCAACTTTGTTTTTCAGTAGAATTAGCAACAGTGCACTTGTTATGTCCGTCATTGATGTAGTTCAGGGGAATTGCTGATGTATTATGCGTTTCAAATGAGTAGAGCACTGCAAAACTTAAAATGTAACTAAGTTCAATATTATTGTTCAGCTTCTATTTGTTTTGTAATTCTTATTATATTTTTGTACAATTGATGGTTCACAACATTATTTACGATTAATAATTCAAACTAAGTATTTATTAATACATTCTCGTAAAAACAATAAAATTCAAGCAAAAGTTTTCATTGCTTTGTTATTTATAGAGTATGTAAATTAAAAAGTTCCTTGCAGATGGTTTTCTCAATTGAAATGCATAGTTTAAAAAAGTTATAATAGTAAACCAAACTCAAGAGACAATGTAAATAAACCAGTAAGTAATTTATTTACTGTAATGTAACTTATAATTTGACTTTTTTTTATATTTAAGGAGTTTCAAATAAGTATTTTTTTCTTATCACAGAAAATGTTTTTTGAGTTACAGTTTTTAGACTCTCGCTAGTTGAATGCGCTAGCAGAGATGAATTGTTCGTTTTTGATTTCTTTTTGTTTTTATATATTTTTTTCTTTCCATTGATCAATTTGGTGTCGATTCAGTTGCGTAGCTAAAAATAAAAGTTTCGTGTATTCGTTTTTTCTATTTCAGTACAGATGATAGATTCAAGACGATAATGTAGATTCAATGGGAATTTATTATTCTTAAATTAGCTCAGGTCTAGACTACTTTTAGGCCTTGTGGTTATCAGCCCACCGGTAATGCCGTGCCGTCCGGTACGATTTTGCAGGCCGATCGTAAGTTATCAGAAATTGGTCGTTAAATAAATATTTGAAACTGGACCAGATATAACCCCCGGCACGTAAGTCGAGCGTTGACCTTCAAGTGCGCGCAGCGTCGTACGAGTGAGCGATGACACAATACGATTGGAGAGCCAATCAGCGCTTACGAGGGATCCGCGAGAGCTAATCAGTGCTTACGAACGATCCCCGCGACCCCGAGGTACCTCATTTTTGACTTCTGCGCATTGAAGGTCAACGCTAGACTTATTTGCCGTGACTTGTACCGTCAATAATCAATGTTTTGCCGGATCGTGCGTCACTATGCTCGCCGGATGAAAGAAGCAGAAGATTTTCCGACAGACAATTTCGGATAATATGACTGGCCATTAACTTGTTGAATAAAAACATTAGATAATTGAGTTTGTATATCGTCGGCAGCAAGAGTATGTCGCATCGGGCGCGGCTGCTGCTCACACAGTACCACTGCAAATGTTCAGGAATGAAAAATGCGTCTCTTATCTTATTTTGTTTACTTTATTAAAATAAAAAGTAACGAAACACTGAATTTGAATTTAGTTCACTACAAACTACCATTAATTTGGAGTTATGTGATCTTTATATTATAGATCACATAACTCCAAATTAAATATCCAAATCTTATATACAAGATTGTAGGGAATGTTAAACCGCCATTTTTTATTTAGAAATAGAAAAATGACGGCTTTGCATTCGCATTATAAGTTAACTATTTATTTAGAAAACATATGAGAGATATCGAATCCTTTATTTAACATGTTGTTTAAAAATAACTGACTGTGAGACTGATAAAGTCAAACAAGATCTTTATTAATTTGTAATACATATTTAAAAGATAAACTTACATAACTATTGTAAATAATAACTTAAGTTTTGTTGAAATATTAGTATTATTTGCAAAGACAGTGTTGGCAATTAATCGATTTAATGTTTTGTCAATGAATAATTGATATTATTTAACCGACTTTAATTCGTTTAAAAAGAATTATATTGTTTCGTTTTGAATATTGATCTCAAATATAAATTATTTTATCAAAGCCATCTTGGTTTAAAAAAATATTGCAATTTTTTTTTGTATGGACGATGAAACAATTAAAATTTCAAGCCATAGACTAAAGAAAAGATAGAAAAATTTGTTTCTGAGAGATATTTAATTGGAGTTGTTATATTTAGAGTTGTAGATAAATCATTTCCATTCCACATGATGCAAGTTTTTTGTTGAAATAGGCTTCATATTCCGCCGCGCCGTTCCAGTCGTCTTCTACTTTTTTTTCTATTTTATCGCCTTTAATTTTTTTTTCTATTTTTATGATACCAAGATGGTAGGATTCATTAAGGCCTACACTGTCGCTTAAGCAAAGTGGTGAATGCGCACTGAGAGCTTAGTTTGTACATAAATTGATGTTTTTCGTATGCTTATAGGATGTTTCCGTTTTTAATGAAAGTTGTTGAATGTCAAGTTTCGTCAGTAAAGTTGTATAAAATAAAAGCAAATATTCCTAAAAACAGTTTTTTTCTTTCCAAAGAACCATGCCTCCTATGGGTTGTATTCTTATAAACTTCAGTAATAGTTAAGGCCTGCACAGACGAGGTAGTTCTCGGCATATTTTTCTTCTCTCAAAATTGACCACAAGTCTCACAACGCTCACGAGGGAGAGGGACTAAGTACGACGATCTTTTTATAAGTAACTAGCAGACCCGGCAGACGTCCTGCCCGCTATTAACGCCACCTACCGGGTTCAATTTTTCTACTTATAAACCTTCCAAAAAAACCGCATCAAAATCCGTTGCGTAGTTTTAAAGATTTAAGCATACATAGGGATATAGGGACAGAGAAAGCGACTTTGTTTTATACTATGTAGTGATGATAGGCTAGAGTCCTGCCCATCCTGGCAGACTCGTCCCTGGTCTGCACAGGCCCTTACAGATCACATTATGGAAACATTAAAAAAATGGCTTTTTAACCTCCGACGCAAAAACGACGGGGTTTGGGGATAAGTTTGACGTGTCTGTCTATTCCACCGTAGCGCTCAAACGGGTGAACCCATTTGAATGCGGTTTTTTGTTTGAAAGGTGAATTAGTCGGGAGTGTTCTTAGCTATGTTTGATGAAAACGGTCCAAGATGGCCGCCGCCACAAAATGGCGGATTACATATTTTTCACAACTCCGGACTACCTCAATATGGATATCAAATGAAAGGGCTCGACTAGTAGAATAGTACTATGCAAATCCAAGGTGGCCGCCACCACAACGGCGAATGTCGGGGTTTTTTAAATTTTTAATTTATACTTGTTTAGATCAGGAGTGGGAAATAAAAATCACAGACCCGCTTAGAATATGCTTATATTTAAAAATTAAATTAACAATAATAATAATGAATTTACATATTAAAATTAAGCCACATTATAAAAATCCTCTATACATAGTTATTATAGTTAACATTTTATATCAATATGATAAAGTGAAATAATCGATTTTATTTTGAAATACGCGCGGAGCTACATCTGAGAATTTTAATTTTGCACTTATTTTACCTACTATATATAAAGATTTTAAACATAATTAATTTGTTAGTGCATAATAGATGAGCCAGGTCATGTCTGTCTCAGAAGAGAACTGACTGCTGTTGAAGGTGGGATTAGAATAGACTGTGTGATGTGCGCATTGCCCAGCAGTGGACACACGCCGGCTGAATAGATGGATAGCCTAAGGATGTACCAAAATGTAAAGATTCATTAAAAAAATGTTAGGGAAACTTACAGTTTTTATAAAATTACAAACTTAGGTATATACATATATACGTTACGTTATGTTTGCTACGGCATTATACGTTGTTTGCTACGGCAGTGGAGTTGTGCCTAAACGTTATACATAATTAATACACATTGATCAATACAAAAATATTTTTAACTACTGCTAAATTATTAATTTGAGGGTAAATTTTTTAAGCAATATACAATATTATGTACTTGATCTGAATGATATTGACACGCAATACATTAATTCAAGTAAGCTGGTTAAAGATTTACCAATCATCAATAATTCATTTAATATTATTTACAATAAAGACTATCTATTCGTTTACCTACAAGCTCAATTTAAAAAGTTTAGTATTTTTAAAAAATACTAAAGAAAATTACTAAACTGGCTTACCCAAATCAGAATAATTTTGATTAAAATATTTAACATAATGCCTTTGGTATTTTGAATACCAATTTATAAAATATGTTTAGGTATTTGATACCAAAGTTTGGTAAAGTCAGTGGACTAGTTTTCAAAAGTATCAATAAAAACTTAAAACAACTTTGATTTTATTTACTTAAAAATAAGTATTTTTGTAGAAAGAAAGTATACTCTACTCGCAATAAATACATAGAAGTAACAGACGCAGTGTATTTAAAAAATAAATTGTCGAGAAATAAATTGATAATTTTTGCATCCATTTTACCCATATAGTCTGATTTTTAATTCGGTGGAAGTCTGACAGTTGTCATTTACAAATAGAATAGAGTTATTTGTATGAAAAACAGGGTTACCGCCTGAAGTTCGATTTTACCCCAAACTAAAGTAAGTACCTGTCAGGCATTTGTCATATCTACATGAGGCAATTGATTTTTATTTATGTAAGTTTTGAATTTACTATCTTTTTTGTGGGAACTGTTTTACCTCTGGTAACATTAAGAAATGTCAGAATTCCACGGAATTAAAAATTAGAATTAAAAATCTATAAAGTACCTATATAAAATCTATAAATTGAGAAGATTCTCATACCAACAGAATATATTTTAATTTATTAAGGTTTGCGAGAAAAATATAGAATGTATGTAGCTCCGCGGGTAATATGACATGCATATCGAAAAATGCGAGTGACAATGAAATTTGATTTCATTTTTTTTTTAAATAATATTTTCATCATGACGCAGTTACATAATAAATCTAAACTCACTTATCAGTCTCAAATCCGTCGACTTCCGCAGAACGAGACTATTGTTACGTTTTTAACATGACAGAAAAAAATGCCTTTTGACAGATTTGTAAAAAAAAACTACTGCAGCATAATGCTGAGAGGATAGCCTTTTCGGGTCTGATTTCTTTAGTTCTGTTTTCATTGTAACAATTTCAATTTCAAAAGCAAAATAAAGCTGAGTTTAGGTTATTTTCAATGACAAAATGCCTGTTTTTTTGTTCCTAATGTAATTTGTAATTTTTTCTGTACAATTAAAAACATAATCTTAGTCCTCAGTCCACCCAACACTTGCTACGAATTATCCGTGTACTTTTTTTTTTATTGGTCAATAGATATTTTGCTTTATAGTTTAAAATCTCTATGTATAGTGACCGGCCGTAACTGGATTCTTGACCGACTTGACTTTCGTCATTACCTGACGTGCCTAAAGGTCAAAGTTTTCGAACAGTGCGCGTCACGTAAGAAAGCTCAAAGTCACTCAAATGACGATGGAGAGAGCTACGCTGTGTCGAACCTTTTGGTGATACAGAATTTCCCCAATAAGTAGCCTCAAGCATACGCAAAGCCGTTGAAATCAAATTTTCGCCCAAAACTGTAGCAAATCTGCTCCCATATTGCTGCTGATAGCTCCCATTTGTTCTATGGAACTTTATGTCATCAAATTTACAATTTTTTTTTCATGTTCCATAGATGACAGCTATTCGCAGTGTGACATTTCCTTGAAATCTGCCACAATCTGCCACTTTCTTAAATCCTGTTTATTCTGCCGAGTTATTTCGGAGCCAAATGGCAGAAATCTGCCGCAAATGGTCACACTGGCTATTCGTTCGGCCCTAGAATCATAGAACCTATGGATTCTGAGCTCCAAACAAAATGTTGAAGCAAATAAAGGCCTTGAACATGTATGGAGTTGCTTTGTCTCGTTCTCACAAACTTAGTGAGGTATAGAAAAAGTAGAGAAAAATTAGCCCCGGTGAATGACCTTGACTTCACTAAAATTTTTTAGGCGCACTGTCTACATAGAATATATACTTATAACCTTCTTAGTTCGGCCGAAACCCACAGTTCCGTCGGTCAGTAGTCTATATTGTTTATGGTTAGCTCGTGTACTCTAGGTGTAGGCGTCTTTATTCTGGCCGTTGGTCTCCCCGTTGATGATGGGCGGCACCGGCGGTTTGATGGGCGGCGCGGGTATCACCTGCGAATCGATAAAATATACTAAGAAACTAGAGTTTTTTTTTTGTTTCCATTATGGTTTTGCATGGTTGCGTATAGCCAGTCCTCAAGTACCTAATAATCTTTATCAAATAATTTTCCCAATTTGGGCGAAAGTGGTCAAATATATAGTCTATCGTCCGTCATTGTCCGTCAGTCGGTCCTAAGTCGAGTCATGTCATGCTTTAAGTAAGGCGAAGGCAACCGTAGGTACCAAAACCTTTGATAGAGTTCTGCGAGAAAATCGAATTAATCACTCAAAACACTCTTGCTTAATCTCCACTTCACTTGTGCACCTTTACAGAACTATATTGAATAAAAATGCCTTCTACTTTATGCAATAAAACTCTAAAACGCAGCAAATTAATGAAAATAAAACGAGAGCTATATGCAATTCCTACGATTTTCCCGCCAAAACTCCAAACTAGAGTTTGATTTTAGAGTTTTAAACGCAGATCCGAGTTGCAGATGAAGGGCATAGAAAAATAACAAGCTATGCCACAGATAATAATTAATTGAGAAATTACTAATAATTATTGATTGAGATCCTCCTGCAAGATGTATTGCATTAGTATTTGTGGTGTGTAACTTCAAACTTGTAAGCGTGGCTATGCATGGTGTTGTAAATATCAGGGTCACCAAAAGGGTTGGGGTTTGTAGGGGAACAAACAGGAGAAAATACACTGATGCAGCGATATGTTATCTTGTTTATTGGGAAAAGTTTATAGTGTGAGTCAACGCGGTGTGTATATTATTATTGTGTGTATATCGAACGGTTCGATACGGACTGGCTATGCGTCAGATGTTTCCCCGCTTCGGTATAGCGGATTCACACGATTCGATTTTAGTTGATCAACAATAATTGTTGTTCAACAAACTTAAAAGGTATTTGCTGCTTCAATTTGATTGAACGCCTGTTCAGACAGTTCAAATGGCATGCGATTTAGCAGTTGATCAACAATAATCGCACCGTGTTAACCCGGTGTTACAGAAAACCTTGTATCAGCCCGCTACAAGTGTTTTGGTGTTTCGTTCTACTGCCATTGCTCTACGAAATGGCGTTGCCAATTCTATAAAACATTGAACTGTGAGAACGGTTGTTTTCCCCACGTCTTGAAATATAACAGGGCTTACCTCTAGTATGGCAGCTGTGCGGGAGGGGGACGAGGGTGGTGCGGAGGTTGGGTGGGGGTGGAACCCCGCCGCTAACCAAACTCTGCGACTCCTAATTGTTTTCGAGAAATTTTGAGGTTATTTTAGCTGTCCAAATTCGCGCTTGCTCATATTTTTGGGGGGAGAAGGGGAGAGGGGTTGAGCGGGGGTAAAAGAATCCCCTAGCCCTGCCGAACCCCTCTCCTAACCACTCACCCACCCTCTGCGACTTCTAATAGTTCGAGAAATTTTGAGGTTATTTTAATTGTCATAATTCGCGTTTACCTCCACTTGCTCATATTTGGGGGGAAGAGGGGAGAGGGGTTAAGCGGGGGTGAGGGGAATCCCCTAACCCTGCCGAACCCCTCTCCTGACCCCTCATCCACCCCTGTGCCATACTAGAGAACATAACCTAAAACTGCACTTTTTAGAATCTGGAGGAATCATTTGAAAATATATGAATTTTTTTTAGAATGTCTTGATTAAGGGAACGATTGTCTTTAGTTTGACGATCGCATTCACCTCTGATCGGCCGACACTCTCTCGTTATTGGCTAAAGTGCATTACTGCAGTAAGGGTGTCATAAATCACCAGAATTTACATAGTAGAAAGGATTGATCGTAGACAATATCGGTAAAAAAAACATATGTAACCAACCATGTGGTGTCTCAAACGACGAAATGACGATTCCCACAAACCAGAAAACAAAAAACGAAAATCCACAATTTGCAAAAATAAAAACATTGTCCCAAAACCGAAAAAAATAACATCAAAATTTAAAATTAGCTCTTTAAAAAAATATTAAAACATTCATAAATATTTTCATTAAAAAAATAAAACAGTCCCACAACCAAACCAAAATTTCCAGCACCACAGAAAAAAAGGAGTGACTTAACTGGCAATCCATTCTTCATAATATTAATAGTAAGTCATGCTAATTAATAATGTCATTTCTACGCTATGGAATTGGTGACTCGAGAGCTCTTGTCGATTTGTTGCTTAACGTGTATTTTATAATAATTATATAATATATTTTTTAAGTAACAGTTTTGCTAATAAATAAATCTATAAATTACCGATAGAATATAGAAAACGAACGTTAGCCTATATGGAAATAATAACCAAACGGATGGTATATTTACAGTTATGTCATAAAATGATGCCGAAAATGAAGACTGAACTAAATTTTCTAAAACTACTTTATATTTTGACTCTTTTTTTCTAACTATGTTAGACTCTTAATAATTTAAAAAGAGCATTCTCAGTATAATTTGAATGTAAAACAACTTAATTTATCTAGTTTTTTTTAATCTAGAATAAAAAACAAAAAAAGGGACCACCACTGAATATCTAGCTCAAAAATGGTTTTCAACGGTCAATTTGTTATGGAGATTTAAAATGGATGCCATATTTTCAGAAAAGAATTCAGAAGTTCTGAATAAATAACTTATTTGTCTACAATGTGGCTAATTCTGTTGTACACAATCTCTAAACCTAAACTAAATTGACAGATTTAAAAATAGTGCTATCCCCTTCAGCAGGGAGGATTGTGAAAGAGACAGGAATATATTTAGACCTGTCATTTTAGTTTAGATTTAGAGATTGTGTACAACAGAATCGGCCACATTATCAACTAAAAAGAAGTAAGCAACATATCGACAAGAGGCCAAAGTCACAGTTTGCGTACGTTCGAGCTTGAGCGGTCGCCATCTTGCTCCTCCTGTTAGAAATAATTTTGGTCAGTTATTGGTGACAGACAGACAGACAGACAGACAGTGACTGGCATAAGATAGATACCGCTGAGAATGTCCCAAATGAAAGGTGTTTCAAAGTGCATGTATTAAGGGGTATGAAAGATTAAAAAAAGTATAGTGTGACTAAATTGATAGAACTTTAAGGGTCAGTTTCACTACCTTCTGATAAGTGTTGGATAGCTTATTCACAACTTTTGTTTTTGTCACTTGACATTAGTAAGATAGAGACAAAACTTACGTTTAGGCTATCCAATACTTATGAAGGTCCTAAACAGGCCCGAATTGTTGGTGTAGGCCCACAAGATTTCAAGGTTTAATCATACAATACAATTTCTTTACCGGGAGTATTTTTGCACAATATTCCAACCTATTGAAGTGCGAAGTTTTTCGTCCAATAATTTAAATTTATTAGAAACGCGAAAAGCGAAAACCTTTCCAAAAATTGTGCAATGTGTTTTGGAAATAGAGTGTTTTACAACAAAGTTAAATCATGACTAAAAATGGCGTTTGTACTTATGTACACGTGTAAGAAATTATACTTTGAATGCAAATAATTAATTACAATCATACACTAGATGGCGCGACAGACGGCCATGTTTGTTAGCGAGCAACTTCAACATGTCGTTTTTCGTGTCACCCTGTGCGCGCGCATCATACAATTTCACTCTCATTATTTTTTCATAACGAAATATAAAGAAGTAAAACTTCTTATAACTAAAACAAAATGTAGTTTATAGCGTACACTTGAATTAGGAAAAGTAACAGGGTTCCAAATTATTAAACTACTCCACTCTTTCATAGTTTTAATGTGTAGTAAGACAATAGTGAAGACCATTTGGCGTAAGAACAGTTTGTAAGTAGGTGTGTTTGTTTGTGAAGGCATATGAGTATACTCACAGAGGGCTTGGGGCGGTGCGTGTCCACCGCGTCCACCGACAGCGTGATGTGCTCCTCGCGGCAGCCGTACGCGACCGGCGTCAGCTTGATCACCGTGTGCAGCGGCACGTGCAGGTACGGCAGCTCCTCTACAAAAGAAAGATAGACAGAAAATAAAAGAAAAGAAAAGAAAGAAAAGAAAGAAAAGAAAGAAAAGAAAGAAAAGGAAAGAAAAGAAAGAAAAGAAAGAAAAGAAAGAAAAGAAAGAAAAGAAAGAAAAGAAAGAAAGAAAATAAAATAAAAAATGTTCATTAAAGTGCTGTGCCATACGACAATCACACTATAAGCACACTAATATTATAACGGCGAACGTTTGTGTCTCTGTGTGTGTATTTCTCTCTCTGTGTGTGTGTGTGTGTGTGTGTATTTGTTAATCTTTAACGCCGCAACTACTAAACCGATTTGACTGAAATTTTGAATAGAGATAGATTATGCACTGATTTAACACATAGGCTACTTTTAACCTGGAAAAATCCAGTCCCCACGGGATTTTGAAAAAATCAAAATCTATAGCTACAGCTTTAGGTAGATTACTATAGCAAACTTCCTTGAAAGTAGGTGTAAAGGTTGGAAAAGGGAGCGGGAACGGGAACCGGAAATCCACGATTCCCTCGGGATTTGTGAAAAACCGAAATTCACGCAGGCAAAGCCGCGGGCAGAAGCTAGTAGTACTTAAAGTAAACATCCCCCGGCGCTTCCAACACTTGCGCACATAGAGAAATTATAACACTATTCAATAACAACAACACTATTCAATAACAACAAAAACCGTCGACCCCAATACAAACAATAAATCTATTATTGCGACTTTCGAGATAAAGTTCGTAAACTAAAACCCGACTACTAATATAATAATAATAGTATCGAATAATAATTTAGTGTGCAGAAAAACGTGTATTCAACTGCCTACTAATGGAAGAAAGCGGGGGTCCAAGCAACTAGTGGCGCCATCTGTTATGTCTATCTGAAACTAACTTAATATTCCAGTTTAGCCGCGCGAACGTCACTCGATTTTTTCGCATATAAAATGTAGCCCTATGTCGCTGGTACCGGTACGCGAACTTGTCGACAGCCGGTCCGTGGTGGATATAGTATGTAAGGGACTCACCGGCGGACTTGTCGAGGAAGTAGGCCAAGAGGCAGCGCATGACCGCCTGGTGCGACACGACGAGCACGTTGCCCTGCCGCTCCAGCTCCATGATGACGGGCTCGAGCCGCGCCACCAGGTCCTCGTAGCTCTCGCCGCGCGGGTAGCGGTACGCGAACTTGTTGGCGTCGCGCGCGTTGAAGTCCGACGGGTACTTCTGTTGGATCTCCGCGTACGTCATCTCTTCGCAGATGCCCTGGAAAGAAGACAAGAAAAGTAACGCGAAGGCAGTCTTTGTCTATGACTGGCAGCCTGAAGCTAAAACTGGCAGTCTGAAGCAATGACTGGCACTCTGAAGTTGAGACTAGCAGTCTGAAGCAATGACTGACAATCCAAATCTATGACTGGCAGTCTGAAGCTAATACTCTAATACCCGGAGTTTGAGGCAATGAGTGGTAGTCTGAGCCTATAACTGGGAGTCGAGGATATGACTGGTAGTCTGAAACAATGACTGACAGGCTGAAGACAAGACTGGCAGTCTGAAGCAATGACTGGCAGTCTAAAGCAATGACTGGCAGTCTGAAGCAATGACTGGCAGTCTGAAGCAATGACTGGCAGTCTGAAGCTAAGACTGGAAGTCTGAAGCCAAGACTGGTAGTCTGAAGTAATCACTGGCAGTCTGAAGCCAAGACTGGCAGTCTGAAGCCAAGTCGGGCAGTCTGAAGCTAAAACTGGCAGTCTGAAGCCAAGACTGGTAGTCTGAAGTAATCACTGGCAGTCTGAAGCCAAGACTGGCAGTCTGAAGCTAAGACTGGAAGTCTGAAGCCAAGACTGGTAGTCTATGACTATCAGTCTGGGAGCTCTGGCACACGCCAACAAACGAACTACTAGAGCACTCACCGCGTCGATTTCATTGAGCGCCTTCCACCGTTCCTGCGGCGCGCGCACGTCCTTCACGGTCTGTATGGCGCGCCGCATCCACGACGTCCACACGCGCAGCCCGGGGATGTCCTGCTGCTCTATGTACCCGGCCAGCACGTTCGCGTACTGCTTGCCCCGGGTCGACAGCTCGCTGTCCCCCCCTATCCTGCCCACTAGGTTGTGCGAGCTTTCGCCGTGCTGTGGACAATCACTGCATACTATAAAACAAAGTCCTCCACCGCGTCTTTTTTAACCCCCGACGAAAAAACGACGGGGTGTTATAAGTTTGTAAGTATTTAATGAAAATCGGACCAAGATGGCCGCCGCTACAAAATGGCGGATTACATATTTTATCACAACGCCCTCAATATGGGTATCAAATGAAAGGGCTTGACTAGTAGAATAGGACTATGCAAATCCAAGATGGCCGCCACCACAAAATGGCGAATGTCGGGAGTTTTTTAAATTTTTAATTTATACTTGTGTTCGTGATAAACTCAACGAATCCGCTGAATCAAAGAATCCGCTGAAAAAAAAAATCCGCTGAACGGATTTTCATGCGGTTTTCACCAATAGACAGAATGATTCATGAGGAAGGTTTATGTAGGTGTATAATTTATTAAGGTTTTGTATAAAATATGACGATGAAAAAGTCGACCCGTCTGGAATCGAAAACGCTGCCTAATCCCTTTGAGATATAATAAAACAATGTATGGTGGGATAGTAATAATCCTACAAATCAGAAGCTGGGGCGGGTCGCTAGTATGAAATAACTAGGTCTAGGAAAGGATAAAAAGAAGTATGTTAGCTTTGAGAAAAGTACAACTTGACTTACCCTGGTCAAATAAATCGTCCTAGGTACAATATGTATATTCATGAGATAGTACACAATCCTACTCTGTATATGCCCTTCATGTTTATGTACAACCACTTTCTCGCCCGTATCGTATATCTTCATAAAGCTGCATTCAGACTCTAACGTCTCGTCCAATGGTTCGTACTTTTCTTTGTAATGCTCTATCCTCAGCCGGAAGTCGTCGAGGACGTTGTCCGCGTTTTGAATGTTTGTGTAGTCCGGGCTGCTCACTTTTACCTCCTGTAAGTAATTAATTTAAGTTATAAGATTTTCAAGAATTGTGTTTAGACATTACATAGTGCTGTCGCCCTCAACTGATTGATGACATCTAGACGACATCTAGATGATGACTAGACATATGCAGGGATTTCCAAAAGTTTCGATCAAGCGCTGCGTATATTTAATAAATCCCTGCGACTGCTATGATGTTGTCTGTCCACTGAGTGGGGGGTTATACTGCAATCTGCGGTGTGAGGTCACCATTCCATCACCAGGTACTGATCCTGGTGATGGAACCCTGAACCCAGAACTATGTGCCCAGTCATCGCCAGTGTTGCGTTGCAACTCGTTGAGCTACGTCACGGTTCTTCTACATATCAATCGGAAGATTGGCAGTCTGAGATAATGACTGGCAGTCTGAGGTACTGACTGGCAGTATGAGTTAATGACTGGCAATATGAGTTAATGACTGACAGTCTGAGTTAATTTTTTAAAATTATATTTTAAGAAAATTAGAGAGTACACAGTTTCAGGACAAAATGGGTTTCCGTGTTTGGACATGGGAGTCTCATAGAAAATGATGTTGAGGCTGATGATAGAGTGTGTTTGCCTAGAATATACCTAGAATATGCGATGTTGGAGCAAGAAAACATAGATCTTGGAGTTGGAGTCAGTTACCATAATGTTCTGTTCGATGATCCGCGGATCGTCGCAGATGGACTCGACGAAGAACAGCTTGAAGCCCATCTTGTGCACGACGATGTCGCGGATCATGCGCCGCCGCTCCATGGTCGAGTTAGTCGCGTCGAACACCTGCCAAATACACCACATTTTTTCAATATCAACGGAGGCGGAGGCAAAGACTGTTCATATCATAGATCGTATTGACGTCATCCAACGCGCACTGCTGCCGTATCGCCATCGCCTCCTTGTTGTCAGAGCGAGACAGTATAACACGAGGCAGGGTAAAACAGAAAGAGATGTTGACACTCACGGCCACCTCTCCGCCCTTGACCAGCCACTCGCAGACGTCGTGCAGAGCGTCCAACGCGCACTGCTGCCGGATCGCCATCGCCTCCTTGTTGTCAGAGCGAGACAGTATAACACGAGGCAGGGTAAAACAGAAAGAGATGTATGATACTCACGGCCACCTCTCCGCCCTTGACCAGCCACTCGCAGACGTCGTGTAGCGTGTCCAACGCGCACTGCTGCCGGATCGCCATCGCCTCCTTGTTGTCAGAGCGAGACAGTATAACACGAGGCAGGGTAAAACAGAAAGAGATGTATGACACTCACGGCCACCTCTCCGCCCTTGACCAGCCACTCGCAGACGTCGTGTAGCGCATCCAACGCGCACTGCTGCCGGATCGCCATCGCCTCCTTGTTGTCAGAGCGAGACAGTATAACAAGAGGATGGGTAAAAGAGAAAGAGATGTATGATACTCACGGCCACCTCTCCGCCCTTGACCAGCCACTCGCAGACGTCGTGCAGAGCGTCCAACGCGCACTGCTGCCGGATCGCCATCGCCTCCTTGTTGTCAGAGCGAGACAGTATAACACGAGGCGGGGTAAAAGAAAAAGAGATGTCGACACTCACGGCCACCTCTCCGCCCTTGACCAGCCACTCGCAGACGTCGTGCAGAGCGTCCAACGCGCACTGCTGCCGGATCGCCATCGCCTCCTTGTTGTCAGAGCGAGACAGTATAACACGAGGCGGGGTAAAAGAGAAAGAGATGTCGACACTCACGGCCACCTCTCCGCCCTTGACCAGCCACTCGCAGACGTCGTGCAGAGCGTCCAACGCGCACTGCTGCCGGATCGCCATCGCCTCCTTGTTGTCAGAGCGAGACAGTATAACACGAAACGGGGTCAAATAGAAAGAGATGTCAACACTCACGGCCACCTCTCCGCCCTTGACCAGCCACTCGCAGACGTCGTGTAGCGCGTCCAACGCGCACTGCTGCCGGATCGCCATCGCCTCCTTGTTGTCAGAGCGAGACAGTATAACAAGAGGATGGGTAAAAGAGAAAGAGATGTATGATACTCACGGCCACCTCTCCGCCCTTGGCCAGGCACTCGCAGACGTCGTGCAGAGCGTCCAACGCGCACTGCTGCCGGATCGCCATCGCCTCCTTGTTGTCAGAGCGAGACAGTATAACACGAGGCGGGGTAAAACAGAAAGAGATGTATGACACTCACGGCCACCTCTCCGCCCTTGACCAGCCACTCGCAGACGTCGTGTAGCGCATCCAACGCGCACTGCTGCCGGATCGCCATCGCCTCCTTGTTGTCAGAGCGAGACAGTATAACACGAGGCGGGGTAAAAGAGAAAGAGATGTCGACACTCACTGCCACCTCTCCGCCCTTGACCAGCCACTCGCAGACGTCGTGCAGAGCGTCCAACGCGCACTGCTGCCGGATCGCCATCGCCTCCTTGTTGTCAGAGCGAGACAGTATAACACGAGGCGGGGTAAAAGAGAAAGAGATGTCGACACTCACGGCCACCTCTCCGCCCTTGACCATCCACTCGCAGACGTCGTGCAGAGCGTCCAACGCGCACTGCTGCCGGATCGCCATCGCCTCCTTGTTGTCAGAGCGAGACAGTATAACACGAGGCGGGGTAAAAGAGAAAGAGATGTCGACACTCACGGCCACCTCTCCGCCCTTGACCAGCCACTCGCAGACGTCGTGCAGAGCGTCCAACGCGCACTGCTGCCGGATCGCCATCGCCTCCTTGTTGTCAGAGCGAGACAGTATAACACGAAACGGGGTCAAATAGAAAGAGATGTCAACACTCACGGCCACCTCTCCGCCCTTGACCAGCCACTCGCAGACGTCGTGTAGCGCGTCCAATGCGCACTGCTGCCGGATCGCCATCGCCTCCTTGTTGTCAGAGCGAGACAGTATAACAAGAGGATGGGTAAAAGAGAAAGAGATGTATGATACTCACGGCCACCTCTCCGCCCTTGGCCAGGCACTCGCAGACGTCGTGCAGAGCGTCCAACGCGCACTGCTGCCGGATCGCCATCGCCTCCTTGTTGTCAGAGCGAGACAGTATAACACGAGGCGGGGTAAAAGAGAAAGAGATGTCGACACTCACGGCCACCTCTCCGCCCTTGACCAGCCACTCGCAGACGTCGTGCAGAGCGTCCAACGCGCACTGCTGCCGGATCGCCATCGCCTCCTTGTTGTCAGAGCGAGACAGTATAACACGAGGCGGGGTAAAAGAGAAAGAGATGTCGACACTCACTGCCACCTCTCCGCCCTTGACCAGCCACTCGCAGACGTCGTGCAGAGCGTCCAACGCGCACTGCTGCCGGATCGCCATCGCCTCCTTGTTGTCAGAGCGAGACAGTATAACACGAAACGGGGTCCAATAGAAAGAGATGTCAACACTCACGGCCACCTCTCCGCCCTTGACCAGCCACTCGCAGACGTCGTGTAGCGCGTCCAACGCGCACTGCTGCCGGATCGCCATCGCCTCCTTGTTGTCAGAGCGAGACAGTATAACAAGAGGATGGGTAAAAGAGAAAGAGATGTATGATACTCACGGCCACCTCTCCGCCCTTGGCCAGGCACTCGCAGACGTCGTGCAGAGCGTCCAACGCGCACTGCTGCCGGATCGCCATCGCCTCCTTGTTGTCAGAGCGAGACAGTAAAACAAGAGGATGGGTAAAAGAGAAAGAGATGTCAACACTCACGGCCACCTCTCCGCCCTTGACCAGCCACTCGCAGACGTCGTGCAGAGCGTCCAACGCGCACTGCTGCCGGATCGCCATCGCCTCCTTGTTGTCAGAGCGAAACAGTATAACAAGAGGATGGGTAAAAGAGAAAGAGATGTATGACACTCACGGCCACCTCTCCGCCCTTGACCAGCCACTCGCAGACGTCGTGTAGCGCGTCCAACGCGCACTGCTGCCGGATCGCCATCGCCTCCTTGTTGTCAGAGCGAGACAGTATAACACGAGGCAGGGTAAAACAGAAAGAGATGTATGATACTCACGGCCACCTCTCCACCCTTGACCAGCCACTCGCAGACGTCGTGTAGCGTGTCCAACGCGCACTGCTGCCGGATCGCCATCGCCTCCTTGTTGTCAGAGCGAGACAGTATAACACGAGGCAGGGTAAAAGAGAAAGAGATGTTGATACTCACGGCCACCTCTCCGCCCTTGACCAGCCACTCGCAGACGTCGTGTAGGGCGTCCAACGCGCACTGCTGCCGGATCGCCATCGCCTCCTTGTTGTCAGAGCGAGACAGTATAACACGAGGCAGGGTAAAAGAGAAAGAGATGTTGATACTCACGGCCACCTCTCCGCCCTTGACCAGCCACTCGCAGACGTCGTGTAGGGCGTCCAACGCGCACTGCTGCCGGATCGCCATCGCCTCCTTGTTGTCAGAGCGAGACAGTATAACACGAGGCAGGGTAAAAGAGAAAGAGATGTTGATACTCACGGCCACCTCTCCGCCCTTGACCAGCCACTCGCAGACGTCGTGTAGGGCGTCCAACGCGCACTGCTGCCGGATCGCCATCGCCTCCTTGTTGTCAGAGCGAGACAGTATAACACGAGGCAGGGTAAAAGAGAAAGAGATGTTGATACTCACGGCCACCTCTCCGCCCTTGACCAGCCACTCGCAGACGTCATGTAGGGCGTCCAACGCGCACTGCTGCCGGATCGCCATCGCCTCCTTGTTGTCTGCGCGAAAGAACTCATGGCTCGTGTATGCGGTGGTCGCGTGACGCCTATACTCGCCTAGATTGAAAACTGCCAACAAACACATGAAAATTTTAAGCCACAATAGTCCCAACGTTTGACACATGGACTTAAAACCGAAAGGTCGACGGTTCAAATCCCACTTCTTCTTGTTGCGGTGCCGTCTACCGGAGGTTGGCTATCATTTGAGCAATTTGGATCTTACAGACAACTGCACGGAACAAAATCAAATCCCATCCGTTGCAATATTGCCGTAACCACTCCTAGCACAAGGTTTACCCTTATTTGGAAGGGAAAGGGAAATTAGTTGTGTTCAGCATAGCTAATATTCTTTTTGAAACAAAAAAAATATGAAAATACAATAAGGTTATTATAGAATTTGCATTTTACTCAGGCAATGATCAACTAACATAATGCAAACCAAAACCCTGAGGGCGTTTGTGCACTTATTCGTTTTCGATTCGTTTTCGTGTTTCGTGAAAACACGATTCGACATAGGTTCCTTATAACTGTATGGGCGCTTGTGCACTTACTCGTTTTCGATTCGTTTTCGTGTTTATATATTCGTGAATTCTTCACATCGAATCGTTTTAAAATAAGGACGCGAGTGGAATGGTGTGTGGAAAGAGGGCAGAGATGAGTCCTGATGTTGTGAGGTATTTGGAAAACATAGGTATTTGCATTTCTTGAATTCCAACAAAACATGATTCAAAGCAGTTGATTATTATTAAAAGTTAATACCTACTTAGTTTGGCATTAAAATAAATCGTTTGTTTCATTCAAATTAGTTTTACTTCGAGTAAAATACCTAAATATTGTAGTATAATCAAAATTTCCATACCTGTGGTTGGTAGTCAAAAACTATCAGCAAAATATGAACATTTCATAAAAAATATCATTTCTGATACTTAGTTGTTACTGTTTTCTTACAAGACCGTAATGTCCACTTGGGATGTTCACAAAATATATGACGTATGCTTAGATAATTTTGATACTAACCGTACCGTGTGAAATATTCATAATCACTTACCTTAGTGTTACTGCCAGCATTTTTTCTGGAGTTATGCATTCTCTAAAACGTGTGTCTTGCCGAGGAATCTTTTTTTTATATGACACAATATGAAATCGAAAGTAGCAACATTCTTTCGATAGTAATTAAAAAAAGTTTTTTCATGATGTCATGTCATGTCATTAAGTGATGATCGCCTACGAATGTACATATAAGAGAAGTGCGAAAAGCTGACGACGATTAAATGCAGCACACATTATGAACACGGTTTTATCTACGAAATGCTTAAAACGTATAGTGAAATCACGATTAAGTGCACAAATGTCATTCGTGAATTTCGTATACGTTTTTATGATGTTCATTAAAAAAACGAACACGAATCGAAAACGAATCGAAAACGAGTAAGTGCACAAACGCCCTGAATGGCTCGAAATTCAAAATTCATTAGTGATTAAATCTTTTGGCAATAGGAAGGGTGGTTTGCGCTACGTAGGGAGTAACATGAACCGATAAAATGTCGTCGGATAGGTAAATTATAACAGTTTCAGTTTATCAACCTGTTAAGCAGACGTAGTAAAGTTAAAACGCTAGACGTGTCACGTGAATGAATCATCATCATCATCATCATCATCATGATCAACCCATTACCGGCTCACTACAGAGCACGGGTCTCCTCTCAGAGTGAGAAGGGTTTGGGCCATAGTCTACCACGCTGGCCAAGCGGATTGGCAGACTTCACACACCTTTGAGAACGTTATGGAGAACTCTCAGGCATGCAGGTTTCCTCACGATGTTTTCCTTGACCGTTAAAGCAAGTGATATTTAAATACTTAAAACGCACATAACTCCGAAAAGTTAGAGGTGCGTGCCCGGGATCGAACCCACGACCTCCGATTAGAAGTCGGTCGTCCTAACCACTAGGCGTGAATGAATGAATGAAATTGTACACCAAAAACATACATTAAATGAAAGAAACATACATTTTAAGAGAAATAGGTACAAATGGCGGCCACGCGCATTGTTAGCGTGTTCGCACAGTCGCCGCGTCAGATTCACAGAAACTGCAACCTGACGCGGCATAACGCGTGGGAAAGCTACACGGTTCTCGGGAATGAGGACATCACAGAGTCGGCATAAATACATATATTTTTATACATACATTTTTATTAGTAACTAGCTGATCCCAGCAACTTCATCCGCTTGGATTCATACAAATCTCATACAAACATTCATCCCCCATTTAACCCACGTGGGGGGATTTTTTCCAAAATTCCTTAAAAACGTAATTTTTTATTTTTAACCGACAGTACAAGTACCGATTTTCATGGATATAACTTGAAAAATGACAGACTTTCATACAAACATTCATCCCCTATTTAACCCCCTTAGGGTGGAATTTGCAATAATCCACACTAAGGTGTGTGCCTACATCATAAAAGGAAGCTACTGAGAAACAAGACTCTAGATTCAGTTGTTTAGGCTGTTCGTTGATGATCAGTCAGTCAGGACAAGCCTCTTTATATTAGTACTAGCGGTCCGCCCCGGCTTCGCCCGTGGTACATATTATATATCCTATAGCACTCAAAGATCACGTACATATCCAACGGTGAAAGAATTTTTGAAATCGGTCCAGTAGTTACCGAGATTAGCGCGTTCAAACAAACAAACTCTTCCGCTTTATTATATTAGTATAGATAGTAAATAGTAATAGTATAGATAGATAGATTAAATAGGATAGTCGAAACGCTGCTTGCCTTATGCCTGCTGGCGCTCCTATGTTACTAAACCAATTATGGTTTTCTTGGAATATACAAGAGTATAGTAAGCTTGGAGCATCGGCTCAAAGTTGTCAGTCTGTTGGTATTCTACAAGACATACATATATCAGAGAGTTTGCTCAAAGACTGTTCGACTTAGTTCCTTCATGACCTTTTTATTATAGAATAGAACCGCAAGGTATTGTACGAGTGTGCATCGCAATGTGGTTGACATTCCACTGACTTTGCTTCCTCATTTTTTACATACCGCTATAATTAATTTGAAATGCGCATCCGGCTTCCGTTTTCTCGGGCAACTATAATTTAACTATCTTTAACACTATGAGTGAATAGAAATTTTCTAGGCAAACGCGCTCCAGCTTAGGCTGCATTCACTCTTGGTTCACTCATCATCATGTAAATTAGAAAAAAGAGTAAATAGTAAACTCACCTCTGGTGTTAATCCCTATCCAGTTGAGGTATCGTGAGAGCTTCTTGGCGATGTAGGTCTTGCCGCGCGCCGGCAGCCCCACCATCGCGATCACGTGCGGAATGTTCACATAGTTGGCGCGCTCCCCTGCAACCATACAGACGATACTTGTTAGAGTAATCTTCGACAACAACCTAAGGCTCCACCAGTTTTTAACCCCCGACGCAAAAACGACGGGGTATTATAAGTTTGAAGGGTCTGTTTGTGTGTCTGTCTGTTCCACCGTAGCGCTCAAACGGGTGAACCGATTTGAATGCGGTTTTTTTGTTTGAAAGGTGAATTAGTCGGGAGTGTTCTTAGCTATGTTTGATGAAAATCGGTCCAAGATGGCCGCAGCCACAGAATGGCGGATTACATTTTTTTTTACAACTCCCACAATATGGCTATGAAATGAAAAGGCTTGACTAGTAGAATAACACTATGCAAATCCAAGATGGCCGCCACCACAAAATGGCGAATGTCGAGGGTTTTTTAATTTTTAATTTATACTTGTACACTGTTATATACCTTCCATACATTTACTACTATAGAAAATGCTCTATACAAAGTAGTATGCAAGGCGTGCGACGCTTGCGTACTACTTTGTATAGATCAGGGGTTTTTAATCTGTGGTCCATGGACCCCTGAGGGGTCTGTGTAATTAATGATGGGGGTTTGTAGCGAGCCTACGTAACATAAAGCATTAATATAAAAATTGTCATAAGTACAATATGTTATGAATAAAATATACTGTGTAGTTACAATTTGACCTTCAAATCTAGCATATGCAGCAGCAAACATTAAAGGCTGGTAATAGTCAAAGCTAAACCTTGTTTTTTTATATTTTTGGAAAGAGTCTGTGGGCTCTTTGAAATTTTTACAGGGGTCCATGACTAGAAAAAGGTTAAGAAACCCTAATATGGAGTTTATTATAAAAAGTTCATTAGTCTTTGTACGATTTTTATTAAATCAAATATACAAATTCTCACTTAGCAATACTACATAAAAAAACTTTTATCATTTCAGTGATAACAGAAAGAAAATGTACCGGCGTCAAAACATCAAACAAGAGAACAAGCAGCCACTGACTGATCCCATGATTCATTAGCGAGCTATCACTCGCCATTTAGATAATTAATACACAAGGTGATATTGTTGCTGTAATCAACCAATAGACATCCACTGCTTCGCTGCACTGTCTTTTGCCATTTGTATCCAATAGGGAGAACACACTTCACTTGTGTAATGACATAGAACACATTTGTTTAAAGTTTTCACTGATTGCAGATTACCACAGAGGAAAAAAAATTGTATCCAACAGATCTATCTCTGACTTCTCTATCTGATTTTGTCGGTCAGAGGATTGGTAAGGTTGAGGTCGCCTTTTCAGTACCTTACCCCAATATTTATCGGTTCTTCCAACTATGTGACAGTTTAGACCTACAATTTTCACATAAATAGTATCAAACAAAAACACAATCCACATTTGTCTATGTATTCATTTACAACTCCTAAAATTTCAAGTGGCTTTCGATTGGTTTTCACAATCATTTAGAATATAGTCATAAGTAGTAAGGAAAGTTTGTGAAAGATATAATATGTATTCGAGGTATATTGGTATATATTATCATCATTCAGAATTAATGTTATATGTGAAAAATAATATTGTGAAAATTATTAGAAAAATATTTATTTTTTCTTGACTCCATAAATATTCATTACAGGATTAATTTAAATATGAAATTATATTTTAAAGACCAAAAAATCTGCATTAAATGAAGAAAATTTAGATAAAAGTAGCAGTACTGCAAATCCCTAACAAAGTAATCAGATTTAAAAAAAAGTACTGCAAATAATATGACTATCCATTTGTGCATTGTGAATTCATGAGTGCCTATGAAATGGCCATTTACATTCGCAGTTTTGAATATAACAAAAAGATTATATAAGGAGCTGGCTAATGAAATGACATTATTACACTTATGATCCAAATACTTTTTTTTAATCCAGTAGTTTTTGGCTTGTTGAACAAGAATATCAAATTATTTTGATTGAAAACGGCCTAAAACTGTGTTCATCATCATATGAACTGTGCATTCAAAATTCGTAGGTTTCAAACAAGTCCTACCAGCTTTGAATAAGTTTATTGCACCTCCTGCAAAATTTTATTTTATGTAATAATTATGCTGTTTTGTTCGCCAGCTCCCCATATCAAAACTTTATTTGCTTAGCACACAGCATCATATTTAGCAAATATTCCAACACACTACGTTTTAGTTTTACATATTCCGATAGTACATAACTAAAACGCTGACACGATGTCAATGCATGATGATCAAAGGTCCAAATAGAACTTAGAATTTTAATTCAATATTTAGATTGTTATCACTTATTTATAAAAGTTTAAAAACTATTCCTGATAACAGTGTATCCAACGACGTAATATACAAAGCTTCCACCCTAGTGACGAATGTATCTAATTAAAATTAACCACCTTTCTAATCTGCAACAAGTTACAAGCTAGTCCTACTAACCATCCCCAAAAAACTGCTTGTTCAAATACTTCCAACCCTCCGCGCGATTGTCCTCAGTGTCCATTGTAGCAGTACTCTTTGATTTACACACGTGGAATATTTCTATACGACTAATTATCTTTATTAATTAATTAAAATATTAAATCACAGTATGCGGGACTGGAATTCGCGACTGGAGATTGTCAAATGCGACAAATCGATAATGTCATATTGTGACATTGACACTGTTTATTGACAGAAGACAGCTGTGCTCTAGGAATAGACTCTGTGATCGGATACTTGTACCGAATTATACATTTTTTGCCGTATGTATAATTAATTAAATAGGTATATTATAACAGTGAAGCTCAAAGTCGTAAGATATTTAGATAATCTTCATATATTTGAATCAACTAGCAATATCTTCTCAAAATAAACTTCGTTGTATTTTATCCGAAATCCGTACAGATGTGTGCGTACAACGAAATGTTTTCGGTAAAAACGAAAAACGTTTTCGCACGGTTTTTGAACTAGGTAATGCCCAATGCCCATGCCCCATTGATCTAGATACCTAGAACCAATAAGTACGTTTTATTATTGGGCTCTAAATTAGTAGATATAAATTATAATTATTATTATTACGTACTACAACTTGGGCATAGGTATGTAAGTAGGTACCTAGGTACCTTCCCACTTATTTCAAACACGCAAAATTATATTTATGACTAGAAGATGTCCATTGTCCACGGCTTCGCCCGTGTGGATTTAGGTTTTCAAAAATCCGGTGGGAAGTTTTGATTTTCCAGAACAAAAGTAGCTTATCTGTACTAAGTAGGAACCCGTCCCCAAAACGGAAAAATCCCGCGGGATCCTCACGATTTAGGAATGAAATTCCTTACAGCATCAGGGTTGAGGAGCTGGATATGTACCTATTCGAGTTCATTCAACGATATAGTCTAATTGGTACCTCCAATATGAATTTAAATAACCGCAAGTATCTAAATCCCATTAGTTTTGGGGATCAGGTCCCCCACAGCATCAGCATTGAAGAGTTGGAATCCAATTTTTTTATAAAACAGGGTTGCAATGTTTCTCTATTGATTAAAAAAAAAATTACGCAAATCGGTTCAGAAATCTCGGAGATATCGGTGTACATAGGTAGAAAAACACAACTCCTCCTTTTTTGAAAGTCGGTTAAAAAAGTAGCCTATGTTACTCTCCCTGGTTAATTCTATATTTGTATGTGAAAGTCCCGTCAAAATCGGTTCAGCCGTTCCAAAGATTAGCCCGTTCAAAGAGACAGACAGACAAAAATTTTAAAAACGTGTGATTCGGTTATGGTACAGTTCAAATAACCGTATGAGCTTAATATGAGGTAGTTATTTCGAAATTACAGACAGACACTTCAATTTTATTCATTAAGTATAGAAGTATAGAATTATAGATAGAGCTATAATACGTCATGGTTACTACAGTTCTTGAAGAAGTACCTATAAAGTGGTACTTAACCTACCTGCTGCCTCGTTGGTCTATTCTAGTGGTTAGCATATTCGACTGCAGATCACGAGATCCCGTGTTCGTTTCCTGGGTCGGGCAAATAATTTTTAGTCATTGAATTTTTCAAATTTTTTCAATTTGAAATTCTCAGTGCCAGCCCTATATTTATGTACCTACTTTGGAGCAGCGTGGCAATGGTGGCAGGTCTAAGCTCTAAATCCCTCTCTCCTATGAGTGAGAAGGTCTGTGCCCTGCAATGGGACGTAAAAAGGCTGTACTTAGTACCTAGTGGTGGTGGTGGTGGTACTAGTAACCTACCTTAACAGGGCCGGATTAACCCTATCGGGGCCCCTAGGCAATGCAATTTTCGGGGGCCCTTTACTTTTTTACATTTGTATATACTTCTTACATTGAGAATTTTCTCAAAAAAAAAAAAATTGTTAGATGAAGCTTTATTTTTCTTGTTACGTGGCCCGCATCGACTAGGGCCCCCATCGACTAGGCGCTCACGGGGCCCCTGTGGGCCCCTAGTCAGTGCGGGGCCCCTAGTCGGTGCGGGGCCCCTAGGCAGTTGCCTAATCCGCCTTATGGATAATCCGGCTACCTAAGTAAAACTAGGTATATTTTTTTTCATTGGAAAAGTACCTAACAAGGTACCTGCCTGCTAAATCATTATCTTGATAAGAAATAACGCACCTATAACATCAAATTGTAAGCATATATGACCCAAGCCGATGTCAATTTCAGTAAACATCGATAACCTATTCCAAAGTGCGCAATAGGGTAACTATTTATTTATTTACTTATATTAAACTAACTCATGCCTGCGATTTCGTCCGCGTGGATTTGGTATTTTAAAAATCACGTGCGAGCTCTTTAATATTTAAGGCCTAGGCCGCACTGCGAAATTTATTCGCGCGAATTTTTTCGCAAAATTCTGTGACATAATTTGGGAATGTATGAAGCTGCACGCACATGCGATTTAAAATTCGCGAGAAAAATATATTCCGCATTTTAATATATTTTTCTCGCGAATTTTCGTGCATTTCGAATCGCATGTGCGTGCAGCTTCATACATTCCCATATATGTCACAGAATTTTGCGAAAAAATTCGCGCGAATAATTTTCGCAGTGCGGCCTAGGCCTTAAAATGCGGAATATAAACCGCGCGAATAAAATTCGCGCGAATAATTTTCGCAGTGCGGCCCGCTCTAAGGCCTAGGCCGCATTGCGAAATATATTCGCGCGAATTTTTTCGCAGGATTCTGTGACATATGGAAATGTATTAAGCTGCCCGCACTTGCGAATTAAATTTCGGGAAAAAAATATATTAAAATGCGGAATATAAACCGCGCGAATAAAAATCGCACGAATAAATTTCGCAGTGCGGCCTCGCTCTAATAGACAGAAAAAACAAAAATTTTAAAAATGTGTGTTCTAGTTATTTTATCGTTCACATTAATTAATAATCATAGTTTTAGTTAATAATATTATGAGCATAATAAATTTCATTTACCTATTTATGTAAATGTATGCCTATTTTATAAACTTGGTACTACAACTTGGTACTACACAGAATACAACCCACGTTTTAAAATCATTTGTCTGTCTATCTGTTTGTACGGGCTAATCTTCGGAACGGCCGAACCGAATTTGACAGGATTCTCGCAGGCGGGTAGAGGATTGATCCAGGCTTGGATCGTGGCTTTATCACGGAAAAATTTAGGTTTACCCTCGTAAAAATTAACCGTTTTTATAAGGCACAATCAACAAACCGCAGAACCGATGTTGACGAAACTTGGGCCAGGGCGTGTTTGGAACCCGTGTGGGGTTGCTGGTCCCCCATCGGGCGCGTCCCCCCGGTGGCGGATGGGGGAACGCCTCCCAGATATGGGAGGTACCGGGGAAACCCGGCGCGGACCAAAACCAGCAGGGGGTTGCCGCTTGGAGGATCCTGGTACTTCTCTGTTCATCAGAGTGGACTGTGGAGACTCCGGGCGGCGACAATTGGGGGGGAGGCTTTCGGGCCGTGAGGAAGAAAACCTCGTTAAAAAATTACAGGAGGGGGTGGAAACGCCCTGCGCGGCGGGTCCGCTGGTCTTTTTGGCCGGTGGGCGCTGGCTTCGGCCACCGTCGGGCAACCCGTAATCCGCACTGAGCGGAACCGGGGGCCCCACGCACTGAGCGAGGGGCCGCGAGGAAGAAAACCTCTATAAAAAATTACACGAGGGGTGAACCTCTTGAGGGTCGCCTGCGGGTGTGGCCCTCTTGAGGGTTGCCTCTAGCGAGGAACTCCGGGTGATGGAATGGTGTATCCGTCGCCCGTTGAGACGCCTCGGGTCGGGAGGCGCACCATTATGTTCCTGGTGCGCCTCAGACGGTGTTAGGGGGCCTTTAGGTCCCCCGGTGGAGGGTCTGCCTCGGCGGACAGCGCCGGCTGGGTCGCGGATGATTGCGCAAGTGTACCCGTAACCCAGCCACCAGGCGACACGGAGGAACATCGCTGGGTTTTAGTGGGTATTCTGGCCACTTCTTGGCCTGCTTGAGTCCCACACTACCTTCCGGAAGCGTCGCAGTCCGCTGCGCTGCTTCCGAAAGGTGTGCGTAAATGCATTTCCCAGCGTAAAAAAAAAAAAAAAAGGGCGCGTTTGGAACCCTCGTAGTTTTAGTTTTAAGTTTCCGTAATAGTCGGGCAGCCCTGGAACAAAATTTTTAGTGATTAATAACAAGCTGAATTTTCGTGAGCAGGTTCGTTTCGACGAGACAAACAACTTTTTTATCTATGAAAATTCTCGATGGAGGTAGCTAATCGAGTGGGGAGGTGTTAAAAATTTCGATTCACTCGGGTGGGAAATCGTTCCACTAAATTTGTAGGACTATATGACCATTTCATTATACAAGTATTTACTAAGCTGCATACAAATAATTTTTTTCAAAGAAAAATGAACCGACTTCAAACGAATCGAACTAAAATGTTTAAAATAATTTTTTATTCATTTAGATTGACGATTAAACTACCTAACTCAAATGATATATAATTTTTTGAAGTCGGCGCCAAATGACTTCAAGTTCACTCAAGTTGAAAATGTGCCCCCCGGGTCCCAGCTCACCCTCCGCGACTAGGTTCACCGGGCTCGCATTCAAAAGTGGATATTCTGATTTTACTTAAACGAATTGAATGTGGTTTGGCGCCGACTTCAAAAATTTATATCATTTGAGTTAGGTAGTTTAATCGTCAATCTAAATGAATAAAAAAATATTTTAAACATTTTAGTTCGATTCGTTTGAAGTCGGTTCATTTTTCTTTGAAAAAAATTATTTTATGCTTTTTAGTGATTTGTTTTCTTTATATTAGGTAATAATAATAATAATATAAATGAGAACTATGTAAAATAGATTATGACCTATATATTATTAATTATTATTAAATATCCTGTGACATATACATTTTATGTGTCATACTATAGGTGAGTGGTTTTATTATGTTCTAACCCAACCTAACCTAACTTTTGATCTATACAAGATTAGTTTGTATGCGTAAAACTCTTGTATAATTTGGATAGACCGTAATTTACAATCTATACGCGACTAGTTTCACACCCTTGCGGTTTGGCTTTGTATAGAATGGAAATACACGTAACCGTGCTCAAACTCCAAGGAATCACTCTATATGCAACTGTACTGACTTCGGCCCAAAGCTTTTTGCAAAAGGTCAATGTTACGTAGGCGTAGCAGAGTGAAGTCTTTGGGCAGAATAGCTATATCAGACTTCAGCAATAGGTCTGGCAATCTCAGAGAACATATTAGTGACATATGCGTACATTTATGCTTATAACTTCGTGCGTAAGAATGATAACTCGATGTGTTATATACTAAAACCTTCTTGAAAGTATGTAGATAACGATAGTGAAACAATCATACATACATACATACATACATACATACATACATACTTACATACATACATACGGGTCGAATACAGAACCTCCTTTTTTTGAAGTCGGTTAAAAATCAGCTGGTTATTCATAATATTCTACAGTGTCCTCCACTCCGAATATTTCCAAAAAATGAGGTTATAAAAATGATTAAACATTATTAATAACTAGCTGATTTTTTGTATGCCGCTTAGTAATTACTTGTATAATGAAATGGCTACATAGTCCTACAAATTTAGTGGAACGATTTCCCACCCGAGCGAATCAAAATTTTTAACACCTCCCCACTCGATTAGCTAGTAGCTACCTCCATCGAGAATTTTCATAGATAAAAAAGTTGTCCGTCTCGTCGAAACGAACCTGCTCACGAAAATTCAGCTTGTTATTAATCACTAAAAATTTTGTTCCAGGGCTGCCCGACTATAAGTAATTATCACCAATACCTGTTCTTAAATTGACGTTCAAAAGTGTACAGTGTACAAATTTTGAATAATGTTTATTTGAATTAAATTGAATTGAATCGGCATAGAGAGAACTTGCATCCCAGACAGACATGGTTACTTTTTATCCGGAAAAAGAAGTGGCCTGTTTAGACGCGGGCATAATTTAGTAGATTATTCTGATTAATAGCGGGTTCTAGGCGGATTTTAGTTGATCCACAATTGTTGTTCAACAAAAATTAAAAAGGCATTTGTTGCTTCAATTTGATGGAACGTCTGTTCAGGTCCAAGGGAGTGCACTTCAAATTATACAGAACGCATGTCGCCGCCCTACCACACGAGTAGAAAATCTACAGAGAGGAAGCTTCCACAAGCGACCCGCTGTAGGTACACTCACACAAACACACTCACCAACGGTTCACGGACGCCCGCTCGGTCCCCCAACCGGTACAGTTGGGTGACAAACGTGCGCATGTGTGAGTGTACCTACAGCGGGCCGCTTTTAGAAGCTTCCCCTCTGTACTCTGTGGCCCTACTATAACCATAGTTCTACGAAATCACGCAAACGCATTTACGCTCAATGCTCTGCAGTTGCAAATGCGTGGTCGCATCGTTCGCTTACCTCACACATCGCTGTATTTGTTCGCTTAACTTACACATCTTTGCATTGTCGACGTCCTCGCCTACAGCTCGGCGACAACGTCACGCGTACACCGCGTACGTACACGCGTACACTTCTAAGTGCCTATTATTCGTAGTTCTGTGGTTCAGACGGTTCAAATGGCAGATTTAGCAGCAGGCACAGGCAGCAGGTACTTACTGCACGCTCAGGTTGAAGTTTCAATAAGGATTAATTTTATCAAGAGGCGGCTTGTATGTATCGCTCGATACTTATTTTAGATGTCTACCTACATATACTACTTATACATATCTCCCTACTTAAGCAGCCGGTATCTCATGATATGGACTTCAAAAGGTTCCGACTAATAGGTAGGATTACCTACTTTGCATTCATGCACTTTACAGGTATGTATGACGTATGTAGGGTAGGGCGGTGCAAGACTGCGCGGTCGATAAGATTGCGCACACGTCCTAACTAGACAATGGAGTTAAATTCGTAGCTAACTTCAGTTATGTTTTACTCGTTATCGAAGCCGGTGCGTGCTCCAGAAAAATATTGGAGTATCTTGAAAAACGCAGGAAATAAGTGAGTTCAAAGTTTTTATATACGTTTGATCTTATTTTTTAACAAATTGAATCTATTATTACTAAAATGTTATTTAAATTTTGGTGTTTTATCAATAATTTTGCACAATGGGTTAGGTCATGTTTCTGTTCCATACGACATAGTATAGGAATTTTCTACGAAATGGCAGTAATATCATAATGATTAAGCCGGCACCTAAGTGTGTAAGACTTGAGTGCGTGTAGTACTGCGCGCGCAAATCAAATATTGAATTAAATTATTTTTCAAAAAAGATTTTTTTTCCGGCTCCTTTCTCATGTATGGGAGGATACATGAGAAAGGAGCCGGAAAAGCCGGTTTTGTTTTCAGATAATTAATGATTATGAATAAATAGTTTCATCCGGATAACCCTTGCACTTTTCCTTTTATGTAGCTTTAATCCCAAACTGCGCAGTTTTGCACCACCCTACCCTACCTACATATATGTAAAATGTATTGTGTCAGTCATGCAGTCATTAATAAGTAGATAAGTAGGTACTAGGTAGGTAGGTACATATATCATAGTTATGAAAAATTGATGTTTGTATTTAAGTGTGCAAAGTCTATTTAAACAAATGTGACTCAACTTTAGGAAAATTCTGTTAACTCAATAATAGCTGTAGAATGAAAATATTTTTTTCTTTTTTAATTGGCTTAATACTTCGTTCGTTAATTGTTTATATAAGTACATACACTTAATATTATGTATCCCGTCGCAGTGAAACACAATTTTGGGTCAGTGTACAAAAAGATAATAGATACAAATATACGTGCACAGCTGATATCTATACTAATCATCTATACTATAATAAATAAAATTGAAGTGTCTGTCTGTAATTTTGAAATAACTACCTAATATTGAGCTCATATGGTTATTTAAACGTTACCATAACCGAATCACACGTTTTTAAAATTTTTGTCTGTCTGTCTGTCTGTCTGTCTGTCTGTCTGTCTGTTTGAACGGGCTAATCTTCGGAACGGCTGAACCGATTTTGACGGGACTTTCACATACAAGTAGAGAATTAACCAGGGAGTAACATAGGCTACTTTTTTAACCGACTTTCAAAAAAGGAGGAGTTGTGTTTTTCTACCTATGTACACCGATATCTCCAAGATTTCTGAACCGATTTGCGTATTTTTTTTTGTAATCGATAGAGGAACATTGCGACACTGTCCTACAAAAAGTTTGAATTCCAACTCCTCAATCCTGATGCTGTAGGGGACCTGATCCCCAAAACTAATGGGATTTAGGAACTGTTGGTTATTTAAATTGATATTGGGGGTACCAATTAAAGACTTTATCGTTGAATGAACTCAAGTAGGTATATCCAACTCCTCAATCCTGAAGCTGTAAGGAAAATTGCATTCCGAAACCGTAGGGATCCCACGGAATTTTTCCGTTTTGGGGACGAGTTACTACAGATAGGCTACTTTTTGTTCTGGAAAATCAAAAGTTCCCACGGGATTTTTAAAAACCTAAATCCACACGGGCGAAGCCGTGGGCATCATCTAGTCGATAATAAAGCGGAAGAGTTTGTTTGTTTGAACGCGCTAATCTCGGAAACTACTGGACCTATTTCAAAAATCCTTTCACTGTTGGATATTTACGTGATCCTGGAGTGCTATAGGCTATATATTATGTACCACGGGCGAAGCCGGAGCGGACCGCTAGTCAATAATAATTGCTCATTTATACGTCTACTAGCGGTCCGCCCCGGCTTCGCCCGTGGTACATAATATATAGCCTATAGCACTCAGGGATCACGTACATATCCAACGGTGAAAGAATTTTTGAAATCGGTCCAGTAGTTCCTGAGATTAGCGCGTTCAAACAAACAAACTCTTCCGCTTTATTATATTAGTATAGATAGATTATAGCGCGCATGACGCCTCCATTTAGACTTTCGCTAAGTAACATATATTATGTACCTATGTGTAACATATGTATGTAGTATGTACTTATGTGTAACATAAGTAACATGCATACTCGGTACATTACGGTAAGTAATATTACGTTTGTGCTAAGTACAGTAAGCTCGATAATAAGTAAGTATCGATAATACTCGTTAACGCAGAAAGGTATTCCAGCAATATTCCTAAAATATACGAACCTACGATAGATTGCCGCTTCTATTCAACCATCAACAGACTGTATCAGGATCGATATGATGCATTAAATCAGTTCAATTGATGTTTGTTTGTTAGTCCGCGAATAGCTCTGGCACGTGTTGGTACATTCCCATGTTTGGCAGCCGGCCCATTGTCTATTACTTGACTGCGCTCCCCACACGATGGAGTTGAACGGGATACGATTTACTAAATACTTTTATTATCTACTATATAAAAATAAGTCGGGTTTTCCTTCCTGACGCTATAACTCCAGAACGCACGAACCGATTTCCACGGTTTTGCATTCGTTGGAAAGGTCTCGGGCTCCGTGAGGTTTATAGCCAATAAAAGCACGCGAACGAAGTCGCGGGGGTCAGCTAGTTTATTATATAATTGGTGTGTACAATAAAGAGTATATTAATCGATCAATTGGACATGGCTGGGTTACTTACATGCATGATGTGTTATTTTTGTATTAATCTACAAGTTAGCCCTTAACTGCGATCTCACCTAATGGTAAGTGACGATGCAGTCTATTAGATAGAAATGGGCTAAATCGGAAGAGGTAAATATGGCAGTTGTTGTAGGTTTCTACGCGGCATCGTACCAGAACGCTTAAAATCAGTTGGCGGCACGGCTTTGCCGGTAAGAATGTTCGAGTAACTCGCCAATGCTGAAGCCTTCCACCAGACCACGGAAAATTAAAAAATTATAAATCCCCAAATTGCCACTGCCGGGAATCAAACCCGGGACAGCCCACTTATAAGACGCCAGTGCTCACCATTACGCCAGGGAGGTCATTGAAATCTATGGTTTAGTGACGCGCGTCCCATTCAGCTCTCCATTTATTTCGAAACAGTCACCGATTCACCAGAGTCCCTGTCACATGTCTGTCCGAGTAGGTAGTAGGTATCGCGTCACCTGTCATCAACAGACAGGCATATCGCCGGTCACACCACCCGGACACAACCTTATTCTATTCTATTCTATTCCAGGGCGCGAATTAGTGTCTATGATCAACAAGATGGAGTTCTATTTTTAAAACCAACTTCCAAACTAGACCTCCTCCATTTTTTTGAAGTCGCTTGAAAATAAACAAATAAATAGTCCTCAATTACCATTTTTCATAGTCCCCCTACCGCGTCACCTGTCGTCAAGACGTGTCAACAGACAGACATGCCCGATGCACCCGCCGCACCCCGCGTCGCCGGTCACACCACCCGGACCCGGACACACCCATCATATTCTATTCTATTCGAAGGCGCGATTAATTAGAGCTTTCAACAGCTCCGACACTCGCCACAAGTGTGTCCGTCAACAAAACGGAGTTCTATTTTTAAAAGCAACTTCCAAAACCGTAGATAGAGGACTAATCCAAAACAGGCCGCCTTTTTTTTTGTAGTCTGTTTTGACTTGAAGCAAGTGATAATCTAAAGATTGAAAATAAAATCGACTTCACCACAGTCCGTATCTCGGAAACTACCGAACCGATTTTGACGAAAGTATGGTTCCCTAAGTTGGATTAATGGGAGCCAAAGAAAGAAGAAGAAGAAAAAGAAAAGAAGCCAAAGAAGAAGAATAATAATAATAATCTTCTTTATTAATTAAACTTACTACAGTAATTATTCATTGGAACCCTGACTACTAATCTAGGAAAACCTATAGGGCTTTTTTGGCCGCGAAGTAGGTAAGTAGGTACCTATCGAGATTTTGTCGACACTAGGTAGGTAACTAGGTACCTAATTGTTTGTTTGAGGAAAACTAAAATTTCCATTTTTTTGACGCACAAAGCTAAACCGGTTACGCTTTTGGTGGGGTTTCCCCGATTTGCATCCAATGCAGGATGTTAGTCATGATTTTCGCTTATAACACAGCCAGATAAGCTAATAAATAGGTAGGTATTCATATTTTAAATTCAATTTAAAATATTGATCGAATCTTATTACCCGACTGGGTTATGTGTTTCACCTGTGTGTATGTATGTCCATTCCTATGTCCGCGTGTAACTAATCAACGGCTCAACGGATTTTGATAAATGATACGTCATTAGATTTGTCTTCATGACGCGAGTGTTATAGGGTACCTAAATTTAAAAAAAAATTAAAATGGCGGACTTTATGCGCTTTAATGTGCGAGCTGAAAAAAAATTTTTTCTTCAAGACCCTCGAGTGGGGTATCAAAATGAAGGGATTTAAAAGGCAAATACAAAAATGTATACAATTATATATTTGAAAATAAGTTGGAGTGATAAATCACAGAAAATGACCGTTTCCTATGTCAGTTCGTAACTACTCAACGACTCAACTTATTTTGATAAATGATACGTCATTAGATTTGTCTTAACAGCGCAAATGTTACTGGGTACATAAAATTAATAAAAATTCAAAATGGCGGATTTTATGCACTTTAATGTGCGAGCTGAAAAAAATTTTTTTCCTCAAGACCCTCGAGTGGGGTATCAAAATAAAGGGCTTTAAAAGGCAAATACGAAAATATATACAATCTATGTGTTTGTAATCAGTTTGGAGTGACAAATCATAGAAAACAAAATAAATAACAACTACACTGTGAGTAAATTGGTGGTAATTTATTTAAGATCCCTTCCCACTCCACTCTACTACATTCCACATAATCCCGCCTACACCTCCCCCCTTCCCATCAATTATTGTATCACTAATAATTTAACCTTAAATCGCCAAACACTAAAATAATACAATAATATTATGAAGGACCTTATTAAAGTTTCTAGTGTTTAATAGATGGCGCTAATAGTGATCTTAAACGCGCTATTACCTACACGCGGAGTGACACAGGCCTGTCTCTTGTAAAAATATGCATCTAAAAATTTTTCATAGTTTTGCACTAAAAACCAAGAAATAAATTACGTAATTAAAAAAACTAAAAACCCGACTGCGTAAAACAAACTAGTTCCTGAAAAGCAAAAAACAAGCTTTGTACTTTATAAACTAGAATTTGAAAAGATCATAAACATAATTAATGTTAGAAAATGTATGACAGGCGGGGGCATTACTTAGCCAACTACTCAGGACTATTAGTTCGCCCCCGCATGCCATACATTTTCTAACATTAAATATGTTTATGATCTTATCAAATTCTAGTTTATAAAGTACAAAGCTTGTTTTTTGCTTTTCAGTTACCAGAACTAGTTTGTTTTACGCAGTCGGGTTTTTAGTTTTTTTAATTACGTAATTTATTTTAAAAAGTTTAAACAGTAAGTAACCTACCTATCAGCTCAGCAGGTTAGTAGCTCATGGGAAGCGTGCGGTGACGATGACGCGAGTTCCATGATGAAATTGCTCAACGAGCCTAAAGAAGTTTTCACTTCAAAAATTATCACGGTTCATGACGGACAGACGGACTGACGTACCTACAGCGGAGGCTTGGCCCTGTTGAGTACGGAACGCTAAAAATCCAGGCAAGTATTGTAAAGTCTAGGAAAACGTTTTCTGCTCTGAACGTGTCTGAACTGTCTGAATTTGTACCAATGGCCGCGGATAACCTTGACCTACGGGTAGCGTAAACTCCATTACAAAACAATCCCACGTTCAAATACTTGAACCGCTACAGAATATTTATAGATTCTGTTCCCACATTCGTTGCGCGGCGCGGCGCGGCGCGGCGGCGCGCGGCCGGTCGCCGCGCCGGTCTCCCGAGTCCCAACACCGCGACCGGTCTGACAGCCGGTCACGCGCGTCGCGCGTGCGCGCTGAACTACGATAACCGTTAAAATTGGAATTCTTTGGTTAAAATATTATAAAAAAAAATATTATAGAGATGCCGAGGCCGACTATGTCATTTGTCGACTTATCATTCAAATTGCCGATTAATCGGCCGACTAGTCGACGATGCCGATCATATACCTACTACAAAGGTACAAACTACAGTTTTTTTGATAATGAAAATATAATAACAGCAAGATCACAGTTTTCGCTGGAAGCTTTAAATATACCTATTTAAATTATTATAATAAATGATGATGACGACAGCGACTCAAATAACGAATGTATTTCAAAAATGATATCTTTTACAGCAGAATAATGAAAAAATAACATAGCCTGTACATAAACATGTAGTTGTAACCTAACTACGTTGTTTTTAAAATAAAATAAATCAGAATGAAAGACAATCGCCAATTTAAAGTAAAAAGTGACACATCACTGGCTACTGAATACACAATCGAGATAGTGACGAATGACGATTTATCGTGATTCGTGTTGTGATTATCACTTGATGACATTATTGACAAAAATATTATACAAGATGACTTACTTATATATGTAATGGCTGTAGATAAATATATGATTTTACAACTCTATTGTTATTTTAGGGTTCCGCACCTTAAAACGAAAAAAAGGATCCCTATTTGTATAGGATCACTATACGTAGTTCGTCTGTCTGTCAAGGCCCTTTTTCTCAAGTAACTGTATCAAATGAATATCAAATACCTACTCAGGTCTGTATGATGATAGGTCTTGGAGGCTTCACAAACTATGAATCACAGAAACTGTGATCGAAACTTGGAGTACGTCGTGGAAGTTAGGTGATTGTGCTAATTTTTACTTTTAACAAGTAGGTATTATAAATAAAAAAAATTACAAACCCCCGACATTCGCCATTTTGTGGTGGTGGCCGTCTTGGATTTGCATAATGCTATTGTACAGTGTACTAGTCAAGCCCTTTCATTTGATAGTTTAACACCGATATTAAGGGAGTTGAGAAAAAATATGTAATCCGCCATTTTGTAGCCGCGGCCATCTTGGATCGATTTTCATCAAACATAGCTAACAACACTCTCGACTAATTCCCCTTTCAAACAAAAAAAAAAAACCGCATTCCAATCGGTTCACCCGTTTGAGCGCTACAGGGGAACATACAGACATTTTCAGTGTACCTACTTATCTCGACATTCACCTTGAAGATATAACTTACTGTAATCATAATCTAGTCTACATGATGTATATTACCCGTTAGCTTACAGCTGCGACTTTGGTCGTACAATTTTTAACCACCGAAGCAAAAACGACGGGGTGTTATTTTGACGTGTCTGTGTGTATGTCTGTCTGTTTCACCGTAGCGCTCAAACGGGTGAACCGATTTGAATGCGATTTTTTTAGTTTTAAAGGTGGATTAGTCGGGAGTTTAGTTATGATGAAAATCGGTCCAAGATGGCCGCCGCCACAAAATGGCGGATTAAGTATTTTTTCACAACTCCCTCAATATGGGTATCAAATGAGGCTTGACTAGTAAAATATCACTATGTAAATCAAAGTGGCGAATGTCGGGGGTTTTTTAAATTTTTAATTTATCTTTACTTGTCCTTTAAATTGTTTGGAAGAGGAAATATAATGAATCTGTGATACTATTGGATAAGATATTATTATATACCTAATATCTCTTAACATATTAAAGGACAAAACGTAAACATGTTTTTCATTGTATTTCTGTTGCCTTGTTTTCATTTGCTAAAAATATTAAGTAAGTATGTAGTATGAAGGAGCTTCTAGTTTACACAGGTTATGGGCCCAGGCATCCAGTAAAACAAGCGAAAAATCAAACTCTAGAACGCCATGTCTGGAATAAAGTGTAGGATTTCCTCCAATAAGATGACTGCGTATTTATTTTTGACGTGATACCGTCTTATAAATCGATGAACGCCGGCTACACGCATGAAAAAGCACGACTCATAGTCACGTACCCCATGCAAGCGAGAGCGCGGAATAAACGATAGAGAATGCACGATCGGCATAAGCGTTCGGCTTGTGACGCATCTTCATCTATCTCTCTTTGTTTTCTAAGACGTTATCACGTAAAATTATCGTTCATAAACCGATTTTACAGACAACCATATTTTTTGTATCACTTTAAGTTTATAGTTATGTAGGTACCTAGTAGGTACTAAATGACAATGCATCATAATATTATTATGATATGATTCATGAACTGTGCTGTATCTATACAGTATAAAATAGTTAAAGCGATACGAAGTTAAGCTAACTACTAGTTAGTACTCCTATAATAATAATAGGCGGTAGCAATGGGCGGTAGGTAGAATATCCGTCAATATACTTGCTCTAGAGAGAGCTGTAGAGCTTTAATTGAAATGGAATTCAATTGAAATCTAATGCAATAAGAAGGTACCTACCTATAATACGAATGGAACTGATTGGAATTGTTTATTTCTAGTTAGTATACCTAAATGGTTGAAATAGAAATAACTACATAACCATTAACCACGTAAGTACTAACTTATTTTACGAACAGAGGCGGATAATTTTGAATAGAATGGAAACATCTGAAATTAATTTATATAATATTATATGTAGTTATATCATAATTCATATGTAATTTTGTAAATAGAAATCTAGTAAGTAGAAAACTATGAAAAACCTGCAATTCGCGTTTGTCTGTTTATGTAGGCACCTATGTAGGTATAACTTTTTACGAGGAAGGTTTTTTACACAAATTATATTCTAACACACCTACATTCAACTACGTAGTAGGTACTATTATATATTCTGTGATTCAACGTAGACGAAATAAGTACGTACAGAAACTGCAGTAGAAGCACACGAGTAGAAAAGGTAGTAGAAGTACCTATATTATAATAAGTAGGTATTTTGTATAATTTGTTAAGTATTAACACGTAGGTGTTATATATAATTATTAATTAGGTACTATAGGTACGTAATTATAATAAGTATTAATGATTCATAAAAATATTCATAATATAAAAATTAATCTAGGTAGCAATTTTATTAGCTTTTAAAATCATTGGTCTGATTTTTAACCCCCGACGCAAAAACGACGGGGTGTTATAAGTTTGACGTGTCTGTGTGTGTGTGTGTGTGTGTGTGTGTGTGTGTGTGTGTGTGTGTGTCTGTCTGTCTGTTCCCCTGTAGCACTCAGCTCAAACGGGTGAACTGATTTGAATGCGGTTTTTTTTGTTTGAAAGGTGAATTAGTCGAGAGTGTTCTTAGCTATGTTTGATGAAAATCGGTCCAAGATGGCCGCCGCTACAAAATGGCGGATGATATATTTTTTCACAACTCCCTTGATATGGGTATCAAATGAAAGGGCTTGACTAGTAGAATAGCACTATTGCAAATTCAAGATGGCCGCCGCCACTAAATGGCGAATGTCGGGGGTTTTTTAAATTTTCAATTTACACTTGTAAAAGCTGTTGTTATGTTGTATGTTTTACATGTTTTACGATGCCGAGCCAGTCGCTCTATCATTAAAAATATATTAGAAACCCTTAGATACTGTATCGGACTTTGAACTAAGTATAAGAATAATATTTTCTGTTATTTGTCAAGAGCATAGATAGCCCTGGATGCAGTAATGAGTGAACAAAAACATCAAAAATTTCCTCCTTCCCTCTATCTACGAGTACCTAGGTATCTCCGAAGTTTGTGAAGCTAAAATCTGAAATATTATTTATTTACCATTATTTACTTTTCTTCGCCTCCCCCCGATAAGAAAGCAAGTCCTAGCTAAGTAGCTAAGCCTTTGAATGATATTACCTTCAAATGTTTATTACCAACATAAATTATATTATGTATCTACAAGCGCATATTTTTACCAGCGACTTCCTTCGCGTGGATATTGGTTTTTAAAAATCCTATAGGAACTCTTTATTTTTCTTAAGCTCCTTTGAGCTCATACCTTGCTAAAAACTATTAAAAGTGGCGCATCAACATGTAAATATTTGCCACTGAAAGTCCCATCAAAATCGATCCAGCCTTTCAGACAAACACAACACACACCAGTTTAAGATTATAATCCATAATATGTTCGAAGGTTCCTGTATAATCCCGGTTCCAAGTTACATCGAAAACTGAGGGTTATGAATTATGATGGCATGTAATTTCTGAACTACAAAACCGACGACTTTGAAATATTTAAGGAATAATCTTTAAAGTATCTCCTTTCTAACAAAAAAAAAAAAAAAATTAATTTAATTAAAAAAATTCCCATGGGATTACTAAAAACCAAAAATCCCCGTGGACGGCGCCGCGCACATCGATCGTAGGTAGAATATTTTTAACACAATTATTTCATCGATAGCTGTATTATAAAATAATAGATATCAGCCATAGTTGTCATAATCCGAGTTATCCTTTACTCTCCAATAAGTAATAAGAACTGAAAGGAAAAAAGATTATAAGGAAAATTCTATAATTCACGAACACAAATCAGAAAGATACATAAAACTTGTAGATAAGTAATACGGATAACGAAATGTATGTTCTTCGTTCAGAATAAGAAAATTAATCCCCGCTTATCACACTAATATTATAAAGGTAAAAGTTTGTGTACGTGTGTATGTTTGTTACTCTTTAACGCCGCAACTACTGAACCGATTTGGCTGAAATTTGGAATTGAGATAGATTATAACCCTGGAATGAATGAAACACATAGGCTAGTTTTTATCGGATAAAGTGTTCCTGTGGGACTTAAATAATAGACTTTTAAAAACGGGATAGATGGCGCTGATTGTCCTTAGGTACATGACGCTCACAACACATTATTGCAATAGTTTGCTGTCGTTGTATCCATTTGCATGAATTTGCTTTCGTTCTCTTTGCTAAGTTACTCTTCGAAGATTCTGTTCAAATATTTGTGTACAAACTTATTCACCGCGGTTAACACCGCGGGGCGCAGCTAATGCCAATAATACAGGACGTGCTAGGTTCGACTTGGGTTTCGGAAAAATATCTAGATTAACTTGGAAAACTCAGGTCAGGTTCAGCCTTGACCCGCAATCATAACGATCTTAGACGCCATTTTAACTGGCCAGTAGGTATTATGTGTAAACTATAGAACCTATATTAAAGAAACCTATATATTCGGTTGGTAGGTTTTATGTCACTTTTATGTAGACCGTAGGTACATACCTAATATGTATGTACATAATATGTTTAGTCCAACAACTTGGCTTCACGGACTGTGAATGAATGTGAATGTAATGAGGCTCTATTCATTTGATCCGTAACAAGCATAAAGTTCGTAAACGAAAACCCGACTACGCTTAGTAATTTAATAATAATTTAGTGTGCGAAAACGCGGGGCAAGCAACTAGTGGCGCCATCTGTTATGTCTATTCGAATTACTAATTTAATAATCTAGATTCTAGAAAGCCGCGCGAAGGTCACTTCTTGACTTTTTTCGTAAATAAAATGTAGCCTATGTCACCCGGACCACAGCCCGGACCATAACAACGAATCAATAGTCACCTCATTCATCAAAATCGGTATGAGCGTTAATTGGATGAATCCAATGTATTCGTTTGTATAATTTCTTTTTATTATAAAAATGAAAAAGAAGCGCGATGAGTATCAATCGCTCTTCCATATTCAAAGATGTTCGCCTGAACCGAGAATTTATTTATTTTGTCAGGAAGAGCTATGACTACAACTAGGGTTTACGGAACCGGTTCTGTTTTTGAGAACCGGGAATTTCGGGACTTTTACCCAAAGGAACCGGGAATTCCCGGTTCTTTCGGGATTTTCGGTTCTTTGTAGTTTTATTTTATAAAACACGTTTAACACTTTAAAAGTAAACCACAATGAAATATTTATGTAATTTTTATTGTCATTTAAACTTTCATCCGCTATTTAACCCACTTGGAGATAGAATTTCCAAAAATCCTGAAATTCAAAATTTTTATATTTATAGAAAATTTAAATACCAATTTTCATGGATATGACTTGAAAAATGACCGACTTTCATGCAAACTTTCATCCTCTATTTAACCCCTTTAGGGGTGGAATTTCCAATAATCCTTTCTTAGTTAACCTGCGTTGAAAAAGCTTACGAATTCAATGTACCGTGTGTTTCGTCTACTACAGTAAGGCCTTTGACTGTGTGAACTGGAAGCTCCTATGGACAGTTCTCCAGGAAATAGGAGTCCCAAAATATCTGGTCAACATCTGATCTGGAGTGTAAGGGGGGTAAGGGAGTGCACCTCCATCTCAGCACTCCAATTGTCAACCTCACCTGCACGTGGTGCCCCCTGCTAATCAACAGACGAGGCTCTGACGACCGACAAATGGCGGTATAACCATTTCACATCGGCTAGACTACAAAATGGCAAGGGCCGATGTCGGGCAGCAGCGACATCGGTACAATAGTCTAGCCCTGCGATCGCCAACCCGCCTGCCCAGCGTGGCGATTAAGGGCATAACCCTTTGCATATGGATTGCACAATAAAGCCACAGCCCCTAGTCCCCGGCGGCCCCGCTATTCCTAGCTCTGGCAGCGGTTACGGTAACGGCGGGGCAGGGGGTGTCAAGAATCTCCGGAAGAGATTCCGCTGCCAACCCCGACGACTGGACCTGGCAACATATAACGCACGCACTTTGAGGACCGACGAAAAGATCATCGAGCTGGAAGAAGCAGTGAGCAAGTTGAATTGGGGTGTCATAGGGTTATCTGAAGTCCGAAGAGAGGGGGAGGACTCGATAACCCTTAAATCCGGCAACTTGCTTTACTACCGGGAGGGCGATCAAAAATCCCAGGGTGGTGTCGGGTTTCTCGTCCACAGGTCCCTCGTTAACAACATTGTGCAAGTCGAAAGTGTGTCGAGCAGGGTAGCGTACCTTATACTCAGAATAACCAAACGGTATTCGCTGAAGGTCATACAGGTCTACGCACCGACATCGACACATACCGACGAGGAAGTAGAGGTCATGTATGAGGACATATCAAAAGCCATGCATGCCTCTAATACCTACTACAGTGTTGTGATGGGGGATTTCAACGCAAGGCTGGGTAAGCGAAGCGGTGTAGAGTTGAAAGTGGGACAATTTGGCTATGGGCGACGGAACCATAGGGGCCAAATGTTGGCCGACTTCATGGAGAAAGAGGGCCTCTTTATGATGAACTCTTTCTTCGAAAAGCGGCCACACAGGAAGTGGACCTGGATGAGCCCCGACGGTTCTACGAGAAATGAGATCGACTTCATCATGTCTACCAAGCGGCATGTATTCAATGATGTCTCTGTGATCAATAGGGTAAAAACCGGCAGCGATCACCGTATGGTACGAGGCACATTGAATCTGAACATAAAGCTCGAAAGGGCCAGACTGATGAAGTCAACGCTCCGACCTTCTCGCGCCCATATCCAGAACCCCGAGAGCTTCCAACTCGAATTGCAAAACCGATTCGCTTGCCTGGCAGATTGCGATTCTGTGGACGAACTAAACAACAGGCTGGTGGAAACTGTCCATGCGGTCGGGTCTAGGTTCTTTAAGACCCACCGAAGAAGTAGAACCAAAAAATTCTCAGACCATACTCTCAATCTCATGGAACAGAGACATGAAATGAGACTGCAGTCTTCAGGAGACGCCCTTGCTTATCGGCGGATTAATAGACAGATCTCTAAATCACAGAAACGCGATCTGCGATACTTTAACACCGAGCGTATCAAAGAAACCATTGAGCGGAACAAAGGCTCAAAGGTATTCGCGAGAGATCTGTCTATCGGTCAAAGCCAGCTGACGCGACTGAAGACCGACAGCGGTAGTCTCATTTCGTCTAAACCTGAGATTTTGAGAGAGGTTGAGAAGTTCTACGGACAGCTGTACACGTCAACACAGAAGCCTGTTGAAGATTTGGCTAAAGATCCCAGAGCCAAATTGACCCGACACTATACCGAAGATATCCCGGACGTCAGCCTATACGAGATTAGTATGGCTCTCAAACAACTTAAGGACAACAAGGCGCCAGGTGATGACGGAATCACAGCGGAACTCCTGAAAGCAGGTGGAAAACCGGTCCTTAAAGTCTTTCAGCGACTGTTCAATTCCGTCATCGACCAGGGCATAACGCCAGAGGCATGGCACAGAGGCGTGGTGGTTCTTTTCTTCAAAAAGGGCGATAATACCCTGCTGAAGAATTATAGACCCATCTCGCTGCTGAGCCATGTCTATAAGTTGTTCTCGAGAGTCATTACGAATCGTCTCGCTCGTAGGTTCGACGACTTCCAGCCTCCCGAACAGGCCGGGTTCCGAAAAGGCTTCAGCACCATAGACCACATCCATACGCTGCGGCAGGTTATACAGAAGACCGAAGAGTATAACCGGCCACTTTGCTTAGCGTTTGTGGACTATGAGAAAGCCTTTGATTCGGTGGAAACTTGGGCTGTATTGAGATCACTGCAGAGATGCCGGATCGACTATCGGTACATCCAAGCGCTGAAGTGTTTGTACGAAAACGCCACTATGTCAGTCCGTATACAGGATCAGAATACGAGGCCAATCCAATTACAGCGAGGAGTGCGTCAGGGAGATGTTATCTCCCCGAAGCTATTTACCGCTGCATTGGAAGACGTCTTTAAGCTTCTGGACTGGAACGGACTTGGCATCAACATAAACGGCGAGTACATCACTCACCTACGGTTTGCCGATGATATAGTCGTGATGGCAGAGACTCTGGGAGACCTCAATACAATGCTCAACGATCTCAGCAGAGTTTCTCAACAGGTGGGCCTAAAAATGAACATGAGTAAGACGAAGATCATGTCTAACGCTCATGTTCCGCTCCACCCGGTAATCGTTGAGAACTCTGCACTCAAAATTGTAGACGAGTACATATACCTAGGACACACGATTCAGCTAGGTAGGTCCAATTTTGAGAAAGAGATCAACCGCCGAATCCAACTCGGCTGGGCAGCGTTCGGGAAACTTCGAGATGTCTTTTCGTCCAATATCCCTCAGTGTCTGAAGACGAAAGTCTTCGAACAGTGCGTGTTGCCAGTGATGACTTACGGATCTGAGACATGGTCGCTGACAATGGGCCTCATAAGAAGGCTCAGGGTCACTCAGCGGGCGATGGAGAGAGCTATGCTCGGAGTATCCCTGCGGGATCAAATCAGAAATGAGGAGATCCGCAGGAGAACCAGAGTTACCGACATAGCTCATCGAGTCGCAAAGCTGAAGTGGCAATGGGCGGGGCACATTGCTCGAAGAACCGATGGACGTTGGGGTCCCAAGGTGCTTGAATGGCGACCTCGCACCAGTAAACGCAGCGCAGGTAGACCCCCCACTCGTTGGACAGACGATCTCAAGCGAGTCGCTGGCAGCCGCTGGAATCAGGCGGCACAAGATCGTGTGCTGTGGCGATCCTTGCAAGAGACCTATGTCCAGCAGTGGACGTCCATTGGTTGAAACGAACGAATTTCACACAGTAAAGCAGCAATGTATATCAAACTAATTCGTTGGCAACTATTTTCAGTTGCTAACTAAGTTACAGAATAACCTAGCAGATCCGCACCACTCTCAACATGAATGTTGCCAAAGCAGTTCACAACGCTGAAAGCCGGAACAGATGGCGCAACATCGTCAGAAACTTGAAATTTTCACATTGCTTCCTTTTATGATCTAGGCACACACTAAGAAAGGATCATTGGAAATCCCACCCGTAAGGGGGTTAAATAGGGGATAAAAGTTTGTATGAAAGTCTGTCATTTTTCAAGTTATATCCATGAAAATTGGTATTTGAGCTTTCGATAAATAATAAAAAATATAAACAGCATTTTTGAAAATTCTGTCCCAAGGTGGATTAAATATTGCATTCCGAAAACCGAGTATAAGCGAGCAATCGCACACAACAGCGAGAGAGGTAGACTTGTAAGTTACCGCGCGCCATTTATTTTAGCACTGAATTCACATTAGTTTTGAACTTTTGAACAGTAGGAAGTATAAAAAAGTAAAGTTAGTATTGTAAATATTATGTATTTAAGTAGTAGCGTGAATCATGTAATTAAATTAAAATTCCCGAAAGTACCGAAAGAACCGGGAATCATAATTTGATTTCCCGGTTCTTTTTACTGACAAAAGAACCGGGAATTCCCGGTACTTTCGAGACCGGGATTTCCCGGTTCTGAACCCTAACTACAACCCCATCCGCTGTCCAGCAGTTCTTCATGCCAAAATGTCTTCTTGCGGCGACAAACAATTCTTGCCTCGGCTTCGTTAGAAACTCGGAGATTGTAATGCCGCTGCCTTTAAGACTGGTTTTCGAATCCCACACTATGTTCTTTGATTTTAACGTAGTAAAACGCACAAGTATGGGCCTTGGCTTGTCTTTCTTAACACCGATACGATGACAAATATCAATGTTGGAGCTATCGAAGTCAGACAATTTCATATGTTTGCGGAAGACATCACATATTGAATTCTCCACCAGCTCATCGTTGGCTTCAGGGAGGCCATGTAGGAGTAATACCTTCCTTCGAGAGCGCATCTCATGTTCGTTGAAGCCCGCCGTGAGCAACTGCATCTGTTGTCGAAACATAGCGAGAGTTTTCCACACCAAGTCTTTGAAAGTGGAGAACTCAGCGGCCAGTGATGCCAGGTCTCCGGAGGTTTTAGAGGATGGTGGTTTAACAGAAGATTGTGTACTTGCCAATGCCTTATCGAAATTATCCATGCGGGACTCAACCATTGTGACAAGATCTTCCATGTTTTTGTTTAACTGTGAGTGCAAATCCATGTTGTTGTGAAATGTTACTTGAAAGTGGAAAATTTATATGCGCCAGGTAATGTGGGATAAATTACTAATATTTAACTATATCATAAGCACTTTTAACTATTAAATATTAATTAAAATCGAAATAAAATCGAGCAGTGAAAAACTTTGATGTTACTTTTGCACCTACCCTCGCAAAAAAATAAATAAATAAATAAATAAATAAAATCTATACTAATATGTCGCCAGTGATGACCAGCGGATGGACCAGAGACGACATCAGAAGGCTATTCTAGTCTTATCATTATTCATTATCAGTTCAGTATCAGGGTAGATCGAATTACATTGCTGTGGGCGTCACATGGGTACGGGCCTAATTGAAAAGCCTTCTCATTAACTGACACACTAACTGACTAACCCTACGCCTACCTAGTTCGGTCTCCTCCTCCCCTGCAACCGAACCACTTCCGACCAATCTAATCTAAGCTACACGACACACATCGCACGATACGACCTACTTTGTACAACACAACCTATATAACACAGTACACCGCACGAACGAAGCAGCGCTCTCGTCGAGAGCCCAGATCGGAATGTGTCACACACGCTATCGCTCTCTCTCTCTTATCATAAAATGTCTGTAGGGAGAATGACGTAATGCTCAATTATTTACAATCCAATATCAACGAGCCGACACGGCCAGACTGACATTCGCACGTCCCTGTGCGACCGCCAGCTTCCAGGGATGTCTACAAAGAACAACACACAGGTGAAGTAAACCTCTAGATACGCTCGCCCATCCCTGACACTTCACTGCTTCTAAGTCACATCCGTCTGTCAATCTGTCAATTCTCAATCATCACACCAGCTGTCAATCGCGTCAACCAACCACCACCTCATGTGATGACGTATAGCAGACACAACCAGTCAGTGCTTCAATCTGTCAATTGTCAGTCATCACCTCAGCTGTCAATCGCATCAACCAGCCACCACCTCATGTGATGACGTGTAGCAGACAACCCGTCAGTGCTTCAATCTGTCAATTGTCAGTCATCACCTCAGCTGTCAATCGCGTCAACCAGCCACCACCTCATGTGATGACGTGTAGCAGACACAACTCGTCAGCGCCCTCCCCACTTGTAACACACGGTCATAGGCTGCCGCAAATGAAGTAATCCGGAACTTCGACCCGCATGAGCCAGTTCCTTAGACTATTCACCCGCCACCCAGCTCACACTAACAACGAACGTCACACGTTCACACGCTGCCGTGAACGAAGTGATCCGGAACCTCGACCCGCATGAGCCAGTTCCTTAGACCATTCATTCACCACCCAGCTCACACTAACAACGAACGTCACACGTTCACACGCTGCCGCGAGTGAAGTGATCCGGAACCTCGACCCACATGAGCCAGTTCCTTAGACCATTCACCCGCCACCCAACTCACACTAACCAACGAACGTCACACGTTCACACGTCGTGAGTGAAATGATCCGGAACCTCGACCCGCATGAGCCAGTTCCTTAGACCATTCACTCGTCCTCCAGTAACAAAAGTCAAAGTCAACGTCATAGTCAAAATAATAATCACAGTCAACCCATAGTCTGGTCGAGAACGTCAACCTATGTAGGCCAGATCTTTCGATTAACTACACCACACGCGCACTCAACGTTTTTCCCTGCTAAGTCCCAAAAATGGCAACACTTATCTGATTAGGGTGCAATTGCTATTGCAAACCCGTATTCAAATATCACGGTTAAAGTTACGTTTACAATTACATGTTCACACTAAAACGAATCTACCACTGGTTCGGAATGCCGCAACCTAGCGAGAAGAACCAGCAAGAAACTCGGCGGCGTCTAACTCTCTAACATAACTGATCAAAAACTACTTCCCGTAAACGCAATCCAATAGCATTTCTTTAGTTTTTATCGCGTAAACCATTTATCATTCTATCATCACCTCGATAAACCATTTTACGAACTACAACCTCTTTTTACGGCTTTATCACAACCAACGGTTTCGAACTAGATCACTTTTTGACATCGATGACGGTACCTAGACAATATAATTTGGTTAGCAACCAAAACCATTTGTCAAACTAATCACTCATCTCAATAGCGGGTATTTAATTATTCTGCGAGTATTTGTAGAACTTTACTTTCAATTAATCACGATTTTTTTTTTTGGTTTTTGTTTGTTGGTTTTTGTTACTATTTTAGCGCTGTCAGTTGTTATCGACATAAAACTGTTCACCGACCGGCACGGCCAACCCTGACATTCGATCGTCCCCGAGCGACTAATAATTATCCTCAGTAATCGGTACATCAGAGATCACCAGCCCCACTTTAAAAAGCCCTCAAAAACTTAGGCGGCCCGCCAGGCCCCTGAAGCTATCCCGGTTTCTAATCTAAACACTAGTTATAGTTAGCACCACATAAACGCGCAATTTAATCTGATATAATCGGTAACAGTGTGGCTGATCAATTCTCGGAAATCCACACACAATCGCTCAGTACCGTCACGCTTTTATTAACTAAAAATTTCTAGAAAAAGGTGAACAATTGAGTTCACATTTCCATTTGGGTCGGTTACCCGCATATAACATCTCGCTAATTTTATCACGAACCACCTGCCGTAAATCAAAGGCGGTGCATATGACGCTAAACCGTTTTACGAGGATTCAACTAAACTAATCTTAAGTTTTCCGGTTGTGACCCTTAAACGCGGTAATCCGTTAATCGAGAAATCCGAGTTTTCGTTAAGCAATGACAATAGTCGCGGTTTATCCTCATCTGGTATATCCGTATCAATATCCGAAAACTATTTTACACTTTGAAATAGAAAAAGTATCCGCAGTCATTGCACAACCTGCCTTTAAAATATCACGACTTAACGCAAAAACTCATCTAATATAACGTGAAACAAAAATTTGTAAAGTGGGTGTGTCCATCAATTAAAAATTTCACATAAAATTTGCAAGGTACTACACTTGAATTCTCAATACCGGTAATTCAATTTTATTATAACGCATACCCGATAGCCTATTCGCAATACTTTCTTTAACGAGAAGAATCGCGGCACCGAAATCTTAACAAAATGAAAACGACCCGCGTCGCGCACACAACACCGGTTCTACAAGGCTTTTGTGCCGCGAAGGAGACCGACAAACGCAAATGCAGTTAAAGGCTCCGGCTCATCAATTAGCCCTTCAGATCCCACTTCTGATGTCGCCAGTGATGACCAGCGGATGGACCAGAGACGACATCAGAAGGCTATTCTAGTCTTATCATTATTCATTATCAGTTCAGTATCAGGGTAGATCGAATTACATTGCTGTGGGCGTCACATGGGTACGGGCCTAATTGAAAAGCCTTCTCATTAACTGACACACTAACTGACTAACCCTACGCCTACCTAGTTCGGTCTCCTCCTCCCCTGCAACCGAACCACTTCCGACCAATCTAATCTAAGCTACACGACACACATCGCACGATACGACCTACTTTGTACAACACAACCTATATAACACAGTACACCGCACGAACGAAGCAGCGCTCTCGTCGAGAGCCCAGATCGGAATGTGTCACACACGCTATCGCTCTCTCTCTCTTATCATAAAATGTCTGTAGGGAGAATGACGTAATGCTCAATTATTTACAATCCAATATCAACGAGCCGACAAATATAATAAAGCGGAAGAGTTTGTTTGTTTGAACGCGCTAATCTCAGGAACTACTGAACCGATTTCAAAAATTCTTTCACCGTTGGATATGTACGTGATCCCTGAGTGCTATAGGCTATATATTATGTACCACGGGCGAAGCCGGGCCGGACCGCAAGTAAATAATATAAATAGAATAACGTTACTACTGATCAATCGACAAATTCAGAATCTGAATTCCGGTACATTGCCTCACACAGTACCGGAATTCAGATTCTGAATTCCGGCGTTCATTCCGGCTGTGTGAGGCCGGGCTCAGACACATTTTGTCAGATCGATCTGAAAAATTAAGAATCTGAAAAAATCAGAATGTGTGTGGGCAACAGTGAAATTGTATGCATTTCTGGGCTTTCTGAATTCAGATTCGGAATTCAGATTCTGAATTCCGGCGTTCATTCCGGCTGTGTGAGGCCGGCCTTACCGTAGTCGGGTAATAAACTACATACTATAAGTAGGTACTTATACAAATTAATATTATTATCTAGGTGAAAACTTTAATTTTATTTTGATAAAGCTGATGACCGCGACTTCGTCCGCGTGGCTTGAATCCCGTGGGAACCTGTGCTTTTCGTCAAGATATGTTTAGCAGCAGGCCGTGATTTGTATAAACCTATACCTATATAAGTAAAGTAGGTACTTAGATAACCTTTAGCAATGAACACAGACCAGTAAACCTAACTGGTCAGTGGCAATGAACAGCGTGCAAACCGCGGTGACAGTTTGGTATAATTAACTATTTAAGTACCCAACGTTCGTTGAACTCTAGCGTCAGGTCAAGGGCGTCGCCAAGGGGGTGCAGGTAGGGCAGCCCCTCCCCCTCCCTAGAGATATGAAATAAGATAGCCAAATTCAACCAAAGTCCTAAATTCTCTCACTTGACTTAGAAATTAGAATTAATAAATAATTACTGAGTAAGTAAGTAACTAAGTAGGTATGTCTACAAGTTTTTAGTCAAGTCGAGAGCTTGTAACACTTGCTTTACAGCTTCATAACCTCTCGACTGCAACTAAAATTGATACTTTCCCATGTTCCATATACCTATCAACTTACCCATCAGCTGGCTCTTGCGTCAGCTGACAATACATTTGAATATTTTTTAAATACAGGAAATATTTTGATTTTTTATTCGCTGAGCTAAGCTACTAAGCTAGCAAAGCTACTATATTAAATGTCTTCGTATCCGAGAACTGTAGTCCCCTTACACGCGTTATTATTGTCTCTAGTAGGTACTTACCTAACCAAACGTTTTCATTCCACAAAGGCTCATTTCATCCGGTCGATATGAAATGTTTAGGGTGCGGACGGTTTCTCTCAACGGTGAATTACTTTGTTACATATAGCGCGCCTACAAGGTGACCCCGCATGCTGTGTATCGACCGGCTTGTTTCACTGGGTGTTGCGTGTTAAGGCCAAATTAGACGGTTCATTATTCGAGATTTTTGCTTTCATTTTCGAGGCTTCATCGGTGAATCATCGAAAACGAACCGTCTAAACACCGACCGTTCATCGTTCACAGGCACTTGGTCATAGTAAATATCGTATCGTGCATCGTTCACCGCAAAAATGAACGATGAACGGGGCACCGTCTAATTTAGCCTTTATCCTGCTTGATTAGGTCTTTAGAATCTGCGATGTTTGCTTGCTTCTTCAAGGCCAGCCATATAGTAACGGTGTAAAATTTTTTTTTTATATTCATTTACAAATTACTTAGCCCTTGACTGCGCTCTCACCTGAAGGTAAGTGATAATGCAGTCTAAGGTGGACGCGGGCTGACTTGGAAGAGGTATGGCTGTTTCATTAAAATTTAAACACATACCCCTGATCGGTTTCTACGCGACATCGTACCTGTCGTACCTGTCCACCATCTGTAGGTACAACCTGTCAAAAATCTTTCTGACATAAATTATGTGGACTTACTGATAGAATTTGCCGGACAAACGGCCTGGCATTTTTTTTTTACTGCAACCTATTATATTCAACCATATTATAACTATAGCTGGGACATTACTAACGTACGAACTGAGCCATAAAACATTACGATCATAGGGTTGTGAGGACTCTCCTCGCTCCTCGCGAGTTTGTATATTCCACCATAACTTCTATAATTATGCCTGAACCGATTTTCACGAATAAGGTATCGTTAGAATCCTTAGCTTATTCTGGGTGACTTACGGCCTGTTTCACCACCTTCTGATAAGTGCTGGATAGCCTAAACGTAAGTTTTGTCACTTTCTTACTTTATGTCAAGTGACAAAGACAAAAGTTGTAGATAGCTATCTAATACATATCAGAAGGTGGTGAAACAGGCACATAGGCTACTAAAATTTAAAAAAAAATGATGGGGTGACCATGGTCCCGCATTAAAGAATAAAGTTGAATTTTTTTTTCGAAAATTCATAAGTTCATAATCATCATCTAGAAAATGATGAGTAGATTCCTAAAATATATAACACAATAGTTCAATATCCAGTGAATCACAATAAATATAATTTATAAAAAAGAGAGGGGCAGCAGGGCCACGCAGGGCCACAGGCCACAGCAGGGCAGTTATATTTTTTTAATTTTGTTATGACATGTCAATATAGTTTAGATATTGTGTACCTATAAGGCACCTTTAATATAATTATTTAGTATCAATTTCTTATAAATAATCGGTGTACGGCTGGCCTTACAACGCGACGTGAGGAATTATTATAACTTCGTATCGTTAACCTGACCTAGTTACTTAATATTCGATTGTTAAAGCTACGTAAATAAAGATATTATTTTTATTATCGATTAAGATTTAGATAAAGAAAAACTCGCGTATCAACCACAATGAAGGATGCAAGTATAAAGAGGCTACATAGCACTTTATTGATAATTCTAGGATTACCTACCGATAAACAACAGATAGTCATTTTTAACCGAATTCAAAAAAAGAAGGAAGTTCTCAATTGGACGCGTATTTTTTTTGGCGATGTTATTCCATAACTTCATTAAATCTGAACCGATTTCATTATTATTTTTTTACTAGCTGATCCCCGCGACTTCGTCCGCGTGGATATAGGTTTTTATATAGGATCGGATTGGATCCCATAATCCTTTTTTGTACCTAAACTAAATGTAGCCTAAGTTAGGTAGGTACTCCTTATAACATCACCTATCTGCCATTGAAAGTTCCGTTAAAATCGATATAGCCGTTTCGGAGATGAGCTGGGACAAATAGACAGACCGACAAAGATAAATTTAAACGCACACCAGTTTAAAATATGCCGGACGTTCAAAGAGCCGGGTCCCAAGTTATTTGAACCTAATACTGAGGGTTGTAATGTCTGTCATTTCTGAACTAAAAAATCTATGACCTTGAAATATTTACGGGACAATATATAAAGTACTACCTTTCTAACAAAAAAAGAACGAGTGAAATCGAACAATGCGTTAATGAATTACAGCTAAATACACGTTTTAACTTTTATTCCCTATCCCAAGGGAACCGTGCTGAATTTCAGGATAAAAAGTATTCTATGTCCTACCTCGGAGTATAAACTCAAATCGTAATAAGTTTCATTCGAATCCATTCAGTAGTTTCGGCGTGATGCGCGGCCAAGATACAGACAGACAGACAGAAAGAAAGAAAGACAGACAGACATAAATGAAACAAATTGCAGTTTTGACTTCAGTATCGATTATAGAGTGAACAACAAAAATTTTCAAAATATCTTCAATCTACAGAATTGGATCTGTTACAGTTTTATTATATTACAAGCGGACACCCGCGACCTCGTTCGCGTGGATATACAATTGGTTCTTAAAAATCCCGTAGGAATCATTTTGTTTTTCCTAAGCTCCTTTGAGCTCATACCTTGCTAAAAACTGTTAAAAGTTCACTGGCAGATGTTTAGGTAGATCAAAATGTATGTAATCCGCCATTGAAAGTTCCATCAAAATCGGTCCAGCCTTTTAAAGATTAGTCGGTAATCTTTCAAGTATCTACTTTCTAACATAAATTAAAAATTTAAAAAACCCCCGACCTTCGCCATTTTGTGGTGGCGGCCATCTTGGATTTGCATAGTGCTATTCTACTAGTCAAGCCCTTTCATTTGATACCCATATTGAGGGTGTTGTAATAAAATATGTAATCCGCCATTTTGTAGCGGCGGCCATCTTGGACCGATTTTCATCAAACATAGCTAACAACACTCTCGACTAATTCACCTTTCAAACAAAAAAAACCGCATTCAAATCGCTCCACTCGTTTGAGCGCCACAGGGGAACAGACAGACAGACACACACACACACACACACACACACACACACAGACACGTCAAACTTATAACACCCCGTCGTTTTTGCGTCGGGGGTTAAAAAAAAGAATGAATGAAATCTGACGACGCGTTATTGAATTACAGCTAAATACACGTTTTGACTTTCATTCCCTCTCCCTAGGAAACCGTGCTGAATTTAAGGATAGAAAGTATCCTATGTGTTACTCCGTTAGTATGAAATTAAATCGTACCAAGTTTCGTTTCAGACAACTCAGAAACATACAGACAAAAAGATAAACAGACAAACAGAAAAAAATTTCAAAAATAGCTTTTTTACGTTCTATTACTTATCCCTAACATCCCCCAGTTATTATTTTGCAAAAATCTTCAATGTACAGATACGGCAACTACGATTTTATTATATGTAGATATAGATAGATTTGAAAGAACGTATTGTTACGTTGGTCCTATTTGAATTTGGTAAAGATCTGATGGATATCTTCGGAGATGAAGAATGTAACTCCTCAATAAATAAGAACAAATCGCTCGCGATCAGAGTATGTAGACTTTTAACCCTACATAGTATGTAACATACTACATAGTACATACATATGCTAAATAGGCTCGTAAGGTTTCAGGAACTGTTGATTTTGAATTGATATAAATTTACACTAATAAAAAGCTATAAATACAATTTATTAAAAAAAATTAAAAACCGACTTCAAACGCTACTAAAAAATATAAGAATAACTTTTGTTTTATACAGTGGACTCACAAAACAAAATGGTACTGTGTGCTTAGTCTAAATCGGAGCACTCGAAAACGAACTCGAAAACTATTGATCGATTTCAGAGTAAAATAGACCTAAAATGGCTTGTATTAAGGTTTGAGTTCGCCAATTCGCATTGTTACAATGCTGAATGTATTGGCGAACTCAAACCTTAATACAAGCCATTTTAGGTCTATTTTACTCTGAAATCGATCAATAGTTTTCGAGTTCGTTTTCGAGTGCTCCGATTTAGACTAAGCACACTGGAGTGGGATACTCGAAACATTCAAAAAAATATTTAAAAACTACTAAACTGATGTAATTTAGGTCTACATAATTTCAATAACTAATTAGGTACAAAATTAATTTATAGGCAGGTCACGGTAGGACGTACCTATATAACTTCGAATAAAACTAGTTATGTTTATCTTGTTTTTCCTAGCATTGTTGTCACCCTCGCACTACAGTATATTGCGTAAGTTACCTGTAAATAGCTGTACGGAGTTCACTATGCGGTATGCCCGTACTGTGCCCGTATTGTAGCGTAATTCGTAGGTCAAGAAGCCTTATTTCAAGGTTTCCTGTTGTAAGTAGGTTATACTGGCTGACATTTTTAAAACAGCTGGAGAAGCGAAAACTAAAGACTAAGTTAGAACACTGATGTATCGAGTGTTATGGTAGGGGAGCCGAGGATGCTAAATGTGGATTTACTCGAGCGTCGTCGGGAGTCGGGACCTATTACATTTTGTAGATTAGTTGATGGGAAGAACCTATACTTATATTATAAGGTTTTCCATTTCAGGTGGAGAAAACTTCTAGCTGCACGCTCTCATCTTCAATAGACGATTTTTATAACTTCGGCTTGTGGAAATCGGCTGATTATAGTTTTTTGTTATTTTTGCATCGGAATTCCACAAAAAAAAAAAATCCAAAAAAAATCCACCACCCTCGAGATTCGAGAAGGTCAAGATAACGTTATTCTTTGCAGCTTTGTAACGCTCTCACTCTCGTACGTTACGTTCAAATAGTCTGATTTTCTATTATATATGCTTTTTTAGCTCGTAATTAACCCACCTTAACTTAAGCTGATGTTTCTGAGTATTTCTGTCCATCATTTATTTTTTTTGCGCGCGGCTCTATATAAAGGGCTTATAGTATATATATGGTAGATATAAAGGGCCTATATTATATGCATTCTGCTGAGTACCCAGCAGGATGCAAGATGCCTCCCATATCTTAATCTGGGCATCGATAATCTGACGCACTAGAGTAAATCTAAAAATCCCCTCTTGGGCTCCCCTACTATTAGAGCCATTAACGCACAGTCGACTGCTGGCACAGGCCTCCTCTCATATAGTAGAGCGGGATTTAGAGTTCAGCGTTAGCCTCAGCTGCTCCAATGCGGGTTGGCGAGCACATAAATCACCTAACAAACCGGTATCCGGCGCATTCTTTTCACTGGGACCGCAACAGACGATCGCCTGTCCAGTCGTTAACGTACTAGGCCCTACCTAGTAAGTTAACTGCCTCGGTGGTGTAGCAGTAGCGGTTAGCATGGTCGACTGCGAATCACAAGGTTCGATTCCGGGGCGAGTAAAAAAATTATACACCCGTGCCCTATAATATCTCCTGCGTTACTACGCAGGCTAGTCTCCGTCTCGGTTGAGATTGCCCGCCGTGGCCGAAATCCGGTCGGGATGATATAATTGTTATCATAGAATCCGACGAATTCTTTTCACTTATTAAGTAGGTATCATTATTTTTCCGCATGATACAGTCGCCTGTCAGCGGCAATACACGTCCTCCCCAATACACGTCCGATCCGATCCGATCCTACTATCGGATCGGACGTGTATAATGGGGAGGTATAACTTTCATACAAAATACGCCTTCCGGTAGCCGGATCGAATCGGATCGGATGGAAAAAATCTGACGTGTATTGCCACTCTAAGTGTCCTAGTCGTCAACATTTATTATTGGGTCCTAGAAATTCGATCGGGAGGACATCATGAATATCAGCATCCGACGAAATATTCACTCATCGCAACATAGTCTAGTGTCTATAATATTATAATCGTCAACGTATCTAAGTACCACTTACTGGGTCCGTTATACATTGATAGTCGTTATTACCTAGCATTATTGCCAATATCATGGAAATTTGGCATCCCACGAATTCTTTTCACTTTCATTCGATTTCCACATTATACAGTCGCCTGTCTAGTCGTCATATTACTGGATCCTAGAAATTCGATCATTGTTACCATGACATGATATTATCGGCATCCGACGAATTCTTTTCACTGGGGTCGCAACGTAGAGTGAACGTAACTCACTGGGCCGTTATACATCGACGGTCTTACCTCGTATGGGGAAGGGCTTGGTCATGATCGTCTCCGTGACGGGCGGCAGCAGGCGCTGCGTGACCGGCGACATGGCGCTGGTGCACAGGTTCAGCTCGTGCTGCTTGTTCTCGCAGTTGTTGATGACACCGCCGCGCAGCCGCAGCGACGGCCCGTTCGCCGCGTCCATCGTCGCGGCCTATCGCGACATCACTGGCACAGGGAGACTGAATCACTTCGATATCATCTCGTCTCTCCCGGTGTGAACCGAACAACACTCAGTACTCACTATCAGCTGATTTTGTGGAAATTTATTGGATAACTAACGAGTTATCTCAATATACTCGATTTACTGTCGTCGGCGCTCGTGTGCGCAGTTAAATGCACTACACACTACACACTAGTTCGATAATGTATCAGACAATATAATGTAAGCTCTATCTACCAACGCGACGTAACCCGCGGGCGCCGCGTGCAACACTGGCGGGGTTTTGTTGGGCAGTGTGCCATAATATCTGATGAGATCGTACGTCACAGACGCTGCACAGTCCACAGTGCACGTTGTGGTCGTGTGTTTGCATCTACGTCACACAGAACATGTTCTCTGTTGATTAGATTCTAATCTAGATGGTTTTAGAGCCGGTTGCATGTCAGACGATGCCTGCTTAAACCAAGCGCAACGGTGTTTGCACAAATCTCAGGATATAATTGTGCATCAACCCGCATTGGATCAGCGTGGCAGGTCTAAGCTCTAAGTTCCTCTATCCTTAAGGTTAGAGGTCATGTTTTGGTAAAAACCTGTGGAAGTTGAAGTTTTGTTAAAAATTCGAAATGTCTTAAGTTTTTACGAAAATACCCTCCAGGCTCCAGCCTTACCACATGACAATTCACAATAAGCATCCATCATTCACAATAAGCATTACAATACACATTAACTACAATCATTCACAATAAGCATTACAATACACATTAACTACAATCATTCACAATAAGCATTACAATACACATTAACTACAATCATTCACAATAAGCATTACAATACACATTAACTACAATCATTCACAATAAGCATTACAATACACATTAACTACAATCATTCACAATAAGCATTACAATACACTTTACCTAAATGGTTTATTCGGTTTAGGAACAATATAGTTTCAGGCCTGTATCTACTTAATCATTCCGTCTACGAGCTAGAAATGTGGAAACATACGGACAGACTGACAGGTAGCCATCAAAGTGACATTACACTAATAAGGCTCCGTTTTGCTCTTTGGGTATATACGCATACGGAACCCTAATAAGGCTCTAGAGAACAAAAGCAAATGTAGAGTTTAGAAGCCTAATAAGTTAGCTTTGTGATTTTGTCTTAAAACAGCTTTTCATACATATCATCATCATCATCATGATCAACCCATTACCGGCTCACTACAGAGCACGGGTCTCCTCTCAGAGTGAGAAGGATTTTGGCCATAGTCTACCACGCTGGCCAAGCGGATTGGCAGACTTCACACACCTTTGAGAACGTTATGGAGAACTCTCAGGCGTGCAGGTTTCCTCACGATGTTTTCCTTCACCGTTAAAGCAAGTGATATTTAAATACTTACTTAAAACGCACATTACTCCGAAAAGTTAGAGGTGCGTGCCCGGGATCGAACCCACGACCTCCGATTAGAAGTCGGTCGTCCTAACCACTAGGCTATCACAGCTTTGTTCATACATATAAACAAGAGATAAAATTCGTAAAGTAAAACCCGACTACGCTGAGTAATTTAATAATATGTAATAATTTAGTGTGCAGAAACGCGGGGCAAGCAGCTAGTGGCGTCATCTATATGTCTATCCGAAACTAAATAATATTTTACTTTTGCCGCTCGGACGTCGCTTTTCGATTTTTTTTGTATATAAAATGTAGCCTATATGTCACCCGGACCATAACAAAGAATTAATTTACACCTCATTCATCAAAATCAATAGTAGGTAGTAGTTTAGGTGCTACGCTGGTACACACATAATCTCATACGGCCACAAACATACATACATACATGATACATCCTTCCTTTTGGCTTTGCCGTAGTCGGGTAAAAACTCGTCATTATTTATGGTATGTTATGATAAATCATAATTTAAAAATATAATGCTAAGAATCAGTCTATAAACAGTTTATTTTATTATTATTTATACAGTTATAATAAGTATACTATGTTACAATGTTACCATACTGGTCACATTGTAATTTGTAACACAGGTACGTACAAATTGTTAGTATCACTTATGTTTATCTTCTAGTTGCCAGTTGGTAATGAATGTCTGTTTGTGTCTGCGACAATGTTACTGGAAACAGCTGGTGCGTTCATTTGCAGTGTAAGTAATCTAAATTGTTCGGGGAATTAGTGTATAGTTAGCAGGTCTAGGTATTTACATTCACAAGATTAGGTTCTGTTTAAGTTTCTTGTTACTGGACAGTGGACATATTAGATAATATTTTCTTGTTTCTAACCCTACCTGCTTATTTATACTACTACTAAGTACTATCAAGTTCGATAAAAAATGCCCTTGACAACATCCTCATCTGATTATTATAAGTGACGATGCAGTAACCTATAATCACATGACGGTTTAATTTAACCCTTGCCCCATAATATAAGTAGGTATCGGATTCTACGCGGCATCGTACCAGAAAGCCAAATTGCTTGTGCAAAGTCTGGTAACTAGCCACATCCAATGCCTGCCACTAAACATAAACGGCATATTTTACTCTACATTTTTATAACGTCCATTTTACTGAGGCCTGAAAAAGATGGCACTGACGTGCTTGTCTATATCTTATCTCTTAGAAAAAGAAGAGAACGTCAAAGGAAGAGGTAGGTACTTACATAGCGAGAAAATTTTTCAGAAAAAATCGGACCATATTTCATTTAAGAATAGAATAGAATAGAATAGAATAGAATAGAATAGAAAAGTTTTAGAATAGAAAAGTTTTTTATTCAAATAAACTTTTACAAGTGCTTTTGAATCGTCGATTGAGTCTACCACAGGTTCGGAATGCAGCAGAATGCATGAATAAGTAAGTACTAGGTACTAGGTTAATATGGGGAAATCTTGTTTCGAAGGCCTACGCCGTAGAAGCTACTTTTACGTAAACTTCCAGTACTGTTACACATATGTATTTAATTTAATCTATTATAAAAATTACCTATTTAAATAAAAATAATAAATAATTTATTTACTTATCACTTATTGTTATGAATATTAAAAGGTATTCAAATTTTGCTTTTTAATTTTTTTAAATTGTTCATTTAAATACGTCTTGTCGTGATAAAACACGTGTTCTCAGGAAATTTCAACTGGCTATCTATTATAAGGCTGTAGACCCGTGTAACAGACGGGTGGATAGACAATGGGAGGCAGTAATAGAGTTATCTTCTTTGGGTATAAAATCCTAAAAAATCAGGGCCCAAAACAAAGGTTTTTGGGTACCTACTCAAACGTCGAATTAACTACTTATCGGAAATTACGATTCTCGATTTACTTGCGTGCCTAAAAACGTTATGACTGCAGTGACATTGCGTGTTTGCTATCACGTAAGCGCTAAGCATTGTTCGAGCTATCGACCAAACATAAGCTAAGCGGGTCAGGTTCTTTGCCACTTGCGACACTCCTCATGCCGGCGCGACGGACAGTGGCTACGTGACCTTAGCCCTAGACTCGTGTGTACATTCTTCGGCCTATTCCACTAGTCCCTACCACGTATCCCCCCTGGGGGGTAAGAGTGGAAATTTTTTTCCACCTATCCCTACGGTAGGGATGAGTGGAAAAAATATTTACACTTATCCCTACCGAATTGAACGTGGGCCATTTTTGTTAACAAGTAGGTACATGTCTGTACATAAGTATCTAAACTTTGTTTCCATAATATGAACCTCTTTAGTATTATCAATACGTACATGCATTATGCATTGCATGCATTATGATAAGTGTAAATATTTTTTCCACTCATCCCTACCGTAGGGATAGGTGGAAAAAAAATTCCACTCTTACCCCCCAGGGGGGATACGTGGTAGGGACTAGTGGAATAGGCCCATTCTTCATAGTGCTCTGAGCAACTATAAGTTCTTAAGTAGGTAGGTGTGTGCTTTAAATAAGCTGCTCTCTATTTCAGTGATCTTAACTTATTCAAGTTCGAAACTTATTACGTTTAGGCTGTTTGTCACTAGTGTTTTGTGAATCAATACCTGGGCCTCGTAAGAAAGCAGTGAGTGAAGAAGAGAGTCTAGCAGTTGACATTGATTGACAAATATTATTACTACGAGCCTGGTTAAGAAAGCTCTGAGTTACACAGTGGGCGATGAAGTCCAGAAGTGGACGTTTATCGGTTGATTAGCAAATATTACTAATACGAAAGTGTGGCTTTCTGTCGGTCCGTCTGTAATCTTTTCTAGGCGTACCTAACCGCTGAACTGATCTTGTCGTGCACATAAATAGCTCACATCCCGGAGACGGACAAACCTTTTATTCCGGAAAATATCTTAGTTCCACAGGAAAAAATAAAACAACACCGTCTAGGTACATCAGTTAATTAGTAAATAACTAGCGAACCACCCCGGCTTCGCACGGGTAGTAATTATTAATTACCCGCTACTGTTCCACCATACATTATTTTGTTATATCTAAAAGGGATTTCGAAAGGCAGCGTTTTCGATGAAAGCTCCCACGCAGCTTGACTTTTTTCGACATTTTCAACATGTACCTATCGTCATAATTATTTCAACCAATTTACACAAAACTAACAAATTATATATCTACTTGAACCTTCCTCATGCATCACTCTGTCTATCGGTGAAAACCCCATAAAAATCTGTTCAGTAGTTTTGAGTTTATCGCGAACAGACAGACGCGGCGGGGGATTCTGTTTGATTATTCTAGATACTTATGTAGTGATGTACCTAAAGGTAACGGTGCAACTTTCGTCCCGAAATGAACATGTTCCAATCGATCCTGGACACGATTCCTTCGACGCGGTCCCAGCTGGTGAACGACCTGGATATCCCGGAAGACGTGTCAGTGCAGCCCTACATCTGGAGCGAGCCCGAAGAGCTGGAGAGTGACAGCGTAACCTCCGTCAGCGTCAATGAGCTGGATGTGAGGACCGCCAGCTCGGAGTCCAGCCTGACGCTGTCGAGAGCTATGACCGACTCGGAAATTGATTACGAGAGGTATAGAATGGTAAGTTTATGCAGGCCTAAGGCGTCGTCTTAATACCAAATAAAGTAAAGGTATGCCTGCAAGTTTCGTCTCAAAATGAACATGTATCAATCGATCTTGGAGTGGATCTCCTCGACGCGGTCCCAGCTGGTGAACGAGCTGGACGTCTCTGAGGATGTGTCAGTGCAGCCCTACGTCTGGAGCGAGCCCGAAGAGCTGGAGAGCGACAGCGGTGACCTCCGTCAGCGTTGACAAGCTGGACGTGAGGACTGTCAGCTGGGACTCCAGCCTGACGCTGTCGAGGGCTATGAACGACTCGGAAATTGATTACGAGAGGTATAGAATGGTAAGTTTATGTAGGACTAAAGGCGTCGTTTGTTATACCAAATAATATTTAAAGGTATGCCTGCAAGCTTCGTACCAAAATGAACATGTTCCAACTTCCAATCGATCCTGGAGATAATCCCCTCGACGCGGTCCCAGCTGGTGAGCGAGTTGGACGTACCTGAGCACATGTCAGTGCGGCCCTGAGTCTGGAGCGAGAGTGAAGAGCTTGGTGAGCGACAGCGTCACTCCTTTTTGGAGGTATGGTGCTTTAACGGTGAAGGAAAACATCGTGAGGAAACCTGCACGCCTAAGAGTTATAATATAATGTTCTCCAAGGCGTGTGAAGTTTACCAATCTGCACTTGACCAGTGGAGTTGACTACGGCCTAAACCCGTTTCATTCTGAGCCCGTGCCCAGTAGTGGACCGATAATGACGATGTTAATGATGACATAACTGCATCCAAACTGTCGATCGAATACACGGATTCCACGCCAAAGAACTAAAACTTTCGCGTTTATACGTACTTAATAATATTAGTATGGATGGCCGGTAACCTAATGTTTAGGTCTATTTTATATCACAGCTCAAGAACAGAAGTTTCAGCGATCCGTGGGTTCAAATAAAGATTGCAATGGACGCCTTTCCGCCGGGCTATCTCGACTCGTTAAACAGGTGCCTATCTACCTACTTATGCACTTTAATAAGTAGACCTTGATATTTTATAACTTACCAAGATGATAGCTAGACCATCTTCACCACCACTGCAGCATTTTAACGTCTCACTGTTGGTCAATGGTCATCCTCTCTCATAGGAGAAAGGGATTTAGAGCTTAGAGCCGCCACGCTGCTGCAATGCGGGTAAGCGGGTTTTAACGACTATTTGTCATGCAGGACCGACATCTAAAAGTGCTCTTCAAGGCACGGGGGAAACACCGTGAACTACCTACCAACTCCGGGCTGGCACTGGGAATTTCTTGACTTGGCAGTAAAACCTAACTATTATTTGCCCGACCCGGAAATCGAACCCAGGACCTCTGTTCCGCGATCGAATATTTTAACCACTAGACTAGAGGGTCATTTTAGCCGGCTAATTTCACTCACAACTCACATGTCATTCGTTAATTATTAGGATCTAAATATATATTTATGTACTGGATGATGCCCGCGACTTCATCCACGTCGATTTTGACCGTTGGTTTTCCGGGATGAAAAGTAGCCTATGTCATTCTCCAAGGTCTATTCTATGTCTGTACCAAATTACGTCAAAATCAGTACAGTGGTTTAGGCTAGAGAGTGTAACAAACAAACTCACTTTCGCATTTATAATAATATTAAGTTAGGATTAAGGATGAGCTCTCTTTTCGCGTTTAAGTTTCCAAGACAGTTCTTCGGAGAGCTCAGACGAGCTCAGCTTGGAGCGGCACCGATACAACGAGGAGTTGAAGCTGAAGATGGAGAGGTTCTTCGATGAGGAGTGCAGGGTGTTCACCCCCGACGACCCCGGCCTGATCGCGTTAGAGGAAGCTCTGCAGAACACTGACTTAAAGGTAAATAACCCATGGGTTGCGTCACGAAAATTGAATGGCCATTCGTGCTGCAATCTAAACGTTTGTTGTCGTGGCAGCAGCACACCAGAACCTCTTACCTACTAATACAGTGTAGGTATAAATATGTAGTTCTATGTATTATAACATTTATTAATTTACAATTAAATATAAATTAAAGATTTAAAAAACCCCCGACATTCGCCATTTTGTGGCGGCAGCCATCTTGGATTTGCATAATGCTATTTTACTAGTAAAGCCCTTTCATTTGATTACTAAGGGAGTTTTGAAAAAATATGTAATCCGCCATTTTGTAGCGGCGGCCATCTTGGATCGATTTTCATCAAACATAGCTAACAACACACTCGACTAATTCACCTTTCAAAGAAAAAAAAACCGCATTCAAATCGGTTCATCCGTTTGAGCGCTACAGGGGAACAGACACACACACACACACAGACACGTCAAACTTATAACACCCCGTCGTTTTTGCGTCGGGGGTTAACAAAAGAGAGTCCAACCGGCCAACTCGGCGCGGCCTCCTATAGTTATCTGTTATAAGTATATCCTAACGAATTAATTGAATCCATCTTTTCAGAGCACAGATTCAGATAGCAGCGTTTCGTGAAGATTTCCAATGAAAAAATATCTTGATTAATTGCTTCGATGGATCAATAGGCAGCAAGCGATACTTCTGCGCTTAATGTCATCAAAATCCGTTCAGTAATTTGACGAAATAATTATAATTTTATTGATTTAATTTTTAAAAAGAATTGTAGACTTACTGAGTACATGCACTTACTACTTAACTATAAAATTATTGGCTATCCTGTTAATAATGTTCGAAGCTAAAATAGACGTGTCAATTTAGTTTTTTACATAAGTAAATAAAACGATATAGGTATTTGTGTAAAATGTATTTTAATGGGAATGATTTCCAACATCACAATAACAGATCTTTTTATTTTGTATCAACGACAATCGCATTTATTGTTGTAAACCAAATTAAAAACATAATTATGTGCTAAAAACAAAATACGAGGTTCGGCTGAAGGCGCAAACACATTGCTGTGTTGTGGTGTCGTGACGCGCCAAAAGGCGATCGAAATTATACGTTAAGGAAATTGTACGTTACGTTAATATGTTATTATGCACAATTAGTAGTGACTGTGTGACACTATGGCATGCGTGCTGATACTCGAGGCATATAAGCCGGGTACTCACCAGCAAGCTGCGAGGTTCTAGTGTGTCACGGGCCACGATAACTGTAGCGGCGCGACAAACCAACACTATATGAGTGCGAGCGCTTTATTCGCTCACGGCAAAAACTGACATCCATCGTTTCACTGCGAGCGCAGCGCCTTCCGCTCGCGAACCACGATGATTTTTGGTAACAATTAAGTGCAAAGGTTTACGATTTAAATACGGCGCGCTAGTGAGTAGGCTATAGGAATTTACCACAACAGAGTAAAGTGTTTGCGCCTTTAATGCTTAATTATTTTGTATCGACGATAATCACATTATTATTGATCTAAAACAACTGAAAACAAACTAAAAACTTTGATGCGATAAATGCGATTTTGCCATTCTTCCAATTAGCTGATTTAAATACAGTTTGAGCAGGAGTACTATAAATTCAGCCAATAACAACAAGTTTTGCAATGCATCAGTTCGGCACTAAAGGTGCAAACAAACAACCTAGTGTGTGTGTGGCGTGTAAGAAATCATACATGATATGTGGCGCTCTAGCACGTTTTGATTGATAATAATAATCGTCGTGCCAGAGTGTATTGCATCACACCACAACACAGTAATGTGTTTGCGCCTTAAGGATGCCAGACCATGACGCGGAGACATGGTTTACAGACTAATCAGATCTTTGACAGATGACTTGATAATTTTTTAGAGAGGACGTGATACTTTTATTGGAGAGGCACACTTTAGAGCGTTTATGCGAACAAGTAAATTTTACATTCAAGACTGGTATATATCGACCAGAATCTCATGAAAAATAGGGAAATTAAATTTTGTTGTAAGCAACACTACGGCTGCCCTAGCGATAAACAAAGTAACTGACATTTTGTGAAATTGACTTTTTTGCATTAACAAAAGTTTTATGTCGAGTAGTTTTTTTACCACAGTTTAATATTTCAAATAACTTGAACCGTTTACTGAAATTTGAATTGCCCAAACAAAGTAACTGCACACACTAACCCGGAATATAAATGCAAAACCAAGTAAACAACAAGCACAACACAAAACACAAAGTATTACCTTATTTTTGTATTTAAAATGCAGTTGCTTGATTTTTCGTTTCGTGAAACGATCCCAGGTAAGGTATTCTGAATGTGATTACTTTGTTTATCACTAGGGCAGCCGAGTTAACCTAGTGTTGCTTACTACAAAATTTAATTTCCCTATTTTTCATGAGATTCTGGTCGATCTATAATTATGTAAAAATAAATTCTGGAAATTCCAAAAGTCCTTGTTCAGTGTTGCCATAAAATTATTATACTACCAAAATAGTAGGATTTTTACAGACGTTGTTTGTTCAATCCCAAAAGGGTAAGAAATCGGAAATCAATAAATTCTTTAAATTTGGTTGTAAATAATGGAATATAGAGAGATAGTTGTTCGTATAAACGCTCTACAATTATATCTGTACTTATTTTCCAGACTTATCACTTTAGATTAGGTTGGTACTTTGTATTAGTGATGTGATTTTCAAAGATTTAATATTGGTTTTGTTATAAAAATTACCTCCTGAAATAAATGTTACTTAGTAAAAAAAAAATCTGTCAAATTTATTTTGCATGAATTGATTTAAAATGGAACTGCGATCGTATATTAACTATGTTTCTTATATAACACGTAAAGCGTTTTGTTTTAAACTAGTAAAGTACAAGACGTCGATCCCACTAGAGTTCTGAAACCAGAGTCTGTCAGACTTCGTCGTTAACGTAATACGTTTAACGTATTTATTCTTCCTCTTCATCTTTTGTTTATAAGTACACCAGAACATGCCACATATCAGAACAATCCACTTCACAATTTTCTATTTTTTTATTTAATTCAGGCTTTGGACTCATAAAAAATAACATAAAATTGAACCCATGATAAAGTGCGAAATTATGTCTATCTGTCTGTTACCAGCTTCCATCCTGGATATGGTCATATTACATTACGGAAAAAGAAAAGATTGACCCAAAGGAGCCACAGTGATGGAGCTCATTACAAGGCTAATGTTTTGCCTTAAAGTCTGACCTGAAAAATTTCGCTATGTTGCCGAAGACCAATTCTTCTTTCAACGCTCACTTCAAACCGTCATTAAATATCGAACGAACATTACTGTTATAATTAAGTATAAGTAGTTGCAATAAAAATGCAACATTAGCAACCCTAGAGTTATACAATATATTATTAAAATACTTCCAAAAAAGGAGATTCACAGTTCGGTGCTTACTTTTTGGTCAGGCTTTATAGCGAACTAATTTAGAAGGAGAGGCCTGTAAAAAATAGTTTCCCCTTTTTTAGTAATAGAAGAATTAATTTATTGGTGATTTTTAACAGTGGACTGCAGAACTCTGATTGTGGGATCTACGCCCAAATACAGTTGCATACTGACGTAGGTTAAGGTTTTTTTATGCTTAACTAGCTTAATCATAAGAAGATCGGAAGACGAAAGGCAGATAAATGGAGGCCATTGCTTAAAATTGAAAAAAAAAAAAACGGCAACATAATAAACTTTTTTTTTAAACTTCTTACTGAACGCGAAAACATAATTTTTACACGCAACGCATCCAATGAAACGCGGTGTACCCGACACCGCGCCAAATTTCATCCAATTTAATCAAATTTTTTTATCCGACCTTTTCATCCAATTTAATGTTTTATTGCTTTGATGTTAATAAATATACCATAACTGCCGAAAAATATTATTCTGCCTTTCCCCTCGGCCTGGAGTTTTTACACTAATCTTAAAACAACCTATACGATAGAAAAATATTGCCAATCAATAAAATATTTGATAACATACGCTTATTTATTAGAGATACAATGGCAAAATAATGTTATAGCCATTTTGCTGCCCTATCACATGGACGTGCTCATAAAAGGCAATCTTAATGTAAAAATTACTTTAATATAAAGTAAATTGATTTAAGGCGCTAACATATTACTGTGTTGTGTGTGTTGTGACGGTAGGGAATCGGTGGCAATTTCTGTTCATTATTATTGATACATAATTGAATATAGAAGCTTGTGAACAATTTAAACAAAGTGTGTTTAAATTGTTTTAAGTATTTAAGTAATTAGTTTAAGTATTTCTCAGTGTCTTATATCGTCATATGGGCGTATTGGCAAATGATTTAAGTCATGTTTTTATTTACACAAAAACACAACGACTAAGTATATAATTTAGTAATTTTTTACCATTAAAGCTTTACTAATATCAACTTCTGCGATCAACTCCTTATATACTCTGTCGTAGAGCTTTGACGCGCTGACACTCGAGTCTCGCTTCAACTGGTCGATCGTCCAGAGTCCAGACAACACACAACACAGTAATGTGTCTGCAGCTTTAGGGCGGAATCATACGTATGAAACGCGAAGCGTGAAATTAAATCGTACTGCGGCGATGCTCTATACATTTCGCATTTCAAGAGTATGTTTTTACATTTATTTTTAATTATTTAACATTTTGGTGATAAACTAGCTGCTCTTTAGACCAAATACAATTATTTCAGACGCATGGCTGAGAAACGCAGACAGTTTTACAATATTTATTGTAATCGCATTTAAACTTGGTATTAAAACGTTCGTTCTGTGGACCTCCTTAAGAGTAGGGACTCTTAAGGAGGTCTACGGAAAGCACGGTAGCGTGGTAACATTTCGAATAGGGATTCAAAATGTTACCACGCTACAAGGAAATAAATATACTTAAAGCTTCTTTTCCATGTGAGCAGCCATCAAGGCCGAGCAGCCCTCGACTTAGGGTCCGCGAACTTATAGTGCACACCAAGTTAGTTATACGTATAAGTATTCTGACCAGAAAAAAAAAACCTCAACCATGTTGCGAAAAACCAAAGATATATTTTTTTCTACTGGCAACACTTAGTTACTTTATTTAGTGTTGGTAGGTTTTTTATTATTGTTTCTGGTCATGCTGTTTGAAGAATTCAACTACATTCGTAACAAATTGAACAAACTTACACACCACATTGAATTAAAACACTTTACAGTACTTCACAGACAAATAACAACAACAAAAAAAAAATAACAAAAATAGAATAAAAATTAAAAAAAAAACATTTTAAAACACTGTTTTTCGCAATTTGCATGCATTATTCTGGCAACACAGTAAACAGTTTTTAAATTTAACGCCAGGTTTAAAATGAGACAGTTTAGCGTATAGGGTAATTAGTGCATATCCGCGATTTTTTTATTGACTACTTTGTATTCTTTTGAATGAATACCTACTTACCTTTTATAAAACGAAGCAAAAATAATAAAAAAAGAATTGCATTGCATGCATGCAGAAGCAGTAGGTATTAAGCGCAGGTAAAATAAAATATATTTTAAACCGTTTTCTACACATCCAAATCTTAGGATGCAGGCATACAACTGTGTGTTGTGGCGTGTCGTACGACAGAGGGCAATCGGAGTACGTGTCTTAAACCAAAACTAGATACTATGGGACCCGTAATTTGTGAAAACAGAAACAACTCTTATTCAAAAATGTCGACAATTGTATGGACTAGAAGATTTTTTTCACAATTTAAAGTTTGGGTCCGTAGTAAACAAGTATAAATTAGAAATTTAAAAAACCCCCGACATTCGCCATTTTGTGGTGGCGGCCATCTTGAATTTGCAATAGTGCTATTCTACTAGTCAAGCCCTTTCATTTGATACCCATATTAAGGGAGTTGTGAAAAAATATGTAATCCGCCATTTTGTAGCGGCGGCCATCTTGGACCGATTTTCATCAAACATAGCTAACAACACTCTCGACAAATTCTCCTTTCAAACTAAAAAAACCGCATTCAAATCGGTCCACCCGTTTGAGCGCCACAGGGGAACAGACAGACACACACACACACACACACACACACACACACACAGACACGTCAAACTTATAACACCCCGTCGTTTTTGCGTCGGGGGTTAAAAATATACAGATAGGTATATTGATGAGTACAACGCGGTACAGCGATATGAGCGAAGCGAAAGGAGCCTCGTTTCGTTTCGCTTCGCTTCCAATGTGACCTGCGCTTTAGTAATAGTAGGGCGTTGCGTTTCGACACACCACGACACAACAGTTGCCCCGGCTTCTCACGTTGGCCTCAAGGCCCCAATACTGTTTGTCCAACATGCGGATCGACAGAATAGCAACAATAGCGCCAACGTTGGGATTTGGCCTGTACTTATGTGTCAGTTTCTTAAAAAATACGAAAACAAGCGTAAAATTTGCGATTAATCCACCATATTGGAACTTGTTGGGGCCAACATGTTAAGCCGGCTTTAGTTTGACAGTCTGAAAAAAACTAATTATATTTACTATAACCATCATTCCAGCCCAGTCTTGATTCTCGTTCGTTTAATCTACGTGCCTTTCCTACAGACCTTATGTCGCCTAACCTAATACAACCCGGCTATCACTATAACTCTTAACAATACCTACCTTATAGATCGATTTTTAACTGGCTTCACGGCTCCGGGTTTTAGCCCTTTTGAGCCTAACTTCTTTCCTTTTTCCGCATTACATTATGTTGGTGTGAAGTAAGCGAGTTCACATCACTGTGAAAAGCCTTATACAGACCACTGATCATTAATACAAGTACACTGCAAGTGCAAGCGCCTTTATGGCGCTGAATGCTAAGAAAAGCGAGAGTGAGGGTACCCGGAACTAAAAATAGGCACAAGAATTGGGTCATTTTGTCCAGCGTACTTGTAATCAGTGATACAGATGCGTGCAGTTGGCGTCCAAACAGCGTGCAGTTCTATTATACACACAGTGTCAACTGCGCAGTGCGCACACGGCAAAGTTATGAAAATCTATACAAATAAATAAAATTGACGTGTGATTTCGAAACGGCTACCTTTAAGCTTAACTGAACTTATAGCTTATTTGAACGCAGATATTTTTGAAAATTTTGTCTGTCTATCTGTTTGTTTGGGTTTATCTTCGGAACGGCTCAGCCGCGTTTGACAGGACTTTAACGGTCAGATAGAGGAAATCAAAGGAAATCATCCATGTGAACGAAGTCGCGGGTATCAGCTAGTAATGAAATTAAAATATAATACAAAGAGCATTGGACACACACATACACAAATATAACACAAGTATTTACACACACAGACACAGTACAGTACACATAATTGACACGAAAGCGCGATATATAACATTCGCGAGACGGACAGAATACAGATAATTGCAGAGAATTAGTCTAGACTCTACTTCACTCTAGTCGATTACTCGATTGGATAGTTCGAGAGCAAGCACAACACGATTTAGGAATATAAAAGTTTTATTTGCTATTGATGCCTAGGATGGATTTCTTTGGAGTTTAACTAGCGACCCGCCCCGGCTTCGCACGGGTAGTAGAGCATTTTATGCGTAGGTACTACCCGCTCAGGGATTAGGCAGCGTTTTCGATGAAAGCTCCCAGGCGGCTTTTACGACTTTTTACGATATTTTCCACAATGAACTTACTATATCTCACCTTATACCCGAATTACTAATTCCGTGGAATTCTGACGTTTCATAATGTTACCAGAGATAAAACAATTCCCACAAAAAAGATGAAAAATTCAAAACTTATGCAAATACAAATCAACTGCTGCATGTAGATATGACTTTCTAGTTTCCATTCTTAGCAATTTCTATTTTAGGGCGAAACAATTAATATTATTAAGCGGCTTAGAGCTTTATATGTTGACAGGGAATTAAAGTAGTTTGGGGTAAAATCGTACTTCGTAGATGTTAACCCTGTTCTCCATATAAATAACTCATCTGTAAATGAAAATGACAGCTGTCAGAATTAAGTCGATATTAAGTCAAAAATAAGGAGAAAAACTAAATATTTCAAATCAAATAAATTAGTGTATTTGGGACATAAGAAAGTAAGTTTTCACCAGATTCCGTGAAAAAAAAAAAATATTTTAAAAGATAAAAATAAAGAACCAAAAACTTGGTTTTTTGAACTTTTCACATAAATTTTGAGGTTATGTGAAAAAAGTGTAAATATAAAAGTTGTAGATCTTTTTATTACCTACAACTTTGCCATTTAATTTTTTTCCATAGGACTTCTAGTTTTGCCGGAAATCGAGATAAACCGTTTTTTACCCTTAAAACTCCCCCCCTTTTTTCCCGAGCTCAGATCGCCCGTAAATTATTTTTCCTTGTATTTTATAATATTCTCCTCCTTTTCCAATGGGTTTCATCCTACGTACTGTGATTTTTTTTTTGGTTTCAAAAATTATCGACAATGGGCTATAAGGAGAACCGCGGCCGCCGACGCGCTTATAGGCACGCTCCCGCGCCGCCGCAATTTTTAAATCTGTAATATCTTCGAAAGTATTCATTTAAATCATATGCTGTAAAGGACCATATGGATTTATATAAAATCAACAATGCATTTAAGGTATTTAATTAGATAAGGATTAATGCTGTATTGGTTGAAATCGCTTCGAAAATTAGCCATTATTTGTCGTAAAAAGTAAATGACAAAAAAATGTTATTGTGGGATATCCATAAGAGATAGACATATACCATCGCGGACTTTTCTGTAGACCTTTTCAATGTGTACAATACTTAGTACATTATTTTGATAAATCTCGTAGGGTTCAGCCTGCGTTTGCAATGTAAGCGGAAAAAATGTAATTATTTACGACATCACATTAGAAACCTCAAAAATAACAGTATTTCTCCACAATTTAATGGATGTTATTATACATATAAACCTTCCTCTTGAATCACTCTATCTATTAAAAAAAACCGCATCAAAATCCGTTGCGTAGTTTTAAAGATTTAAGCGTACAAAGGGATATAGGGACAGAGAAAACGACTTTGTTTTATACTATGTAGTGATTCGTATAGTTTCAAGTAGGATCAGGGATGTCTAGAGAAAAACGCAGGCGGAATTTTTGCTGCAATATAACATTATCGTAATATCAATGTTGCTGCAAGCAAACTAAACTGTCGTGGCATGTCGTGGTGCGACAGGAGGCTATATATTTTATATGAAGCTTGAAACAGTCTGCTGTGATGCTTTGGCGGACTTACGCTCGAGGCGGGCTCTTCCATTTGTGAAGTTATTACTTCAGGCCAGAGTACGTTGCGACACACCAAGACACACTACTTTGTTTTCACCTTTATTAAAAAAAAAAAATTGTAAACAAAATTGGACATCCCTTTTTAGGGTTCCGTAGTAAACAAGGAACCCTTATAGTTTCGCCATGTCCGTCCGTCTGTCCGTCTGTCCGTCCTCGGTTAATCTCAGAGACTATTAGTGCTAGAAATCCGTAATTTGGCATGAGTATAAATATTAATCACGCCGACAAAGTGGTGAAATAAAATTTTGATAAATATTTTTTTTTAGGGTAGCTCCCCTACATGTAAAGTGGGGATGAATATTTTTTTTCTCGTCTACCCCATAGTGTGGGGTATCGTTGAATAGGTCTTTTAAAAATACTGTGGGTGTGGGAACATCATTTTTCGATTTCTAGATCCGTTTGTAAAATATGATGTTTTAAAGTGCAAATTTTTATTAGAGTCAAGTGTCCCTCCCCTCTATCAGCTAAATGGCAGTATATAGGAACTTGAAAAAATTCACAGCAGTAGGGTATATAATCAATTTTAAAGGAAAACTATCACGGCTAAGTAGGGTTCACAGGTTAAGGAGTTATATCTGTTTTTCGAGGATTGTGACTACGGAACCCTACACTGCGCGTGGCCCGCCACGCACTTGGCCGGTTTTTTTTTATTTTTATCCCTAAAGCTACTACACTATTATAGTTTTACTTGAAAGTGCCTTTATAATTTGACTCCGCTTCGGGAAGTGATTTTTTTAAAGTAGGTATGCCAGGTATATTACCTGTTTTGTAGGAATTGCGCATGGTTTCGAATACAATTCCGGATTTTATTTAAAGTCAATCATGATTTTTTAATCGTTTTAAGGATAAAAATATAAGAAATCCATTCAAGCATCATCAACAAATCTGTCTAAACGATTGAAGATGGATTTGAAAGGTAGTGAAATACACAGAAAGGCAATGAGCAATAGATTAGAAACAAAGGTTGCAAGGAAAACTTTTGCACCATTGAATTACTTTTAAAAATTAAAGAAAAACAGTTTATTTTTAAAATGTTGCTACAATACATGTATGATGTACCTTCCATAAACAATTTCATTAATTATTTAAAGGCAGACACAGCATTTCTGGAAACATTCTTAAACCGATAAGTACATTAATATGTTCAAAAACTAATAGATAATTAAAAAAAATCCTTTCCTTAATGAATTGTTATTATATCAGTGAAACAAAATTGAATAGAAATAATTTAAGACAAGAAAGAGATAAAATTTGATTTAAGAAACCATGGCATCCATTTTAAAGAAAAGAAAATCTGATCATCTTTTTTATATTATTCATCTACAAGTTAGCCTTTGACTGCGATCTCACCTGGTAAGTGACGATGCAATCGATGGAAGAGGTATGGCAGTTAAAAAAATGTCTTAGATAATGGTGCAAAAGTTTTACTAAATAAGGGAAGGTGACGACACTCACATTCACATTATAAAATTTAAAACTCTAAGGCGTACCTGATATGCATACACGGCGTGTACAAAAATAAACCGCTCTCCAATTCGATAACAATAATATAATCCATCTGTTTTAAATATATATGTATATATACAATTCCATACATTTTTTAACTAAATTGATTTGTCATTAACAAGCTTGTCTTATTTATGTATTACGAGTATTCCTTATTCTTCATAGGTACTGGTCAAGGTTTTGAATTGTAAATGTGTCCACAGATTTTCGTTTAAAAATTGTCATTATTTTTCAAATATTACAAGCATTCTAAATATGTTTATATTATACCATATAACATCACTTCCTGATATTGAAAAATAATACCACAAAATAGCTTATTAATGACAAATGAATACAGTCTGTTTTATATATTTAGTACGTTCACAATTATTAAAGCATCATTGCCTTCGAGTGTCTTAAATCTCTTCATCTATACTTGCGCCGTAATACTATTCACTACCAATATTGTCATCTGATAACATTGCAATAGCTTGGTAATAGCTTAGGCAGGGTGTAGTCTAACAGACGACGCAGTTAAGCTTAGCGTAGGTTTAAAAAGGTGTATACATACAGTACTAACGAATGGAGACCCATTATCATCAACTAATCATATCGGCACTCCAATTTCTAATGTCATAATTGTTTTGACTCTGGTCGTAGCTAGTTTAATGATTTGTCCTGCCCAGCACTACGCTAAACTGAGCCGCCTGTGTGGCAAAGTACCCTTAGCTGCATTGCAATAGAAGCCGTGCTTAGGCTAAATCACTGGGCGGCAAACGCGCGGCTACAAACACCCAGTGTGTACAGCTTACACTAATGAAATCCTATCTACTAATATAATCCTATACGTACATTACACAATATTGAAAACAGTCTCCATAGGATCTATATTTAAAAATAATTTTAAAGCATACTTTCTAAACGCTATACAAAAATACAGCGCCACAAGCGTAACTTTGAAGTCGGCAGATTTTGGAATTAAAAAAAAATCAAAATGGCAAATACCTACTAAAAGTAAATTTTAGTACACAAAATCCCTTCCAGACGTCCAAAGTTAAGCATATGGAAATGTAAGCATGAACATACGTATATATGGAAGAAAAATAATCACAGTATAAAATCACGATTCAATAAAAGAAAATAACAATGTTTCCCATCTTAATAACTTCCTTAATTTTACTGGAGATCCTTTTACAAAAATATGATACATAATATAATACACGTATTGCAAAAATAAATAATTAAAATTACGTTTTATTATAGCTAGCAACATTAACAATTTTACTTTGAACGGTAAGCAATATTATTCAAAATTGCACTTCGTCTTGGTGTTGCCATTTTTGAGAAATATCATATAAAGCCTGTGTAAGCCTTATACTATTAATTAAAAGTATTCGCAGGCATTAGTTTTTGCAAAATAGCTGTTACTTAACCCACTAGGATACTATAAATAAGATGACGACTTCACTTATGTCAAGGCTTTTATTGGTTTATGCTTAACTAGTTTCGAAATCAGTCTGGCATACACCGACCAAAACCTAACGTAAGGAGAACCGTAGGCTTTTTATAATTATGAAGCAGTCACGGCAGTTTAAATTTAAAAGCATTAAGAAACTGCTAAATTGGCGGTTTGGTACTTTTTCTTAACAATGGCCACACCAAGACTATTAAAAACTTGGAACGCTTATAATACTAAAGTGTTCTCTCTCAGTATTTAGAGCTATCTATATTAATATAATCGACGCAGCAAATTAATTTTTCAACATTTACAGAACATTTTGAGATGTCACGTCACTCAAGATGCACTAAATTTTGTAAAAATAATTTGCCAGCACAATTCGGCCAATTGGCGCGCGCAAATAGCTAAACGCTACAAAACTATAGAATATTCTATCGCTCCAATTCAGTATTACAAAATAATCTTTTGATGCATTCTGATATGTCCACCTTTATTTACCCTTGGCCCAAAATTTTACTCAACGGACTTCTGATAAATCGACCAAAATATGTTTTTAATACTTGGTACGAGTAAATGTACTTAATAATTCTAAATATTTTGCCTTCAAAGTGATCGCGTAAATTTTATACTGGCAATACTAACCTTTAGCAGCTTTTAAATAGGAAATATCCCGTTAATATTATGAAGCGTTTAAAATCTATTCGGTGATACGTATTCAGATCAGTTTGAGCAATTACATATTTTGGCGAATATTTTGCATACGATCTTGCCCCAATACCTCGCAATTTCTTATTCTCATGATAAGAGTCCTGAATCGGTAATATAGAATATTCTAAGGTTAAGTCTAGACGAGAATCAGACGCGCCTAGGCTTCCCCGGCCCCGGACACTCCGTCGACTTGATGATTGACGCAGCATACGTTTCCCGCGGTCGGGTGGGATCGGACTCCATAAATCCCGGGTTCAAAATTATATTAGGCACTAATTCAATAACGTCTTGCTCTTCTGTGTAATCTACGAGCCACGGAATGTCGGGGTAACATGGCGAACGGGGCAAGTTGATAAAATCGGGGGTAAAAGTGGTTAATACAATTAGTAGGGTTAATACATACCGTCACCACGTGTAAATGTGTTTTGTTTGTTAGTGTGCAGCCCCGCAGTCGAAGCGTGCGTTCCAAGCGAGTGCGATAGAGGTGAAAGAAGAAAAAATTCGAATGAATAAAAATGAATAAATGTAGCATCGTAATTTTCATTATATTGAAAGTTATGCTCATGCGAATTCAATAGATCGAAAAAATATGAAATTCACTCTAAGAGCCTTTGCACTTTGCGACATTCTGAAGCTTTAACGGAAGCTCATCAGATCCAACTTAAACGAGCTACGAACGCTATCACGCAGCCTGCTTGCTTTTCAATACGTTCACAGATCCAGTTTGATCCAGATAATGTTGTCATGTGCAAAGGCTCTAAATTATACTTTATTTAATAAAGGGTCAGTACTTCGTGCACAAAATTAGTTATTTTTGAAAATAATCTTGATAAAATTTAAGTTAAAAAGGGCATGCTGTACTAAAAGAGTGATTTCCATTTGTAATTTTGATGGGCGCATTTTAAAATCTAATTTGTTGAAAATTGCTATATTTTAGATATAATCAGATAAAAATATTTCTACAAGCCACTGTTACAGTATTAAAGTATGTGGCAGTTTGTTAAAATGTCATATTAAGGTATTATGAATTCCATACAATAAACACGAAAAAAAAAATCTTTTTAATTTACTTAAAATATGCTTATGGATTTAAATGTATGAAATTCATATAATATTCATTAATCTACGCCAAGCATTTTCAAAATATGGTATTAATAAAAATGCAAAGCCAAAAATTGTAAAAACCTTTTACATCGTCTGTCAATAAAAGGTAATAAATATACTGTACTAATAAATTGAGGGCCATTATCATTAAGTAGTAATCACGGCACTCCAATTTCGTTATATACATATAACACGATTTAGTTAATGCATATTACTTATTGCCTGGTTATCACGACATTACCGTTTACGTTATTCTGTCTCATTGTAAACATAAAAATATAAAAAATCACAATAATAATATTTTTGAGTCTTTTATTGTTCTTCTGTACTTCATTTTAGGAAAAAATGTTTAAACATTTTATGCTTATATTTAGATTATATTTGTGGGCATATAGATCTTTGGTTCAATAGAAATAGTATATTCACTAGTTTTATTTATAAGGGCTGTATAGTACAAAAAGCTTAGTGTATTGAGTTGAAATGGTCCAGATATATCAAGTGGTCCTAATATCATAAGATTATAGTATTATATTCAAAGGCATTACATATAATAATTATTTAGCCTAATAATCCTAAATCATGAATTCTATTTTTACTAAAATCCAGCAATTTTATTGTTATGTACCAAAGTCAACTTTGTTTTGGTATAACATTTTTATTGCATTTCTAAAATAAATCTAGATACTTTAATTATTCAAATAAAATGTACTTTGTGATATTTTGGAATGTTCCTATACTGTCATGTACATTTTAAACAACCAATGCAAAATATTAATTGATACCGATCAAGAAATATAAATTTTGAAACTCTACAAAAGTTTGTATAATATTGGCAAGATTTTATCGTGTACTAAACTAAGTTAAACTAAAGCTTTTTAAAGCTGTATTTATTTACTGCATTGAATGCGAATATTGAGAGTTAAAATTATTATTAAGCACTATAAAGTAGACCTTAGGTCTAATAATTCTATACTAAGCGTGTTATCGTAAAATTGTATTTCAATCACCCCCGGATACTGAAAACCTTCTCATAATTTAATTTATAGTCTGATTTTTAATTCGGTGGGATTCTGACAGTTGTTATTTAAAAATAGTATGTATGAAAAACAGTGTTACCAACTGAAGTTCGTTTTTACCCCAAATTAAATTACCTGAAGTATCTGTCAGGCATTTGTCATATTAACATGAGGTAATTTTTATTTAAGTAAGTTTTGAATTTATTCTTATTATTATAATATCTTTTTGTGGGAACTGTTTTATCTCTGGTAATATTAAGAAACGTCAGAATTCCACGGAATTAAAAATCAGAGTGAAGGCACACCTTATATTTTAGATGACATAGTTCGGATTTTAATTTTCAGTAAATGTCAAAATGTGGTCTTTTGTTGTTAATTTAATATAATTAAAGTAAGTTCAATTATAAAGTAGTGTTTCAGTATTCGGCAGTTTAACCTATACCTAAAGATACTATCACCATTTTAAGCGCGAACCTTATTTTAATAGAGTGTAGGTACTAGTAAACTAATGGAATATACCCTATGTGGTAACTTTATAAAGAGATTTTTAACTATAACTAGGTCATCGAATCTTAACACTAATTGACGTGAAGTATTTTATTTTGGTCCATGCATAAATAATAGCTATCTTTGACAGTTTAAGGATATTGTAACGAATAATAGGTTAGGAAGGATATTGTAATAATTATAATAATATTGTATAGAAAAGAGATCTTAGAAAAAATATGGTAACTTAAAATATTAATATTGTTAAGTTACCCTATTCTTGTTCTGAAACTAGGTATTCCATGTTTTTAAGATTAATAAAAACTTCCAAGGTAACGATAAAACAACAACATAATCACATAGTAGTTTTGGGAGTAAGATAGGAAAAATAATGTTCTCAAATTGCCCCAACTATCAGATTTGGATGAAGTCAAATGACATTGACAATTGACAATATTATGATAATTTTGGAGTCAAATAGGAACAATATGTCCTTAATTACCCCAGAAATTTACTATCGTAATAAATTAATATTACTTTTGGGTAACATTCGCACATATTTTTCAAGTTACCCTAAATTTATGCGTTACCCCAAAAAATAATTGAATAGAAATTAGGACATAATAAAATAGCCGAGTAACATACCTTAGACTTTTTAAGTTTTTTATTGCAGTTGACGAGTTTTACGAGTGTATATTATGACGTAAACTATTGATCGATTTAGTTTTCTATTGCTTTCTGGTATTTATATATCTTACTCCAAATATTTATACAAAATCGCTTAGCACCTTTAGTAGCACAATCTAAATTTAGCTATTTTTTACTTTTTGTTTATTTTGTAAAAAAATCTACACTACGACTACTTACTTCCTCAAAAAATCTAGATGTTTAAATAGCATCATTGTTATTATAATTGATATTATGCTCGTTAGTTTTTATTTTTAGTTAAAAGAATTTTTAGTTTAAATGGAAGAAACCTCGAAAATTGGCACTTGACTATACCTGCTAATGTTTGTATTATTTTAAAAATCTAATATTTAATTATGTGCTCGAATTTATAAGTCTAGAGCGGTGGCAAAAAATTTCAAAATTTATTTAATAATAAATGCATTAGAAATAGTAATAGATTATAGAACATTAATTGTATAACAATAAGGCTCTTATTGAAAGAAAATTGCTCTTTGTCCTTTGAATCCAGAAACAGCCATTTCGAAGATCGTTTGTCCTTTGTTATGACCTCTTAGAATATTACGTATTGGACAGATTGTAGTTTAACGTAGACATGAAAGCTTCACATTATTTCGGATAGATATGGAACAAACATAATAGGTTCCTCACAAGCCTCCAGAGAGGTGCTAACTGCTAGGATTTTCAACGATTTACAGCCGTGAAACCTAACTCACTTGGTGAAGACCAACAGGGTCTCTTCACACGGCCTTTACTCTTTACTGCAGTGGTGTTTTATAGCTTACATTGTTCCACGACGGGAGAAAGTGACCGATTACTACGAGGGTGTAGTTTGAGGCCCGAGGCCGTAGGCCGTAGGGCCGCAATACGCCCGAGAGGAATCGCACTTTCTTCCGAAGGGATACATAGTGCTTTATACTACACCTGCGAGGAAAATAATAAAATAATCAAAAATATTAAAATTATTACCGTAAATCAATCAGAAGAAGAGGTTGGGTTTCCATTGTCTTCTTCTTCATATGCTTTGTTGTAACTATTTCTATCTATCTCTAGATATCTTGGGTAAAAGATTTTCAATATAAAAATAACTACTTAGCCACATATTTTTAATTCTGGCGGCGTTGGGCGGCGTCATCAAATCTTCACTATCACTACTAGACACTTTGACTTCCATAATAGCTACTTGTAATTTTATAAATTGAAAATTTGGATAGGTAAAACAAAAGAAAGCGACTCGCAAAATAAAAAGAAAATAGCGCGAAAAAAATCTATTTTGTATTTTTTACTTTTATTTTATGTTCATATGTAATTATAATAATTAAAATTAAATATATTTAAACTAGCAGACCCCGGTCCTGCCCGGTGACATAGCGACATCAGCGCCGCCTACCGTGACGGTTGTTATTTATTGGGTGCTTTTTACGTCGTGTTTGTCGACATAGGTTTTTTTTCATGTACTGATCGGATTTGATCAAAAATTAAAAAGAAAAAAGCACGTTAGTAATGGAATTTCATAAATGGAACTTCCGCTCTAGCGCGTTAACAATGAAATTCCATATATTTTTTCGTCCCGCCTATTTGTTTGACAGTAATGACGTACTTTGACTTTCGATATGAGAAAAACCAGAAGGTACTTTCAGAGCAGGTGTAGTATAAAAAATATTCCATGAAATGAGCTTTGAAAATGAAGTGAAAGTTTCAGAAGGTTAAGTTTCAGTAGGTCAAGTTTCATCTGTTTGAATCGGGGCAATTAATATTATATTGTATAAATATAAGGTATAAATATTTCTGTCTTCTAAGGCAACCCCTACTTATAATGTAATTATTATTGCTGGATATTTAGTAAGTATTTTTATTATTGCTTCGCTCTAATATTAAAAAGATTTTAAAACTACTTTGAGTTTAATTTATTATGATGAGCAAAATAATATTATTATTGTCAGCAAAAACATTATTATATTAAATAGGATTGAGTTATTGGAATAAAAGGAATGTCAAATTATTTTATGCATTGATACTTCTATCTAAACAAAATTATAAAGTTGACTTTTTATTTCATAAAATAAGTCAGAGATATCCCTATATATATTTTTAGATATATACATATATTTTTGCATGAAAAATGTTGAAAACTATTTATAATACTATATTAATACATTTTACTGTGTTAAATTGTATCTCAGTTGCGTTCGACAGCGGAGTACGTCAAGGAGGTATCACCTCTCCGGATCTATTTAATTTGTACATAAATCATTTGATAGAGGAATTGAGAACCACTAAATCAGATGTCGCATCGGTAACACGTGTTTTAACAGTCTCAGTTACGCCGATGACATGTGGTTTTCAACTCGTCTGTCAATGGACTTACGATGAGACCTATAGATCGTACTTTGACTCCACTCACACAAGACTCTGACTCAAGACAGAGTTAAAACGAGACAAGGTTTATGTTAGCGACATAATTTAGGTCCCGTTTTAACTCTGACTTGAGTCTGAGTGGAGTCAGAGTACGATCTATAGAGTCTTAGGAAGTTGCTTTCAATAAGAAATCGGTCCCGTGAGGGGTTGGTTGTATTCCGTGTGAAGTCAATGGAAGAGGAAGTAGAGCCGTGGTAGCGCGGCCCTGCTGCGCGCGTGCTAGGGGGTGGGCTCACCTGAGCGGCGCCACTCGCGGCACAGCACGGCGCACGTGCCCGCCGCGAGCACGGCCAGCGTGCCCATCACCACGCACACGGCGGCCACCCACGTGCGCGTGTCGAACGACTCCGCGCCCGCCAGGAAGTGCTTCATCAGCTCTGCGGAACGTGAAACCTTTTGTCAGTATCCGGCTATCGTCAGGGGAGACTCATCAAAGTCCAAGTCAAAGTCAAGTATTTTATTCAAAGTATATTCTATCAGTATTTGGCCATCGTCATGGTGCCAGAACTGAGGTGAGACTCGTCAAAGTCCAAGTCAAAGTCAAAAATTCAAAGTCAAAGTCAAATATTTTAATCAAAGTACATTCGATAGACGTCCACTGGTGCTTGCAAGGATCGCTTTTATCCAACCTGCTGTCACCATCTGCTCAAGATCGTCCGTCCACCTGGGGGTTTGCCAACGCTGCGTTTTGGTGTGGGGTTGCCATTCGAGCGCCTTTAGACCCCAACGTCTATCGGTTCTTTGAGTTATATGCCCCAGCTATTGTCACTTCAGTTTCGCCACAGGTTTCGCGACTCGATGAACTACGTCGCTTCGGTAATAAAATTCTGGTTCTTCTACGGATCGGCTCATTTCTCAACAGGAACCTATGAATCATTAAAAAAATTCGGAACAGGGAAGATGACTTGATTTTTTAAATTGTTTAACTCTGACGAAATGACAATTCATCATTTCATTTACACTGCATGTTGCAACGTCGAACCATTGATAAGGCGACTGTTTCTGGTTGCTCTTTATATTTTTATGTTGCGTATAAAATCATGATCCACGACATCAACTCTATTCAGATGAAAAGATTCATTTAGCTGCATTTTTTTTAAACGTCGCTTTCTATCTCACATCAAAATGTAAACATTTTGATGAGAGATAGAAAGCGATTCTAAGCAATGAATAGTGTTTTGTTCGGGCGATAAGGTAGACGGTAAGCACATGAGTAGATATCTCTGCAGAGGGGGGAAGCTTTTTAACAACATCCAAAATTTATACCTATTCTCATAGGGTTGTCACTTATTGCATGTGAACTTAAACATACTGTTACCATTGTATGGTTAGGCATTTTTGTTTAAACACAACACTTAAGTCATTTTTTTATCTAATTTAAACTATTTTACACAATCTCTAAACTCTCACCAAACACTTTATTCTCGCAGTATTCATTTAATGCGCATGAGCCATACTTGTCCTTTGCCTCCCAACTGAGCCCCAGCGAAGCGTCCGTGAACCATTGGTAAGAGCTCATGTGTGCATCAGCTGCGCTATACTTAGATTTTAAATTCCGTGGAATTCTGACGTTTCATAATGTTACCAGAGATAAAACAGTTCCCACAAAAAGATAATAAATTCAAAACTTACATGAATAAAAATCAGTTGCCTCGTGTAGATATGACAAATACTTCAGGTACTTTAGTTTGGGGTAAAATCGAACTTCAGGTGGTAACCCTGTTTTTCATACAAATAACTCATTCTATTTTTAAATGACAACTGTCAGAATTCCACCAAATTAAAAATCAGACTTTATGTGTGGGTGTACCTACAGCGGGCCGTTTGTATGAAGCCTCCTCTCTGTAGGGATATCTACTCATGTGACGGTAGCACGCTGTCCGATCCCTTTATATCCGAGTGGATTGCAAATCTGTAAGCGTATTACGCTTGGTAGGCTTCGTACGACGGCTTCAATTGATCTCTATTGTGCTACTGTGTCGTATTGAGGGAATTTTCCTGCTTGAATAGTATTGTTAGATGATCAGAGTAGGTAAACACTTCTTGGGTGGTTTCGCGTGAAAGATGCGAAGTGCGAATATTCGCTATTAGTAGTTTAGATTTTTGAGTAAGATAAATTAATAGATGATTATAAAACATGCTCGAGAATATAACAGAGTACTTAAATGTTTTCATAAAATCATGTAACCACCCAATATACAAGTGTAAATTGAAAATTTAAAAAACCCCCGACATTCGCCATTTAGTGGCGGCGGCCATCTTGAATTTGCAATAGTGCTATTCTACTAGTCAAGCCCTTTCATTTGATACCCATATCAAGGGAGTTGTGAAAAAATATATCATCCGCCATTTTGTAGCGGCGGCCATCTTGGACCGATTTTCATCAAACATAGCTAAGAACACTCTCGACTAATTCACCTTTCAAACAAAAAAAACCGCATTCAAATCGGTCCACCCGTTTGAGCGCCACAGGGGAACAGACAGACACACACACACACACACACACACACACACACACACACACACACACAGACACGTCAAACTTATAACACCCCGTCGTTTTTGCGTCGGGGGTTAAAAATAAAGAAAAAGTGTGTGTGTGCAATTCACACACGGCAGATCAGGCCATATTATGGCCTGATAATAAATGATGCAACTTATTAAGTTCGAATGGGATAGTGCGTTCGCAGGCCATAATAGACTGTATTGTGTGTAGAATAAGGTACGTTTTTACCCGCTTCCTGGTCGCTGTAGAGCGTGGTGGCCAGCACCTCGACCGGCGGGCCGGGCCCCAGCACGTTGTTGGCCCACACGCGGAACCAATACGACGCGTTGGGCTCCAGGTGGTACACGTCGATTTGACGCTGAAACATTTAAATAGGTAGCTCTTAAGAATCAAATTATCAACTCTTTTGATGACCCCTCTGTAGCGCTAGTATGCCTCGCCGCAAGCCGCAAATCGAACGAATTCGCAGCAGGGGCATTTTGGAAATTTACGATATATTATGTATTGCATGCCTTTAGACTACATATATCGTTACTTACCAGCAGGCAGCATGAGAGACCGAAGTCAAAGGTCAACTTGTCTATGATCATCATTATCAAACCGTTACCGGCTCACCACAGATTTCTTAGAATGAGAAGGCACATTGGTATGCATCAGGCATGCAGGTATCTCAAAATGTTTTCCTTCACCGTTAAAGCAAGTGATATTGTTTAAAACGCACATAACTACGAAAAGTTGAGGCGCGTGCCGAAAAGAACCCGAAGTTTTGACCACTAGGCCCTCACCGCTTATTATACCTATTTATTATATTAGTCTTATAAAATAGTTACGTACCGAGTTGGGGCTGATGTGGTTGGGGCTGATGGGCCGCCAGGGCTCCAGCGAGCCGTTGACCGGCGCCGCGGAGCGGTACTGCGCCGTGAAGTCCGCGATGGGGTGGCCGCCATCCCCGGCCACGTTCCACAGGATGATGGCGAGGATCGTGGACGCGTGCACCGTCACGTTGATCAATGGAGGAGGTTCCGCTGTTGGGGGTAGTACCACGAGTATAGTACGCGACGAGATAGGGCAGGAGTGCGAGCGACGGGCACAAAATCTTTAAGGCTGTTTTCTGAGCTGTTCGGGAGACTCGTACCGGTCACTCATAATACGGGCAACCCGTAACGGTAGCGCCCGCAGTGCTCTGAAAGTGTTCAGTGTACGGGTCACCTGTAATACAATACGGGAAAGCCGTAACGGTAGCGCCCGCAGTGCTCTGAAAGTGTTCAGTACGGATACAGTTGCTAGCGTTGTACGGGCTCTACGCGGAGCGAGTCCCGTACGCAATAATCCGCATCGCTGTGAAATGATGTTCTAGAGCCACATATGTGTCTCTGTACCGGGTGCTCGTACGGGTCTTCCGTACACCCCTGTATGGGTCTCCCGTACAGGTGTGACACCAGCTTAAAAACGTGTCAAAAACTACACACACATTGATACAATCTACAAGATAGCCCTTGACTACGATGGCACCTGATGGCATCGACCATAAAATATCCAATGTGTATCAAATAATTGGATATGTATGTGGTCAATGCCTGATGGTATAATCAAAGATGCAAAATGAATTAAAAATGTTTTAAAATTTTTGTCTATCTGTTTGTACGGTCTAACCTTTGGAACGTCTGAAATGGCATGGGATAGATGGATGGCACACTCACAGGCAGGTAGAGCAACGAGGAATTATTCAGGCTACATTTTATCCTGGGTAACCAAAGAGTTCCCACGGTATTTTAGAAACACTTAAATAATTCACGCGAAAACTAGTTACACACACATAATCGTATAATATGAATAATAAGCTACCCTATACTATAGTGCCCGTGGAACGTGGGGAATTTGTTTATTCCTTATATCATCACAAGCTTTGTGGGAACATTGGGGAAATTGAATCCACATTTTTGCATGATACATTCAGAAGAAATTCCCGGCACGATAGCTGTTAGGTTGAGAATTCAGATTGCCATGGCAGGGACCCGTAATCCATATAATATATAGGGAAAATCGTGAGGGATTTCGTGAACAGTCGGAATAAGGTTTAGAGGAGGAGAGGTTCGGATTAGAGGATTACGTTTTTGCGAAACGCAAAATTCCCGTAAATGCGGATTTCGCATTACTGCTGTGTCAACTTTTTTGAAAAATCTTTGCTTACGTCATCACAGACTGAAGAAAAATAAACGAGATAGTAAGGGAGCCCTAGAGGGGATTTTTGGATTTACTCGAGCGTGTAACATAAGGGCATCTTGCATCCTGCTGAGTACCCTCTACCATATATAAGCCCTTTATATAGAGCCGCGCGAAAAAAAAAAACGATGGTCAGAATTACTCAGAAACGTCAGATTATGGTATGGTGGGTTAGTTACGAGCTAAAAAAGTATATTTGGAAAATCATACTATTTGAACGTAACATACGAGAGCGGGGGCGTTACAAAACTGCAAAAAAAATAAACGTTATCTTGACATTCTCGAATCTCGAGAGCGGTTAAATTTTTTTCTATTTTGAAGGAAATGACGCAAAAATAACAAAAAAATATAATCAGCCGATTTCTACAAACCGATAAGTTATAAAAATCGTCTATTGAAGATGAGAGCGTGCAGCTAGAAGCTTTCCCCACCACCACATTTTTGTAATGGAAAACCTTATAAGTGTAACCTTTTATTCTTTCTACCAACTAATCTACAAAATGTAATAGGTCCCGACGACCGCGACGCTCGAGTAAATCCACATTTAGTATCATCTCTCTCTCTCTCTTGGCTCTCCTACCAAGACGGATTCTTAATGAAGCCTATTAGTCTGCGCCGCGTGGAATTCCGCTACAAATTAGTCCCCTGACTGCGATCTCACCTGATTGTAAGTAACGAAGCAGTCTAAGATGAAAGTAGCAGTTTTCATTAAACCCATACCTACCCCTGATACGTTTCTACGCGGTATCTTAGTTAGGTTCATGCCGGAACTTGAAAAAAACATATCATATGGCTTGGCGCCATGGCTTTGTACGATAAGGTGGTAACTTACCACCTTATCGTACTTATACTCGTAATTTCTAAATTGTCTATAGAGACAATTTAGAAATTACGAGTATAATTTCCAAATTGCACCTGTCGGGAATTGAACCCGGGAATACCCAGTTATAAGATCACAGCGTTCACCAGTACGCTCGGGAGGTCGTCAAAATTTAGTCAATGCTAATATAATTCAAGGTTGATATCTATATTGTTTTAAATTATAGCTACGGTCCTGAACGTCAGTGTAGCCCTAGACCAGCCTAAAAATTTTGGTTTTCATACTTATGTATAGGGAACTCTAAAATTACAAAGCAGTAACTGCGTCCGCCTAATCAATAAGCGAGTCGGCCAAACACTCATATTTACCCGTGACGCAGCAAAGGTGGGGTACGGGCACATGAGTAGATATCCGTACAGAGAGGAAGCTTCATACAAACGACCCGCTGTAGGTACACTCGCACATGAGCTCTCACCAACGGTTCACGGACGCCGCGCCTGCGCCTGACCTCCTACCGGCTCAGTTGGATAGAATAGAATAAAAAAGTTTTTTATTCAAATAAACTTTTACAAGTACTTTTGAATCGTCAATTGAATCTACCACAGGTTCGGAATGCAGTTGCAGCCGGATGACAAACGTGCGCTATGTGTGAGTGTACCTACAGCGGGCCGCTTGTATGAAGCTTCCTCTCTGTACGTATATCTACTCATGTGGTACGGGGGTTATGTGCTTACCCCGTTTGACCACTTAGCCTGATTGCTACGTGTTTAATGTCCGCTGGTATGGATTGGGCTGTTTTGTTGTCCATATTATTGTGAGTACTGGGTAATTAAGTGGCGTGACATGTTCAAATATTTGAACAGGCTGCCCGCACATTTATTGTTTGTATGATTTTCATAGAGTTTTCGTATTCATTTATTATTTTACAAGACGTGTTTTGTGAATATTATTCAACAGTATTTGAGTATTATTCTCTTTTTTACCCGACTGGGTATATGTGTTTCACTTGTGTGTATGTATGTCCATTCCTATGTCCGTTTGTAACTAATCAACGGCTCAACGGATTTTGATAAATGATACGTCATTAGATTTGTCTCAATGACGCGAGTGTTATAGGGTACCTAAATTTAAAAAAAAATCAAAATGGCGGACTTTATGCGCTTTAATGTGCGAGCTGAAAAAAAATTTTTTCTTCAAGACCCTCGAGTGGGGTATCAAAATAAAGGGATTCAAAAGGCAAATACGAAAATGTATAAATTTATATATTTGGAAACAATTTGGAGTGATAAATCGTAGAAAATGACCGTTTCCTTTGTCAGTTCGTAACTACTTAACGGCTCAACCTATTTTGATAAATTATACGTCATTAGATTTGTCTTGACGGCGCAAATGTTACTGAGTACATAATATTCATAAAAAATCAAAATGGCGAATGTTATGCACTTTAATGTGCGGGCTGAAAAAAATTTTTTTCTTCAAGACCCTCGAGTGGGGTATCAAAATAAAGGGCTTTAAAAGGCGAGTACGAAAATGTATACAATCTATATGTTTTAAATCAATTTGGAGTGACAAATCATGAAAAACAAAATAAATAACAACTACACTGTAAGTGGTACGGTGGTAGTTTATTAATTTTTTAGTTTGTTTTTTAGCATGGCAGTCGGGTTTTTTTAATTTTTAAATTATAGCTTGTTCATAACACTGTTGACAGAGCGGTCGTGATCATCCAGAAGTGTTGTCTTTAAGGGTAGATGTTATTGGCCTCACGAGTTTTTTTCCACTTCTCCCTGCTGGCCAACAATCTGGTACAATCATTAAAGGGACTGCCCACAGCTGACTTAGAGATCCCGCTGATGTGCAATTTCAAGTTGGCCGACTATCGAACAACTAAATCGCGAACTTTCACAATTTAATCGGCCAACTTTTAAATTGGACGTAATCGGAAGGGAATTTCGATTCTGATACAATCGTCCTCCATTTAGTTGGTTATGATGTGCGGGGTGTCATATAAGTCACTGTGCTTATCAGTATACTCTGCGATTTAGTTGGCCGACTTGAAATTGTATGTCTGCGGGGTCTTTTAGTTTGGTCGGTCATCGCATAGGCGACTTCTCTCGCCCTCTACTTTGCATTGCACGACAAGTCGCTCGATGGAGTCACCTTCATGCCAGAAGACGTGTCCGAAACGAAATAACATCTTCATCATCATCAAACCATAACCGGTCTCCTCTCAAATCTAAAAAGTCATATGATCTTCAAAAGCATCGGCATCAGAGAGTTGCTCTATATCCTATGACTCCAGAATCATTTGGAGATCTATAATGTCAAGTCAAACTGTAATCAATAAAAGAAAAAAAAATTCGTGAAAGCCCGAATTACCCAACTAAACCCAAGGAAATGCGCAAAAAGTCCATTCATCTCGGAATCGGGGTAAATAAAGCCGTCTTCTTATCGTCAACCCTTTTGCAATCACGGCGATTTGCCCCCGGGATGATGCTCGGTGAATCAGACAGGCGAGTTCTAGTAAGCTCGACACGGAACCCTATCATGACTTCTAGTTAAAATGAGAGATAATAGTTGTCTAGATTTTTATTTTTATTTTCAATCGCGGCGTAAAGCAGAAGTAGGACCGCGAGAACTAGAGATCTGCAGATTGTAAATAGATGCTGAGGGTACAAACTCTACTAGCCTGGCCAGTATAATCCAGATCCCGATTCTTCGACCTCAACTGTGAGGTCAAATTTAGAAAAAAAAGATCAAGCCATAGATCTGCCAACTCCCATAATTGAGATTGTAGCAATGATATTGTAATCAAATATGTTTTAGCCAATAGCGAGTGTTAATCAATCAGAGGTGAATGCGATCATCACAGTGTAGCAGTCATTTTTAGATAATCACCAGTCGCGTCATCTGTTTGTTCTACTTTTGGCGATCACTCACAGGAGTAGAAAATCGAGCTTATGCCTCGCGGGCTGCAGGATGAAAACTACATTGGTAGTTGTCATTCTGGAATTTTCAGACTCCGTTCCATCGTATAAGTAAAAAAACAACGTGTCTGAAACACGGGTAAATTTGAAGAGTTCTTTTGTTTTAAATCTTAAGTATGTTGTTAATCCCATGTTGAACTCAAAGCGGCAGAATGGATTCTCGAATACTTTTTGTTTGTCTCTCTTTGTGTCTGTAATTTTTTGGCACATGCTTCGTAAAGGCTCTTACGGCTAAGTACATATTTCATAGACGTAAGTACTCAAATGTATGGGTAAAGTGTTTGCAATGTCTGTCACATTTATAGTCCTCTTTTTATGCCCTTCGTTTTACCCTTTGGATATGAAACCCTAAAAAAGGAAAAAGCACAGTCTATTATAAAAAATCAATTGTGATTTCTAATAAATATCTAATTGCCTCCGTCCGCGTCCGCGCCGTTATAATAAAGTAGGCAAACCGTGATTTATGATTATGTTGGACATTGTCTTGTAAATCTTTTTATTTTTTTCGTTGAAAAAATTCGTTTTGGCATGTAAAAACACAGAAAGTTGATATTATTATTAATGTTATTGATTTAGGTATATGTGGATTATTCAAACTTTTCTCAAGGCTATAAAATTGGTAGGTGCGTTAAAGAATTTGCATTGCACCCTAGAGATAAATCTATAATTATCTTTAATACTTTAATTTTCCGGAATAAAGGCTAGATTTTATTCCGGAAAATCACGTGTGTGTGTCAAAATCAAGTGTTCCTACGGTTTTTTATTAAACGTTCGCAACGCATTCGCTAGTATTAAATAAACGCTTGTCACTCTTTCTTTCTTAGAGTCGTTGCACTTCAGTTTGTTGGTGGGCATTTCTCTACTAACTGGAAACTCGTCCATACAAAGTTGTCCCGACTCTATTTTTTTTGAAAATTAAGAAATGATATATATTTTTCGAGAAGTAGTAATGAAGTAAATACTAATCCCCAAAAAACAATTGAAATTTTGACAATTTTTTTTTGTATGAAAAAAATAATTTTTTCGTATTATTATTTTTCTAAATTTAAATGTTTTCATCTTATTGCACGTTTAATGGACATTATCTGTAAATAAAATAGGTCTTTGTAGCATAAAACAGGTAATTTGTGCTATAAAATTCCAGAGGACTGTTGCCCAGAGGACTGTTTTTTTTACATAAAAAGTGTCATAGAATTAAATCATTTAAGATTTTGTTTAATATTATTGTAAGAAGTGATAATGCTCGCACTGGGTTATTGTTGTATAAAATTATTACAATTGAATCTCTTATAATACTAAAAATACAACTCTCCAGAGGACTGTTAAACAAGCTGCCCAGACACGTGATTCTCTTACACAAACAGAGATAAAACTGAATAAAATGGCCGCTGCACTTTGTACTTTACTTTCGAACGAACTTCACACTGGTTTCATTGCGTTTTACGACATAAATAATCTCAGTAGTGCATAGTAAGCTTTTGACGCGATATTCTAATTGTATTCGGGGAAAAATCAAAAATCGTGCGGACAACATTCGAGTGCCAGTTTGTAGTATCAAAAATAAACCTAGAATTATCATTGTGTTTTCTAAACATGCTATCTGTATCCTATTATTGCTTGTATATGTTTAAATTTGTCTATTTTAATAAAGGAAATAAATATTCATCATAAGAGTTGTCATTCTGGAAATAGGACATAGCCAAGAACTGTATTTTGAGGTTTTCAACTGAATTTGATAGAATATGACAATGTTATATTATTAAATGAACTTGCCTCCTTTAAGATTAGGTAGTGTACTATCATTATTGATATTAAAAATTAGTATTATTATAGCCAAATAAGAAAAAAATGCTTGGTACAACGATTTTCCCGTTAGTAGAGAAACAGCCTGGTATTTATAAATGGCTGTCTAATTAGTTCTCACTGATAGTAAAAGCCGCTCCGACTGTGCGGACGTTGCAGTTTTTCATTAATTTATATCCACCCCACAACCAATATGTGTAGCTGTATGCTGTATTGTATCTACTAATTACTATCTAGATATCCACCCTAGCTGTACTGTACCTAGGTAGTCTAGGTACGTAAAGACGAGCCAGCTGGCCGCTGCGAAGGCCGCATAATGACTGTCATTACTGAATACTGTCGACAACTCGCTGCACTCATATCTAGATTTTTATTATGTACTACAAAATGCAGTTTCATAAAGCTGGATCTATACGAAAGAAAAATTGACAACTTTTGTCACCAACACGTGTTGACAACACAAACGTTGGCAATTTTTCACCAACACGTGTCGACAATACAAAAGTTGGCAATTTTTCTTTGGTGGACACCCAGCTTAAGGTAGGTATGTATTAAATTAAAAGTTTTTAGAGCGACCTATGCAATAAAGTCACGCCTAGAAAAAAATCATGGTTACAGAACACTCTTGCCTAGTTTTACATAACATTTTTGACAAGTATAAATTAAAAATTAAAAAACCCCCGACATTCGCCATTTTGTGGTGGCAGCCATCTTGGATTTGCATAGTGCTATTCTACTAGTCAAGCCCTTTTATTTGATACCCATATTGAGGGCGTTATGATAAAATATGTAATCCGCCATTTTGTAGCGGCGGCCATCTTGGTCCGATTTTCATTAAACATAGCTAACAACACTCTCGACTAATTCACCTTTCAAACAAAAAAAGCGCATTCAAATCGGTCCACCCGTTTGAGCGCCACAGGAACAGACAGACACACACACACACACACACACACACACACACACACACACACACACACACACACACACAGACACGTCAAACTTATAACACCCCGTCGTTTTTTCGTCGGGGGTTAAAAATTATCGGGGGTATCGACAGAGATTCTTGACGGTTCTTTACAATATTCTTTTAGGAACAATACTGTAATACAGATATACCTAATACAATATTCTTGTCGAATCACAGTCAGAATCCTATTTATATTACTAATAGTTTTTGGTTTTTTTTTTATAAAAATCCCGAGCGATATCTTTAGGTATCTTTATTTTTAACCCCCGACGCAAAAACGACGGGGGTTAAAAATATTAAAAATGTCTGTCTGTTCCCCTGTAGCGCTCAAACGGGTGGACCGATTTGAATGCAGTTTTTTGTTTGAAAGGTGAATTAGTCGAGAGTGTTGTTAGCTATGTTTGATGAAAATCGATGCAAGATGGCCGCCGCTACAAGACGACGGATTACATATTATTTCACAACTCCCTTAATATGGGTATCAAATGAAAGGGCTTGACTAGTAGAATAGCACTATTGCAAATCCAAGATGGCCGCCACCACAAAATGACGATTGTCGGAGGTTTTTTAAATTTTTTATTTACACTTGTCAAAAATCTCGAGCGAAATCTTTATCTTTTCGGTACACTTGTTTCGGAATAAAAAGTGTCACTCTCTATGTCATCAACGATACATAGAGAGTGACAAACGAAACATTACGTCGAGCCGTAGTTCTACAGCGGCGTTGAAGGATGAACCAACAAACAACAATTTCGCATTCATAAAAATAATAGTAGAAACGCTTATGTATCCAATTAGGCCCTAATTTCAAGGTCTGTTCAGCAGATTGCTGCTATTACATATGTATTACAGTGTGGCTAATTCTGTTGTACACAATCTCTAAATCTAAACTAAAATGACAGGTCTAAATCTATTGCTATCTCTTTCACAATGCTCCCTGCAGAAAAGGATAACACTATTTTTAAACCTGTCAATTTAGTTTAAGTTTAGAGATTGTGTACAACAGAATTGGCCACATTGTGGCCAATTCTGCTGCAAATCTCTAAACTAAACTAAAATGACAGGTCTAAATCTATTGCTATCCTTTTCCGCAGTGAGCACTGTGAAAGAGATAGGAATAAATTTAGACCTGTCATTTTAGTTTAATTTAGAGAATTGTGTACAACAGAATTGGCCACAATGTCGGACTAAACAAGTATAAATTAAAAATTAAAAAAAACCCCGACATTCACCATTTTGTGGTGGCGGCCATCTTGGATTTGCAATAGTGGTATTCTAGTAGTCAAGACCTTTCATTTGATACCCATATTAAGGGAGTTGTGAAAAAATATGTAATCCGCCATTTTGTAGCGGCGGCCATCTTGGATCGATTTCATCAAACATAGCTAACAACGCTCTCGACTAATTCACCTTTCAAACAAAAAAAAACCGCATTGAAATCGGTCCACCCGTTTGAGCGATACAGGGGAACAGACACACACACACACACAGACACGTCAAGCGTATAACACCCCGTCGTTTTTGCGTCGGGGGTTAACAACACCTTTCGCATTCATAAAAATATTTATAGGAACGCTTTTGTACCCAACCCTTTCAAGGCCTGTTCAGCAGATTGCTGCTATTACATACGTATTACAGTGACGGATTAAATAAAACGGATTGGACAGACCACCATGCACTGGCGTGTGTGCGAATTGATTTTCCGTGACGAACGGGCTTATGTAATGACAGTGTTCGCGAATGGAAAACTGTGTGTAATTTAACAATTTTATACGGTGTATAAGCTATTGTTGTTAGAGAGGGATCTCTATCAGCTAACGTCATATAATCGTAAATGTTTACCGTTAAAGGTTTACGGATTATATGACGAAACCCTAGAGATATTTGAACGTATGTAGGTCAACACGACTTACCCAACTACGGCAAAGCCAAAAGGAAGGGTTATGATTTTAGCAGTCTATGTATGTATGTATGAATGTTTGTGGCTGATTTTTCTGAGATTCTGTGTGTACCACCGTAGCGTTTAAACTACTGGATTGATTATGATGAATGAGGTGTCTATTGATTCGTTGTTATGGTCCGGGTGACATAGGCTACATTTTATTTACGAAAAAAAATCAACAAGTGACCTTCGAGCGGTTTTCTAGATTTTTAAATTAGTTTCGGGTACATATAACAGATGGCGCCACTAGCTGTTTACCCCGCGCTTTCTACTAATTAAATTATTATTAAGCGTAGTCGGGTTTTAGTTTACGAACTTTATACTTGTTACTATTGTATTTTTATGGTCATGGAAAAGACTAATTAAACCAGCGAATATGCGAGCACACTCTACTGTTTTAATATTATCTATACTAATATAATAAAGCGGAAGAGTTTGTTTGTTTGTTTGTTTGTTTGTTTGTTTGTTTGAACGCGCTAATCTCTGGAAGTACCTATCGGATTTGAAAAATTCTTTTTGCATTCGGTAGTCCAACTTTTGGGGCAGGTTATAGGCTATTTAATATCCCTAAAATCCTCCCCTAAGGGGGTAAAATGGGGGTAGAAAGTTTGTATGAAAGTCCTATGTTTTTAAAGTTACAGACCTGAAAATCGGCATTTAGATTATTAGTTTTAAATAATAAAACTCTGTATATTTTATTTTGAAAAATCATCCCTTAAGGGTGGTAAAATAGGGGATGAAAGTTTTAATGGGAAGTTTTAATTATAATTTTGATATTATCAACTTGAAAGGTAGGTAGGTTAATTCTAGGGCTTAGATATCAGCCTAGAAACTATTTCACGAAAATCTTCCCCTAAGGGGGTGAAATGGGGGTAGGAAGGTTATGTTTTTGAAGTTACAGATATGAAAATAGGCATTTAGATTATAATTTTTAAATGATAAAAACCTGTACAAGTTATTCTGGAAAATCTTCTTTTATGGGTGGTAAAATAGGGGATGAAAGTTTTAATGGGGACTAAAAACGATCACAGCGCCCTCTGGCCGCCTAATTTGAAGCGATGACAGCGCCCTCTGGCAACCAAATATGGAAACTAAAAACGATCACAGCGCCCTCTGGTGGCCTAAGCCGGAAACTTGAAGCAATAGCAGCACCGTCTAACAGCCAAAACTGGAAACTAAAAAAAACTATTGCAGCGCCCTCTAGCGGCCAAAACTGGAAACTAAAAACGATCGCAGCGCCCTCTGGCAGCCTAACTTGAAGTGATCACAGCGCTCTCTGGCGGCCAAAACTGGAAACTAAAAAATGATTGCAGCGCTCTCTTGCGGCCAAAACTGGAAACTAAAAAACCTATCACAGCGCCCTCTGGTGGCCTAAGCCAGAAACTTGAAGCAATAGCAACGCCCTCTAGCAGCCAAAACTGGAAACTAAAAAAAACATATGCAGCGCCCTCTAGCAGCCAAAATTGGAAACTAAAAAAACATATGCAGCGCCCTCTTGCGGCCAAAACTGGAAACTAAAAACGATCACAGCGCTCTCTGGCGGCCAAAACTGGAAACTATAAAATGATTGCAGCGCCCTCTTGCGGCCAAAACTGGAAACTAAAAACGATCGCAGCACCCTCTGGTGGCCTAAGTCGGAAACTTGAAGCAATAGCAGCGCCCTCTAGCAGCCAAAACTGGAAACTAAAAAAAAAACAATTGCAGCGCCCTCTTGCGGCCAAAACTGGAAACTAAAAATGATCGCAGCGCCCTCTGGCGGCCTAACTTGAAGTGATCACAGCGCTCTCTGGCAGCCAAAACTGGAAACTAAGTAACGATCGCATCGCTCTCTAGCAGCCATCACTCGAAATTTAAAAAAACTATTTCAGCGCCCTCTAGCAGCCTAAGTCGGAAACTTGAAGCGATTGCAGCGGCCTCTAGCGGCCAAAAATAGAAACTAAAAATGATCGCAGCACCTTCTAGCGGCTAAAGCTGGAACTAAAAACAATCGCAGCGCCCTCTAGCGGCCTAAGTCGGAAACTCGAAGCGAACGCAGCGCCCTCTTGTGGCCAAAACTCTTGCGGCCGAAGTCAGAACTCAGAAACTCTAAACGACTGCAGTGCCCTCTTGCGAATGCAGGCCGAAACAAAAAATAATAGCAGCGCTCTCTTGCAGCCGGTGCTGGAAACTCGAAGCGATTGCAGTGCCCTCTGACGGCAGAAACTGGTAACTAAAAACGATCGCTGCGCCCTATAGAGGTCTAGGCCAGAAACATGAAGTGATTGCAGCGCCCTCTTGCGGCCGGAGCTGGAAACTCAAAGCAATTGCAATGACCTCTCGATACCTCTCGATCTCGATACGACAGCTGCGCCCTGTGGTAGCCGAAGGCAATTAAATAAATACTAAATTAATAACTAAATAAATAAATAAATAATTTAAAGCTATTTAGTTATTAAATAATTATTATCTAAATGTGAAAGTGTGGATATTTGGATGTTTAGATGTTTGGATGTTTGTTACTCTATAACGTCGCAACTACTGAACAGATTTGGCTGAAATTTTGAATGGAGATAGATAATGCCCTGATTTAAAACATGGGCTACTTTTTATTCTGAAAAAAATTCCTACAGTTCCCACGGGATTTTGAAAAAACTCAAATCTACAGCTATAGGTAGAGCAATATAGCAAACTACCTTGAAAGTAAGTATAGAGGTTGGAAAAGGGAGTGGGAACGGGAACCAGAAATCCACGATTCCCTCAGGATTTGTGAAAAACCGAAATTCACGCGGGCGGAGCCGCGGGCAAAAGCTAGTCTAAACATAAAGTTGTAGCGCGCGTTGGGCGCGTTCAAAATTAAGAAATTATTAATACTCATGTTGTTGAAAATAAAGAAAAAGTTCGAGAAATCAATCCGCACGACGTGGCTCGCGCAATCTTGCCAAATGTTATATGGGCAAATTCTACGAGCTACGAGCGAGACCCTGAAAAGCTACGAAGAGCTCATAAAACGTACGACGCTGCTGCGTTGCTAACGCATGCTGGACACACTGGCTTTAGATAAGCTTTTTTTTAATAGGAATAACGGGCAACCGAGCAAGTGGGTCACCTGATGTTAAGTGATTACCGCCGCCCATGAAGATTAGCAACACCTGAGGAACGACTAATGCGTTGCCGGCTTTTGAGGACGGGGATTGGCTTTACAGCTCGCTGCCGGAACACATCGGATGCTTTGCGGCAGATTACGGCTGAAGTGTGGTCGCTAGCCAGGCGGATTCGGGGTAGAATACCTACCACAAAGCGGTGATACTATCCAGATTGTGTAGTATCAGGCACAACGACCCGTAGAGGGGACTGAGAGCGTCAGGGCCTCGTTGGTTGACTTTGGCCACATAGGTGGAATTTGGGCCGCTTACACCCCAATTTGGGCCACTTACACCCCTTACAGCTTTACTTACTTCTTACTGTGAGATTGACTCTGTCTATGTACGCTGTCTCGTTCTCTACGCTACACTCGTACAGGCCTTCGTCGTCTACGGCCACTCGCGTGAGGGCTATGCTGCCGTCTTGCTGTAACAAGGAAACCATGTTATTACCTATTCAATAACTCAAAAACGACGATTAATCTCAATAAGTATCTATCAATAGTAGTCGCAATAGTTTTGATCTCCCTGGATGGCGTAAAGGTGAGCTCTGTGGTCTAAAAGTGGGAGGTCTCGGACTCAATTGATGGCAGGGATGAATTTGGGGAATTTATAATCTCTACTTTGTCTGGTCTGATCTGGTGGGAGACGTCAGCTGTGGCTTATTTTACCAACCTACAGGCAAAGCCGTGGCACTTAGAGATTGCACTCCTTGTTGTTACTAGGTATAAGAGATTGCATTCCTTACTCATTAACTACTAAGTAGGTTCTTACAAAATTCTTAATTGCAGTTGGCATTCATCTGCCAATTTTTATGTCGAACTAGGATTTAAAAGGTGCGTAGGTGCGGATTAATTTATTAGTGGATTTTTCGAGATTTCACGCAAAAAGTTATGAGTAATCCCGTGTTAGAGTCAATATGAATTTATCTTGCCCTGATGACAGCTTGTTCATTCGTAGCATAACCAAGATAAACACAAAACACTAACGCGACCAAGCACGCGTTCCGCTTACATTCATTATTCAAATAGACCCTGACAAAATGCTTTGATCCATCAAAGGTCGATATTGAAACCACGTTATCCGACGATACGTATAGATAGATAGATGTTTATAGGCGGTTGAACTTTATCAAAAGGCAGGCTGTTAATGTTGTTTTAGAGCAGTTCCAGCGCCCGTGGGTCAAATATTGATCGTCGTTCAAGGCGATGGTACCGCAAGGCCGGTATCTACCTACAATCTACATAATATGTACCTAATTCAGTAACTGCACCTCTATTGAACCAGCGGTATACATTTTTTGATACAAGTTAAGCCAAATTGCAACCAGAGCAGTGCCATTCTCTGTAAAGGAGAAAGCTCGAACACTTGGGCCACATAATGCCTAACTAGTAACTTATCCTACAAGACATGTTGGCTTGGCCAAAGGTTAATATGCTAGCTTAAGAACCTTCGACAATGGTTCAACATGAGCTCTATCTATCTATAAGAGCAAGAGTTAGAATCGCGAGATAGTATGGATTAGTTAGAGAACAGAATTGTAAAATCTTGGTCAGTAAAAATGCAGTATGAGGCACGAGCTACACTACATATATAACGCAGGTGACAGAAAGGTGTGGCACTTCATTATGCCGATGATGAATGACAGCCGTTCGCAACAGGACAAAGGCCTCGAGGCCTCTTCCGATGAAGGGTGCTCAGGAAAAACAATTTATACCCGCAGGAATTTTTTGAAAACCTAACTCCACGCGGGCAAATGATAGTTCGCTATAAAACTCATTCGCAAGAGTTAGAATTGCGAGATAGTATAAGATTAGTTAGAGAAGAGAATAGTAAAATCTTGGTCAGTAAAAATGCAGTATGAGCCACAAACTACACTATATGACGCAGGTGACAGAAGGGGCCGGCACTTCATTATGCCGATGATGAATGACAGCGGTTCGCAACGCAACAGGACAAAGGCCTCGAGGCCTCTTCCGATGAGAGTGCTCAGTGGCACTCGACATCCGGCTCAAAATAAACCTTTTCATGTCGACTCGCTAGTTTCTTATTAACTAATCTGATAAAATAAGCTTTATAGGGTTAATTATAAAACTTGGTCGCTATTTTATGTGGCAAAATTGGAGCCGTAGGCAGCTCAAAATAGAATAAAAAGACTGCCGGCTCTTAAAAACCGCACGCAATACAAGTGATAATTTAAAAGTTTGAAAGTAAAACCGACTAAACCACGCACATAATATCTGGGAAACTACTTATTCGATTTTGATGAAACTTAACTGTTCCCTAAGTTAAAGTTAAGCCAATAAAAATAATGGTCACAATCCGTTTAATAATTTTGGAGAAATCAGCAACATCGGGAGCGTCTCAAAAATTCAGACGAAGAAAGTGACAACGTAGAATTTCGACTTTTGATTTTTGTACCTTTTGAGCTGAGACGGTGTGAATTATAACCTATTTTGATTTAGTTCTGCTGCACATGGCGACTGCCACTGAAGGTGGGCGGAGGGGGGAGTTTGCAGTCTGTTTTACTCTGTGTATGTCTTATAACTTTGTCTTTGAACTGCCTCGTTGGTCTAGCGGTTAGCCTAGTGTCTAGCGGTCAAGAAATTCTCAGTGCCAGCCCGGAGTTGGAAGTTGGCGGTGTTAGATACACCCCCGTGCCTCGGAGAGCACGTAAAGCCGTCGGTCCTGCGCCTGATCTCTCTCCGGTCGTGTCGCATTGGCGTCCCATCGGACTATGAGAGTGAGGGAATAGAGAGTGCACCTGTGTATGCGCACACACTTGTGCACTATAATATCTCCTGCGCAGATGGCTAGTCTCTGCCTCGGTTGAGATTGACCGCCGTGGCCGAAATTCGGTCAGGAGGACATTATTATGTCTTATAAACCAATGTGGCAGTCGTTACATCATACTTCCTACTAGTGTGGATGTTTGGATATTTGGATGTTTGTCATTCTATAACGTCTCAAATATCACTATAACGTATCAAATTGAGTTTTTGGAAACCTGGGCGGCCTGCTGAGCTTCTGGAGCGACATTGGGTGGCTGGAGTGAAGACACCAATGGGAGAGGCAGAACACGCACAACAGACCTCAATTGGTTTAAGTGAGGACACCTGCCCAGAAGAAAAAGAAGAAGAAGAAGAACGTCTCAAATACTGAACAGATTTGGCTGAAATTTTGAAAGGAAATAGATAATGCTCTACTAAACACATAGGCTACTTTTCATCCTGGAAAAATCCACAGTTCCCGCGGGATTTTGTAAAAAACCCAAATCTACAGCTATAGATAGATCACTATAGCAAACTACCTTGAAAGTAAGTATAAAGGTTGGAAAAGGGAGCGGGAACGGTAACCAGAAATCCGCGATTCCCTCAGGATTTGTGAAAAACCGAAATTCACGCGGGCCAAGCCGCGGGCAAAAGCTATAATAATACAAAATGGCGCCCAAATCTTATTCACTGTTATCTTTGTGTTTATTGTATTTCTACTTAGCGGTCTGTCACAGTATTGTGGCACACAAAAGAAACAAATAACTAGGTAGGTATATTTTAGCGAGACGAAAGGCGCAAAATGAGTCGTAACAATTGCAACTATAAATAAGTAGACTATCCGAATGAATGGCTTTTTGACATGCAAACTAAGTTACAACTAATATAAATAACATACAAACGACATGAATTAGTATTCAAAAAGTTTCGTAACCGGCTCATTTATTTTTAAATCATAGGCTCGTAAAATGTTATTATTACTATAAACCAGAGACCAAAATAATCATAACTTTTACGATACAATATTTATAACCCTGCTTGTATTGTCCTCTACCTGTCCATTAGTTGCCGTCAATGACCTTCTTTCTATACACAGTAGCTGTACCTGACTGTGCCGTAGATAAGAGAGTTCAAACAAACAGACCGACAAAAATTTTAAAAACGTCAAAAACTACTGAATGGATTGAAATGAAACTTGGCATGATTTAAGTTCATACTACGGAGTAACATATAGAATACTTTTTATCCCGAAATTCAGCACGGTTCCCTTGGGACAGGGGATGAAAGTTAAAATGTGTAGGTAAGTAGCTGTAATTCATAAACGCGTGGTCCGATTTCATTCATTCTTTTTTTGTTAGAAAGGAGATACTTTGTAGATTACAGGCTATTCTCTGAAAGGCTGGATCGATTTTTATGGGACTTTCACTAGCGGATGTTTATATTTTGATCTACCTAAACATCCGCCAGTGAACTTTTAACAGTTTTTAGCAAGGTATGAGCTCAAAGGAGCTTAGGAAAAATAAAATGATTCCCGCGGGATTTTTAAAAACCAATATCTACGCGAACGAAGTCGCGGGTTTCCGCTTGTTGTTAATAAAGTTCGCAAGCTAAAACCCGACTACACTTGATAATTTAGTGTGCAGAAAGCGCGGGGCAAGCAGCTTGTGGCGCCATCTGTTATGTCTATCCGAAACTAATTTAATTTACCTAGAAAGCCGCACGAAGCTCACTTCTCGATTTTTTCATGTCACCCGGACCATAACAACGAATCAATAGACACCTCATTCATCAATATCAAGTCCAGTAGTTTAGGTGGTACGGTGGTACACACAATATCTCATCCAAAAATCGGACACATACATACATAGAGTGCTAAAATCATAACCCTTCCTTTTAGCTTTGCCGTAGTCGGGTAGAAAGTAAAACCACTCAACAATGTAAGGTGAGTCTAGACTAGTCGTCGCGCCATGTTTTACTGCCGGCATTAAAGTGGACAGCGAAACATCGACCTGCCGCTATACAATGTTGTAGGTGGTGATTAAAACCTGGCAATTTGTATAGGTCCAAGCAGGCTCAGCCACTCGACAGGCGACTCATCATGATTAGTCTGGTTACAGGCTGACACCACATTTATGAGCATCGATTCGTGTTTAGTTGAGGTTTTATACACATTTATATATTTATACTAGCGGTCCGCCCCGGCTTCGCCCGTGGTACATAATATATAGCCTATGGAACTCAGGGATCACGTACATATCCAACGGTGAAAGAATTTTTGAAATCGGTCCAGTAGTTCCTGAGATTAGCGCGTTCAAACAAACAAACTCTTGTAAAACATCTCAGACAGCGGGGGTAGGAACAAAAATAGTCACTCACCACAATTTATATACACCTTTTTATTTTACTTTAATTAACACTTGCATACACAAAATACAAATTACAATTACAAAGCACATATAGGTATACACTTATTTACTTTTCACTCGCGATGCCGTTAAGTCGGCGGGCAGAGTTTCGGCCCATTACCGGTAGATGACTGAGTGTCTTTTCTGTGCATCAGATCTCTTTTATACTCCTCGTCACGTGGCTGCAGCTAAATTTTATGACCCACCATTGCCGCGGTGAAAACCACGTGACAATTCCCTCGACCAATCATAATTTAGATTCTAATTTAGTTGTCTTAGCGGGAGCCACGTGACGACCCTTCGACCAATCAAAATTCCGATTCTAATTTAACTGTGGTAGCGGAAGCTACGTGGTGATTCGTTTGGCCAATCAATTTATGCATTACAATGTAACTCAAGCTTATAAATAAACTAAGACTTCACAAACAAGTTATAAAAAAACCAATCTAAATTAATTTAATTATTATTAGTTCCATGAAAACAAATCTCAGATACTTAATTATGAACATAGATAAATACGACGGAAGTCCATGTCGATATAATTATATCATACTTTATTTTATGAATTTATTATAAATCAATGTTTACATGAATTAAATCCGATATATTTTTTTAAATCAAATACAATATTTTAGTCTAATTTTATCAAATATCTGACAGTTCGGCCGTCCTGCAACAAAACACGTCCCCGTGTTTTAATTCAAAATATTAGATAAGTAATTTCATAATATTAACCATCGTATCTGCGATTTTTATTCCAATAATTTTTATTATTTAATTAAACTTAATAATAACTATACTGACAATTTCAATGTAATTTCAGAAAAGAAAAAATTTGATTAGTTTTACTCAAACAATTCAACAATCAACTAGAATTAAGGTTTTGGGCGGTCTTGCCCTTAATCATGTCTCGGGTATAGTAACCCTAAATCTTGTCATCGGCATATTTGCCTAAAATCGTGTCACGGGCTTTGTCGCCCTAAATCGTGTCACGGGCTTTGTCGCCCTAAATCGTGTCACGGGCTTTGTCGCCCTAATTCATGTCGCAGGCATTTATTTTGCCCTAATCATTGATTGATAATTGTCAATATAATTATTACAAATTACGAGATTATTTCGTTAATCTACGTAATTTAAATTCTAAGAATAACTATCTTATATTATACAATTTGTAAATAAATCCAATAATTTTTACTATACATACGTTAAATTAATTTTTATTTCTTACCGATCGATCATTACAAATACTCATTGTGTTATCTAATTTATAATACAACAATTAGCTATACATAAAAAAAATAAAGTCTAAATATCTATTATCATAAGAGAAGGAAAATACTAACTAAATTACTAACGATATCTAACATTTATCATTGTCATCGTGATTTACTCGATTTTCATTATTACAATCATTGTAATAAGTATCACTATCCGAGTCTGAACTATTTGAACCATCTAGTTCATCATTTTTATCACTATCATCACTGTTGTCAGAAAAACGATCAAACATAACCCAGGGTTGGATTTTATCTATAGCTACAACTGTTTTGTACGTCTTAGCACCTTTTTTTGTGATAGGGGTGTCCTCTATTTCGTACCTGTCATGATCAAACACTTTAGTAATTTTATATGGACCTTGATACTTAGGTAAAAGTTTTTTACTTTGACCTGTAGACGCTTGATTACGACAGACACGAACGAGGTCTCCAACATTATATTTACGTGGAATTTTTCGATGTTTATCGTACTGTATTTTTTGATAATCTTGTGTTTTAGATATGTGCTCATTTACTTCATTACGAATAGATTCTCTATTTCCTATCAAGTTTTCCTGCAGGTCATCGCGTATAACTGTCTTAAGACGGCTATCTGAGGTACCAGACATTTTACAACCAAACAACACTTCTGATGGGGTCCGTCCAATACCCTTATTTAAAGTGTTATTTAATGACCACTGTACTTTTGCTACGTGATCTTCCCATTTATTTTCTGGACTACCGTTATTAGCGGCTGCTAATGACTCCGTTATGGTGCGATTATACCGCTCGACCTGCCCGTTGGCTCTGGGAGTCGCAACGGCGTTTAATATGTGTTTTATCCCAAGATCATTTATAAACTTTTTAAACGCTAAGCTGGTAAAGCTACTTCCTCGGTCAGATATAATCCTAACGGGTGTGCCGAATGTATTAAATATGTCTTTTAATGTGGAAATCACATATTTCGCATCAGTTCCTCTGACGGCTTTTATCAAAATGAATTTGGAAAACGCATCTATCACAACGAGTAAGTACGAATTCTTATTATGACTTCGGACAAAGGGACCTAGGTGATCTAGATGTAGCGTGTGAAAAGGAACGGGAACTTTCGGTATTGAATTCAAGAAACCTTCTGGTTTTCCCGCGGGTGTTTTATGGTAAGCGCAGTCTAGACATGACCGCACGTATTTAAGGACAAATTGTCTCATTCTAGGAAACCAGTAGTCACTAGAGATTTTATCAAATGTTTTATCTATCCCAATATGACCAACGTCATCGTGGGACTGTTTAACAATACGCCATCGGGACGCTTTGGGAACTACCCACTTTAATCCATCATCAGTCCTTTTATATAATCGCCCGTTAATGCAACGGAAATTACTTTTAATATCTTTAATTTCTTCAGTCGGTCTGTTAGTTAAAATGTCTATGATACGTTTTAACCTAGGGTCGGAATTTTGTACGGTAGCTAACCAATCATTAGTATCAATTGTTAGAACAGAATTCACATGAGGTTCTTCAATGGGATTTCTGCTAAGAGCGTCCGCATGGTTCATTTTACCACCGGCTCTATACTCGATGTGACAATTAAACTCTTGGAGTTGACTCCACCATCTAGCTACTCGAGGAATTAGATCGCGTTTTTCAAAAGTCGCTCTCAACGAATTGCAGTCAGTTATTATTTTAAATTCTAAACCCAACAAATAAACCCTAAATCTCTGTAACGCACTGACTACCGCTAATGTTTCTAGCTCGTATGATGTAAACTTTTGTTCATCATTCGACGTTTGACGGCTAAAATAAGCTACGGCGCAAAATGGACCCTTGTCGGTACGTTGAAGTAAAATAGCACCTATCCCTATTCGGCATGCATCAGTGTGTACTTCAGTCTCCGCATTAGGATTATATAATGCCATAGTTGGTCTTTGAATGAGATCATTCTTTAGTTTAATGAAAGCATTTTCTTGTTCCTCTGACCATGTGAACTTACAATCCTTTTTTAATAATTGAGTAAGCGGTTTGGCAATTATAGAGAAATTTTTGATAAATCGTCTGAAAAAACTTGCCAGTCCCAAAAACTGTCGGACTTGTTGTTGATTTAAAGGGCGTGGAAATTTAGCAACTGCATCAGTTTTTACAGAACCTGGTTTTATTCCATTTTCAGATAATTCAAAACCCAAAAAATTTACCGTCGTCATAAAAAAATTACACTTGGATAGCTTAAGAGTTAGACCGGAATTTTTTAGCAATTCTAGAATTATTGATAATTTTTCTAGCCCTTCTTCAATTGATTTTGACGGTATAATAATGTCGTCCATGTATGCCATAGCTGTACCCGACTTTGTTTTACCGAGAACTTTATTAATAACTCGTTGAAAGACAGCTGGAGCATTTGCCAGACCAAAAGGCATCCGATTAAACTCATATTGTCCTTCTGGTGTTACAAAGGCGGTTTTATGCTTACTTTCTTCCGATATAGGAATTTGATAATAGCCTGAGGCCAAATCAAGGGTGGTAAAGTATTTAAAACCTGACAAATTATCCAGCTGGTCTTCAATGCGTGGTAAAGGGTAGTGTTCTTTGAAGGTTTTTCTATTTAATGCCCTAAAATCTATACAAAGTCGTCGATCACCTGTCTTTTTTTTTACAATTATAATAGGGCTAGCAAATTGAGAGTTAGATTCACGAATTATACCCGCCGTTAGCATTTCATCAATCATTTCGCGCACTATTTTCTTTTCGTCAAATGATAATCGATACGGTCTATATACAACTGGACGATCGTCGGTTAACTTAATAGCTAACTCCCCGTCTTTTGTGCAACCTAACTCGCTTAGATTGAAAGCAAAACACATTCGGTATTGATTTAAAAGTTCTACTAATTTGTCGCGGTCAGATTTGCATATATTTTTATCTACAGACACTAACTCATGGTCTATTTTAACGTTAACCATCGACTTAGCCTGATCTTCTTCCTCGATTCGCATTACTGAAGTATTATCAAGTGATACTTCCTCAGTAGGATTTCGCCAAATTTTTAGACCCCTCGCTACTTTCTGTTCTTGTAAAAACGAGACTTTTAAATTAGGTTCACATTTTATAATTATTTTACCGTCACCATTTGAAAACCTATACAACCCTCCAAAAACGAAATGTTCCTTAGAAGGTTCCAGTCTTGGACCCCCTTCAATGTACAGATCACCGTTAAATACAGGTTCACAAAATACGTCCACTATCGTTAATCCATTTATAAATGTATCATTTCTAAATTTAATTTCAAACTTTTCGCAATCACTATCTTCATCTACCTTTGAAACAATTTTTAAGTCATCTGGGGTTTTAATAATTACTATGTGACTCTGCTCCGTATATGAGTGACCTATTAGTAACTCAAATCGTGGCAAGTACTGATCAGGTACGATATGAACTTCCGTTATAGCTGCGACCCCATCTATAGTGATCTGAACATCGCAGCTTCCCAGGGATGTTACGGAATTATTACCAAAACCTACCAACGACTCAGTATTGTGTTCATTCCAAGTATTTAAGATTTCGCGGGCATCAGTCTCACGCAAAAGAGTTTTCGTGCTACCTAAGTCTATAAAACAATTTAAAGTAATTCCATTAACTACCGCCTTTTTATAATATTTCCTATCGTCATTTTTACCGGTAATATTCATTATCGTTTTGTTACCATTACTTTCACTGACATTTTTAGGTGGGTTATTGTTGCTTAAATCGTTTTTGGTGCATTCATGGGACAAATGACCAAGAAATTTACATTTTTCACACCTCTTAACAGGCTTACTACACTTAGAACTAAAATGTCCTGCCAACCCACAATTAAAACAGATTATGCTAGATCGTTTTTCGGTTACACTTTTTCTTTGTTCATTAGAATTATTTTTATCTTGATTAGTATTATGAACGGTCTTATCAGATTGTCTATTCACTTTAACATTCTTCAAAAATGATAGCAGTTTGTTTGGGTCTTGATACTGCGCAACTTCAGCGCCCATTCTAATCGCTCTGTCTTCGATTCCAAAAACAATACAGTCCACTGCATTTTTACCCGAAATTCCACATCGGTTCAAAAGAAACATTTTCTCATAAAAATACTCCTCAAGAGAGTCATTGAATTTCGCTCGTTTCAATGACATTTCAAGTAGTAACTGACCATAATTTTCTTGAAAAGGAAACGCTTCTAACAGTTTATCTTGCCAATCCGTCCAAGAATAGAGGAGAGACGGCAAACTCTCATACCACTTTTTAGCCAAACCATTTAGTTTTGACAAAGCGAAATGAATCGTTTGTTTTTCTGACCACTCAAAAATAGATGCACACTCGTTAATTTTTTTTAACCAACTTGCAATAGTTTGACATTTTTTTGAGGGATCAAATTCAGGGACAGTATTTGATGCGTTATGAAAGCGGTCTGTATTATTTTTAGATATCGACGAAGACAAAACTTCTATTAGTTTATGTAAATCGCTATCATTTTTAAAGTTTTCACTACGCTTATGCTGCGTCACATTACGTTGTAAATTATCAAGCATGTCGGTACCTTCAAAATCCGCTGTCGGTTGTCGCTGTCCGTGGTCCACTCCTACTCCTTGAGGGCCGCACACGCGGCTGGGGCCCGGGCTAGCACTTCGACTGCGGCGGCGGCGGTGGTCATCGTTTCGAGCTGCAGTACGGCCCCGTGAACTGCGAATACTGCGGCTACGAGCACGGCGTCGTCGACGAGGGGGGCTGAGGTCAGGGGTTTGACCACCGACTTGATGGCGTCGTTTCCTGGTAGGCGACTCACTTTCGCTAGACGAATCTCTCATTCTCCTGCTTCGTTTACTTTTTCTATGCAACGGCCGGCTTCTATGCACTTGGTCGTCACCCGGAGGTTCCTCCATCTTTATTTAGATCACTGGGCGTGTACCAATCGTGGTATGTTTGGTTATTATCCCACTTCTGAGATGTAAAACATCTCAGACAGCGGGGGTAGGAACAAAAATAGTCACTCACCACAATTTATATACACCTTTTTATTTTACTTTAATTAACACTTGCATACACAAAATACAAATTACAATTACAAAGCACATATAGGTATACACTTATTTACTTTTCACTCGCGATGCCGTTAAGTCGGCGGGCAGAGTTTCGGCCCATTACCGGTAGATGACTGAGTGTCTTTTCTGTGCATCAGATCTCTTTTATACTCCTCGTCACGTGGCTGCAGCTAAATTTTATGACCCACCATTGCCGCGGTGAAAACCACGTGACAATTCCCTCGACCAATCATAATTTAGATTCTAATTTAGTTGTCTTAGCGGGAGCCACGTGACGACCCTTCGACCAATCAAAATTCCGATTCTAATTTAACTGTGGTAGCGGAAGCTACGTGGTGATTCGTTTGGCCAATCAATTTATGCATTACAATGTAACTCAAGCTTATAAATAAACTAAGACTTCACAAACAAGTTATAAAAAAACCAATCTAAATTAATTTAATTATTATTAGTTCCATGAAAACAAATCTCAGATACTTAATTATGAACATAGATAAATACGACGGAAGTCCATGTCGATATAATTATATCATACTTTATTTTATGAATTTATTATAAATCAATGTTTACATGAATTAAATCCGATATATTTTTTTAAATCAAATACAATATTTTAGTCTAATTTTATCAAATATCTGACACTCTTCAGCTTTATAATATTAAAAAGTATAGATAAGCACAATATATATATGTATATTGTGTGGTATCAGGCACAACGACCCGTAGAGGGGACTGAGAGCGTCAGGGCCTCGTTAGCATACTGGCAGGGTGCACCGCGCGCAGGTGAGGTTGACTTTGGCCACATAGGTGGAATGTCGGCCACTTACACCCCAAACTGTACAATAAAAGTACCTATATTCATTCATTCAAGATTTTGATTTCAGCCCATATCTATTATTGAATCGTGTGTTTAAGAAATCAAGTATTTTTATCCTACAAGTAAACCTGACGGTGTCTTCGGATTTTCTTTCAAAAGAGCTTCCTTTCAAAGGAGACCTTTTTCCTTTCTCAATTACGTACCGAATCGGAAAACTGCCTTTTAAACGAAAAATTCTCCCCTTTGAAAGGAAACGTTTTGGAAAAAGGAATGTCGGCAAATTTTTCCCAATGTATGAAAAATAATACCCTTAACTGTGACGTCACTTCACTGTGTCTCACCTGGTAAAACCTTATAGTAAGTAATGATGCAGACTACCTACGATCGGAGCAGGGGCGTAGCTACCGCCGTATATGCCGTATCAATTATACGGGGCCCCCAAGCCATAGGGGCCCCCGATGTAAGCAAAAATTAACAAAAACTTCCCAAATTGTTTATTTCAGAAATGACAAAAGTCAAAAAATGTTGTCCAAAAGTTGTCCATATAGGCAGAATCTTTAGAAAAACTAAAGTCATCATCAGCTATAAATGATTTGATAAATCAGTTAGCCGAAAAAAAGGCAAGGAAAGTATAGTTATATTTAATTTGAAATGTTTGTAAAAATTTTAGGAAAAGTGACAGATAAATAATTATGATGAATTTAATATTGCTTTTAATTTTATGCAAACATTTTTTTTTTCTTTTGTGAGAAATCTTTACCCTTCATAAGGGCCCCCAAAAAATTTTTTATACGGGGCCCCGCCAAGGTACGCTACGCCACTGGATCGGAGCTGTTTTCTACACCACGGCTGAAGCCTCCCACCAGACCAGACCAGAGACAATTTAGAAATTATAAGTTCCCAAACTTCCCCTGCCCGCAATCGAGCCCAAAACTTTGAGCACATCGTTAACTACTGAACAATCTCAGGTCGGCGAGTCGGTCTAAATATAGCGGCAGTCGACAACACCTAAATCGGTTTGTCCATTAATTAACAAGTCTATTTTTATTATACTACGTAGGTATATTATATTTTTATATCTATCATTAAACTTCGCCCACGCTTCGGGCACACGAGTAGTAAATCTACAGAGGGGAAGCTTCCACAAGCGGCCCGCTGTAGGTATACTCACACAAACACACTCACCAACGGTTCACGGACGCACGCTCGTTCAACTAACCGGTACAGTTGGTGACAAACAATGCGCATATGTGTGAGTGTACTTACAGCGGGCCGCTTGTAGAAGCTTCCCCTCTGTAGGTACTCTGTGCTTCGGGCACCTTCGGGTGTAATAATAATAATCTTACACCTTGCAATAAAAGTCTGGACATTCGTGACTCATAAAGGAAAGGGCGCCGACCGTCCGTCTATACTACGCATTGCTACGCATTTTACAGCCCCCCTACGCCCTTAGGTTAAAGGGGTATGGGGGAAGGGGGTATACTAATCACAGTTAGAGATGTTTGCGGTGCGAACTGTGAACCCTCTAGAAAAACGTCTGCCATCTGTCTGTTTGTCTGGATCGTCGATTTGAAGACTCGAGGGAAATAATGATGCCTACTGTTTAGTCTTTTGTTTGGATTTTCTAATTTCAGGATTGCAAGTGCAGACGATGCATTCCTATACTTACCGCAGTGTAAGAAAAACCAACCGTGAGCGAGACGGACACACAAGGGGTTCCGTACAATCATATAAATTGCTATATTATAAACAACAAGATAGTCATACGCAGCAATGTCGAAGCGACAAAAACAGTATTACAGATTTACAGATAGATGCAAAATTGCTATTTTTTCGAGCTTTTGAAGGGGCACCACCCGTAAGGTTTAATTTTGTTTTAATTCTAATTGTTTGCCATGATAGAGTAAATTGTAACACGTATTCTGTGAAAATTCAACCAGCTACCTATAACAGCTGAAGCTAGAGACCTCTTTGACAAACGGACGCACGGATGGACAGACAGACAGCGGAAGCTTTGTAACAAGGTCCCGTTTGGCACCTTTTGGTAAAAACCAGTGAATATAATAATAAACATTGGTGACCCAACGCTTTTGGTCCCGTTTGGCACCCTTTGGGTACGGGACGCTAAAACAGTAGTGAACCAACGCCTGTGATTTTTACGGAAGAGCCGATTTTACTAGACACTAGTGGTAGGCTACTAGGGCTATCACAGTATCAGCGGTTACTGCTAATAAAACCAAACAAACCGGCTTTCGTTGTATGGGTGAACCATCACGCGTATCGACCCTAACATTCCGTACGATTGCTCTGTCTAGACGTCTCCATTAGTCTTTACATTGTGCCTATTGTGTTACATATACGTACGATGCTGTGTAAAAGATGATAAGTGTGCCGTTTTGCCAAAAATGTAACGAATGTGTGTTAAACTCAGATTAAGTATCAAGCTCTCTTTGTCGTGTTAAACGCACCCATACTGGAATTGTGTCAACATTGTTGTGATGCGCAAAGTAGTACTAAGCATATAAATAAGCTTAGCTGTGAAAATGAAGAAATGCTAACGAAATCCATTGATGTACCTACTCCCTACTAGCTCCTTATACATCACCAATAGTAGGCCAGCCTCTATTCTTCATTAATAGCTAAGGAATTGGTACAATGGTAGTGACAAAGTAGGTAAAATACCACTTTGTTTGTGGTGTTTGCTTCGATCAAAAATAAGGGGTGTTTGTACCTTGTTTGTCACTGTTATCGGATTATCTATACTAATAAATAAAATTGAAGTGTCTGTCTGTAATATCGAAATAACTACCTCATATTAAGCTCATATGGTTATTTGAACGATACCATAACCGAATCACACGTTTTTAAAATTTTTGTCTGTCTGTCTGTCTGTTTGACCGGGCTAATCTTCGGAACGGCTGAACCGATTTTGACGGGACTTTCACATACAAGTAGAGAATTAGTCAGGGAGTAACATAGGCTACTTTTTTAACCGACTTTCAAAAAAGCAGGAGTTGTGTTTTTCTACCTACATATGTACACCGATATCTCCGAGATTTCTGAACCGATTTGCGTAATTTTTTTTTTAATCGATAGAGAAACATTGCGAGACTGTCCTACAAAAAATTTGGATTCCAACTCTTCAATCCTGATGCTGTAGGGGGGGAACCCCAAAACTAATGGGATTTAGGCACTATCGGTTATTTAAATTGATATTGGGGATACTAATTAAAGACTTTATTGTTGAATGAACTCTGAGTAGGTACAGCTACTGAGCTACTGAGTAGGTACACGTCCAACTCCTCAACCCTGATGCTGTAAGGAATTGCATTCCGAAATCGTGGGGATCCCACGGAATTTTTCCGTTTTGGGGACGGGTTACTACAGATAGGCTACTTTTTGTTCTGAAAAATCAAAAGTTCCCATGGCATTTTTAAAAACCTAAATCCACACGGGCGAAGCCGTGGGCATCATCTAGTAGCAAAATAATTTTGTTTTTCATTGTAAATCCAGTTATTAATTAATTAATTCAGTACCGATCGGCGACTAGCGACGTATAAGGTGCTCATTAAAAAGAAGAAGAACAAATATATGCGGAACCAGCGGCGGTTTAAAGTACTTAATAAATACAGCCTTAAATCCTTCGTACCGCATTTTTTCACGCAACGAAGAGGGGAAGGCGGCATGACTCAGATTCTATGCATCAAGTAACACGCTGAGAAGAGGACATAGCCCTCGCGTTCGCTAGAAGTAGTACAGGCGTTTCATGCGGGGAGCCATTAAAACTTAACACACTGACAAAAGACTCGTATGTCTGTCTAGGCATTTTTTTTATAGCATTGTTCTATGATCATATTATATGATCAACGATGATCGAAGATGGACAATGGACATCTCTAATCTTACCTAATAATCATGATCAAATTATGTAGGTATTAACAATTGTTATACATAATTTGTCCCATTCACAATTTACTATCCGAAATAGTGTGCAAAAAATCGATAAAAACTGTTATAATTAAATTTCTATAATTCTTGATAAGATTTGGAATGCTCATCCCGTATATTTTGCTCGTCACCTTTGCCGTGGTTGCCTTAAAAACAAGAGTAATTAGCCACGCGCTCAACTTTTGGCTGCATCATCATTTTCGACCAGATGCGTTTGCACGCAAACCGTAAATAAAACCGCCTACAATATCTAGAAATCTTTATTAGACCCCGTGGTCCGGTTTTTTGACAGTGGTGAACGAGGTTGCGTAAATATTCATCCCACAAGGGGAGGGTATGCGTCACTTTTTGTATTCCATTGAATAAGTTTCAGCGTGAGGGTGGAGGGGGAGAGCGGATGACGGATTGCAGCGCCAACGGATGATAAAACTTATTATATTCGAATTGAAAACAATAAATCGTGAAAGCTTACAACATTGTTTAATGGAACTTTTGTCAGCCATGTTGAAAATTTTTCCAATACTTCCGATGTGTTTTCAAATGCATAAGTAGTTTCCTTTTATTGTTTATAGCACTTTTCACAGATAATAAAATTTTGGAAATGTGAAATGTGTAAGCAAGTTCTCGAGAGACGAGAGAGAAAATTCTCAATGGAGGTAGCTACTCTAGTGCGCAGGTGTTAAACATTTCGATTCGCTGGGATGGGAAGACGCACCACTAAAGTAGGACTACCTATGTGGCCATTTCATTATACAAGTAGGTATTACTAAGCTGCATACAAAAATCTGCTGGTTGTTAATAATTTTTAATAATTTTTATGTCCTCATTATTTGGAAATATTCGGAGTGGAGGACGCTGTAGAATATTATCTGCTGAATATTATACGCTGAAGAACACCTTACCTGCAATAGCAAGAGCACATTTCACATGTGAGTTTTAAACTTCAACAATAGAAACAGATAAACTTTCCTCACTAAGCACCATTCGTGCACGCTTGGGGCGCCATAAATTAGTTTAGATGAAACATTTGAGGCGAAATGCAATACCTAGTTGCAGTGCCGCATGCTGCTAATCTTGTGGAGTTATAAGTTATGGGCGAGACTTATGAGGATTTTGGTTGTAAATCGGTGGTGGTTAACTTCTACGACTTTTGTTTCGGGTGGAGTCTGTATCCCAGGTGGGGTGGTAGCAGACAGCGGGACGGACGTCGACCTGTAGAAATGGCAAAATTGCTCGGTGTTATCAAGAGCGAAAAGGAAAAACCGGCCAAGTGCGAATCGAGCCTCGCTCTTTTAGAGTTCAGTACATAATTATGAACAACATAATAAAAATTTTGGGTGTAAGAAATATTTCAATTCCGGGCTAGACATCGCAAGCGCAACAAACCGTGAAAGAAAAACCCAAAAAATGTTGTTTTGTTTTGGTCACAGCTTAGAAACTACCTACTTTATGAATCGTTGTTTTTGTTTAAATAAAAATTTTTGAACCCCACATCACACGAGTAGTAAATCTACAGAGAGGAAGCTTCCACAACGAGTGCCACAAAGAAACAAACATACATACACACATCATGATCAACCCATTACCGGCTCACTACAGAGCACGGCGGGGTGATTACGTAAAACTTTGCAGTAGCAACAGCAACGCGACAGCAGTAGCAATGCGACAGCGACCACTACGCGACCGGTCGCAAAATGTCACTAGATTTCGTATTACGCAAGCCGATCGCACGTCTATTGCTCGCCTGTCGCAGAATGTACTTTTGCCATCGATACTTCAAAAATTAATAAAATTGCTTGTTAAATGTATGTATTTAAAAAAAACAATAATCGTACTCGATAATTACTTACAACAAATTAACAATCACTTTGCGACAAATGCAGAGGTTGTTGCAGTTTGACGTTTCATTTTGCTCCGCTGTCGCTGTCGTATTGCTGTCAAGGAATTTTAGATAATACCAATTTGACGTGTGCAAAAGTGACGTTTGACAGCAATGATCGCGCAATTTACGCCTGTCGCAAACCTGTCGCGAGATACGTAATCACCCCGCGGGTCTCCTCTCAGAGTGAGAAGGGTTTTGGCCATAGTCTACCACGCTGGCCAAGCGGATTGGCAGACTTCACACACCTTTGAGAACGTTATGGAAAACTCTCAGGCATGCAGGTTTCCTCACGATGTTTTCCTTCACCGTTAAAGCAAGTGATATTTAAATACTTAAAACGCACATAACTCCGAAAAGTTAGAGGTGCGCGTGCCCCGGGATCGAACCCACGACCTCCGATTAGAAGTCGGTCGTCCTAACCACTAGGCTATCACAGCTTTTACTACTACATACACACATAGACTGATAAACACATTATTTACTCCTTAGCGTCGTGCAGTCGGGTGAAAAATATTTCCGTAAATAAGTAACAACCTTTCCACCATAACGTACGTTTGCCGTTTGAAACAAAGTGCAGTACTTTCCTCTGCTCCGATGCAACGTACGCGAATTCACCGGCCACCTGCACTCGTAAATTTTTCAAGCGGACGTTATGGCCCGTAGCGAGGTCTCACTAAATTTCGGAGATGAAAATCTTTGGAAACGTAACTGCGTCTGGAATTTTGGCAAGTATTTCTCCTATGGAATTGCTCTACTATGTTACATCATAACATTTTTATCATCGAAAGTCTAGCTACCGAACGAGTATTTAAATGGTGAATTGCTTTGGTGCCGTCCAGTGGCGTGCACAAGGTTTTAAGTCAGTGTATGTATAATATACATACACTGACATATAATATAATATACATTGTATATGGTATTATTAAAATGTCTACGTCTCTTTTCTTTCTCTAAATAATACTTAAGTTATTCTTTTCTCAAGGTAAGGTAAGCAGAGCTTTTCCACCTTTATGGAGTCATTTTTTGCAATATGTGCACTGCAGGAGATTATCGTTAACGTTATCTCGTCAGATATTGTCTTTGGTCTTATTCATCAGGAAACATAATTATTTACAAATCATCATCATCATCATCTTCAGGATTTCTCACTGATGATAATAATCTCCTGAAATTCTTTTCATGTAGGAACATTATTCCCGTCCTAATTCGTGTTTTTACTGTATGTAATGTTCGTAATGATATGTTGGAGGAATAGGTAAAGAAGCTATTCACAATATCTAATCTCGATAAGTGAGCGTTGTATCAACACAGAACGGCTAATGATCAGCGGAGCGAGTAATGGACTGTATTGTTCATCTGCACTGTATATTGTATAAGTATATAGTGCATAAGTATAATGGTCTATAAGTCTCTCCATATGAATGCAATGCGTACAGTGCATTAACTCGACGGGCGTGGAATTGTGAATGTCATTAATTAATTGCATCCGTTGACATAGTATATAGTAGGGGAGCCCAAGAGATTTTTGGATTTACTTGAGCGCGTCAGATTAACATAAGGGAGGCACTTTGCATCCTGCTGAGTACCCTCTACCATATATAAGATCTTTATATAGAGCCGCGCGTAAAATAAAAAAATCAGCCAAGTGCGAGTCGGGCCTCGCTCTTTCAGGGTTCCGTACATAATTATGAACAATATAATATTTTGGGTCTAAAATATCTAAAATATTATTAGACATCGCAACAAACCGTGAAAGAAAAACCCAAAAAAATGTTCGTTTATTTTGGTCACAGCTTATAAACTATTTAATAAATCGTTGTTTTCAGTATTTGTTGTTTAAATAGAGCATATAGTACATAATATACTGAAATATCATATTCCCAACTAGTTTAGTTTTTGAGATAGCCCCCGTCACAAAAATGGTCTAAAACTGACAACTTTGATGGCCTCCCATTCCCTTATTTTTTGAGATAAAAATTAAAAAAATATATATTTGTACTCTACTTAATAAGCTCTAAACAATGATACCCCACAAGCTAGGGTAAAGAAAAATTTTTTTTTCCGGCTCCTTTTTCATGTATGGGAGCCCCCCTGAAAAATAATTTAATTCAATTTCTAATTCAATATTTGATTTTGGGTTAACGTTTTACACTAAATACCAAAATTTCAGGTTTGTAACTCATTTCGTCTGCGAGCTAGAGACCTGTGACCGGCGGACAGACGGACAGACAGACAGACAGACAGACAGACAGACAGCCGAGTGACATTAATAGGGCTCCGTTTTTACCCTTCGGGTACGGAACCCTAAAAACGATGGTCATAAATACTCAGAAACGTCAGATTAAGGTATGGTGGGTTAATTACTAGCTACAAAAAGTATATTTAGAAAATCAGACTATTTGAACGTAACGTACGAGAGTGGGAGCGTTACAAAGCTGCAAAAAAAAGTTATCTTGAGATTGTCAGATCTTGAGAGTGGTTGAATGTTTCTATTTTGAAGGAAATGATGCAAAAATAACAAAAAAATATGATCAGCCGATTTCCACAAGATGATGAGAGCGTGCAGCTAGACGCTTTCCTCGCCACTGAAAGGGACAACAGTATATAACCTTTATCAATACAAAATGTAATAGGTCCCGACGTCGCAGTCGCTCCAGTAAATCCACATTTAGTATCATCGGCTCCCCTACCATATGGTTGTCCCTAATTCGGTAATCAATCTCTACTATAATATTATAACTGCGAAAGTGTACTTGTTTGTTGGTTTGTCTATCTTATCTAATCTTTAAACTAATAATTGAGAAATTTTAAGTTGCCCAATTTTGACACCATAAATAATTGTTGTGTACTTATATTATGTACTGTACCTACTGTATATTTTATTTTAGTATTTTAGTTCCAGGTCAAACCTTAATTTTCCCGGGCTAGTAGGCATCTTCGAAGAAAGCACCATCTTTGCCAACATCACCACTTCTCATGAATAATCTGAATAAAATATTTTAAATTACGTCTATATCTTCTCATAAAATCTAATTATTTATTCATTCAGGATCTGTGAAACTGAATTAATTATGCAATATCTTTGTAGTACCGTTGTAAATACTTTATTCGCTAGCGTAACTAACGTTTAATTTCCGGTACCATCAGTGTGCTTAGTCTAAATCGGAGCACTCGAAAACGAACTCGAAAACTATTGATCGATTTCAGAGTAAAATAGACCTAAAATGGCTTGTATTAAGGTTTGAGTTCGCCAATACATTCAGCATTCGAACAATGCTGAATTAGTTTTAGGTCTATTTTACTCTGAAATCGATCAATAGTTTTCGAGTTCGTTTTCGAGTGCTCCGATTTAGACTAAGCACACTGATGATAATATACCTACGAGTATTTAGTCGAGCGTAAATGGCGTAAACCACGCGCGGTACCAAGTTAAAAAAATACAAACAATAAAACCGGCCAAGTGCGTGGCGGGCCACGCGCATTGTAGGGTTCCGTAGTCACAATCCTCGAAAAACAGATATAACTCCTTAACCTGTGAACCCTACTTAGCCGTGATAGTTTTCCTTTAAAATTGATTATATATACTACTGCTGTTAATTTTTTGAAGTTCATATATACTGCCATTTGGCTGATAGAGGGGGGGGGACACTTGACTCTAATAAAAATTAGCACTTCAAAACATCATATTTTACAAACGGATCTAGAAATCGAAAAATGATGTTCCCACACCTACAGTATTTTTAAAAAACCTATTCAACGATACCCCACACTATGGGGTAGACGAGAAAAAAAAATATTTATCAAAATTTTATTTCACCACTTTGTCGGCGTGATTAATATTTATACACATGCTAAATTACAGATTTATTGTACTAATAGTCTCTGAGATTAACCGAGGACGGACGGACGGACGGACGGACGGACGGACGGACGGACAGACAGACAGACAGACGGACGGACATGGCGAAACTATAAGGGTTCCTTGTTTACTACGGAACCCTAACAAAATGGACCTTGTTTCCCTTTGAAATCGATTAAAATGTTATTCACAAATATAAAATAATCAATGTATAATGATTTAAGACATGATATAAATATAATGTAAAATACAGGTGCATAACACGATAAAAACGATTGTTTATTTATCGATATTTCAATCCATGCAACTGGATCCTTGTAACTAGATCGAAATATCGACAAATAAACAATCGTTTTTATCATGGTAGGTATAAAGTCGTGTTTTAAATTATATTATAATTTAATGAATCAGTTTGTTCCTCAAGTCCAGGGATAGTCGTTTTTTGTCCATGTACAGAAAACTCGCTGTACATTTAGCCTTCATTAAAAACACACGAGTAAAAGCTTTAACCCTTCAAACTTTTCAAAGGCACCTTCGCTCCCAGAAGCTTACATACACGTCACTTCGCCTCTAATTACGGCAGAGTCGCGTGTGACGTCGGCAGGTAAACAAGGAACTGCGAAATAAAGTCGTCAAGGTCGAAGTCACTTTCAATAGCCTGTTTTATATGGAACCGAGATAAACGCTGGTTAATAAAACATGTGAGTGGGAATTTTCACAAAAATAATTTACAGTACCTATAGTTCAAATTCAAATCTCATTTATTCAAAGTAGGTAGGGGAAAGGGGCCCAAAGCGGTTATGGTGCCCAAAGCGGATTTGTCTTTTTAAATGAACGCGCCAATAGTTAGGTGTATAAAAAGCGCGCGGGTACGATGCGCTCCCCCCGCTCCCCTTGGGGCATTCGTCCGACTCAGCAAGAACGTTTACACGAGTAGGTACAGTAAAAAATCAAAATTGGGTGCATTTCGAAAAAAAACCGCGGTAAGTGTAGAGCGTTTTTTTTAATTTACAGTTAAAATAAGCCCTGATCAATAAATTGATCTTGACTTTTGTGTATTTGACTATGATATGAAAGTGCCGACTTGTATGTACTCGTCTGATTTTGAAGTTATTTTTGATTGTGAAAATGAACAGTCTAAAAAGGCAAAGCGGTTCGGGCAAAGAGGTTACCTAACCGCTTTGCCCACGACTAGGGTGAAATGAGATCTGTTATATCAATTGTATGTATCCTTTTAGATGGTGAATAAATACTAACGAAAAACTGCTCAAGCTGCGTGGGACGAAAAGTCCATGGCCAGTGCTTTAAAGGAAGGCCATATTTTCATCATCATTATTAATTTTGAAGATTTCTTTTATTTTGCTGAAAGGAGAGATTGAATTTGCTCTTTTTTAAATTAAAATATTTAAATTGTGCGTTTTTTATTAAAACAATAAAGATTATATGACTTATTTTGCATTTCTTTGGTATGTCCGCTTTGCCCGATACCAAAAACCGCTTTAGGCCCCCCCTGAGGGCAAAGTGGTTTTTCTTTAAGTTTTATAAATTTCCTTGTAACTTTATTATTTATCAACCGATCTTTATCTGTTTTAACGACTTTATGCGCCATGAGACACACTATTCGTCTGTGTAAAAGTTAATATTAACATCGATTAACAAACTACTGATTTTCAAACTCAATCTTAACGTATCCGCTTTGGGCCCCTTTCCCCTAGGTACACTGTACACTTTTTGAACGTCAATATATAAAGTACATGAAAGTGATGCAATGGTGATAATTACTACGGAAACTTAAAACTAAAACTACGAGGGTTCCAAACCGCGCCCTGCAGGGCTAACATGCGACACACGAGAAAATTATCTCTACACTTTTTCTCGTCAAATTCTATTGTATTCGTCGAGAAAAAGTGTAGAGATAATTTTCTCGTGCGTCGCATGTTAGCACTTCTGCAGGGCTAACATGCGACACACGAGAAAATTATCTCTACACTTTTTCTCGTTGAATTCTATTGTATTCGACGAGAAAAAGTGTAGAGATAATTTTCTCGTGCGTCGCATGTTAGCACTTCTGGTCTGAGAACCCACAACAATCTCAGCCGGGTTATTTTTTTTTTATTATCACCATCTCACAATATGTCCAATTTGTAATCTTGTGATTCTAATCAAACATGCTTTCACTGGTAGGTAATCTCTTTTATTATAGGTAATCTTAACAAGTTTAGAAAAACGTAAAAACTCGTACTAGATGTGTAACCATCCACCACCACCACTACAGCCTTTTTATGTCCCACTTTTGGGAACAGGCCTCCTCTCTCACCCACGCTGCTAGACCCGTCACGCTGCTCCAATGCAAGCCGCATTGGAGCAGCGTGGCGGGTCTAAGCTAAGGCGGGCTTTAACAACTATTGTCACATGATAGTGATAATAACCGGGACCGACTGCTTAACGTGCTCTTCCAACTTCGGGCTGGCACTGAGAATTTCTTGACAGAAAAACCCAATACCCAACAGTTATTTGCTCGACCCGGGAATCGAACCCGGGACCTCGTGATCTGCGGTCAAATATGCTAACTATTAGACCAACGAGGCAGTTGTGTAACCATAAGTATGAGGAAAACAGAGACTCTCTTAGTTGTACGGAAAAACATTAAAAACAAAGAGCAAATTTTTCATAGAAATAGGCCGCGTTATTGCAGAATTCCACGGTACCGTCTCGTGATCTGATGTATACAAAGGTCTTCAAAAATAAAAAACTTGGAACTTCGTTCCATCCGGGTGTCCCTTACCCCTACCCCTACCTCTACCTCTACCTACCTACCTACCTAAACGAAAATAACTGGCTTGCTTTCTATAAGAGAGAGAGAGACAGACAGACAGACAAACACGCGCACGCCGCACGGCTTACAACTATAGCAAAAAGTGTCGTTACAACTTTTTCTCTTAATTTTTCCGTCTAGCCCCCTTTCGCAACGCGCGATAAGGAACTTCGTTCCAAAAACTGCACTCATAAAATCAATCTGATTCGCAAAATTAGACTGATTTAGGGCCTGTGTCCACCGCCTTCTGATAAGTATCCGCTAGCTGCTATGCGCATCTAAATATCGCATCGCGTATCATATCTAAACGCATCACCACACAATTCCTCCAAAACAACGAACAAAGTTGTTCCTTGTGTAAAGAGAGTAATAAAATTAGATTGAAACATTGATTAAAACTAGTACAAAGGGTTCGTTGATTAAAACACAAAATGACCGGCACGCGATCACAGCTACACCTGGCGGTTCACAAACTAACAGTAAGCTACCAGTTACCAGTATTTTATTGTGTATTTTGTGGCTAATCGATTTGATAATACAGGAGTGTTAACAATTAGTTAATTTGTTTAAGCTTATACTTACGTTGGTGAACTTTAATTGGTTGGAGTGTAGATAAGCATTTGTATCTAAGAGGTAATTACAGATTTGGTACTTAATGATCTCCTAAATGGCATAATATTTTGGTTGAACAGGTAAATCCTTTTTTGTTACACCTTTGCCTGTTAATGCGTCAAAGCTGGTTCTGCGCCTGATCTCTCTCTGACTTTATAGTCAATCTCATGAGTGACGGAGTAGATAGTGCACCTTTGCTCACACATTTGTGCACTATAATATCACTTATGTTGTTGGCTTATCTCCAATGAGATTAGCTGCCGCGGCCGAAATTAGGTCCGTAGAATATTATTACTATAATATTATTATGTTACTAGTTTTAAATTATTATTACATTTGACATTAAAACCGGCTACGCATTGATAAAATTAATCATAATCAACCCATTACCGGCCCACTACAGAGCAAGGGTCTCCTCTAAGAATAAGGGTTCAGGCCGTAGTCCACCACGTTGACCAAGTGCAACTGTGCAGATTGGTAGACTTCGCACGCCTTTGAGAACATTATGTAGAACTCTCAGGCATGCAGGTTTCCTCACTACGTTTTCCTTCACCATTAAAGCGAGTGACATTCAATTTCTTAAAATTTACGCATTGATCGCCTTCCTGGAACTACAGAGGAAATATCGTGACCAAATAAATATGGAAATACGTATACAAATCGACACGGAATCGCCCAAATTACACCGCCAGAACGGAAATGGCCATCTATCAATCTTATACACTGCTGTGTACTGCGGAGCGATCAGGATTCAGGAAGTAACCTACATTTCTCATAACTACCTTTTTACAAATGTAATAGAGGGCTTTTTAGTTTGCAGCATTGCGTGATTGACATCATACAAATTGCTTCCACGTTTCCTTCCCCTACCGATAAGGTACGGGTAAGGTCCCGTATTGCCTGACTTATTATTTAGGGCCGCGCCGCGCCGGCGCGGTTGTTTGAAAGAAATGTGTATTCCTTTTATATTATTTGGTTTTTCTACTGCACCATTAGCTCGATGAGAAACAAGATAGGGATTTGATTTAAGGAAAGTTTTTCTTCCAATTATAATTCGCTCATTTTTGTATTAAAATTTTTTATAAGTTTTCTTCGGGTCTGTATATCCCGGAACACTTCAAATAATATCAAAAGTTAATAGGATCTTACGTTTTCTTTTGTGTTTTTGTCGTTTTCTCCATACGACAAACCTCCTAAGATAAAGTATATAGCAAACATGGCATTATAGCTGAGCTGTACACCCATTCTGGGTGGTGTCACAGACGAATAATGGTACCCTATGTTTGTATATTGTTTGTTTGTGACACAATCTATACTAATAAATAAAATTGAAGTGTCTGTCTGTAATATCGAAATAACTACCTCATATTAAGCTCATATGGTTATTTGAACGATACTATAACCGAATCACACGTTTTTAAAATTTTTGTCTGTCTGTCTGTCTGTCTGTCTGTCTGTCTGTTTGAACGGGCTAATCTTTGGAACGGCTGAACCGATTTTGACGGGACTTTCACATACATGTAGAGAATTAACCAGGGAGTAACATAGGCTACTTTTTTAACCGACTTTCAAAAAAGGAGGAGTTGTGTTTTTCTACCTATGTACACCGATATCTCCGAGATTTCTGAACCGATTTGCGTAATTTTTTTTTAATCGATAGAGAAACATTGCGACACTGTCCTGCAAAAAAATTGGATTCCAACTCCTCAATCCTGATGCTGTAGGGGATCTGATCCCCAAAACTAATGGGATTTAGGCACTGTCGGTTATTTAAAGTGATATTGGGGATACCAATTAAAGACTTTATTGTTGAATGACCTCGTGTAGGTACATGTCCAACTCCTCAACCCTGATGCTGTAAGGAATTGCATTCCGAAATCGTAAGGATCCCACGAAATTTTTCCGTTTTGTGGACGGGTTACTACTTACTACGGATAGGCTGTTGTTTTTGTTCTGGAAAATCAAAGTTCCCACGAGATTTTTACAAACCTAAATACACACGGGCAAAGTCGTGGGCATCATCTAGTTGGTGAATAAATATGTTTTCTTTCTTTCTTTGCTTTCAAACCTCAAATAACAGCCCATTAATATTTATGATTCTCTTAACAACATTCTTAACAATCAATTGACATTATGGTAGGTATTCGGCCGGTACACACTAGTTTTTAGTTATTTACTAACTCGTTACTGATGGTCGCTACCGGACTTATGATTTTGACATCCGCTGGTTACCACCGGTTAACAAAACCAGGTCATTGCCTCCGCACGCCGAATACTGGATATTCAATCGCATATTGTGCGACCGAAACCGAACTTGCTTGGAATTTTGCTTGTTTAATGCATTCATTTTCCCGTCGACATTTTAGGTTGCAACTCGCAAAGCTAAGGTCGCGGTAAGAAGGAATGAAGGTCTTGTAAATTGCCTCACTTCAGAACTTATATAGCACCACGGTATTAGGGCGAACTTAAATTCGAATTGTTCCTACATAGTTGGCTTACTTATTACCGTACAAGCCGACACCCGCGACTTCGTTCGTGTGGGTATTGGTTTTTAAAAATCCTGTGGGCATCATTTTGTTTTTCCTAAGCTCCTTTGAGCTCATATCTTGCTAAAACCTGTTAAAAGTTCACTGGCGGATGTTTAGGTAGATGAAAATATAAACATCCGCCAGTGAAAGTCCCATCAAAATCGATCCAGCCTTTCAGGGATTACCCGGGTAATCTTTAAAGTATATCGTTCCTAACAAAAAAAGAATGAATGAAATCGGACCATGCGTTAATGAAATACAGCTAAGTACACATTTTGACTTTCATCCCTTCTCCCAAGGGAACCGTGCTGAATTTCGAGATAAAAAGTATCCTATATGTTACTCCTTAGTACGAACTTAAATCATGCCATGTTTCATTTCAATCCACTCAGTAGTTTTTGCGTGATGCGCGCACAAACATACAGACAAACAAACAAACAGACAAACAGACAAAAATTTCAAAAATAGCTTTTTTACGTTCTATTACTTATCCCTAACATCCCCCAGTTATTATTTTGCAAAAATCTTTAATGTACAGATACGGCAAGTCTACGATTTCATTATATGTATAGAAGATTGATTACCTGTGTGTCTATCATTCGGACACACGAGAAAATTATCTCTACCCTTTTTCTCGTCGAAGATATGTCTCTATTGTCTTCGACTAGAAAAAGTGTAGAGATAATTTTCTCGTGTGTCGCATGCTAGCCACACTGGTCGTATACTTAGCTTGTCTATACAAATAAATAAAATTGAAGTGTCTGTTTGTAATGTTAAAATAACAACTTTTTACTAAATATTTTTTTTTTAATTTTTGGTCTGTCTGTCTGTTTGTGCCGGTTAATATCTGAAACGGCGGCACCGATTTTGACGGTACTTACTGGTAAGATGTCAGATGTGTCATATGGATTAAATTGGTTTTTTAATGCATTTTATTTATTTTATGTAGGTATTGTATGTATGTCTTTTATATGGGTACTATTGGCTTAAAATGTATTCAATTCTATTTATTTGCTGTTAAAAAATCAAATCGTGCCTACATTATGAACGTGGCGTGGCAGCAAAAACCACTTTGTATTATCCAAGTCATTTTTGCCGACGCGTTCTTTCCGCAATCTACGGATGCCGTGTTTTTGACAGCAAATTAAGTTGGTAATCGTATATCAACTTTTATTTGATACTAGATGATGCCCACGGCTTCGCCCGTGTGGATTTAGGTTTTTAAAAATCCCGTGGGAACTTTTGATTTTCCAGAACAAAAAGTAGCTTATTTGTAGAAACCCGTCCCTAAAACGGAAAAATCCTGTGGGATCCCCACGATTTCGGAATACAATTCCTTACAGCATCAGGGTTGAGGAGTTGGATATGTACCTACTCGAGTTCATTCAACGATAAAGTCTTTAATTGGTACCCCCAATATCAATTTAAATAACCGAAAGTTTCTAAAACCCATTAGTTTTGGGGATTAGGTCCCCTACAGCATCAGGATTGAGGAGTTGGAATCCAATTTTTTTTACAGAACAGGGTCGCATTGTTTTTCTATCGATTAAAAAAAATAATTACTCAAATCGGTTCAGAAATCTCGGAGATATCGGTGTACATAGGTAGAAAAACACAACTCCTCCTTTTTTGAAAGTCGGTTAATAAAGTAGCCTATGTTACTCCCTGGTTAATTCTCTACTTGTATGTGAAAGTCCCGTCAAAATTGGTTCAGCCGTTCCGAAGATTAGCCCGTTCAAACAGACAGACAGACAGACAGACAGACAGACAGACAGACAGACAAAAATTTTAAAAACGTGTGATTCGGTTATGGTAGCGTTCAAATAACCATATGAGCTTAATATGAGGTAGTTATTTCGATATTACAGACAGACACTTCAATTTTATTTATTAGTATAGATTGGGTAGGATAGAATTACCCACAATGGTGCTTATTCTATTATGAAATATTCATAATTCTCTGAACTGAAACTGAAGCCTAAGACTATTAGTTAAAAGCACAATGAGTTTGAACAAAAACGTGGCAAATATTCAAGGGAGAGGAGTAGTGAATAGGTATATTATGTGTGTGTGTGGCTGTGCCAGTGGCTGATCTATGGAAAGGTAAAGCCGTGGTATACTTAGTAGACTATAAAGTATATCCATAGTAATATTATAAATGTGAAAGTGTGTGTGTCTGTCTTGTAATGTTTCAGGATCCAGTAAAACACACTTTCTGTTTACCCAGTAGGCTATGTACTGTATGCAAGCCCTGAGCCCGTCTGTCCCCGTCCCGTGCCGGTGTGCGACTGACGCCCTCTATCGTAACCTGCATACACTACATCCCTCCCTTATTTTATTTTTATTCAAATAACTTTTACAAGTACTTTTAAATCGTCCATTGAATCTACCACTGGTTCGGAATGCCGTTCCAACCGAGAAGAACCAGCAAGAAACTCGGCGGTTGCTCTTTTTATAAAAGTAACAATATTACAATTATTATATGGCGGTTAACTAACCAAAATGTTTTTTTTAAATATTATTATTACAGATTACTCGTAAAGTTTAACAGAACAGCTTTGATTTTTACTCTATTTTAAATGTGTGTAACAATTACATAAACGTAGTTGATGACAGTAGACAACAATACAAAATACATAAATTAAAGGCTTTACTCTAGATCATTATTCTCTTCTAAATCATTATTCTACTATTTATACTAACCAATTAGTAATGATATGATTATGATTGTGTTATTTTTGATTAGGTACAATTTCCACCCATATTTTTCCCTTATTTTTAGGTTGCTATCTGTAGCTTTCCTTAGTCGCTTTCCTTTAGAGATCCACATACTCCTTCCCTTTTTCCTTCATTTGCAGATATCAATCTCTCACTCATCTCTATCACTCTTGTATTGTTTTGTATTCCACGTCTGGCTGCTGGAATCTTGCCTCTTCTTTTTCTTCTTCAAAACGAGAACCATTGGTGGTACCCATGGTGAGGGTCCATTTACTTCCTCGATAATATCCGCATCCTTCAGTTCCTTTAATGTTTCTTCTGTACGGTTGGATGACTTATACAGTATAGTTTATACTTAAAACATACCGGACAAGGTCCTATGTTCAGTCGATAAATTCTTTATCTACTTCTACTTTCTTTACGTTCAAAGCCATTAGTTTATGGAATAAACTTCTTTCGCAATTATATTATGCTAAAAGTCTGAGTAAATTTAAGACTACGAGAAATAAAAATTACTAACTGTTAAAATCAGCAGTTCCTTTAACAATTTTAGATTTTAAGTTTAGTTGAATAGTATTTACTAAAAGAATTATGGTCAGAATTATTGTAATTCAAATCAAATCAAATCAAATAAACTTTATTCAAAATTGATACACTGTACGCTTTTGAACGTTAATTTAGGAACAGGCCATGGTGATGATTACTTACGGAAACTTTAAAACTAAAACTACGAGGGTTTCAAACGCGCCCCGGTCTGAGGAGAGCCCACAACAACTCAGCCGGGATTATATATTTTTTTTTAGAACAATCTGTGTCCATGGGTTTTTGTCATTAAAAATCTTTTAAGCTATAGTAAGATTTTTCAATTAATTTGCGTTTAATGAAACCCTTGAACTTATTGAGAGATATATCCAAAATGTTATCTGGCAACATATTGTAAAAAGTACAGAATTACCAACAAATGATTTTCCAACTTTTCGCAGCCTAGTAGTGGGCAACACAAGTTTATCATTATTTCTAAGATTAATGTTATGACAGTCACTTTTCCCTTAAATTTGTTGATATTTTTGTGCACATATATTAAAATTTCAAAAATATATTGGTTATAAACAGTAATAATTTTAACTTCTTTGAACTTATCTCTCAGTGACTCTCTGGGACATATTATAAAGCGTGTACCAGACATGTTTTCCAAAACGCGTCCCACGGATTCAGTACATGATTCTAAGTTCCCCAGTGGTGAAATTTTTCGTCGAATTTTCCATGAAATTTCCGATATTTTTTACCTCTTTTTTAACTGAATACTGTATAAAATCATTATTACTATCTGTCTCAACGCAATTATAAATGAAAAAGTAATTATTTCATTATTTTCACTTAAAACGGTAATGTTATCAAATTTAAGATTTTCGTCGAACAGCTGATTGCTAGTGAACTAGTGTGAATACAGGTCGTTAACCTACATTCGTACTGGCCTTGAATTTATAATGAGGCTCGCGGCGCAGACAAAAGAAGTGCCGGGCGCGCGACGTCAAGGCCACGCTTTAACTCATAAAAGTCTCATACTGTGAATTTTGCGCGGAGCGTTGCGTACGTTGTTATCGCGTTGTATGCAATACATTGCGCGCTCAAAAGTGGCAATTTTTGAAACCAATCATTTCTGACATAAATGAATTCAGTATTTTCACATAACACATTAAATGCAACCTTACCTCAAAGTTTTGATTAAGATGTCATTTACACCCTGTATATGGCACGAAAAGCTCTCTTCTACAGCACGAAAATGGAATTAATATCAGCAGCATTACCCCATAATAGTATGCCATACGACATAATACCTACTGTGAAAATAACTAAAATAAACTAACCTCGCCGTTTCAATGTCAGTCAATTGTCGAGTCTTTTTAAACCGAGTGAAGATGAACTCAGGGCCAAGAACCCACAGCTAAAGGCTGAACTGGCCAACCTAAACAGCGCACACACTGTGGTGCCAGCGCCTGGTAGCATTGAAACTCATGGAGACCCATTGGGAAGAATCTCTATGCTGGAGCATGAACTGAGCAGATCTCAAAACCATTCATGACTTTCAGTCACAAATAAAGTTATGAAATATAATAAACAATACATAAAACAACAATTTTTTACAACAAGCCGCTCCAATGCGGGTCGGTGCGCTTCTCAACAAGTATCGTCACATGATAGTGATAATAACCGGGACCAACCGCTTAACACGCTCTCCGAGGCACAGGGGCACAACACCCCCAGCCTCCAACTCAAGGTGGCATTGAGACAGAATAACCCAATACCCATCAATCATTTGCCCGACCAAGCAATCGAACCCGGAACCCCGCGATCCGCGTTCGAACATGCTAACCACTAGATCCACGAGGCAGTAATTATCCTTCGTGGCTCCCTACTGCTTACTCATTGCGTGACCTTTAAGTGAACCCTTACCACAACTATGATTAGTCTTTTGAACTGTTATTTCAAAAATTTATAATTGAACTATCAGTCAGCTTTTCTCTTACCTACTCGATAAATCAAACTAAAATCTGATTCGATTAATCTATACTTAAAAACCTTAATGATTAACTATCAGTTCTCTCAACATCACATCAGCTCATATCAAATCTGATCTAAAAATACTTAAGGTTCAAATTACTTTTACAGTTACATTTTTCAAACTAAACGAATCTAATCTTGGTTTTGAATGCCACGTCTATAACTATTCTAAATATTTGTCAATCAAATGTTCCTACTGAATGCAATCCAACTACACTTCTTTAGCTCTAATCGTGTAAGCATTCATCATCCTGATAAACCCTTCCACGATCTAAAACTTCTTCACGGCTTTTCACAGCCGGTGAATTCGAACTTGATCACTTCCCAACATCAATGAAGATGTCCGGATATCATGTAGGTACTATTCTAACGAAATCAAACTATTATTTAAAAATCTACATTTATCACCCGCAAAACTCAGTTAAATCGAAATAGAAATTAGTTTAACCAAAATGTCGCTTCATATTTCTTTCCTAATTAGTTAATTACACTCAGCATTCCAATATGGCAATACTCACTCGATTAATGTGTCAGTTCCATCTCAGCTATATCAATTGTGAAATGAAATTTAATAATCTTTAAACCATTTCTTTAACATTTATATCAACTTTCAACAAGAAGCTCGGTCGTACCGTATTTAAATATAGGATAATAAATACAACATCTAAAGCAAAATTTAAAACGTCAGTAGGTCGGTACAATGTCTTTAAACGAGCTGTAATAGGCTAGTCGATATTGTGTACAGGTTATGGATTTATGATGAAATTATAAATTGTACACCGACCGAGGTTGGTTCACCGTTACAGTCGAACTTTTCAATGAAAGGAATGACACATTTTTTCTTTATTTTAGCGACCTGGGACAATCAATTTAATGAGTTAGATAACTGTTATCTGTCGTCTTGTGGTAATCAATTTAATGATTCAGATAACTGCCATCTGCTGTTTTTAATACAAACGCAAAGAACATGTCCAATTTAATCCAATTTAATGGAGGCAAATTGCCACACAAAGAACATGTCCAATTTAATCCAATTTAATGGAGGCAAATTGCCACACGAAGAATTTCCAATTTAATGGAGGTACCTTTGTACCACATATTTCCAATTTAATGGAGGTACCTTTGTACCACATATTTCCAATTTAATGGAGGTACCTTTGTACCACATATTTCCAATTTAATGGAGGCAAGTTGCCACACGAAGAATTTCCAATTTAATGGAGGTACCTTTGTACCACATATTTCCAATTTAATGGAGGTACCTTTGTACCACATATTTCCAATTTAATGGAGGTATCGTGTACCAATACATAACATTTTCTTCCAATTTAATGGGGGTACCTTTGTACCAATAATTCTAATTTAATACAAAGTTACCCTAACTTTGTACCAAATATTTCTAATAAAATATTATATTTATATATATTTTACTTATTTAATTTTATTACTTAGTTGATATAAATTTCATATGTATTTCAGTTATAGTATTAATTCATTATTATACTAGGCAATACATAAATAACCCAGAAATGACTAACATCTAGTCACATTTAATTCAATAGATTAGATAGAATATCTAGACTCCATAGTCACATTTAATTTAACCCTTTGTTATTTATTTCATTTATGTACCACACCACAGCATCTCATAACATAACTAATTATAATTCGAAATGAAATATTTACCTCTAGCGATCATCTCCTTACAATCTACATCATCGCATAACATAAACACGTAGAACATAAACAGCCGTCGTATCACTGTTCCTTTGTAATAATGAATACGACTTACCTACTAACAATAATACTCAACCACAAAAATAGGGATCGAACCTATGTGGTATACCTACTTATTGTTTACGTAGTTACTTAATATCACTGAGCAAGTAAATACTTATTATGCCCAATATTAGATGTTGCAATTCTGACAGGCTTTAATGTTTTTTTTCTTATTTTATTTTTAAAATGTATATTTTAAGTTATTTAACTATTCGAATGACAAAACAGAACATGCGAGTAAAATACTTTTGTCACGTAATTAAACAGAGTGCTTACTGCTTAGTCTAAGTTTGGAGCACTCCAAAACTTTGTAGTATACTATTGATCGATTTCAGAGTAAAATGGACCCAAAATGGCTTGTATTAAGGCTTGAGTTCGCCAATACATTCAGCATTCGAACACAGCGAGCGCCCCAAGCAGAAATGTTGTAAAATACATATTCGAACTACCTACGGAACTACGACTTTAAAATAAGAGTGTTGGGGCTCAGTTTCTCAAAACGAGTGAGCAAACGAGTCGCAAACTATTTATATGTGTAAAATCTTAGACTAACCGTACAGGTATCAGTTGTATACTTTTACTAAAATATGTAGGTAGGTATGTAAGAAACATTGAGATATTTATCCAATACAAAGTTAATAAAAAAGAAATGTCACCTGCGTACATAACTTAACTCAGGAGATTTCTGTGGTGTAGTCGGAGTGATTTGGTAGGTACTTTAAATATTTTATAATATCCCATCCTCGTCGCCACTTGTAATGTTTCAGGATCCAGTAAAACACACTTTCTGTTTACCCAGTAGGCTATGTACTGTATGCAAGCCCTGAGCCCGTCTGTCCCCGTCCCGTGCCGGTGTGCGACTGACGCCCTCTATCGTAACCTGCATACACTACATGTCTGTATGCTAGCTTTTCATGACCCAACAGTTTAACCGATTTTAAAGAAGGATACAAGTAAAGGTAGCTTGCGTCCCGGAAAATGAAATAGGCAACGTTTATCCCGGCAAAGTGAATAGTTCCCTCAGGATTTTAAAAACCTAAATCCACTCGGACGAAGTAGCGGGCATCATCTAGTCGTGTATATTTCACAGTAAAGTCCGTTGGGTAACATAGTGTCACACAGGCGCAGGTGCTCTTATTATTCTGCTTTTATTTTTATAATTTTTTACATTTTGTAATTTTTTTTCTATTCTAAGAATAAAACAGAATCTCCAAATAGTCTGCCAATCTGCACTTTGCCAGCGTGGTAAGTAAACGAACGTTGACCGTAAGTACCTAAACGAACAGACTATACAATTCTATCAGTGAGTAGGTACCTAGGCAGCAGAACGAGCAAGGTTATCAAGAGGAACAATAGTGCAATCTAACCTTGTATCGCATCGCAGACGACGCTCTCCACTATTTTATTTTATTTCATGACAAGTTAGCCCTTTATTGCGACTTCACTTGGCGGTGACTATGCAGTCCAAAGGTGCGTCCAGACTTGAACATTTCACCGAACCGAACAGCGAACATTTCGGCGAACTTGTTACGCTCAATGTGGACGGCGCGCTTGGAGCGCTTGAGATGGGTTACTGCGTAACAGTTCGGCGAAAGTTTCGCTGCGAACTGTTACGCAGTAACCCATCTCAAGCGCTCCAAGCGCGCCGTCCACATTGAGCGTAACAAGTTCGCCGAAATGTTCGCTGTTCGGTTCGGTGAAATGTTCAAGTCTGGACGCACCTTAAGAAGTTTCCTTTTCGGTTTCTACGCGGCGTCGTATCCGAACGCAAAATCGCACCAGACCAGCGGCGCTATATTCTCTTAGTTGCCAACTGAAAATGGTTGCCAACGAATTAGTTCGATATACATTGCTGTTTTAATGTGTGGAAATTAAATCACTGTTTATATTTCACACAGTAAAGCAGCAATGTATATCGAACTAATTCGTTGGCAACCATTTACAGTTGGTAACTAAGTTAGAGAATAGCCCATCAGAACACCAAAAACAATTTGGAAATTAAAAATTCCCAAATTGCTTCTGCCCGACAGTGGGATCCACGACTCCCACTTATAAGACCACAGAGCTCAGCCAGGGAGGTCGTCATGGGAATGAACATAGTGTATTCCACATACAATCAACTGATGATACATAAGGTAAACACAGGGAAAACCGTGGACCGCCGCGATAGCACTTTCAACCGCATTTGGTACTTAAAGCGGAAAAAAAAAACAAATAGCAATCAATCTACTGTACACCACTACGATACAAAATCCTGCAGTGAAAACCACGGAAATAGAATGAAAAATATGAAGCAAGCAGGAAAGGTTGAAGGGAAGAGGCCAAAAGGACATAACCTCATGCGTTGGTCCGAGCAGTTGCGCTAGCATGCGACCCACGAGAAAATTATGTCTATTCATTTTCTCGTCTTATTTCTATACGTGTTCAACGAAAATTTTCTCGCTCTTAGCATACATGTCAGCGTAACAGGTCAGTGCTGCACTCGGTACATCTGTCCACAATGCTTTCCACAATGCCGAAGACAGATCAAAGCGGAAAACTATCGTGCGGAAAAAAATTATCCGTACCAAGGATGGCGACTCTCAGCATTGAGAATGACGATGCAGAGAGAGAGAGAGAAAGATATGATTGAACTCAACTCTTTTCAATGATATCTTGCGTTATATTCTCTGAAAAATGATCAGTTCGAACTCTTGTAAAAAAAAAAAAAACTGCTTCCTAACCCGCACTTAGATGAGGCGTGAATGCACAACAGGAAGTATTTTAGTGTGTCAACATGATAGTGGGAACAACACAATCAAAAGCAACAGTTAAATCTGGATTGCAGCCGCGTTAACGCATTGGACCTTGGTACAATATGTCTAACAAACGGCCTAGCTTATAGTTTAAGTATCACGGGAAATTGTAGAAAAGTGTAGAAAAACAAAATATTGAAATAACATAATAGAAGAGACTACTGTCTGAATTTAGGTCGGAATAGTTGGAAGGTTGACAACCACTTTTCGATGTTATCTGAACATCGAGAGACTAGAACCTTCGATACGTCAAGTTAGATGAGATGTCACAACAAAGTTTCCCAGGCTAAGGTCAATCTAATTAGTTTATTTTCAAAAAGTCGTTCGTCACTAATTCCCTTGTTTTAAGTATATCTACAGTTCTACATAATGCTCACCGTTACAGAAATAATTACTTTCATCTAAAAAGTGCGCCTTATTAAAGTGAGTAAAAGTTTGCTCACTCAGTGAAAACATAGTACGGCAGCCGCCGAACAAAATTTTTAGTGATTAATAACAAGCTGAATTTTCGTGAGTATTATCACTAAAAATTTTGTTCGGCGGCTGCCGTACCAACAGTGTTTCGTATTTAGAACGCTGCAAATTGTCATTCCTACATTACTCTTAGGCATCTAAGGCCAGCACCCCTACAATAAAATTGCTGAATTTCATCATGGGAATTTCATTACGTCAACATTTCTTAATTATCAACTTGTTTTCTCCACCAGATAATTGGAAGAATAATTAAACAGAAGCGGGCGGTGTAATTAGGGAAATTGATTAATTTTGAAGACGCTAACTTGACTTCAAGGTCTCCATTAAAGACGTACACTAGCGGCACGCTATGATGGCCGGTTTGACACATTACAATAGTGATGTGGAATGTCAATTTATTCTCGAACAAAAAACAATTAAGTTTTGTTTTTGTACCTGATTAAATAGGTTTAATAAAACAAAAATGTATATGTTTATTTAATTTATTTGAACGAACTGAATATTTGAACGAAAATGAATATACATACTTTATATGCACACAAGAAACATATGAATACAAAAGATACCAAAAAAGGTGCCACAAAAGGCCATAATTAATCAGATTCGTCCATACTACTATTTTCACTGTCGTCACTGCTATCATCACATACATTAATAATTATATGTTCGTTTTCTATAATATTATCTATTTTCACATCTCTTTCATAATCTTCCCTTATTAATTTAACAGTTCTATTCACAACCTTTTCCCAGTCTCCTTTAGTCACATGTTCACAAGCTTCTTCTAATAATTTTAGCATTTTTTTGTGGTAAATGGGGGTTCTGTATTGTGTCTTGCAGCATATCCCTTAATTTGAGCCCACACCAACTCAATCGCATTATACTCACAATGGTAAGGCGGTAACCGTATAACTCTGTGCCCATGTTCTAATGCTATTTCGTCAATGACGTATAGGATCTTGGTTGGTTTGTTTTATTTTAAAAGACGTACTAATTCCGCTTTTAACATATTCATGTTTGCATCTACGCCATTTTTACGAAGCCATGCGACGATATCAGCTTTCTTTTGGGATTGGGCAGGTGGCTTGTCAATTTGCATCGAGTGGTATGGGGCGTTGTCCATAATTATAATAGATGGTTCAGGGAGGCTACACAACATTGAGGTAAACCATTCAGTAAACTTTTCTCCATTCATGTCTTCATGATAGTCTCCAGTGGTTTTTGACGCAAAAGCCATGAGAGAACCTTCGACAAACCCGTTGATGGTTCCGGCGTGACAAATTATAAGTCGCGATCCTTTTCCTACAGGAACTTTGGAAGTAGATGCTGCTGTGTCATCGTTCCAAGAACGGCCTACAGTATGGTTAGCATTAAGCCATGTTTCATCCAAGAACACAACATTTTGCCAATTTTTGATTTCTTTCACTTGCCGTAAAAAAGTATACCTTGCCATCGCTATATCAAATCTTTCCATCAATATTTTGCGTTTGTTACATTTTTTGTATCGAAATCCAACGGTCTTCAAAATCTTCGTTAAAGAACTTTCCCCACCGAAGAATAATCCAGCTTCCTTCAGTGAATGCACCAACTTTTTTCTTGTTGGATACTCCTTCTGTAAATAGTAGCCGTAAACATGTCTTCGGATAGCATCGGCATCAAAGCTATCGATGCCTACGACTGGTTTTGCTCGTTTTCTCTTTTTTGGTGTGTGAAGTTTATTTTCTTCTGTGCCAGTCTCGCCATATTTTTTTTTAGTTATCCGTCTAACAGTTCGTTGTCCAATATTAAGCGCATCAGCTACGCGTTCAACCACTGACGTTATAGGTAAAATTGGCCCTCCATTTTGAGCTTCACGATCGAAATAGTTACGAAGGCGTATTACGAACTCACGTGTCTGACTATTTAGAACAGTTCTCTGCGTACGTTCGGTCATATCGACGAAATCCACAACAAAGGGCTTGAACAGAGTCCAAATTAACGAGCAAGGGTCAACAGTAATGCAGTATCAATATTTGAAATCCAAAGCCAGGTCAAAACTATATCACAATCGCATTGCACTGACAGTTTATACTTTTCGAAGCAACGTCAATTCGAAACTGCTTTGTTTTACATTGAGCATTGACGCGAGTTTGCCGGAGGTAGTAGTTGTGCTAGCCAGCGATCCTATGTGACGATCGTATTAGATTCCATTTTTAAAAATTTATTGATATTTTTTTGCGATTTCAGAGGTTTGTCCACATAGTGAAAATTGTTCATATTCACAAGTACATTCACCCCTTAAATGGTGCAAACTGATTTTTCTACACTTGTATACATTTAAGAAATCAATTTAATAAATAAATTTTGAGTCCTAAACCTAAAACTACATTCGATAAAATTTATGAATCTCTGCACATCACTATCGTCAATAAAGTAATACAATTATTTCCTTCAAAGTCAACGACGACATACCCCATAGACGGATGATAACAGGCACGCGGTGTGAGGTAACAGTTGAGTTTTTTTAGTCTTATATAAGTGGCTGCTCGAAAATTCCGAATTAGTATCGACCAGTTCTGAGCGCCGTAAACACGTCCGCTTTGGCGAATGAAATATAGTGACAAAAAATACAAGGATGCCTTGCTGATTTGTAAAATGGTGTGGTAAAATCTCTCAAACATCGAGGTAAAGAAAGGTAGCATAACATTTCATCGATAAGTCAGTAAAACTAATTTTACCAAAATAATCATAAATAAAATAATTCATAGCGGGGTTCATCTTATGTTGGTCATGTTCAGAGTAGGAGGAGCTTGAAATCTACTCGCGTTATCGCCGCATCTCTTTTATTCATACTCGCCGCGTAAGTATTTATCTCGTTTCATTAGTTACCTTCTGAACGATAGTGATGTTCAACATCAATTCTATTCTATTGTCGATAGCATGAACATAATAAAGCCGTAGACCGAATTGTTTTTCTCTTAAACGTTGTCCTAATACAACGCGAATGCGCGATCATCGCAAGTTCGCGCGAATTTTACTCGTACGAACTCGCGATCAAACAAGTAGATCTCGAATAGGTGTCCTAATAGGCATTCGCGCGACAATCGCGTCACTGACTGACTGACTGGTTGACTGACAGTGACTGACTGAATGACAGTGACTGACTGACTAACTGACCGACTGACTGACAGTGACTGACAATGACTAACAGTGACTGACTGACAATGACTGACAGTGACTGACAGTGACTGACAATGACTGACTGACAATGACTGACAGTGACTGACAGTGACTGACAATGACTGACGCTGACTGACAGTGACTGACAATGACTGACAGTGACTGACAGTGACTGACTGAATGACTGCCAGTTACTGACAGTGACTGACAATGACTGACTGTGACTGACAGTGACTGACAGTAACTGACAATGACTGACAGTGACTGACTGACAATGACTGCCAGTGACTGACTGGCTGACAATGACTGACAATGACTGACAGTGATTGACGGTGACTGACTGACAGTGACTGACAGTGACTGACAATGACTGACAGTGACTGATTGACTGACAGTGACTGAAAATGTCTGACAGTGAGTGACTGACTGACAGTGACAGACAGTGACTGACGGTGACTGACAGTAACTGACAATGACTGACAGTGACTGACTGACAATGACTGACAGTGACTGACTGGCTGACAGTGACTGACAGTGACTGACAATGACTGACAGTGACTGACTGACAGTGACTGACAGTGACTGGCAATGACTGGCAATGACTGACAGTGACTGACAGTGACTGACAGTGACTGACAATGACTGACAGTGACTGACTGACAGTGACTGAAAATGACTAACAGTGAGTGACTGACTGACAGTGACTGACAGTGACTGACTGACAATGACCAACAATGACTGACAGTGACTGACAATGACTGACTGTGACTGACAGTGACTGACAATGACTGTCAGTGACTGACAATGACTGTCAGTGACTGACAATGACTGACAGTGACTGACTGACAATGACTGAGTGACTGACTGACTGACAGTGACTGACAGTGACTGACAGTGACTGACTGACAATGAATGACAGTGACTGACTGACTGACTGACAGTGACTGACAGTGACTGACTGACAGTGACTGACAGTGACTGACTGACTGACTGACAGTGACTGACAGTGACTGACTGACTGACTGACAGTGACTGACTGGCTGACTGACTGACAGTGACTGACTGACTGACAGTCACTGACAGTGACTGACTGAATAACTGACAGTGACTGACTGAATGACTGACAGTGACTGCCAGTGACTGACAACCCTCTCCTCTCTACCTCTACCTCTACCCCTACCTCTACCCCTACCTCTACCCCTACCCCTACCTCTACCCCTACCTCTAGGTAGGTAGGTAGAGGTAGGTAGATGTAGAGGTAGGGGCAATATAGCAGGGGTGCGTGCAGAAGACCTCCCCGTGCGCTCGGCGGCTGCTGGTCCCCTGCGGATACGTCTGGGGGGAAGGGCAGTCGCTGGGCCTGGTGCACCCTGGGTCACGGACAATAATCTCTTCGCGGGGGGTAGGGTAGAGGAGTATTGTTGTCCGGAGCTAACTTCTGCAGGAGGGGTCGCCGAGTCGAGTAGGTGAGGACGCGACCACACCCGCCTATTTGCAGGCGCATCTAAGCGGGGTTCGTTTGTCTCCTCATTCATTGAGGAACAAACCTTTCGGCGGGTCCGCTGAGTCGGGTTGGCCGGACAGCGTACGGAGGCATGCTTCAATGCCGCCGTCGGGGGGCTTGGCTTAACCGCCCGGCCCCAGAGGAAGGACACCTCTAAGATAAAAAACCACCCAATCCCAAGTTTTCGGGAGCGCGGCGAGGGGATGAATGGCCGTAGGGGGTACGGTCGTTAGCGCTCCCACCTGCTGGTACCTGCCGCCCCCAGCAGTATGTAGGCTTACCCGGGTACTTAAGCCTCTGCCCGGGGTTGACCTCTTTTGCTTTATACTCGTGGGATCAAAATGGAGAACCAACAAATAAAAACAAAAACAAAAAATGATGTAGTGGGTGAAAAAGTACCTCTGGTACTAGTAGAGCGAATGGGCGTGCTATCGGATTCTGACAGCGCGTCCAGTGTTATGAGTGTAGCAAGCGTGGTGAGCGTGAATTCGAATCGCTTACGCAAGCGCCCGAGAGAGGGTGCAGACTCGGGGTCAGACTCGGCCCTGAGCGACACAACGGTGCCGGACCCCAAGGTCGGTGCCAAAAAAGGAAGGAGAAGTAGGCTCGCTATAACGACCGGCAAATATGCCGGTATCGGCCTATCCAGGCGTGAGGCTGCGGCAGCAATGAAGGCCGCAGCAGTCGCCGAAAAACTAGAGGAGGACGAGCGGCAGATTGCGGCACTGACGGAAAGGGTGACGAAAGGGAGAGTTGCTCGCCGGTCGGAGTCGTCGACAGCCGTCTCTGATACAGAAGTCGAGGCCGAAGAGTTACCTGCCTCCGACCTTAAACAAAGAATGGCCGACGCGGTTGCAGCAATAAAAAGGGTGAGCAAGGTCTCGAAGGGCCTTAGCGGCTGCAGCCAGAAGGCACTTAAAGAGGCCACGGCCTCCATTCTGGAAAGTGCTCAGGTGCTTTTGGCCCGCACCACAACAGAAGAGACGGCGATGCTGCGGGCCCAGAACGCAAAGCTCGCAGCGCAAATGGCGGAGCTCCGCAAGGAGCACGAGGAGCTTAAGGTGGAGATGGCCAACTTCCGCCGCGAACACCTCAGGCGGGAGGTGGGCCTTCCGCACGCAACACTGCAACCGCAACCGCAGTTGCCGTCGCAGCCGTCGAAGCAGCAGACGTCACAGGAGACGGAGTTGGTTCGCTTGATCCGTCAGGAGATGGCGAGTTTCAATGCGCGCTTCTCGGTGCTCGAGGGGAGGATTCTACGTCCCCCCCTAGCTGCAGACCAACGCAGCACACCGGCGCCGACATATGCGGCCCAAGCCGCAGCGCCCCGTGCCGCCCAACCGGCACAAGCGGCTGCCGTTCCAACTGCCGCCTCGCAAAAAGAAACTGCGGGGCCTAAGTCAAAAAGGCAGTTAAAAAAAGAGGCAAAACTGGCCAAAAAGGCAAATGCTATGCCTATGGCTGCTCCGCCTGCACAAACTCCTAGGCCAGAAACGCGCGAACCCGCCACTAGACCTGAGGCGGAGTGGACGGTTGCGGGCGCCGCCAAAAAATCGAAAAAGGCGCGCCAGCGGGCCAAAAAACAGGCACAGACGGAACAAGCGGCGGCCAAGCGCCAGACCGCGAAGCTCAGTGCCCCCCGCTCTACAGCAGTGGTTCTCACCTTGCAGCCAGGGGCGGAGGAGCGGGGCCTCACATATGCCGGGATCCTGGCAAAGGCGAAAGCTGAGATTTCGCTGAGTGATCTTGGCATAACGGGCCTCCGGTGCAAAACAACTGCTACCGGAGGTCGCTTACTGGAGATATCGGGCACTACTAGTGGTCCCAAAGCAGACGCCCTCGCCGATAGACTCAGGGCGTCTCTAGGCCCGGATGATGTCAAAGTGTCCAGGCCAACCAAGAGCGCAGATCTGCGCATTTCAGGCCTGGACGATTCCGTCACAGAAGAAGAGGTCGCCGCTGCCATCTCCAAGGCCGGAGGATGCCCGCCGGATCAAGTCAAGGCGGGCACGATACGCCGGGGTGTCTCCGGTCTCGGGACAATTCTTGTCAGCTGTCCAGTAGCGGCGGCCAAAAAGATTAAAGGTAAACGGCTGTTAGTTGGATGGGTCTCGGCGCAGGTCGCGCTCCTAGCGCCCAAGCCCTATCGGTGCTACCGCTGTTTGGAAGAAGGACATGCGGGGGCACGGTGCACCGCTGAGGTAGACCGCAGCCAATTGTGCTTCCGCTGTGGTCAGCCCGGTCACAAAGCTGGCACTTGCACGGCCACGCCGCACTGCGTCATCTGTGCGGCATCTGGCAAGCCGGCTGACCATCAGACCGGGTCAAAGGCCTGCGCCAGACCCAAGAAGAAGAAAAATGCCAGGAGACAGCCGGTTCATCCGCCGGCTAGTACACCGGATATGACAAAGAAGGCAACCAGCTCCTCGCAGCCGGTTCACCCGCCGGTTGCGGCAGAACATCCGCCGAGGGCTGGGGAGGAGACAACGGCCATGGACACACAATAATGGCCCTACGTCGTCTCCTCCAAGCCAACATAAACCACTGCGCCAGGGCTCAGGATCTCTTGCTCCAGAGCATGGCGCAGTGGTCAATCGATATGGCAGTTGTCGCCGAGCCGTATTTTGTGCCACCCAGGGATGACTGGGTGTGCGACACGAACCGCTCGGTGGCACTGATTATGAGGTCCACCGCCGACACCCTTCCCTTCGAGGCCGTCACCCGAGGGCGGGGCTATGTCGCGGCAATTTGGGGAAATATCATGGTCGTGGGGGTGTATTTCGCCCCAAGCCTCTCTCTCGCCGACATGGAAGATATCATCCTGGAGTTGGGCACGGTCGTCAGTCGTAGCCGTCCTCGTCCCGTGATCGTCCTGGGGGACTTCAATGCCAAATCTACGGCTTGGGGTTCCCCGGCTACGAATGCGCGGGGCGAGTTAGTGGAGGAGTGGGCGGTCGAGCAGGGCCTGCTTCTCCTGAACCGGGGTTCCGTGCAGACGTGCGTGCGGCAGTTGGGTGGGTCTATAGTGGACCTGTCGTTCGCTAGCCCCGCTCTCGCGCGCACTGTCCAGGATTGGCACGTCCTGGAGGAGGTGGAGACGCTGTCTGATCATCGATATATTCGATTCAGCGTCTCCACCCAGACCTCGGTTGGGCCAGTCCAAGCGGCCCCGGTGGGCGTTGGAGACGGCCCGCGTTGGGCACTGAAGCGGCTGGACAAGGAGGCTCTTCTGGAGGCCTCTATCGTCAAGGCCTGGTTAGACTCTCCAGACAGGCCAAGCAACATCGATGAGGAGGCGGAGTGGTTCCGGGAGTGCATGTCGCACATCTGCGACGCTGGCATGCCCCGAGTCCGGCCGTTACCATCCAGGCGCCAAGTGTACTGGTGGTCGCAGTCGATTGCGCAGTTGCGCATCGCTTGTGTGCAGGTGCGACGCCGGTACGCAAGGTGCCGAAGAGGAAGACGCCGTCGCCCCTTTACAGCGGCGGCCGAACAGGAAGAGGCGGAACTATACAACCGCTATAGAGAGGCGAAGAGCGCCCTTCAGCTGGCCATTGTCCGGGCAAAGGCCCAGGCCAACGAAGCGCTGCTGGAGACTCTGGACCGAGACCCGTGGGGACGCCCCTACCTTATGGTACGGGGCAAGTTGCGCCAATGGGCTCCCCCATTGTCCCGGATTCTCCAACCGCAGCTGCTGGAGGAGGTGGTGTGTGCATTGTTTCCGTCGAGACCGGAGCACACACCACCGGCTATGGTTCCGCCTCGCAATGTGCCCGACGCGGAAGACGACATTGACGACGTGTCTGAAGTGACCCGGGCAGAGCTGAGAGTGGCGGTGGCTCGCATTAGGAACACCGCCCCAGGGCCCGACGGCATTCCAAGCCGTGCATGGGTCCTGGCCATGAAGGCTCTCGGGCCCCGACTTGCGGGACTCTTAAGCGCGTGTTTGGAGCGGGGCCAGTTTCCAAGCCAGTGGAAGACCGGTAAGCTGGTCCTGCTCAAGAAGGAGGGGCGCCCCGCAGACTCGCCATCTGCGTACAGGCCGATCGTGTTGCTGGACGAGGTGTGTAAGATCTTTGAGCGAATCATCGCCAGGCGCCTCGTCCAGCACATGAACACGGTGGGGCCGGATTTGGCGGACAACCAATTTGGTTTCCGCCAGGGGCGCTCCACGGTGGACGCGATCATGCGTGTGAGGGTCCTCGCGGAGGAGGCAGTCGCCCGGGGTGAGGTGGTCTTGGCGGTGTCGCTCGACATCGCCAACGCTTTTAACACCTTGCCCTGGAGTACCATCCGAGAGGCACTCCGGTACCATGGGGTGCCGGGCTACCTCCAACGCATTGTCGGGGCCTATCTGTCGGAGAGATCGGTGGTGTACCCGGGTCGAGAAGGATGGGGTCGGCGAGAGACGTCGTGCGGCGTTCCGCAGGGGTCGGTGTTGGGGCCGCTCCTGTGGAACGTAGGGTACGACTGGGCTCTGCGCGGTGCGCTTCTCCACGGCGTCGGCGTCATTTGTTACGCCGACGACACGCTAGTCACGGCGCGTGGGAAGTCGTACCGGCAGGCGGCCATACGCGCGACTGCTGGTGTCGCGCACGTCGTGAGTAGGATCCGGCGGCTGGGCTTAGAGGTGGCATTGCACAAGTCTGAGGCCCTGTGTTTTCATGGGCCGAGGATGAAGCCGCCTCCGGGGTCCAGCATCATTGTGGGAGGGGTCTCCATCGCTGTCGAGTCGACGATGAAGTACCTTGGACTCGTCCTCGACAGTCGGTGGAACTTCGGGCCGCACTTTACACGGCTCGCCCCCCGGTTGTTGGGCGCCGCTTCCGCGCTCTCGCGCTTGCTGCCCAACCTGGGGGGGCCCAACTCCTCCTGCCGGAGGCTCTACATGGGGGTTGTGCGGTCCATGGCGCTATACGCCGCGCCAGTGTGGGCGGAGGCCCTGACGGCCCGCAATGTCGCCGTGCTGCGGAGGCCGCAGCGCGCGATGGCCGTCAGGGTCATAAGGGGATACCGCACAATCTCCTTTGAGGCGGCGAGCCTCCTAGCCGGATCCCCGCCCTGGGACCTCGACGCAAAACTCTTCGCGTCACTCTATTGGTGGCGCGCGGAGGCGGTCGAGCGGGGCGAGTGCCTGGTGCCTCGACAGGTTGAGGCACGCAGGACAAGGCTCCGCCAGGTCCTAGTGGCGGAGTGGCGGACGCGCTTAGCGCAACCCACGGCGGGGCACGCTGCTGTAGCGGCGGTAAGGCCCGTTTTAGAGGAGTGGCTCAATAGGAGCCACGGCACCCTCAGCTTCCGGCTGACGCAGGTGCTTACCGGACATGGGTGTTTCGGGAAGTACCTGTGTCGTATAGGCCGGGAGCCGACGTCCCAGTGCCACCATTGTGATTGCCGCGTCGATACGGCGCTGCATACATTGGCGGAGTGCCCAGCTTGGGCCGAGCAGCGCCGAGACTTGGTTGCGGCCGTAGGTGCTGCGGGAAACCTCTCGCTTCCGGCTGTTGTGTCTACCATGGTCGGGAGCGAGTCAGGGTGGAGTGCCGTCGCCACCTTTTGCGAGGCCGTAATGCTCGCAAAGGAGGCGGCGGAAAGGGAAAGAGAGGCTGCCTCTTCTCTCCCCTCCCGCAGCAGACGCACTGGGCGTCGTGGGGTGGCCGACTTCCGGCCACCGTAAGACGCGGCCTGCGGACGGCAGACTCGGGGCGTCCTGTCGTCCGACCAGCAGCAGGCCTCGAGGCGGCGGCGTCGTGTTCCGCGCGCGCCTCATAGCGGAGTCCTGCGGCCGGGGTGACAGCCGCAGTGGGTGACGGGGCCCGCCTGACCAACTAGTGGGTCAATACCCGTCGGGGGGTAGCGACGAATGCTTCGGCGATACCCGCCCCCTGACACATGAGTACATGAGTTTTTCCGGAGAGGTTTTAGTGGGTATTATAAATCGGGGCCGTCATGCCCCGTCGAGTCCCACATACCCGGCCGGTCCCCCCACCCGGCCGGGATGCGTAAATGCATTTCCTCTTCGATAACAAAAAAAAAAAAAAAAAAAAAAAAAAAAAAAAAAAAAAAAAAAGGGGCAATATAGCAATCTGTAATACAAAATATAAAATAACATTCATACAATATGTTTGGTAGGTAAGTAACTACTTATCGTGTTTTAATCAAACGTGTCCCATCCCTAGTCCGTGTACTTTTCGCAACCTAGGTAAGTACTGACCTTGGTCGGGCCAATCAGAACGCGATTCCCCGCGCCTTCATACTTCAGCTAGTTGCCAGAATTGTTTCAGTAGAATTAAAATAAACATGAGTTGTCTATGGGATGTATCGTCGATGTTCAAAGTCGTTATCAATTAATACGGAACTTCATGAGCGGACAAACGTCAAACCGGCCATCATAGCGTGCCGCTAGAGTAGTCAGGGGCGATAATAATGACTATCTATTCTATTCTTCTAATCTATACTAATATAATAAAGCGGAAGAGTTTGTTTGTTTGAACGCGCTAATATCACGAACTACTAGACCGATTTCAAAAATTCTTTCACCGTTGGATATGTAAGTGATCCTTGAGTGCTACAGGCTATATATGTATGTACCACGGGCGAAGCCGGGGCGGACCGCTAGTGTTATATATTATGGTTCTTGGCAACGCAAACATAAAAGTCAGACTTACCTGGTAGAAAAATTAATATAGTATGGCTATGTTTTTCTACTTGGCATGTACTTACCTACCGGCATGCCTGAGAGTTCTTGATAATTAGGCGTTGTGAAGTCTACCAATTCGCACTTGGTCAGCGTGGTGGACCACGGCCTAAACCCTTCTCACTCTGAGAGGAGACCCGTGCCGTGTAGTAGGCCGGTAATGTGTTGATAATGATGATTATGAGGAGTACCTATGTACCTACCTACTCGGTTTTAGCTTTTAAACTATGCTTTGTTTAAGTATACCTAGGTATGCTATGTTATATGTATGAAGAGGAAACTCGGGTTTTTTAAAAACGGTGCACGCTCGGCTAACATTGCCTCCCTATCGCTTGTTCCGCGCTCTCGCTTGCACGCTCGGCTAGGCGGCACGTGACAATTGGTCATGCTTTTACGTGCACTTTGTTGTTGTGTTCACTTTGCAGTTGTGCATTGTAGAGTCTACATCTCCTGAGGATGCTCCGGTGTCGGAGCGAAACGATCGTCGAGTTTATTTCGGTGGTGGATTTGTGTGGTGTTACTTGGTGGTGGTGCTTGGGGTCCGCTTGGTTGCTTATTTTTCCTGCTTATTTAACAGCAGGAAGGCTGACAGGGCATAGCACATGCTGCTTGTTGTACCATACAAATTTGACTGTTTTGCGGATCATAGCAAAATAATTTTGACTTTTCATCATATAGGTACCTAGGTATTATGGATTTCCGCAAAGTAACGCCTGCTTCTATTCACACACACACACACACACACACACGCACGCACACAAACTTTGGCCTTTATAATATTAGTGTGATGTAATTAATTTGTGTAGTCCATTGGCATCAATCGACACCAATACAAAAAAATGTGCCAACAATAAAGTACACAGACGACTCAACCGAGCCCGCCAAATCTGAACCGAACTGGTTAGTCTGTCAGCTAAATTGGAGATAATCAACGTGCTCCATTTAGTGTGCCGTCCCTCTCACACACCGCTGGGATGAAAGGGAGCGAGTTCCCTCTGTCCTTATTGTCAATGAGTAGAAGAAAAGAGAGGAACTTATTCGTTATTGGAGTACGATCGAGGTGTTTTATAGAACAGAGGGTGCGGAAAATTGCCCAATGGCTATTGGAATTATTATTCAATTTATTTCGTCTGTTGAATTGTTCCGGGACATAACGAGGCGTTACAATCGTGGTTTTAGTGTTTTACTGTGTTACCGTTTTCTTCAAAAACTGCTAGGCCGATTTTGATGAGGTTTCTTGCATTACACGGGTAGTGAAAAAACTACTACACGGGTAAATTTTGGAGCCGGTTTTTGATATGTTCTAAGATTACAGGCCACCAGGGTGCGCTGCCTCGTTGGTCTAGTGGTTAGCATATTGGACTGCAGAATGCAGATCATGAGGTCCCGGGTTCGATTCCCGGGTCGGGCAAATAATTGTTAGGTATTGGGTTTTCTGTCAAGCAATTCTCAGTGCCAGCCCGGAGTTGGTAATTGGCGCTGTTCACCCTCGTAACTCGGAGAGCACGTTAAGCAGTCGGTCCCGGTTATTATCACTATCATGTGACAATAGTCGTTAAAGCCCGCCAACCCGCATTGGAGCAGCGTGGCAGGTCTAAGCTCTAAATCCCTCTGTTTTAAGTTAAGAGAGGAGGCCCGTGCCCAGCAGTGGGATGGTGGTGGTGGTGGAGGCTCTGCGATGCGTCGTGGGTTTTAAAAACAGAATAATTTTATGTCTTAGGTACTCGTAATTACGCTTTTCTTCTCAGCTCCTATGTTCAACATATATATACCTATCGCTTGAAGCACGAACATTAAGTAAGTACTTAATAAAAACAAGCAAAAGTAAAGTTTAATTAATTTTAATTAATTAAAACCAGTCGCCTTTTATGGGTAGGTACATTTTTAAGTAGCTCATCGTCTGGAACTTAACGAACCGTGCTCGAACAATTGAAGACATGATGAATTAAGGTGATAAAGGAACATTTTATTGCCCTACTATCAAAGTTATTTCAAGCAACTTTAATAGGATACACAAGTGTTGATAAATAATCTAAAAGATTGAAAAAACGACGAACACGACGAAAACGACTTCACCACGCACTTAACAGTCCATATCTTGATAACTGCTGAACTGATTTTGGTGAAACTTGCAATGTTCCTTACGTTGAAGTAAATGTAAGCCAACAAAACAAATAGTCACAATCCGATTAATATTATACTTAGTTTCGGAGAAATTCATGGACAAACAGACATACGTATACACCTATATCACTACATAGTATAAAACAAAGTCGCTTTCTCTGTCCCTATATCCCTATGTCCCTATGTACGCTTAAATCTTTAAAACTACGCAACGGATTTTGATGCAGTATTTTTTAATAGATAGAGTGATTCAAGAGGAAGGTTTATAAGTAGAAAAATTGGACCCGGTAGGTGGCGCTAATAGCGGGCAGGACGACGTCTGCCGGGTCCGCTAGTTTTGTATATTTGTTTTTGGAAGCCCTAATAGATTATTATTATCATAAGTGAAGATATTACGGTTCCAATAATTTTACATAGTCATACTTATGTACATGTCGAATTGATAACCTCCTTTTTTAAAGTCGGTTAAAAATTAACATCAAACTTGGTGGATTAAAAATTCTGAATAGACAGTTAACCCATTCAGGCAGTCTGCGAAGATTCGGAGCTACTTAGTTAAAGATTCAAAATATTCTCTTGTCTGTTCCAAACTTGGCTACACTAGGTGCCTGAGACTCTCCCAATGGTTCTGATTTATTCATAAACTGCGAAACTATACAAAGATTTGCCATATTTTGCTTTATGAAACTTCTATTTTTAACCCCCGACGAAAAAACGACGGGGTGTTATAAGTTTCACGTGTCTCTGTGTGTGTGTGTGTGTGTGTGTGTGTGTGTGTGTGTGTGTGTGTGTGTGTGTGTGTGTCTGTCTGTTCCCCTGTGGCGCTCAAACGCGTGGACCGATTTGAATGCGGTTTTTTTTGTTTGAAAGGTGAATTAGTCGAGAGTGTTGTTAGCTATGTTTGATGAAAATCGATCCAAGATGGCCGCCGCTACAAAATGGCGGATTACATATTTTATCACAACACCCTCAATATGGGTATCAAATGAAAGGGCTTGACTAGCAGAATAGCACTATTGCAAATTCAAGATGGCCGCCGCCACAAAATGGCGAATGTCGGGGGTTTTTTAAATTTTCAATTTATACTTGTCATATACAAAGATTTGCCATAATTTGCTTTAAGAAACTTCTATTTTCATATTTTTAACATACATACATACATTACATTACGGGTCGAATACCAGAACCTTTTTTTTTTAAATCGGTTGAAAAAAGATCCTCCCGATCTCCGAAAGGACATTCTCAGAAATACCCACCTACCTAATAAAATATCACGCCTATGATGGTCATCGTAAATACAGACGGGGGAAAAAGGCACGAAAAACGGCTCATCTAATCATAAAATTTAGACGGAACCTTCAGAAGCTTATGTTTCAATTTGTACGTGATTGAATTTCGATCGGAGTCCAGCCAGACTAATATGTAGTTTCAATTTCCGTCGAAACGTGCCACATGGACCACATGACCACATGATGGATTTTCTATTTTAATTACTCGGCCAATATGGCGGTGGCAATCGGGATCAAGCTTTGGTTAATTAATATATTATACTGCAAGATAAAAGAGGTTATTTTGCAGACTTTATAGATTACGACATGATTACGAGAAGCCACAACATTTTATCGCTACAATATTTTATTCTTCGGGTTAGACATGGGTTAGACTCACTCAAAAAGCGCTTAGGAATATCAGATTTGTAACGGCGGCTTGACTTTTTACGGCACTTTCAACAATTTTATCGTCATAATATTGAACCAATTTACACGAAACCGTAACTTTATACACTTAAACCTTCCTCATGAATCATACTTTGTTGAAAACCGCATGAGAATCCGAATGTGTAGTTTTTGAGTTAATCGCGAACAGCCGCGGCTGGGACTTTGTTTTTAACCCCCGACGCAAAAACGACGGTGTGTTATAAGTTTGAAGTGTCTGTCTGTCTGTGTGTGTGTGTGTGTGTGTGTGTGTGTGCGTGTGTGTCTGTTCTCCTGTAGCGTTCAAACGGGTGGACCGATTTGAATGCAGTTTTTTTATTTGAAATGTGAATTAGTCGAGAGTGTTGTTAGCTATGTTTGATTAAAATCGATCCAAGATGGCCGCCGCTACAAAATGGCGGATTACATATTTTTTTCACAACTCCTTTAATATGAGTATCAAATGAAAGGACTTGACTAGTAGAATAGCACTATGCAAATCCAAGATGGCCGCCGCCACAAAATGGCGAATGTCGGGGATTTTTTAAATTTTTAATTTATACTTGTTTATTCATTGTTGTGATAGTAAATACGTATGTACACAAATAAAGTGTAGGATTTAATATACAAGTAGGTATAATAAAATCAAATAGGTATTACGCCAGTCAAATTTGACATTAAAATCGCAAACGAACGGCTAGTTCTGATTTTTTAATATGTTGTTAGGACCACTACCAGTAGTCTAAATTCAATTTTGCAGCTTCGAAAGACCTGTGCTAATTTTGTAGCACTCGAAAAACCGCGAAATTTTTGCACTTTTTTTGGGTTTTTCAATATAAGTCCTAAACTATGCGTTTCTAAAAAAAATATTTTTCTATACTTTTTTAAAGTAGACTAAAATTGCTACAATTTAAGACCAAAACTAGCTCTTTAAATTCAATATTTATTGAGATACAGCTCTCCAAAAATTGACAATTAATTCCAAAAAAGTGAAATTTTAAGATTCGGTCAATTTTAAACCCCGATATCGGGGAAAATACTCATTTTACGAGTAAAGTTAATTGAAAGATGTTGTAGTAAATATAATTAGCTTTAATTTAAACACTAAACAACGTCTGTAGCCCATATAGTTTACTTACAAATCCTAAAAGTTTAAAAAATGCGGAAATTGCAGTTTTCTCTTTAGTTTGTTTTGAATGTAATTTGAAAGAAAAAAACCATGTACATCCACAAGAAATATGTATTAAAACTATTACTAAGTATTTAAATTAAGTATTTATAATGTTATTTATTCAAGAAAAAAATTATTTATATTATTATTGATATTTATTGATTTTTATGAAACATATTAATCTGTATTAAAATGTCATTATGAGTTCCGAGCCAATATAAGTCGTAAACTACACATTTTTGTTTAATATTTTCTACACATTTTTAAAGTAGACTAAAATTGCTACAGTTTGACATCAGAACCAGTTCTGTAGCTTCAATAATTGCCGAGATACAGCTCTCCTAAAATTGAACTTTTTTCAAAAAAAGTGAAAATTTAAGAGTTGGTCAATTTTCGACCGCGATCTTGGGGATAATATTCATTTTATGTGTAGAATTATAGGTAAAAATGTTATAGTAAATCTAATTAACTTTAATTTAAGGGTAATACGACATTTCTAGGACATATAGTTTACTCACAAATCTTAAAAGTCCAAAAAATGGGAAAACAATTTTCGTAAATTTGCTCTGCTTAGTTTGGTTTGTGAGTAGGTACCTTGAAAGGAAAAACCATGAACATCCACAAGAAATGTACATTTAATGTATTATTATAGTATTCATAATGTTATTTATGAAAAAAAAAAATATTTATTTATCTTATTTTATTGATATTTATGAAGCATATTAACCTGCATTACAAAGATATTATTTTTGGTTATAATTGTTCATTAAGGTTTGTGAGTAAACTATATGGCCTAGAGACGTCGTTCCACCCTTAAATTAAAGCTAATTAGATTTACTACAACATTTTGACTATAATTTTACCCTTATAATGAGTATTATCCTCAAGATGGCGGTCGAAAATTGACCAAATCTTAAATTTTCACTTTTTTTTGGAAAAAGTTCTATTTTAGGAGAGCTGTATCTCGGCAAGTATTGAAGTTACAGAACTGGTTCTGGTGTCAAATTGTAGCAATTTTAGTTTACTTTAAAAATGTATAGAAAATATTAAAAAAAAATGCGTAGTTTACGACTTATATTGCTCGGAACTCATAATGTCCTTTTAATACAGGTTAATATGTTTCATAAAAATCAATAAATATCAATAATAATATAAATAATTTTTTTCTTGAATAAATACCTAACATTATAAATACTAAATATAAATACTTAGTAACAGTTTTAATACATATTTCTTGTAGGTGTACATGGTTTTTTCTTTCAAACTACATTCAACACAAACTGAAGAGAAAACTGCAATATTCCCATTTTTTAAACTTTTAGGATTTATAAGTAAACTATATGGGCTACAGACGTCGTTTAGTGTTTAAATTAAAGCTAATTACATATATTTACTACAACATCTTTTCAATTAACTTTATCCGTAAAATGAGTATTTTCCCCGATAGCGGGGTTTAAAATTGACCAAATCTTAAAATTTCACTTTTTCGGAATTAATTGTCAATTTTTAGAGAGCTGTATCTCAGCAAATATTGAATTTAAAGAGCTAGTTTTGGTCTTAAATTGTAGCAATTTTAATCTTCTTTAAAAACGTGTACTTAGAAAATATTTTTTTTAAACCCATAGTTTAGGACTTATATTGAAAAAACCAAAAGTAGTGCGAAAATTTCGCGGTTTTTCGAGTGCTGCAAAGTTAGCACAGGTCTTTCGAAGCTGCAAAATTGGATTTAGACTACTGGTAGTGGTCCTAACAACATATTAAAAAATCAGAACTAGCCGTTCGTTTGCGATTTTAGCCACTTTTGGAGTCAAATTTGACTGCACTATATCATTCATATGAAAAGTCAAAATTATTTTGCAATAATTTGCAAAACATTTTTTGTATGGTACAACATGTAGCATGTGCTATGCCCTGTCAGCCCTCCTGCTGTTAAATATGCAGGAAAAACAATGCAAGCTGACCCCAAGCACCACCACCATGCACCACACAAATCCACCACCAAAACAAACTCGACGATCGTTTCACTCCGACACCGGAGCATCCTCAGGAGATGTAGACTCTACATTGCACAATGGACAAGTTTCCAATATATATTTTTTAAATTTATTATAAAAATTTAAGTTTTTTTTTATTGTAAAAATTTAATAAAACAAAAATCTGAAAGAATTATCTCAAAAACTGAAAAGTTATTGAACTTTAAAGTTGCTAATTTCGTTTCACGCGGCACTCCAGCGTGTAACATCATACAACCCGCTCAGAGGTATTTTTTCCATGTAAATTATCTTGTTTTACCAATTTCTCCGAGATTTCTGAACCGATTTGCGTCCCATAGATTTTTTTTTAATTTTTTTTTTAATCAAGTGCAACATAGTCTTGCACTTGAGAACCATAATAAACGACTGATGGCAAGCGATGATGAGATAGATGTAGGTTGGGCGCGTTTGCTTAGAAAATGGCTACTCGCTCGTGCATTCAAGGATCTCAAGTTATACGGGGCTTACCTTGCGACAATCCGCTAGAAAATATCTTGGCATTTGGCAAGAATATGTTGTATTATAATAGTTTACCGTAAGTATATACTACTAGCTTTTGCCCGCGGCTTCGCCCGCGTGAATTTCGATTTTTCACAAATCCTGAGGGAATCGTGGATATATGGTTTCCGTTTGCACTCCCTTTCCCAACATTTATACCTACTTTCAAGGAAGTTTGCTATAGTAATCTATCTATAGCTGTAGATATAGATTTCGGGTTTTTCAAAAACCCCCGGGAACTGTGGATTTTTCCAGGATAAAAAGTATGTTTTAAGTTAAGTTAAATTTCAGCTAAATCGGTTCAGTAGTTGCGACGTTATAGAGTAACAAACATACAAACATCCAAACTTCCACATTTTCACATTTATAATATTAGTAGGATTATATTATGTGTTTATTACATATATTCAAGGTAATCAGGTATTCACATACGTAAGCCTACCTAATATTTACCTACTTCTAAATGTAGATATACTGTTTCTTACTCTATTATTTAACAACATTCGACCCCTTTTATCAAAAGATTGAAAAGAAGGACTAAGCATTGCCACACTAAAACAAATGACAACATTATTCAGTCTCAAGAAGTAACCCTCAGATCCGGGGAAAGAAAGAAAATTCAATCTTTAAAAATCAGCCAAGTGCGAGTCGGGCCTCGCTCTTTCAGGGTTCCGTACATAATTATGAACAATATAATATTTTGGGTCTAAGAAATATTTAATTTCCGAGCTAGACATCGCAACAAACCGTGAAAGAAAAACCCAAAAAAATGTTCGTTTATTTTGGTCACAGCTTATAAACTATTTAATAAATCGTTGTTTTCAGTATTTGTTGTTTAAATAGAGCATATAGTACATAATATACTGAAATATCATATTCCCAACTAGTTTAGTTTTTGAGATAGCCCCCGTCACAAAAATGGTCTAAAACTGACAACTTTGATGGCCTCCCATTCCCTTATTTTTTGAGATAAAAATTAAAAAAAATTTATATTTGTACTCTACTTAATGAGCTCTAAACAATGATACCCCACAAGCTAGGGTAAAGAAAATTTTTTTTTTTCCGGCTCCTTTTTCATGTATGGGAGCCCCCCTGAAAAATAATTTAATTCAATTTCTAATTCAATATTTGATTTTGGGTTAACGTTTTACACTAAATACCAAAATTTCAGGTTTGTAACTCATTTCGTCTGCGAGCTAGAGACCTGTGACCGGCGGACAGACGGACAGACAGACAGACAGACAGACAGACAGACAGACAGCCGAGTGACATTAATAGGGCTCCGTTTTTTACCCTTCGGGTACGGAACCCTAAAAACGGGTTCGGGAGTCCGGGCGGGATCAACAATTGACCCGCTTTCGAGCTTCGAGCGTATGCAAATGGTACTCCTCTGAAGGGATGTACTCGTATCTACACTTAAGGAATGAGTTGCCCACACAAGCTTTTGTTACTTCACGACAGGAAAGTGATGGAAAGGAAAGTTTGCGCTTGTTAGTTTTGTGAAATTTTCAAAGCTATAGGCCAGGAAAATTCATGCCAAATTGGTGGTGCTTGGGGTCCGCTTGGTTGCTTATTTTTCCTGCATATTTAACAGCAGGAGGGCTGACAGGGCATAGCACATGCTGCTTAATGTACCATTTTTGGGCTTGTTGTACCACTTACATATTTTGGGGTGTCAGTGGCCCAAATTCCACCTATGTGGCCAAAGTCAACCTCACTTGCGCGCGGTGCACCCTGCCAATATGCTAACGAGGCCCTGACGCTCTCAGTCCCCTTTAGGTACGGGTCTTTGTGCCTGATACCACACAACGTAATCTGGATGGTATCATCGCTTTGTGGTAGGATTCTACCCCGAATCCGCCTGGCTAGCGACCACACTTCAGTCGTAATCTGCCGCAAAGCATCCGTGTGTTCCGGCAACGAGCTGAAGAGCCAGTCCCCTTCATCAAAAGCCGGCAACGCATTAGTGGTTCCTCAGGTGTTGCTAATGTTCATGGGCGGCGGTAATCACTTAACATCAGGTGACCCGCTTGCTCAGTTGCCCGCTATTCCTATAAAAAAAAACCATCAAATTTGACTGTTTTGCGGATTATAGCAAAATAATTTAAACTTTTAATTTCATATATTATGGATTTCCGCAAAGTAACGCCTGCTTCTATTCAATTTATATACTATATATTGTACAGTAAATGCAGAAACGCCACAGTCACACAAATGCAATAAGCGGTCATCATCTGTCGTCTATAAATAGCCTCTATTCCTCCGAATGAAGACGTCGGCCAATTCACTTTACGATCGAAGTTCGTCCGCTATCATTATTCCTAGTTTGTCTCGATATGGAATCACGGTGTTACAAGTCTGTTTACAAGCATAAACTAAAAAATGTATATATATTTCTATTATGGATTGTATATATAATATTGATATTTATAATGGTTATGTATATGATAGTTATTTATGTATTACTGAAATAGTTAGGTACTTATTAATTATATTATATTATATTATATTATATTATATTATATTATATTATATTATATTATATTATATTATATTATATTATATTATATTATATTATATTATATTATATTATATTATATTATACTACTTCATTCTTCTGTAAATGCGTGTAAGTACTATCCAACACACCTAGTTTCTCCTTTCACCAAAGGTTGCCTGGTAGAGATTGCTGTGAGCAATAAGGCCGCCTTTGCATACAATTATTCTTTTAGTTTTAGTTTCTTTGTCATGTTATGTAATATTTTTTTGTGTGCAATAAAGTATTTCTATCTATCTATCTATCTATCTAAAAATCAAAAAAACCCCCGACATTCGCCATTTTGTGGCAGCGGCCATCGTGGATTTGCAATAGTGCTATTCTACTAGTCAAGCCCTTTCATTTGGTACCCATATTAAGGGAGTTGTGAAAAAATATGTAATCCGCCATCTTGGATCGATTTTCTTCAAACATAGCTAACAACACTCGACTAATTGACCTTTCAAACAAAAAAACCGCATTCAAATCGGTCCACCCGTTTAAGCGCCACAGGGGAACAGACAGCTACACACACACACACACACACACACACACACACACACACACACACACACACACACACACACACACAAACGTCAAACTTATAACACCCCGTCGTTTTTGCGTCGGGGGTTAAAAAAGAGAATCGGCGTGGCCAAACAGTGAACTAACGCGCTATAGTATTGTCACAGTTTAAATTGTACTTGTATTGCGCGCGCGGGCGTGCGTGTGTGCTCGCGTGCGTGTGTGTGTGTGTGTGTATGTGTCTGTTCTACCGTAGCGCTCAAACGGATGAACCGATTTGAATGCGGTTTTTTTTTGTTTGAAAGGTGAATTAGTCAAGAGTGTTCTGATGCAATGAGCAATGTTTGATGAAATTCACTGTTTTGAACTGACTACTCCATATAGTAATGGAATAGAAAAGTTATTTATACAAATAACTTTTTACAAGTGCGTATGAATCGTCAATTGAGCCTTCCACTGGTTCGGAATGCCGTTCCTACTGAGAAGAACCAGCAAAAAATTCGGAGGCACTTTATGATGCCAAAATGAAGTACTTATCTAGATTTTAAAGATGACACGAGCTGCAATGGCACCAACGTGAAGTGATCCACTCGAAATAAGCGTTGTGGTGTGTGCTAGGCTAGGAGTGGGTACTGGGTACGACAGTACTATTATAGTAGGATGTGCGGGATTTGAACCTACGACCCAGTTTGTTTAAGTTGGTCTCGATTACGAGTAATTAGGTACCAATCAGTTTGCATAATGCAACTATCGCGGTAATACACTAAAATTCAGTACCTATTACATTAATTTTAGCGATCTTTTAGAAAATCTCTAATTATCTACTAATTATACATCAAATAATTCACAACGATTAACGCATCTGTCGTTTGAATTTCGTATTCTTTTTCTTCTTTTTTTTTTTTGCACAACCGCAAATCGTAAATAATATTACCACTACAAAAAATCCAAAAATAATGGTAGAAAACTAACACAAATAATTATCATGGTAGGTATGAGCAAAATTCACAAAATTGTACCCATTAATTTTCAAGGCATAGTATTGGTGATCAATATTACCGGTTAAAAGAAAAATCCTCAAAACTGGGGAAAATTACGCAAGTGTTTTTAAAATGTTATATATTTTTATGACCGGTTAAGAAACCTTTAAGCATGAATACGTGTCAATGCAAAGGTGCGAAACGAAAGATTCTTAGATACGACAAAACAAGTAAGCTTACCAAGCAAGTAAGCTTTTAGCCAACCATCTTTCAAAGCCGTATCTTTGAGATCCTTCTCAATTTAAACTTGCTACGTCAGAGAGTACTTTTCGACTTACAAAACATAATTAGTGAGTGTGCAAGTTCGCCGCTTCTGCCAGCTATATAATAATAATTGGTAGGTAGGCACCTAGCTATTCCCCTTGATTTATCTGAATTAAAACATTGTCAATTCACTTTATGAATGTAATTATGTATTGTTTTAAAAGCGATAAATGAGTTAATTGAAGTGATTCTTTTCTTTGTTTCTGATAATTTATAATCAAAGTATACGTCCTATATCTACCTAATGGAATTGTAAAACTCTGTAAACCCATTTAATGATAAAATATCAGGATGGTATTATAATATTATTTTTTTGATTGAACTTGCGAATTTCTAGGTATGCATTTAAACATAGAACTAGTAAGTTAAAAGCTTAAACGTAGAACTAGTAAGTTAAAAGCTGTACCTTGGAGGTCAATCATTCTTCTCATATATATAAATGTGTAGGTATTCCTCAACATTTGTCTGAACTGAGACATCGCCCATTTATTTTATGAGCATGCGATGGCTTGTATATTGCAAATTGCAATAGATTTTATCTTGAATAAAGCATACAAGTCTAGGCTTTGTCTAAATTATACTTATAAAGGTTTTACTTGACCAGTTATACAGTACAATGTACATCACATCTAAAATATTAATGACTACTTTTTTCAATTTTATATATAGTTCTAAAGAAGCCAAAATATAGTAGCTTATTTAATAGCTGTTTCATTAGTGGGAAACCAGTGAACCTTTTCGGATTTCAAAATTAGTCGAGCATCGCGTTCTAGATTAATACTATTTAAAAGTTTAAAACTTCAAGGGTGTCTGGCAGGGGGTAGCAACTTAATAAATGTCCGGCAATGCATGACGTGATTTTTAATACTATTCCGAAGAAAATATAAAAAAATTAGACTTTATACTTTGACGTAAGATTTTTTACACCTTTATTACATGTTATGTACCAAAGTTACCATGATCTAACCTTCATAATCGCTGATAGTTCCTCCCTGTGTTAGGGACAATACACAAACTTTCAGCTTTTATAAAATAACGAAGGTCTGGCCGTCGTGGGCTCTTGCTCTAAAAGTGCCATTAATAATTAGAAATATCGAACCGTAGACCTAGGTATATTCGTAAGCACAGCAAATACCTACTAAATGATCGGTTTGAGGCTGCAGATTTCCGAGCATTTATTTAACTAATTGCTTCTTATTTGTATAGTTAGATGCCTTTACAGTTCAAATAATGCAGACTTTTGGACTTAGATATTGAAATGCAGACTCATGCTGAAGATCTTGTGTTACTATACAAGGAGAGCATTTTGAATGATAGGAAGCGGATAGATAGGTACCTACTTTACAGGCTAAAAGCAATGCGGCTTGAAATGCAATGAACTTTAAAATAAAAAAGATAAAGACTTTGTAGGTAGATATTATGTATATTTATAAGTCTGATACAGTCTAAGGATATAGTTAAGAATTTATTGGCAAAGAATCAAGTTGAGTCGAGATTGTTAAATCTTATCGGATTGTCGCTACATCCTCGTTTCGATAAAGGATGCTTAAATATCGGAGAACTTTTAATAAGAGATAAATTTTTGATTGTTATGTTGGAACCTTGCAATAATTGGCCAGCAACCAGAGTAACTAGGTAGGTAGGTAATTAATGTTAATCTGATTTTGAGAAAGAGTCATTTATTGAGTTAATTGGCGGTTATTTTCAAAGAAACAAGAACCTTTGTACATTTGGAATATATATATAATATAATATATACCAACCTAAGCAAAATTTTAAATTTTACCTTAGTCTGATTGGACGAATAAAATAGGTACAAAGGTAAACACCTAGGTACGTATAAAAAAAAATTTGTTCGTTTTCTTACGGTCGCCTTGTGTGTCTCGCCGCCTCCGCCGCGCGGTGTTTTGCCAAAGGTACCGCCGTGACTTCAAAGCATGCCGCGTGGAGTGTACAGGCACAAGGGGTTTTGGCGTTTTATACCTACTCATATTTTTTCATTAAAATTCTCTTTCCTTTTTATATTTTTTTATATTCGTATTTTATTACAATATAACCATAAACATAAAATATAATATTCTCATGAACACGGGTCTTCTCTCAAAATGAGAAGGATTCATAGTCTACCACTCTGGCCAAGTGCGGATTGGCAGACTATTCGGAGATTCTGTTAGAATAGAAAAATAATTACAAACAGAAAAAAGTAATAAAAATAAAAGCAGAATACTAAGAGCACCTGCGCCTGTACCGACACTATGTTACCGAACGGACTATACTCTTATTATTTTTCCAAGGGTAGCTAGTGAAATGTCGATAACCACATTATAATAATATTGATCGTAAAAATTAAGAATGTGCTAGGTACTTAAATATTTTATGGATTCCAAAATGTACTTACAAGTATATATTAACTAAGTAAATTAAAAAAGTGTTATTATCACTTAACAGGTTGAGAAATCATTCCAATTGGTAAATACTAAATTTAACCTACCTCAAATTAATGATAAAGTAAGTAGGTATTTTTTTACCTTAAATTACCTACAACATTACTTGGGTAGGTAATAGGTATGTTACTTGGTTAGGTAGCTACCTAAATCTTCAATCTATATTATGTAGTTATGTAGGAGGTTTATATTTTCTCCTACTATAGGTATATAAAACTTTTGAAGATTTGCAGATTTAGGGTATGAATTTTGTACCACGGGCGAAGCCGGGGCGGACCGTTAGTTAAATTATAATGAGCACTCAGAGTCAACGTTTTACACTTTTAAGTATTTTTATTTCTATCAAAATGTATACTAAGTATACATAATAATTACGATAATAACATAATTAAAAATATTTTTTTTAATAATTAAATGTATAAAAAATAATACTTTTTTATCTTATAAAATATTCATGGTTTATTAATTATTTATTATAGTGGTTGGGGAAAAAAATAACGTGATTAAATAACAATGGTATTAATAGACTTCTTTATAATATGGACTTACCAACACTTCATGGTGCGTCCGATTGCCTCTGTGAACCCATTGGACGTTGGGAGGTGGTATCACCAGCAGTCCACCACAAGGGATCGTAACATTCGTGCCCTTGTCTGCGGCTACTTGCCGAATTTCGACCTCCTCGCCCAAGGTTCGCGGAACTGGCACACAGAAATAAATATAATGAATATCCGTGAAAAATTAAACTCTTTAATATTTGAGTATGTAACTATTTATCATTTAATTCAATTCTATTTACCTTTTATGCCGAGGCAGAACAGAGGCACCAATATGCTTTTAAGAAACATACTTCTATGTCTACATCTAAACTCTAAGAAAAAAATTCACAATCACTATGTAAACGTGAAGTAAAGAAGATTTTTTTCTAACTAGTTTATTACATTACACAGATTTTTTGCGACGGAAGGCGAAAATAATAGGAAACAAATCTCACTACTAACGTCCTCACTCCATTGATATAAATCATAGACTAATTTCTTTTGTTGATTTTTGTCAATTTGTGACAGTTTAAATATTGTTGCCATATCAAAATTTCGAAAACTACCATTTTAAAATGAAAACAGCTGTCATCTGTCAAGTAATTGTCTATAGGTAGACGAATATGACAAGTGAGTTGTCATAGACAAAAAATATAGATTTTCCTCAATCCTCATTCCTCGGACATGGCCGCTGTATCAGCAATACAATACCTGCAATGTTTTGTATATTCATATTTATTTTTTATAATGAATAAAGGGTTTTTTACTTATAAGTAGTGATTAGCGGATTGTGTATAGTGTTGTGATATTTGTAATGGATGCAGAGAGCGAGACCGAAAAAAAGAGAATCCGTGATGCAATTCAGACTATAGAGACCCTGCAGTCGATGATAGACGTTTCGGCGAAGAGGCTCGAGGGTTTAAGGACAGTATGCTCGACGAGCGCAGAACTGACGCAGCAGGAGATCCGGACCCTGGAGGTAGGGAGGCTGTGATCAGTTTATTACTTGTCTGTGTAGTGTATTACTGTCTGGAAGTACGGTGTTGCCCTTGAACGGCTTGCCAGGCCTGAACCTCAAGGCCTACGAGCTCAAGGATCTCTGTATTAGTTCATTGCCGCCGTAGAAAGTGTGAGCGCGCGCATATCCAGTCGCCTTGAGTTTAAACCGCCCTATTTTACGTAGCCGAAGGTTGTTACGTTAGTGTACTACGATTTTACTATGAAACGATTTTAGCTTACAGATGTTTTAGTTTAATTTAGGAATTAATTTATAGGTATTTTAGTGCTCTTTTTTAGTATTTTTGTTGATTAAAAAAAATAGTTTACTTACATGTAAAGATTATTCTCTAATTTAGTTTCGATTCATTAACTAATTTGAAGAAAAAAAAAATTAGAAAATATTTACAAGTCGTATTAAATCACTTTTTTAAACATTTAACTGAGTCATTGCATGCACTTGGTGGTTTCACCCACCTACTTTCACGATTTCAATTATAATATCAATACAATACTTATTTTGCAATTCAATGGCTATAAATTTACATATTTGGGACACAAGTTCTTTATAGGGATAGACAATAGTGGTCCACACCAAATAGGGGTTCTATAGCAAGTTGGATGGGAAAGAAAAAAATGGCTAAAATTTTTCCTGTTTTATGTTTTGGATCATAATAATATTATTGGCAAAAGAGGCAGAATTCATCCAAACCAAACTAAAAGCCATTTTATTATAAATTATGCTAAATAATTTTCCAAAGTTATCTATGATTGTAAATTACCACAGAATCACACCAATCACACTAATATTATAAAGGTTAAATTTTATGTGTATGTATATGTGTATGTTTGTTACTCTTTAACATCGCAAATACTGAAGAGATTTGGCTGAAATTTGGAATGGAGATAGATTATGCCCTGACTAAACACATGCGACTTTTAATCTTGAAAAAATCCACAGTTCCCAGGGATTTTGAAAAAATCGTTTGCTATAGCAATCAAGTTACAGTGAATGTGGAACATAGAACTCTTGAATTTGTAAAATATTGAAGAATGCCTAGCTATAAATCAAACCTTAAGCACCTCATTGCTTAGTGAGTAATTGAACTGCTTTGCCATACAGTGATTTAAATCTTTTCTAACATGATAATAATTGTTTACAAACACATAATATTGATATTATGTATACAATCTACATATTAAAAGTAAACTTTGTCTAATCAATTTGCATGTTTGCATGTTTTATGTGTTTGTTTTTTTAATATTAATGCACTATTTAATTCACTGGGGTTTGTATTGCAATGCACAGTGTGCATTGTAGTCAGAGAGTTATGGTGTAAACTTAGTCTGACTGTTGTACAAGTTCATCTACTATATAAAAATAAGTCGGGTTTTCCTTCCTGACGCTATAACTCCAGAACGCATGAACTGATTTCCACGGGTTTGCATTCGTTGGAAAGGTCTCGGGCTCCGTGAGGTTTATAGTAAAGAAAATTCACGAAAAAATTTCAACAGAAAAGCGGGAAAATCTTTTTTACAAAAATACATACAATCCTAAATTTTCACCCTTCTACGATCAACCCTTATTTTTTAATTGCGATATTAGTACTTTGATGACCGGGTAGGTTGAACTGATGTCAGTATGTCACCGGGCAGGACGACGTCTGCCGCGTCCGCTAGTCTTTTATAGTTCTTGCTTTTATATAGGTTTTCAGGGATATATTATTTTGATACCTGTAATTGTGATTGTGTTGATGTGGCTGATAAACCGGAGGTTCGATTCTTGATAGAGTAGCCAGGGAAAATACAGCAGCCTCATGCTTGCATGGAGCTTTTTAAATATTCAAGCTGATCTGTAACTTTGATTGTAGCATGATTGAAGGACAAACCAACAAACAAATTATTTTGCATTTATATTAGTAGAGAATAGGGATGACTTTTAAAGTGTAAAAGCATTTTTCAACTGTTCATTAGTGATTGTTTAAAAGGGTTAACAGACACTGTGGTTAAAACAGTTATAGTTTCATTAATGTGATAATGTATTATATTATAAATTGATGAACGCAGGCCGCACGCACGAAAAATGTTGTCCGAAGACTCATTGTCATGTTCCACGCCAAGCCAAGCTTGAAAGCAAAAGCATGGAACAAGTGATAGAGAGGCAATGTTTTCTTATGACGTTATCACGTAAATTATCGTCAATAAACCGACTTTACAGACAACCAATTTTTTTTACAGAGCAAACTGGTGAAGCACTTCTCACGACAACTAGTCATCAAGGCGCAGTTCAAGGAGGATATACAGCGTGAGCTCGGACATGTGCCCAGCCTGCGGCAATGGCTGCTTGTTGTGGGGCTCAGTATTGATGCTATAGAGGTGAGAGGTGTAGCAGATAACATTGGACTTACCTTTGGATCCCCTGCTTTACTTAAAGAAGTTCTTGGTAACCTGGGCTATTTGGTTTGGCTTGGGCTATTCAAGCAAGCTATATTGGCCATTCAGGCTGTAGCACCAACTCAATGAGAAATGTCCTTCTCACAAAATCTTTGTCAACTGATAGATGTTTGTTGCTGGACTCTTGTGGTAACTTCCACATGCCTCATTTCTTGTATCCAGTGGCTCCCTGTGACTAATTTCATGTTTTTTTTTTTATTTAACTACAAGTTAGCCCTTGACTGCAATCTCACCTGATGGTAAATGATGATGCAGTCTAAGATGGAAGCGGGCTAACTTGGAAGAGGTATATGTATAGTGTATACCCCTTGTCATTCACATTGTACTTCTTCATCAACTGATAGATGTTCATTGTTGGACATAAGTCTGTGGTGACTTCCACACGACTCTTGTCTTGAATCCAGTGGCTTCCTGTGGCTGATTTCATGTTGTCTGTCCACCTGGTCCCCACTAGGTTCGCCAATATTGCCAACATTCCATCACCTTTAGACCCCAACATCTATAGGTTCTTTGAGCTAAGTTCCCCCTTTACCACTCTGCCACTTCAGTTTCGGTTTTGAACAACAGAAGCAACCATCAAAATATAGAAACAATCAATATATCAACTCAGGCATAACAGAACAATGCAGAATATAACTTGGTTTGATGTTTTACTTCAAATCTGAAAGGCTTCCTACAAGCATACTACTGAACAATTTTTGCTGACATGCCCAGAGAAATTTTACTGGACTCTTGAATTTATGGTTCCCTACTGTACCTAAAGCAATTACACTACAGCAATACTTCAACAATAATGCAGGCTGATGTACATGTTTACCTGTTACTTTATATTGTTTCTAGGTGGTACTCTCACGGGTATCGACACTTGAAGCCTTGAGGGAACGATCGGATTGCGAAATGCGTGTCATGTTGCGAAGTGCCCGGGATGAAGAGGTGTTGCGGCTCATCCGGGCGATGCAGAGGCTAAAATCATATACAGGCGAGTGTCGCATTTGTACTGCCTCCTAATTTACTATTGAGGGAGTTTCTGTCTTGTTACAGACAGTGCATATCAGTCAATTGAGCCAAAAGTAATGTTAGATAAACGATGTTGGTAAATTCAGAAGTAACTGATTTTAGAGATCCGCATTTGTCCTTTGCCATTCCGCCGTAGATCCAAGAAGAGCACACATAGATGTTGGTCTCGTTTTTTAATGAGTAATACCTGATGCTTATGTTAATATGATAATGTTGAAATCTTACTTAACTCATTGTCAAGTAATTTGGAAGAATCTAGGCATCCACAGACTTAATATTGGAAGAAAACCCCTTTATGTGTTTAATGGCAAGGGTCTTGAGTAACGACCCTGAGCAATGAGGGATACGACGTGGAGAGAATTTCTAGATCTTATTTCTAAATAATATCTCGTAAACTAAATTGATAGCTGAATATACTGCTTTTCTTTTCATAATTCGGAAAAAGATATTATTATATTAACAGTTGTCAATTTAATTTAGTTTAAAGATTCTGTACAACAGAATAAGTACTGACTCCAAATTAATTTGACAGTGATTTGAACGACGATCGAATTCTTTCAGATGCCCTAGCCCGTGGTGAAGGTGCGGCGGAACTGCCTCTGTACTGGGATTCGTGGGAACGACACGGCCGAGGCTCTCCGAGAGCCAGAGATGACCGGAATTCTAATCATAAGAAAGGTATTTATTTCACTAACATTCATCTGCTCTGCATATTATTTAAGGCCAGGAACATTCAGTACTTCCGATTTTTATTTCTTCGCTCATTTTATTTAAACATAGTTTCATTATTATAAAAACTTCATTATTGTAAATCAATCAATCAACTAACCCTACTGATGTGACGTTTTTTGAATGGACAAAGTTCGAAACTCACGTCAATTAAATTTACATGTGCCCTTAAATTCAAGGAAGTTTAATTAATTGGATATACCTGATGCTGTAATATCTGATAATGGAACACCATTCGACTCTGTTTAAAATGTAAATATTCGTAAAGTGACTAACTTTGTCGGGCTAAAAAAATGCTTGTGATGTCATCAGCACAGGCTTCTTGTACTGAATAACGTGTTGATCCAAGTTTTTAAGAGCTTCTTTTTTAAGATTCATCAGATTTCATTATTATCAACCCATTACTTACCGGCCCACTACAGGGCACGGATCTCTTCTCAGAATGAGAAGTTTAGGCTATAGTCCACCATGCTGGCCAAGTGCGGATTGTTACACTTCACATGCCTTTGAGAACATTACGGAGAATTCTCAGGCGTGCTGGTTTCCTCACTATATTTTCCTTCGCCGTTAAAGCAAGTGATATTTAATTGTTTAAAACACACAACTCCGAAAAGTTAAGAGGTGCGTCCGGGAATCGAACTCAATCCCCTGGACAGAGGCCAGTGTGTTAACCACTTTTCAACACAAATGCCAAATTAATCTAAACTACGGGTAAATACCACAGTAAAAATGATTGTTTGTTGGTCGAAATTTCGATCCAATTTACATTAGACATTAGATTGTTGTTAAACCACGAAATAAGGCTTAAATAATTTTTTAACACAATTGTCAACTTTCAAACACATTGTCAACAGGTGGTAAATCCCCCACAACGCCGATAAACAAGAGAAAGCAGAATGTCCACCTCCCCGCGCCGGCCACCCTTACGAAGTCCCGCTCGCACGAGTCGCAACTTTCCGTCAAACCGGACGCATCTGATTTGAGGTATAAAAAAAAAAAATATATTCTTGTGGCGAAAACAATATTTGTACAAAATCTAAAAAGTAGGTAGATTGTTAGCATTTGATTATAGTGGATAGTAAATAAGTCTTGCGTTCTTCAAAATCTTTTAATTTTCGTTTACAAGTATGTTTTATGTACAGCGGTTACAAATCGTATCTTTTCGCGCTTAAAAGACAAATCCTCTCCTTATATTGTCATATCGTATTCGTTGACACTAGACTGGTGTAGCGCATATGTGGACCAATAGCGATAGACGTCGTTTCGTTTCACGCGTGAACACACAATATAATGATGCCAATTCTGTTGTACACAATCTCTAAACTAAAATTACATGCTATCCTTTTCAATAACGAACATTGTGTAAATTTTTTTGAATTAATTTTGTAGTACCTTTTATAGCTATAGTTCTGTGTATTTACAGAATAAAAAGAATTTAATACTTAGGTACTAATTATATTAAATATTTTGTGTTCCAGTGATAATAGTCAATCTTCAGCAGTTGGAACAACAGAGGGCAGTCCGCCCGCTTCGCCGAGAGAACCCGAGCCCGACCCGCCGCCCGCTCGATACCATAACGCCATTGTGAGTGTTTCACTTTACCCAAAGGCCCATAGGACATTTCGAACAGATGGAATAGAATAGAAAAGTTTTTAGTCAAATAAACTTTTACAAGTAATTTTAGTTTATCAGTCTACCAATGCTAAAAGCTGAAACGGAACCATCGATAAAAACTGAAATAAGGGTAATGCAAAACACCATTTGTGGAACTTTCAGTTGTAATCCTGATGACCATGGACCACCTGGAAAAATTACTCAAAAACGACTGGACCACTTTGGAATATTGTCCGAATCGGTCCAGGCGTCTTTGAGTAATCGGGGAACATACATAAAAAGATTCCGACAAATTGAGAACATCCTCCTTTTTTTAAAGTCGATTAAAAAACGATATTCCACATTTTTTTTTTTGTGAATAAAAAAGTAAAACTAATTAAGTCTTTTTTATCATTCAGATCCCGAACGCGGGCGTGCCCCGCTCGCCGCGAACGCCTACCGTGAGCGGGTGCATGGCGCACGACATCGCTCATCGGTTCACGAAAACCTTCAACATGATCGCCACGTGCGACTACTGCGACAAGCAGATGCTGTTCGGCTCCGGGCTCAAGTGCAAGGAGTGCAAGTTCAAGTGTCACCGGTGAGTGTGAGTCCACCACGATGCGAGCTAAGCGTAGATGTAGTACATCGCGCACCGGTTCACCGATACCTTCAACATGATCGCCACGTGCGACTACTGCGACAAGCAGATGCTGTTCGGCTCCGGGCTCAAGTGCAAGGAGTGCAAGTTCAAGTGTCACCGGTGAGTGTGAGTCCACCACGATGCGAGCTAAGCGTAGATGTAGTACATCGCGCACCGGTTCACCGATACCTTCAACATGATCGCCACGTGCGACTACTGCGACAAGCAGATGCTATTCGGCTCCGGGCTCAAGTGCAAGGAGTGCAAGTTCAAGTGTCACCAGTGAGTGTGAGTCCACCACGATGCGAGCTAAGCGTAGATGTAGTACATCGCGCACCGGTTCACCGATACCTTCAACATGATCGCCACGTGCGACTACTGCGACAAGCAGATGCTGTTCGGCTCCGGGCTCAAGTGCAAGGAGTGCAAGTTCAAGTGTCACCGGTGAGTGTGAGTCCACCACGATGCGAGCTAAGCGTAGATGTAGTACATCGCGCACCGGTTCACCGATACCTGCAACATGATCGCCACGTGCGACTACTGCGACAAGCAGATTCTGTTCGGCTCTGGGCTCAAGTGCAAGGAGTGCAAGTTCAAGTGTCACCGGTGAGTGTGAGTCCACCACGATGCGAGCTAAGCGTAGATGTAGTACATCGCGCACCGGTTCACCGATACCTTCAACATGATCGCCACGTGCGACTACTGCGACAAGCAGATGCTGTTCGGCTCCGGGCTCAAGTGCAAGGAGTGCAAGTTCAAGTGTCACCGGTGAGTGTGAGTCCACCCTGATGCGAGCTAACGGGGCACCGCGTACTGAGTAAGGTTTCATCATTATCAACCCATTTTATCGGCCCACTGCATGGCATGGGTGTCCTCTCAGACTGAGAATGGTTTAAGGCTGTAGTCCACCACGCTGGCTTCTTCTTCTTCTTCGACTTGGTAGACTTCACACACCTTCGGGAACGATGTTTTCCTATTGAAGATTCACTAAACGTTTTGTTTGTTGCAGAGATTGCGAGAGCAAAGTCCCCCCGTCGTGTGGCCTACCGCCCGAATTCGTAACTGCGTTCAAAGAAAAATTCCACAAAGATGGCAAGTATTTAAATATAATACAATAATTATCTCATTTAATTGTACACTCACTTAAATATTAACATCGTAAATATTATTATAGTAATTTTTTTATTTTTTATTTTCCGACCATGTTAAACATTTTACCAGTGAGTTCTATGGCAGGATGGCTGCCTATCGGATTCGCTAGTTTATTTATACTACATACATCCAAAGTATTGATTGGTTGATATATTAATTGTTTGTTGCCGCAGGTGGGTTGTACCTGACGTCGTCGGTGGGCGGCAGAGCGTTGATGCAGTCCGTGACGCCGATACGAAGACGCCCTCCCCCCGCGCCGCACCATCACACCGTATGTACCGTTAAACGTGCATCACACTAACAACCTGCCCCGGCTTCGCACGGGTAGTAATTACCCCCTTTTATGCCACCATACATTGTTTTGTTATATCTCAAAAGGCAGCATTTTCGATGACAGCTCCCAGGTGGCTTGACTTTTCGTAATTTTCAATATCGTCATATTTCAATCTATTTACATGAAACCTTAACAAATGATACACCTGTATAATGGTGAAAACCATTATACAGGTGTACCAAATGTAAATGTATAATGGTGAAAACCGTATGAAAATCCGTTCAGTAGTTTATGAGTTTATCGCGATCAGACAGACAAACGCGGCGGGGGACTTTGTTGTTTTATAATATGTAGTGATACATGCGTCAGGTGAAAATAACTCTGACCTTTGAACCTGGCGCATGATTTTAATGGTACGAAGTGGTGTCTGTGCCGCTGCGCTATTCGTTCGCCAGTAAATCTTTCGCTCCCAAGGTGTAGGAAAGTACAGTATCCGCTCTGACACATCCCGGCCATTGTCGTCCGGAGGTTCTTTTTACCTGACTTTTTACCTTCTGTACCCTCATAATGGTTATTTGTGGTGTATTAGCGATCTAGAACAAAAATTTCGACTTCGTGACTTCCGAACCGAAAGATACTTACGCCGAAGTCTCTTCAGAGTGGTCCAGACTGAAGACTCTCTTACTTCATGGATGGTCCAGACTGTTTTTCTGCATTATTCTTTTGTGTTATACAGGGTGGATAGGACTGAAGTCTCTTTTACTTCTGCATCATTCTCTTGTCTTATACAGAATGGTTCAGACTGTTCTTCTGCATTATTCTTTTGTGTTATACAGGGTGGATAGGACTGAAGTCTCTTTTACATCTGCATCATTCTCTTGTCTTATACAGAATGGTTCAGACTGTTCTTCTGCATTATTCTTTTGTGTTATACAGGGTGGATAGGACTGAAGTCTCTTTTACTTCTGCATCATTCTCTTGTCTTATACAGAATGGTTCAGACTGTTCTTCTGCATTATTCTTTTGTGTTATACAGGGTGGATAGGACTGAAGTCTCTTTTACATCTGCATCATTCTCTTGTCTTATACAGAATGGTTCATACTGTTCTTCTGCATTATTCTTGTGTGGTGGTACAGGGTGGTCCGGACTGAAGTCTCTTATACTTCTTATGCATTACTCTCTTGTCTTATACAGGGTGGTCCGGACTCGTCGTCAAACACATCGTCGTGCAACAGCTCGACGCCGTCGTCGCCCGCGCTGCCCGCGCCCGCCACGCCGCAGCCGCATCACGCGCACCATCCGCACCACGGGCACCAACCGCACCAACCGCACCAGACCCACCACAACTCCAAGCAGCAGTTCCACTTTCCAGGTAAGTGAATTTGCTCCTATATTATATTATCATGTCAGATAATATAATATAGGAGCAAATTCTTTGATACCGGAGAGGTTCTTAAATAACGTTGAGAGGAATACAAGTTTTTGACGTGATAACGCCTCATAAATCGATGAACTACGGCCGCACGCACGAAAAAGCATGACTCATTGTCACGTACCGCCTTACCGAGCGTGCAAGCGAGAGCGCGGAATTAGTGATAGAGAGGCAATGTTTTCAAGTTCAAACTCAAAATAAACTTTATTCAAAATTGGTACACCATTCACTTTTTGAATATCAATTTAAGGACAAGTGATGGTGATAATTACTTACGGAAACTTAAAGCTAAAACTACGAGGGTTCCAAACGCGCCCTGGTCTGAGAAGAGCCCCTTATGACGTTATCACGTAAAATTATCGTCCGTAAACAGACTTTACAGACAACTAATTTGTTTTTCCTAACCTTAAATTGTTAGGGGTATAATAAAATAATCATCATCAGCCCATTTCCGTCCACTGCTGGACGTAGGGTTCTCCCAGGGTGCGCCACACCGTCCGATTCTCTGCCTTTCGAATCCGATCCCGGTCAGCGACCCTTTTAAGGTCGTCGGACCACCGAGCCGGGGGCTTCCTACGCTGCGCTTGCCGGTTCGCGGTCTCCACTCGAGGACACGTCTGCTCCAGCGGCCCGATGGCCGATGACCGATGACTGACCGATGTCAATCATCGGCATCGGTCATCGGTCGGCAATAAAATAATCATATACTACGATTTGTCAGCTGTGATAGCCTAGTGGTTAGGACGACCGACTTCTAATCGGAGGTCGTGGGTTCGATCCCGGGGCACGCACCTCTAACTTTTCGGAGTTATGTGCGTTTTAAGTATTTAAATATCACTTGCTTTAACGGTGAAGGAAAACATCGTGAGGAAACCTGCATGCCTGAGAGTTCTCCATAACGTTCTCAAAGGTGTGTGAAGTCTGCCAATCCGCTTGGCCAGCGTGGTAGACTATGGCCAAAACCCTTCTCACTCTGAGAGGAGACCCGTGCTCTGTAGTGAGCCGGTAATGGGTTTGATCATGATGATGATGATGATGATGATGATTTGTCAGAGGTGAAGCCGCCTGTGTCGAGTCCCAACCACACGTCAGCGCTGCAGTCGCCGGCGAGGTCGCTGGTGCACCAGGACACCAAGGAAGACCTCACCTCCAGTACTAAAAGCGGTGAGATCTTGTTATTTTCTTCACATCGGGTATAAAACCAGCCTGCAGGTCGTTTCAGAACACTTCGATTACGGTTCGATTCTGTTTCGACAACTTCTCGGTCGATATAGTCCGGCAGCCCTGGAACAAATTTTTTAGTGATTAATAACAAGCTGAATTTTCGTGAGTAGGTTCGTTTCGACGAGACAACCAACTTTTTTATCTATGAAAATTCTCGATGAAGGTACGTACTCGAGTGCGCAGGTGTTAAAAATTTCGATTCGCACATGTGGGAAATCGTTTCACTAAAGTAGGACTGTATGTCCATTTCATTATACAAGTATTTATTAGGCTGCATGCAAAAAATCAGCTGGTTATTAATAATATTCTGCAGCGTCCTCCACTCCGAATATTTCCAAATAATCTACTATATAAAAATAAGTCGGGTTTTCCTTCCTGACGCTATAACTCCAGAACGCACGAACCGATTTCCACGGCTTTGCATTCGTTGGAAAGGTCTCGGGCTCCGTGAGGTTTATAGCAAAGAAAAACACGCGAACGAAGTCGCGGGGGTCAGCTAGTGAGGTTATAAAAATGACTAAACGTTATTAATAACTAGCTGATTTTTTGTATATATTCTAGGGCTGCCGTACTAATACGGTTATTCTGAATTGAAAATACATCTTACCGTACGATAACTTACCGAATCGATCGATAATTACGTTATCGATGTGTTCTGAATCGCCCTGCTGGTCTGTGGATAGTATTTTGAAATTGGAAATGAATAATGATTATGAAAATAATAAAATAATTATTTTTGTTGATTGCTTTGTCTTAAAATCAGAATAATAGGAAAATAATACAGCAGGGCGATGCAGAAGACTGCAGAACCGGGACCTCGTCTTGTCTGATCTGAGTCGGAATTAAAAAAAAAAAAACGAAATTGTACGATCTTGCTCTAACATATTATATTTGTTTCTTGATTTTACTCTAAAGGCTTGCGAAGATACATACGCGTTTCATGTTTGTGATAATTAGAATAAGTGATGAGAAAAAAGTCTATAAAGTAACATAAATTACAAATATATATTCTTTCAGCCGTTCTGAAGTTAAGCCTGTATAAATGGCCAAAAATTTTACTAACATACGTTTAGGTTATGCTATCGTAGCTTAATAATCAGTGGCAGTTATTTCTAAATCACAGACTGACACTTTGATTTTATTTATATGTACTTTTTCACAGAAGGGTCGGGTCGGGCGTCGCTAAGCGGGTCGGGGTCGACGGACGACTCGAGATGGCCGCGACAAAATAGCGTGAGTTATTTACACTATTGATGGGTCCGACTTACTGGTTACAGCAGACCTACGTTTTTCTTTTATTCAACTACAAATCAGCCCTTGACTGCAATCTCACCTGATGGTAAGTGATGATGCAGTCTAAGATGGAAGCGGGCTAACTTGGAAGAGGTATGCATACCCTGATCGGTTTCTACTCCCATACATGAAAAAGGAGCGGGCAAGCTAGGATAAGTAAAATTTTTTTTTTACTTATCCTAGCTTGTAGAGTATCATTGTTTAAAGCTCATTAAGTAGAGTATGAATATATATATTTTTTAATTTTTTGCTTAAAACATAAGGAAATGGGGGGCCATCAAAGTTGTCAGTTTTAGACCATTTTTGTGACGGGGGCTATCTCAAAAACTAAACCAGTTAGCAATATGAAATTTCGATACATTATGTACCATATACTTGTATTTAAACAAAAAATATTAAAAACAACGATTCATAAAGTAATTAGTAAGCTGTGACCAAAACACACATGTTTTGAGTTTTTCTTTCACGGTTTGTTGCGATGTCTAGTTCGGAAATTAAATCTTTCTTACACCCAAAATATGTTGTTCATAATTATGTTCGGAACCCTAAAAGAGCGAGGCCCGGCTCGCACTTGGCCAATTTTTTAATAAAATGTCACAACACACAACACAATAAAGTCTTTGTACATCAAAATCTCAAAAGGCATATTAAAGCTGTCGATGTTTACAAAACGAGCAAAAGGTCGACATGAGAGAACAGTGAGCTTCTCATTATCAATAACGCTTGAGATAACTTGTTTATTTCTGGCTTGTGTCTCATTTAATGTGTTGTGTTGATTTATGAATGACATTTCTTTCAATAATTTATTAGATTTTAATTATTTTCAACGCACAAAGACGTTTAATCGACACTGTACTACCGTTATAAATGCGAAAATAACACTGTGGCCAATTCTGTTGTACACGATCTCTAAACCTAAACTAAAATGACAGGTCTAAATTTATTCCTATCTCTTTCACAGTGCTCACTGCAGAAAAGGATAGCAATAGATTTAGGCCTGTCATTTTAGTTTAGGTTTAGAGATGTATACAACAGAATTAGCCAGATTGTCTGTCTGATTTTTTTTTTTTTTTTTTTTTTTCATTTTTCATTTTCATATCTTTCTCAATTTCAATAAAATATGTGTGTGCCGTTGCGTGGGTGCGTGAGAACGTGTGCATGTGTGCGTGCGTGTGTATTTTATTATACGGGTATTTCCCGTATAATAGTCACTGTTTTTTTGCTAACCAAATAAATACGATGCAACCTGTCAGAGGTGATTGTGATGTTCAGATGAATGTGAAAAAAAAAAAATAGTTTGGGAGTTACGACGTAACAGATGAGCTTACATAATAAAATCATGATCCATAACCCTACTTTAATCGATGTTAAATAATATATAATATGTAGGTTCACATTTACGACACGCATGACGCACTTGAGCTCCTCATATGCCGGTGTAATGTTTTGTCCCAACCTTAGAAATATAATATTATCAAGGATAGAACGGCGAAGTGGGAGGAAAACGCGTGCCAAATTGATGCACAGTTGTGCATAAATTTCCAAAATCACACTCAGCACGCACCGAAATTTTGACGTAGTTTTTTGTTTTAGTGTACAAAAATAAACGTGAAAATGCCATTTTGCACTGTTTGGAACCGCACAGTCCTATCACATGTGTGTATTTTTTGGCGCTCGTGAATTCTTAGACCACGTTCCCATGACAAGCGTTTAACGCGGTTACAACTATAACCCGCGTAATATAAGTCGACCGGTGACCTTCAATGCGCAGAAGTCGAAAATGAGGTATCTCGGGGTGTGAGGGGGTCGCGGGGAGGGCGTGGGGATCGTTCGTAATCACTGATTATCTCTCGCGGATCCCTCGTAAGCGCTGATTGGCTCTCCAATCGTATTGTGTCCCGCTCACTCGCACGACGCTGCGCGCACTTGAAGGTCACCGGTCGACTTACGTGCCGCGGGTTATACTACTTATTCTAGGCGTACACATCCTAACGCGCGTTAGCAGCTGTACGTAGTTGTTGCATGTAGTTGTAAACGCGAGTTAAGGCTTTTCATGCGAACGGGGTCTGTGAATCATTGATGATCACCGATCTACTCTACACATGTCTATGGTCCCAACGTACATCCTATAAGCCTCATGTCACACGAGTAGATAAATACAGAGGGGAATCTTCTACAAGCGGCCCGCTGTAGGTACACTCACACAAACACACTCACCAACGGTTCACGGACGCCCGCTCGGTCCATCAACCGGTTCAGTTGGATGACAAACGTGCGCTACGTGTACTACTACCTACAGCGGGCCGCTTGTAGAAGCTTCCCCTCTGTACTTATCTACTCGTGTGTTCATGTTACATTCGGTAGGCAGTGAATTGTCACTGCCAAGCTTTCTTATCGCTCGATACATCCGTTACTCGTGATAAATACGTTATGCAGTAGCCCTACTGTGATTGTGACAGTAGTTCGCGCGTGGCATTCCTTTGTTGGTGCTATTTAGTATCGTTCATTAGTTTTTAGTTTATTTGTGTAAAAATAAATTTCGTTTTGTTTTGAATTGTGATAGTTTTTTTTTTCGATCTGCTTTTATTAAGTGCTTCTTTTTTTGTTTGTCTCTGATGCGAGTTCGAGTTAATTCCGTGATAGTAAAGTATTTTAGTGTCGTTTACAGGAATTTTGTCTTGATTTGGGCCCGCGTGATTCCCGAATCAAAATTTTAACCAACTGGCCCTTACTTTTTATTACAATATTATGTCGGCTGTTGATTTTTATTGATGTTATGTTGCCTAATTAGTTTCCGGTTATTAAAATTATATTTATTTATTTTAATTAATATAATAATTGGCATAGTTATAAAATATGTTTTAACTTTTAATTTTAAAAATCATGCAGTGTAATAAATAACCAGTCCGCTGTTTGTGAGTTTAGACTGTTTTTAATCTTTAGTCGGTTTTTGAAATAGTACACTTTAGATTTGTTTGCGGTTTGGTGATTCATTTATTGTGATCATAAGATGACTGCGTTCTTACATCATCGGAGGATATTTGAGGAAGTGGGTATTTGTTTTTATACTAGCTTTTTTACATGCGACTTCGTATGCGTGAATTTCAGGTCTTTTAAAAATCCCGTTGGAACACTGCTTTTTCGGGATAAAAGTACCCTAGATCATCATTATTAATCCATTACCGGCCAACTACGGGGCATGCGTCTCAAAGTGGCTTGTGCCCACCACACCACGTCACGACGTCAACGTGAAAAGTTGCGGTGTCGCGGCGCGGCCCGTTAACATGACGTGCTAATTTACGTTACCGTGTCGTAAGTTATTACGTCACGGTTCCATAACGTTAAGTCGTTTTCGTGTCTTTTAAAATTCCGGTACATTTTTCACTCACGAACCTGTGATAATAGCAGCATAACTACCTAATCGCTAAGACAATTTAACATCAACTGACCGAGCGCATGAGCCACGTACCGCTTCCAACGTCGTTCGACGCGACGTTTCGTGGTGACGTTGCCGTATCGTGCAACAGTACATCACGCCAAAGCAACGCGCCGCGACACGTTCCACGTTGACGTCGTGACGTGGTGACGGGGATAAGCCCTGAGGGCGTGGACACATCGCCACGGCGCGGTGCCGCCACCGTGTAACGTTGCGGCGCTGTGCCGTGGAATGGCACGATGTCGTGCCGCGTTTCTACCGTTTCTAACTGAAACTTGCAGTTTTGTCTATCTTCTTATTTGCGTTCCCCAGTTGTCGATGAAGGAGTGGGACATCCCGTACGACGAGCTGAAGTTGTTCGAGGTGATCGGCACGGGGCGGTTCGGCACGGTGTACCGCGGCAGCTGGCACGGCGCCGTCGCCGTCAAGCTGCTGCACGTGAACGCGCTCAGCGACCACTCCGTGCCGCTCGACACCTTCAAGCACGAGGTGAGCGACACACTAAAATGGACCTTAGGTGCATTGTTTTAAGGCCCAAGTTCGTGCATATATTTCTACATGTGAACCCACTCCGTGCCGCTCGACATCTTCAAACACGAGGTGAGCGACAAACTGAAATGTACCTTAACAAGATGGTTATAAGGCCAGAGTTCATCCGAGCACGTCAACGCGCTCGGCGACCACTCCGTGCCGCTCGACACCTACAAGCATGAGGTGCGCGTCGAACTGAAATGGACCTTAGCCGCATTGTTTTAAGGCCCGAGTTCATCCGTACATCTGTGCGACGAAATTGCATCGTTTGATCGTACGATCGTTGACCGATTAGGACGATGCCTAAACTACATACTAGTATAGCCTAAACGAGGTTTAAACAACGTTAGATTAATATTAAAAGCGATCTGTTTGTGGTCAGGTGGCGACATTCCGAAAGACGCGTCACGAGAACCTGGTGCTGTTCATGGGCGCGTGCATGAAGCCGCCGCGGCTCGCCATCGTGACGTCACTGTGCAAGGGCATGACGCTGTTCACGCACATACACCTGCGCAAGGACAAGTTCACCAACAACAAGAGCGTCATCGTCGCGCAGCAGATCTCACAGGTACCTACGAAAGTTAACGCCCACTGACTTTTTTTCCCTGTATTTGTATGAGATTACAGAACAGGGAAGAGCGCTATACTAACTTGTCTCGTTGGACAGGGTAGAGTATACCCTGATTTCTAATTCCGTGGAATTCTGACAGCTGTCATTGTCATTTACCGGTGAGTTATTTGTATGAAGAACAGGGTTAACATCTACGAAGTATGATTTTACCCCAAACTACTTTAATTCCCTGTCATCATAAAAAGCCATATGCCGAATAATAATATTAGTCGTTTCGCCTTAAAATAGAAAACACCAAGAGTGGAAACTAGAAAGTTTACACTAATAGCAATAGAAAAAAAAGAAGCACATGAAAAAATTCATTCAAGAATGGAAGTCAAATGACATTCTCACCATGAAGTGTTTGTTAGGCATTTGTCACATCTACATGCGGCAGTTGATTTTTATTTACATAAGTTTTGAATTTTTATCTTTTCTGTGGGAATTGTTTTATCTCTGGTAACATTACGAAACGTCAGAATTCCACGGAACTACAGATCAGGGTATAGAGTTCGCCTCAGTCGATTATATCGATGGAACCGAAACACACATGTTTGATTGATGACTCCCTTGGTGTTGTGGGTTCAGGGTATGGGGTACCTGCACGCGCGCGGCATCGTCCACAAGGACCTGAAGACCAAGAACATCTTCCTGGAGAACGGGAAGGTGGTCATCACCGACTTCGGCCTCTTCAGTGTCACCAAGCTGTGCTTCGGGAACAAGTAAGAACAACACCTTTACCTAACGTGGGGGGCTATTCTCTAACTTAGTTACCAACAGAAAATGGTTGCCAATGAATTAGTTCGATATACATTGCTGTTTTAATGTGTGAAATGAAATCAATGTTTATATTTCACACAGTGAAGCAGCAATGTACATCGAACTGTTGGTAACTAAGTTAGAGAATAGCCCACCAAGATGCAAGATTTAATATAATAATTTGTTATTTCAATTTCATTTTATTGTACAAAATCTCTGAAATAAACCAAATTGACCAACTCCTTAATCCTGATGCTGCAGGGGTACTACTCTTCCAAATTTTCTGGATATCATCTAACTTTATTTATATATGGATTTCATCCAACTTTATTTGGGAATCGATATTGTAGGTACAATTGCCGGCAAACTTCTTGAGCATGAAGTGACATAGTGGGGGTAAGTTAGCGCATTGTACCTACACATCCGGGCAAAAAGGGGAAAGCGCGAGGCAGAGGTCTACTGATCTACCAATCACGCGCTCGATACGATACTCCCCGCCGTCGCGCCCGCACGCCCCACCAAAGGGACCTAAAATTCGCTTGTAACTATACCAAGTATAGACTTCATCATTGTATAACCCCCGTCACGTAAGTCGACCGGTGACCTTCAAGTGCGCATAGCATCGTGCGAGTGAGCGGGACACAATACAATTGGAGAGCCAATCAGCGCTTACGAGGGATCCGCGAGAGCTAATCAGTGCTTACGAACGATCCCCACGCCCTCCCCGCGACCCCCTCACACCCCGAGATACCTCATTTTCGACTTCTGCGAATTGAAGGTCACCGCTCGACTTATTTTCCGTGACTTGTACTCTGGTTCCCGACTCCTCAATCCGGATGCTGCAGGTTACTAGACCGCGTGGATTCAGGAATTGTCGATTGAATTCAGAAAACTAGTAACTAGCGCTAAAAGGTTTTACTTCAAAAAAAAATTTGTTTTAATATTTCTAGCGCGCGGGGCGACAGTCTAGGCATCCCGCCCGGCTGGCTGTGCTACTTGGCGCCGGAGGTGGTGCGCGCGCTCCGGCCGCACGCCTCCCTGCACCTGCCCTTCTCTAAAGCGACCGACGTTTACGCGTTTGGGTAAGTGGTTCCATTCCCGGCAACGGGAATTTATTTAAAAAAAAACTAAATTGTCTCTGGTCTGCTCTGGGAGGCCATGCCTTGTTACCACCCTATAGAGGCCATAACCGCGATAAGATAGAAATCGATCAGGGGGTTTATTAAAAACTGTCATACCCCTACCAAGTTACCCTGCTTCCATCTTAGACTGCATCATCACTTATTATTTTTTGTTTATTGACCGATTTTGATTATATTATTTTGTCAGCCTTTGCATTCTGTTCTGTATCATGTTCTGCAGTTTTTTTTTCAAATTAATAAAGAATCGAGGCGCTTTCATTTTTTTTTTTTTCATTGTTAGTTAGGGGTAAGACCGTTTGTGAGATAATCAGGTAGGGAAAAGTAGATTGTAAATCGTAGCGATTTTAACAGTTTTAATACTTACGTAAGAGGTTCACTTTAGACGTAATATATACTGAAAATATTATGTATTTACTAAGCATGAGTGTGGTGTCGATCGATCTAGCGCTCGCACGCTATGTAGTACAACTCACGGCAAATAAGTCGACCGGTGACCTTCAATGCCGCGTGAGGGGCTCGCGAGCAGAGCGTGGAGATCGTTCGTAAGCACTGATTAGCTCTCGCGGATCGTATTGTCTCGTTCACTCGTACGACGCTGCGCGCACTTGAAAGTCACCGGTCGACTTAACTGCCGGGGGTAATAACATAAGTTATTAAATAACACCAACCAATGCTGTGCCTCGTTAAAGACTCGGACCTAATCTTAAGCAGGATCTTAAACAGAATCCTAAAAGTAACAGATCCTAAACTTGTGTGAACAGGACAGTGTGGTACGAATTGCTGTGCGGGGAGTACCCGTTCAAGGGCCAGCCTCCGGAAGCCATCATCTGGCAAGTGGGCAAGGGCGTGAAGCAGTCGCTGGCCAACATGCAGGCTTCTAGAGATATTAAGGTAAGAATAACAGTACAGGCATATCTCGATATTGTTGATAGACTTTGAGCACAGAATACAATATATTACCTACAAAGTACAGAAGATTCACTCCGTAAAATCATTTAAATAAATAGCGACTCTTGTTACGATACAATAAAGTACAATTCAGATCGCAGTAGCGCTAACTACCCACCGTTATATTAACCTAGACTTTGTCTCTGTCTAACGCGCAGCTTTTATCCCTTCCGACTAAGGGTTGTTGAATGGGCGCGACCACCCGGAGCGCCCTAGGTACTTGTAGCGGTATACCTACAATGTCGAATGCGCCTGGCCTGCTTGGAGTATCGTAAAACTACCATCGAAGTAAAATGGACCTAATCTTCATGGGATCAAGGTTCGATTTCATCTATACATCTACAGCCAGCGCTCCCAAGTGGAACCTTAACGAATTTAAAGTCTGTAGTAATAGTATTGTTTTTATTTCCAGGACATCCTAATGCTGTGCTGGTCGTACAGATCGAGCGAGCGGCCCGACTTCCCCCACCTCCTCTCCACGCTGGAGAAGCTGCCGAGGAAGCGGCTAGCGCGCTCTCCCTCGCACCCCGTACACCTGTCCCGCTCCGCCGACTCGGTGTTCTGAGAGCGGCTCGCCAGCGCGGTGTGCGTGCGTCCTTAGCGTTGGTATTAATATACCTTAACTTCGAATAGCGTAAGGGACTATCCCTTTAATCACGAAATACCTTAGTACCTCAATGGTAGGCAAGGCTCACACCACTCAGGCATTTAAATAAAAAACGACTTCGACGCAATAAAGTGCAGTTCATCTCTAGTTCAGCCTTAACTTTATATTCACCTATAAAGCACCTCTCTTTCTATTGTGTAATCTTTTATCTCATCTGACGCCGGGTTACGCCTATATACTCACAGCTCGCTGATTACACAGCGAAGTGAGAACGGCCTGCTTAAGTATATATTATAGTCTCTTACTGAATTCGATTAATTAATAATTTACAGCCTCCGCACACTGGTCCACTAATGGCGACGACTAGTGGCCGCCACAAGTCGTGGAAGGGATTTTTCATACATTTTCTTGTGTTCAGTGTGCGATGATGATACCATATAAACGGCCACTAGTCGTCGCCACTGGTGGCCCAGTGTGCGGGGGCTGTTATCACGCGGCTATTGTAACTTGGGGTGACTATGCCGAAGAAAACGCTCAGGCGGCTAGCGCGCGCTCCCTCGCACCCGATACATCTGTCCCGCTCCGACGATTAGGTGTTCGCACGTTTGTAATGTTGGGACATTAAAAACGTGCGAACTGAGTCATAAATAATATTTTTTCGGACTTCTCGCTCGCACTCACTGGACTTACGGAACTGGAACCAGTTTCTCTGGTGTTGTGTGTAACAGTAAAAAAGGATTTGTCGATAGTCGATGATAACAGGTTATAAAGAGCGAGGGAGAGCCCTCACAACCCTATGATCGTAATCTTTTATTGCTCAGTTCGCACGTTTGTAATGTCCCAGCTATAGTCACCGCGGTATCTGGGATGCCTTAGCTCGTTATTATCCTTATAGTTCCTTCATAGATTTTTAAATAAAAGTTTGCGTGAGACAGAGTTAAAACAGGACCTAAATATCGCCTCTTTGCTTCAATAATGTGACAAGCCCAAAAAATCAATTTTTTGGACTTGTCACATTATTTGATAACTATGGTTTTAATTGTAAAATTAAAAAATGTGCGAATTTTTTTAGATAGCATATTTATTTATATATATATGTAATGAATCTTAGATCGACGGTTAAATATATTTAAAATATTAAATTATTATTATATAAAAATTATTGTATCTAAACAAATAGATATATATTTGTTAATTTTTGGAAGGTATAAAACGGCCTCCAGTAAATTTGCATTTTCCAAGATAACACACTATTGAAGCAACGAGGCGATATGTTCCTGATATAAATCTGTCTCAAGTCTGAGTAGGGTCAAAGTACGCTCTATAGGCCCTCAGCCTAAGAGAGGAGGCCTGTGCTCAGAACATTAAAGGGCTGAACGACAGAGGAAGGAATTAATATAACATGTATGTACTTGGAGACCTGCCCCCTGATTGTGTAACTTTTGACGATGAAATGGTATTCATTTGATGGCCTAAGGCCATTAAAGTAAAATATACCTTGAATGTATTGACTTAAAGTCACAAATTCAGTACAACTGATTTCAACATGGAGCGTTATGGATCGTACGTACATACCTAATCGTATAAGAATGTATACACGAAATTGAGCTCTATTTCAATAACAGTATGGTTTATTTTACTTTGATGCCTTAGGCCATCAAATGAATACCATTCATCGTCAAAAGTTACACAATCAGGGGGCTGGAATTAAAACTTACTGATAGTAAATTTGCCTTTTGGTGTACTGAATGTTAACCTTGTACCGTGCCGTTCTTTTCTAATTACTCCTAGCGGAAAAGGTCGGTGTGAATTTTTAAGTAAATGTAACGTTTGAATTTGTTACTATATTTATGTGTATAGTTTCGAAATTTCAACATATTCATATTCGAACCAAAACCGTTGCGTTCTACCCGCATTATTTAATTAAAAACAAACAAGCGTTATGGCCTGTTTTACCACATTCTGATAAGTGTTAGATACCCTGAACGTAAATTTTGTCAATTTTTTACTTTGTGTAGAGTGACAAAGAAAAAAGTTGTGAATAAGCTATCTGACACTTATCAGAAGATGGTGAAACAAGTCCTAAATGTGGCTAATTTTGTTGCACACAATCAACCTAAACTAAAATGACAAGGCTAAATATATTCCTATCTCTTTCACAATGCTCCCTGTGGAAAAGGACAGCACTATTTTTAAACTCATCAATTTAATTTAAGTTTAGAGATTGTGTAAACAGAATTAGCTACAATATTGCTGTAGATACACAAATACTAAATTCCGCAAGGAACATTGTGAAAAGGATAGCACTATTTTTTAGATCTGTCGAAATTTCAAGAATCGTGTACAACATAATTTGTACCATTGTCAACCATTAAGAGAATTTCGATATTGTAACTATTATTCATAGTTCAGTTTCACAGATATTGACTAATAAACAATTTATGAAATCTCTACCTGTTTATAACGGAGTCGATTCATATGTCTTCTCTGAACTAAATTTAGAGTATCTGCATTTGCATATTAGTTAAAAATTTTGAAAAAATTATGGGAAACGATTATTTCATTTACAACTTCTAAATGCTACCCATCAATTTAATACAACGGGTTACGAAGCTGAAGTGGCACTGATCGGGGCACGTAGATCGAAAAACTGATAGACGTTGGGGTCCCAAGGTACTGGAATGGAGACCTCGCACCTGAAACCGCATGTTGGTAGACACCTAGTGGTGAACAAACGACATCAGGCGAGTTGCAGTGAGCCGCTGGATACAAGCGGCGCAAGACCGCGTGGTGTGGAAGTCTACAAGAGATTGAAGTCCAGCTGGGAGGACGTCTATCGATGTTGATGCCGCAGACCCAACTAATCACTATTGCTCAAAAATGGCACCTAAAATTACAATGCGGAGACATGTAGTTGACATCACTAAACTAAAATTTGTTTGTCCGACCTTATTTAATTACATCGATATGAAAATGCGGGTACTCTAAAAAGTTCAGAGAATCGCCATCCGAATCGAAAGCTTAATCAATATCGTATATTTAGTATTCGCGTGAACGGGTATTCGACACTTAGTAAAATTTAGTTTATCGCAATGCACTCTATGATAACTGTAAATTATAATATTGCGTTCTGCGTCTATACTTGATCGCTTTCAGATATGGTCAGCAAAACAAGCTGTGTAACAGTTCAACAGACGTACTATGCTTAATATGCTTTTACTATGTGTGGAGAATTGATAGCATAAGCATTAAGGCACTGTATAGTGCGCAAAAATTACACAATAAGGGGGTGAGAGCGGTGACGTCACTATACAGTGCGCAAAAATAAAAATACACTATAAGCGGGTGAGAGCGGTGACGTCACTGTACAGTGCGCAAAAAAAATACATAATAAGCGGGTGAGAGCGGTGACATCACTGTACAGTGCGCAAAAATAAAATACACAAGCGGGTAAGCGGAACGGATATAAAAAAAGCTCTTAAGTATGGACGCAAGCCTTCGTCTTGATCTCTTGACTTAACGATAGATTAAATTATATTTTCGTATTTAAATATGAAAGTTGACTGTTGTTGATTAAAAAAAAAAGCTGTAAATATTGTATAGTGTTAATGGTTTTGCTGTGATGGCCGTATCCGAACCGAACTTCTTGTGGTCTTGTAAATAGTAGTCTTTTTTTTTTTCAATAATATTGTACCTACCTACCCTTCGAAATAAAAATAAATAAAAGAGTGTATTAGTAGTCTAAGCGAGGTATTAATTTAATAGTTGTTGTAAGTTATCATCTTTTATTTATTTCGCACGTAAACATTGGTACTAATTCTGTTGTATACAGTCTCTAAACTTAGCTGAATTGACGAGACCTAGAAATAGTGCTATCCTTTTCATTATGTTCCTTGCGGAAAGGGATAGCATTTGATTTAGAGCTGTCACTTTCGTTTAGAGATTGTGTACAACATAAAATTAGCACTATTGAGTCAGTATTTTGGTATTATAATAATTATTATTATAGAATTTGCAATATTCGATTCGACCATTTTCGTAAACGGAATATTTTAGCCGTTTTATTTTTTATCTTTTTGGCAGATAAATTATAATAATAATAATTTATTTGATCTTGTTATTTTTTTCTAATTCTGTATTTCTAATTAATCACCGATGTTAAAAGAGGGGTGTTATTTTGACCGCTTTGTCTCTGTGGTCAACATCATAGTACTCAAACGGAATGGTACATACGCGAACCTGTAGCCTTCTGCGCTAGAAAGGAAAGAGGCGTTTGTCGAACACTCTTTGTTCGCATTAAATTTTTATGCATTGTTTTTTGTATCATTCATCCGATTGAGCTGGCACAGATATTGCTGGCTGTTACCTACTTCTTTGGAAACGCGGGAACAGGTTCGTTGAAAATATCCACGTTTACTGAATATATCCACGTGTACTGAATATATCCACGTTTAGTGAATGATTTGCCCGTAGTCAATGAGTTGTTTATGTGTCGTGGTAATGTTAAATTTGTAAAATATAGTTCATATAATTATGGCGCCCCACATTTCAGAGGCTCTAGTGTAACTTTTCAGCTAACGTTAGATGTGCGTGAATCTGTCATTTAGAATGGAGATATCGATTCATGAGGAAAAATAAAATTAAAAAAAATGGCGGTCTTGTTGCGGCCGATCCGCCATTGTTGCGTAATCACTTAAGGCCTAGGCCGCACTGCGAAATTTATTCGCGCGAATTTTTCCGCAAAATTCTGTGACATATGGGAATGTATGCACGCACATGCGATTTAAAATTCGCGAGAAAAAATATATTAAAATGCGGAATATAAACCGCGCGAATAATTTTCGCAGTGCGGCCCCGCTCTAAAACGTGAACACACACACAAGCCCGTATCAAGACATCATATGAACGTATTCACCATTGTTTTGTTTAAATGACAGAATTACGCATTTAAACGTAAACTTGAAAATATACTCTCAGAGCTGATATACCTAGTAATAGATACAAACAATTGACTTAATAAGATTATTTTTAAATCTATACCATTGGTAAATTGTGCATGACGTCATTGTAGTTATTATTTATTTTATATATACCCACATAATATAATTATATAGCTGATTTTGACGATCCTTGGTACATTTTGGACCCCTCAAGGTTAAGGACGAATTCAGTGAAATTGTGCGCGCGTTAATCCGCTACAAAGTGACATTGACGACGCCAGAGAAAACCGCGCGTTTTTTTTCTGTATTTGTCCCGGACCTAATATGGATATCGAATGAAAGAGGCAAAATTAAGTGTCTGCTACACGGTTGTTGTCACCATTGCCGAAATAACGGCTTACAACTGTGTAGCAGGTAATGTCATAGATAACCAAAAAAATTATAAATATTATTATAATGATTCAACGCGAATAAGACGCGGGCGGACGTAACAGCAGACAAAAGCTAGTTAATTACCTAATAATAAATAATTAATTAATGTATTTATCATCATATGAAAAGCATGACTGAAACATGAGCTACTTTCATTAATTTCAAGTAAAGACGAAAACATAATTTGCACATACGACGCGATCTATGATAATGAAACGCGACAAGTGAAATCAAACTGTAGTATATTCCAAGAACGGAATCACACTACAAACAGCAGACGCGACGCATTTTATCGGGTCGCATGTTAAGAGTATGTTTTCGCCCTAAAACTGATTGTATTATAAACTTGTATAGTAATTATTGTAGACATAATAATGGTTGATGTAAATAAAAAGAGCATTCCTTTGAGTGGTTTTGTTTTATTTTGTTATTTGTAAGTCATTCCCTTGTAAAAATTTTAATCCTTAATGAATGAACTTATTTGAGGTAAATTAATTGTTTTTATGAATTTGATCGTATTTAGTGGCATATTTTATGAATCGACGTTACAAAAGGAGGTTATTGTTTCTACATGTATGTAAAATTATTAGAACTGTCCAATGTGGTGAAGGGCTTGTGGTCCCACCGATATTTTGTCCCACTGGGCTAGAGCTAATTAGCTTTGTCACACGTCTTTTAGGGCTTCCAAACAAATATACATTTTAAAGGTGTATGTATGTATGTTTGTCCATACATTTCTCGGAAACTATTAATCTGATTGTGATCATAATTTTTTTATTGGCGTACATTTACCCCAACTTAGGGAAAAGTGCAAGTTTCATCAATGGACACTTTTACCTTTTTCTAATGAATTAGTCATTAGGTTAGATATTTCCCAAATTAAATATTTTTCACTTTAATTAGTCTTGTAGTAGGTGCTCTTCCGATTTTAGAACAAGATATAATAACTTAATAAGTGTTTGTAAACATGAATGAATGAATGAATGATAATATTTTTATTGTACACTACAACACAAGATACAGAGAACACATCAATAGTACAAGACAGGTAGTAAGACGATGTTCTTTTTTTTAAAAAACATATTTCAATGTGAAAAAATCAATTTTATTTTATGAGGATCTTAACTTACAATATTAAAAATAGGTTCTAAATTAAATCTATAAATAGATCTAAAAGTTACATTATCTGGAAAGCTATGATACATGTCCAGCCAAAATGGCTGCAATGTTACTGCACATTTTCTTTATTTCCTCGTCACTCAAAAACTCTGCTCCTAAAATAGCATTACCCAGAGCGATTGTTTCCCTCGTTGAGTTCGCTTTGATCCAAATTCTACCGTTCATGCCAGCAGCTATTTCAAACGGCCATTCATTCTTCAAAGCACCTAGTAACGGGCAGCTAGGGTTAAGAATCTTTCTCACGAGATTCAGCGAACATTTGAATACAAATCCATCGCTTAGCACGCCCAATCGACCTTTTTTGCCGAGTGAATTGACGCAAACTAGTTCAGGCTCCATATCTTTGCTTGCTATCAACATTTTAGCGTAAACTACATCTCCAACTTGGACTTCCGGTCTGTTCTTTTTAGTTGCTCCTTCGAAGGACAAATAGGACAAAACGGCTGTATTACTCCCGCCAACGTCGACTCTAAACAGATCACCAGCTTTTTGAGTAACAACGCCTATAACGTTCTCACCTCTCGAAGGCACATATCGTTTCTGGTAGCTATCTATCCAGTACGTAGAAGGATTTTTTTTCTTTAAAATACCGGCTTTAGTAATGTAAACACAATCCACCTCTTTTCGTAAGCCAGGGCCGATTATTACACGCAATTTTTCACCGATTTTAAAGATTTCCTCGCAGTAATCGCCCGGCAGGACAACGTCACCGACTGATACTTTCATGTTTTAGTTTTTACTACTTGAGAACCTATTAATTAATTTGTGTAATAGCAAAGTGATTTCTCATTTTCTTTTTGTAAAACGTGTATTTGACATTTGTTTCAAAGATTTGTGATTTGTTTACATCTAATGACAGTGACATTGACAATACAATGTACAACAGAAAACCTATAGAAAAAAAAACACTGGTTTAGGAAACGGGTACACGAGCAACTTGCGATCTCCGCCACATCTACAGTTTCATCTCCTTCTCGATTCAGTAAAAGTTTACTGTCATTCGTGAAAAACATTGCATGATGTGTGTACATGGCTAGACTCATTGAACAAAAGATACAATTATTTTTTATAAAGTTAAAAGTTGCTCATGTGTACATGGGACATATATGGATTCTGATTTCTGGATCATGAAAAGACCACAATCACTATATCTACAGATGTACGTCATTGTCAATGTCATTTTATCTTCCCATAATGTCACTCATTTCATTTTGAAAGAATAGCACGTGTTTATTTGTTTACATCTGAAATTTTTTGAAATTTTATTTTTTTATTGTAATAATGCCGGCCACAGTGCACAACGACGTGCTAATATACAAAGGCAGCAATTTATTTCGACAACGGCTTTTGCTATCCACGCTAAGCGGTCGTGCTATAAAGATCGAAGAGATTCGAAGTTCGCATGATGACCCTGGCCTTAAGGAGTATGAAGTTAATTTAATACGCCTATTGGATAAGATTACTAACGGTTCAAGGGTGGAGTTAAGTGAAACCGGTACCTCGATGTATTACCAGCCAGGGATATTGATCGGTGGACAAGTTTCACACAATTGTTGCTCTCAACGAGGAATAGGTTAGTTTTCTTTGTTTGTTGAAATTATGAAAGCCAATGATGTTATTTAACAGCTCACTGATGAAAGCAGAGACCCGAGTTTTAATATAAGAACAAGTATGCACCGAACTGAGAATCTCCTCCTCTTTGGAAGACGGTTATTAAAATAAAATAAAAAGTATTCTTAGCACGTACTTAGCCTTCCTAGCATAAAAAATGGATGCAATATCTGAACTTTGAACAGTGCCATGGAGAGAAGTATTATGCTGTAAGAAATATCAAAAATTAGCATCAACCAGAGAGAACTTGGGTGGTGGACATAACAATGGAAATGGATGAGCTGAAGATGGACATGTTCAGAGATACCTAAAGGAGGAGGAGTAGCCTTTTAAGTTTTAACTCACTGGTATGCAGGAGATGGCAAAAGTCAAAAGGGTGGCCACGAAAGAGGTTGGGAAGGTGAAGGTTGGTCCATACTGGACCAGTTTATAGTGGTGCATGAAAGCCTCAATAGTGCAACAGTCGTCAGGCATGAATCGGTAACCGAAAAGAACGATGGTTCAAATCTCACCCCATCCCCCATTCATTACACTATTGTCGTACCCACTCCTAGAATAAGTTTTCACTTATTTGGAAGGGAAAGACGAATATTAGTCATGTTTATCATGGCTAATATTCTTTAAAAAAAAATGAATGCAAAACAGGGATTTTTTCATTACAGGTTACTATCTAGAATTACTTTTAGCACTAGGCCCTTTCTGCAAGGAGCCTCTCAATGCGGTGTTACAAGGCGTGACCCATCATGACCTGGACGTGTCAGTGGACAAAGTAAAGACAGCAGCATTGCCTATTCTGTTAAAATTCATACTCGTTGATGATGGATTGGAGCTCAAAGTCGTTAGGAGAGGTAACTTGTTATTCATCATTCATCATCATCATTATTGATACATTACTGGCCCACTACAGGGCCAGATCTCCTCTCAGAATAAGAAGGGTTTAGGTTAGGCCCACCGCAACTGGCCAAGTGCTGATTGGTAGACTTCACGCACCTTTAAAAATATTATGGAAAACTCCCAAGCATGAAGGTTTCCTTCACTGTTAAAGCAAGTGATATTTAATTGTGTATAAGTCGAAAAGTTAGAGATCCACCCAAAAAGGACTGAAGTCTTTAACCTCTAGGCTATCACCATTGATGTCAAATCAAATTAAACTGAGGAGGTGGCGAATAAAACGGCATAATTACATAAAATAAAATTTTACAGGAGAAGCAAAAAATGTAATTATAGCTGTTAAGAGTTGTTTGAAGCAAACAATCTTTGGATGCAATTTTGATGCAGTTTTAGACAACTTTTGATAGACCAGGTCATGATGAGATTCTTGTTCATCATACCAAAAACTACCAGATTAAAAAAAAAGTATTTGACCAGAGGTGTAATTATGCAGTTTTATTCGCCAGCTCCTCAACATTATTCAAAATTGGTATACTTTTTTAATGTCAATTTAAGAAGTACATAGAAGTCAGGTAATAGTGATAATTATTTACGAATAGTGTTAATTAAAACTGTCTTGTTGGCATATTCAACTGCAGATCACAAGGTCCCAGGTTCGATTCCCAGGTTGACCAAAGTATTAATTGGTAGGTATTAGGTTTTTCTGTCAAAAAATTCTTAGTGCCAGCTCAGAGTTGAAAAGTTGGTGGTGTTTCACCCCCGTGCCTCGGAGAGCATGTTAAGCAGTCGGTCCCGGTTATTGCCACTGTCATGTGACAATAGTCGTTAAAGCCCGCCAAGCCGCATTGGAGCAGCGTGGCGGGTCTAAGCTCTAAATCCCTCCTATGAGAGGAGGCCAGTGCCCAGCAGCGGGACGTTAAAAGGCTGTAGTGGTGGTGGCAGTGTTAATTAATGATTGCTTCAGGAGCACCGCCACTCGGCGGCGGTGAAATAGTTTTTAAATGTCCCGTGCGGCGCCACTTGCGCCCGCTGCAGTGGACGAAGTGGGGCTTGGTGAAGAGGATCAGGGGCGTGGTGTACGCGCTGCGCGTGTCGCCCACCATGGCCAACAGGGTTGTGGAGGCAGCTAAAGGGGTGAGTGAAAACAACAAGGCTATAAGTGTGAGATCTATAGCAGCCCCCGCACACTGGGCCACTAGTGGCGACGACTAGTGGCCGGCCACAAGTCGCGGAAGTGATTTTTCATACATTTTATATGGTACCACCGCACACTGAGCGCTCGAGTAGCTGCGTTCGAGCCACAAGAAATGTATGATAAATGTCTTCTACGACTTGTGGTGGCCACTAGTCATTGCCAATAGCGGCCCAGTATGCGGTGCACTGTACATCTATCTTCTACTCATCTTCTACTCAGATTCAAGACAGTGTTAAAACGAGACAGATTTATGTCAGAGATTTATGCCCTGTTTCAACTCTATCTTAAGTCTGAGTAGAGTCTAAGCATCTCAGCATAAGAGTATAATCTGCTTTCTCTTGGCTTACTTGAAGAGTATTCAAATAGCTTCTCGCACAAACGCTCGGCTTCTTGTGTGAGCGAATTGTCAGACTGCATTAATAGATAACACAGCCCCTTAGCGCAGGCAGACTGATATAATTGGCATTGAAGACTTGCTTGTTATCCTGATGCTTGTTGTAATATTGTTTTTTTTTTAAATCTTGTCAACCCAGCACTCACTTCCGTTATAATGACAACAATCTCTGAATTGGTACCGTTATATTGCTTAGAATATAATATGTTTGTCTCTACCAGGTAATGCTGAAGTTCTTGCCAGACGTGTACATAAACACAGACCAGTGTCGTGGGCCCAACGCTGGCAAGAGCCCCGGCTTTGGCATCAGCTTATTGGCAGAGACTGATGAGAAGACATTCTACTGTGCTGAAGCTGTGAGTCTAATCAACTCTATAAATTATATTACTATCTCTAAGTTGCATTAATCATATAGTATCTATCCACTGTGATATTAGTTTCCTTAATTATTCCTGTGGAATAAAGTTAGTAATGGGAAGATCCATGAGAAAACCAGAGTTATAATATATAATATATAAAAAATATACTTTTTTTCTTTGAATAAAATAATTTTATTCAAAGAAAAAAAGAACTGACTTCAATCGATTCGAACTAAAAAGTTCAATTTCAGCAACAGGTCTGGCAATCTCAGAGAACTGTATGCGTACATTTATGCTTGTAACTTCGTATGTAATAGATTACGATAGTGAAAAAATCATCAAAATCGGTTAATTAGTTGCGGAGATAATCGCGAACATACATACACACATACTTACATACCTACATACGGGTTGAATACAGAACCTCCTTTTTTTGAAGTCGGTTTTTCCGAAGTGGGGTACATAGCTCGATGAATCGATATATTTTGGCGTTCAGAGATGTTCGAATGGCGACCTCGGCAATTCGATCATGTACTTAACATAAAATTGTTATTTAAAAAAAAAGAGCAACCGCCGAGTTTCTTGCTGGTTCTTCTCGGTAGGCATTCCGAACCAGTGGTAGATTCAATTGACGATTCAAAAGTACTTGTAAAAGTTTATTTGAATAAAAAACTTTTCTATACTATTCTCGCACCGGAAAACGCAGCGTGTGAAGGACCCACCACTAGATGGACGGATGGCAGTGGCAACCGTTAGATACAAGCGGCACAAGATCGAGACGAATAATTTTATTTTATTTATTTGATGTTCAGAAATCACCGGAAGCAGGGTCAGGAGAGACCACATTACCTGAGGACTTAGGCCGCGAGTGCGCTATGAGACTGCTGGATGAGATACATCGCGCCGGCACTGTGGACTCGGCCTTCCAGTGGATACTGGCGCTGTGGATGGCGCTAGGGCAGAAAGACGTCAGCGAGTGTGTTGTAAGTCTACATTCTTGTTCACATATTAGACAGTAGATGGCGTTGCACGACATTCGATCGCGCTATAACAAATCCTCGACTGGGAGCGGTCAGTTTAGTTCCCAGTTCTAGGTCCTAGGTCGCTCTTTTAGTTCACTAGTTCCCGTTTTGAACCAGAGAAAGGCAGATTACACTGACACTCCGCTGACCGCTCACTGCAAACCGAGCAACTAAACGAACCACAGAGTCAGAAACGAACGATGTGAACTGTGAACTACGTGGCGTTAGGACGAAGTCGCGCTCTCGCTCACTCTCGGTCGCTTCCACTAAGGAGCTGTGAAACTTCCAATCTGGGAACTAGGTCGCGTAGCATAAAGGAGCGGTCTTAAGACTTTGTTGTTCGCGAACTACACAAGCGTATTACCCACCGTAAGTCGAGCGGTGACCTTCAATGCGCAGAAGTTGAAAATGAGGTATCTCGGGGTGTGAGGGGGTCGCGGGGAGGGCGTGGAGATCGTTCGTAAGCACTGATTAGCTCTCGCGGATCCCTCGTAAGCGCTGATTGGCTCTCCAATCGTATTGTGTCCCGCTCACTCGAACAACGCCGCGCGCACTTAAAGGTCACCGCTCGACTTACGTGCCGGGGGTTATAGCCTTTTGAGTTTTGACTGCTTAATTAGTCTAGTAGTTAGCCTTACATACCTTCATTTCTTACGTTAGTCATTCATACGTGTTTATTTTCAGGTGGGCCCTCTCTCAGACTATACAATTAAATTCCTCCAACACCTCAAAGAGTTTTTCGGGGTGATGTTCAAACTAGAAGTCCTGAGGAGTGACGACGATGAAGACAGTTCCGATGACGAAGAGCATGTTACCATTGCGCAGAGAATAAAAATGACCTGTGTCGGTATAGGTTATGTTAATATCAGTAAGAGGACGCACTAAATAAATGGTTTTTATTTATAATCTGTGGTTTTCATTTTTTTTTTATTCATATACAATTTAGGCCGTGTCCCCATTAGGCGAACAGTGAGCGGCTGTTTGCTTCCAGTTAGAGTTACCCTCCCTATAGTTTTTAAATGGAGTGTCCAAACAGTGCGTAATGTTCGCAGTTTACGGCGAGTGGTTACTATAGTTCGACTTTTAATTATCTGCAGTAATCTGACGTTTCCTAATGTCATTCCGTAAAATAATGTTGCCAACCCCATTTCTATAGTGATGTGATACGTTCAATTCATTCAATTTCGTTTACAAAAGTTTCGTTCAAAGTTACTCTTTCATTATCATCATAATTTTATTTATCTACTAAGTATATCGATGGCTCCTACGTATAAAAGCCAAATTAACAATTTTGTCGTCTTGACAAAACGACGTCGTCTTGACGTCTTTATCAAAATATGTAAATAATATATATTTATTGTGTGAGTTAACAACTTAATTTAACTTTCACTAAATTAGATGAGTAAAAATATAAAAAAAATTACATATTTTAACGGCCACTTTGGCACATTGGCCTTATTAGATTGTTTTTGGAGTAAAATAAATACAATAAATATAAAAAAACTAATGTACAAGGGTCAAAGTGCAGTAAAAGAAAAACTAAAATATATACAAATATAACATTGTGGGCGATTCTGTTGTACACAATCTCTAAACCTAAACTAAATTGACAGGTTTAAAAATAGTGCTATCCCCTTCAGCAGGGAGGATTGTGAAAGAGACAGGAATATATTTAGACCTGTCATTTTGGTTTAGATTTAGAGATTGTGTACAACAGAATTGGCCACATTATGTTGTAAATAAGGACGATATCTGTCATAATTAACATGCTAAGTTGCTACTGCCCCTTTATTTAAAAAAAAAATATTTTTAAAAGAATACCTACTAGTTATTCAGAAAAAAATATATTGAACAGTGTTACATATTTTTGGAATCTACTTGAATTTTCTAGAATCTAGATGATTTTGACCTCCCTAGCGGGAGGTCAAAATCATATCATAATCAACCCCTATAAGTGGGAGGTCCCGGGTTCGACTCCCAGCAGGGGCAATTTGGGATTTTATAATTTCTAAATTGTCTTTGGTCCGGTCTGGTGGTAGGCTTTAGCCGTGGCTGGTTAGCACCTTATCGGCAAAGCTGTGCCGGCCGGCCGCCAAGCGATTACGCGTTCCGGTACGATGCCGTGTAGAAACCGATCAGGGGTATGCATACCTCTTTCAAGTTTGCCCGCTTCCGTATTCGACTGCATCATCACTTACCATCAGGTGAGATTGCAGTCAAGGGCTAACTTGTAGTTGAATAAAAAAAATAGATGATGATTATGAACTTAATCTGATTTTTGATTATTTTTTTCAACTTTAGTCTTTAATGCGGGACCATGGTCACCCCATCATACGGGTGAGAGAGTTCCGAATCGATGGGACATTCAATGTTTGACAGTTACGAAACCCATGAACATTTTGTATGGGAAAATGTTTTTCTTTTATTTTTTCGTTAAGTTTCCAATATTTTTAACAGTTATTCTGCTATTCGGGACGGAGACAAATACAACAAATCAAAAACCATGAAAATCGGTCCAGCCGTTCTCGAGTTATAAGTGTTCGAACAAACCAGACTTTGTTTTATATATTAAAGATATATGATAATATGCATTTATATATATACATATATATAGGTACACTTTGTACATAAAATATAATAATTACTTAAAATATAAACTTTAATTTGAATAAAATAATTGAATGATTCAAATCAATCACCTGTACCCCATCCCTATTTTATTTTCGTTAAAAAGTGACAACCCACGAAACTTCACATTAGTGCATACAATTAAAAGTCGAAGTATAGCTATGGCTGAAGCCTTCCCCTGAACCAGACCAGAGACATTTTAAAAATTATAAATTTCTGAATTGCCCCTGCTGGGAATCGTACCAGAGGCCATTTATCTCGCACACATTCACTGTGTCTACACAAACTAAGTACACGCACACAGCGACGCGCGCACATACATAGGTGCGTGGTTGTATTATTTGTACCCAGTTAGGTTTTTATTTAAAAAAATGTCTATTTGCACATTACCCAAACGTGCAAATTTTTGGGTATGAGATATGGTGGCATAACACATTTAATAAGCTTTTTAGTAAAATAAAAGTCAGTATATTTTTTGATTTATTTAATTTTTTCTAATAATTACATAATATTATTACATACTTAAAACTATTATTGTAAAATAATTAAGGCACATTCACAAGTTATAATATACCTAACGTAGTTTTGACATAGATTCAATGTTCTATGCGTAAAAAGATTTATAAAAAAATGTAAAAAAGTATAAAAAAGTGGCAGTGTTTTATTGGTTGAATGTAGAAATATAATGTGTAAAAAATATTTTTTATAATAATAAATATAAAAGTTTTAAAAATAAAATGAAGATATTTTATATTCGATTTTCACATTCCTACATTCAACCTTTAGGACGTGTTTGAGTATTAAAGTGTTATTAAATTTTATTAAAAAAAAATTATACATAAAATATAAATTCTATACAGTATAAAATTTTAGGTAAATTGACTTTGTAAAAGTTAAGTAATTGTAAAACCAAAATATTTTATACGTATTTATAAAAATAAAAAAGTCAAACCAAAACTGCAAATAAATTAAAGATTTGGTTCTTGCTAAAACTTTGAACTTAAGCCAATAATTTTGCGTAATTTTATCTATTTTCTTTTTCGAGACCAATCATAAAAGAAACATTTCTGCAATATCTTAATAGGTAGGTATATTGATTGATATTTACTCACATGGTGTAAGAAGTCGTAAATCATGCGCTTTTTGTGACGTCGCAAATTGATTAACGATAAAATGAGTGTTACCAGTAGATGAAATTAGATCCTTTTCTGCAACATGGCGAAGTTTTTTTTTTCTAGCCAGGTTTTATCTATCATAATAACGAATGAGGTTCTACCCACAAATTTTGTAATTTTTCCTACCAGTTGGTATTCGTTTGCGGCCTGTCATCTCAATCTCACTAACAACGATGAGATGCGGAGGTGATAGATGGCGACTGTGTTGCTAAATTTTAAAAAAAGATACAAAATGAGGGCCCTGATAATTTAAATGTACCCAAGACAAGTAGGTACAATTCCAACAGCATTTCTATACAGCCTTTACAATTAACTTTTTTACACAACTCTCTTAGGTTATCACAAATATCTCCACCGCGTCCGTTCACGCGTCCTTCTCGTTGCACCCGAGCCCTGCGGACCAGTTGCAGATCCCCCCCACGGGGTCGAAGGACAGGCCCTTCGGACAGACGTACTCCCAACCTCGCACCTCACCGCTCTCCATGCGCGCGCACGATATGAACTTCTTGCACGACGTCGGGTGAGGGAAGTTGCCGATGTCTAGACACTCGATGTTGCCTGGTGCAAAAAATAAAAATAAAATGGGTAAAAATAATAGATTATTCGCGAAGCGACGTCCCGATGTCCAGGTGATAATGCGCTTTATACGTTCGTCCGGATGAAATAATGATCATAATTACTTGAAATTCACAAATATATTAATATAAATAAACAAATTATAAATATATAAATAAACAAATTATAAATATATGGTCGATAGTCGAAAATGATTAAAATGCATTGACTTATATAATGTTAAAATGAAACGATTTTTTTGTTGCTTTGGTTCAAACGTCCAACGAATAGCAAGAGCTCAGCGCAAAATATTTTGTACAATATAATAATGTGATTCAATTAATAGGTATTTACACAAAAATAACAAAAGCGAGATGAAAATGATTGTGAAACATAAAGCCACCCCGAAATTTTTCTAATATTAATAGAATTTTTCTTTAAATATGAGCGAAAGACGGAAACCACAGATTTTTAAGCGGGAAAGCAGTGAGCTTCATATTTTTGGCAAATATAATTAATTATGTACAATAGACTCTTAGGAAACCAACTTACTAAGAAGTATGGGAAAATTGTATGAAAGCATGAAGTTCGTTTTTAGAAGAAATGACAACAAAATATGAATGAGCAAGCTGGGAACAAGTACCCAGTAACCAGCGCGAGCGCAGCGAGCGAGTTTTCTGTAATCTGTAAATGATTTTGATTGAAGGAATTAATTTCATTAAAATTACCAAAAAAGACGATGAAATTTCTGGGAGGGGCATCATCCGTTCTGGGACGGGCCTTGATGGCAACTTGGTAACCTGGAAACAGTTATAATCGGCCCGTGTTTTTAAAACGTATATTTTTTACATTAGGTATTTATATAGGCTTCCGCTTGGTTGGTTTTTACACAATCCTATCAAAACGTAAAAGCTAGGCCGTACAAGAGTCGGACCGTGTAGCAGCCGCGAAAATAATTAAAACATTTGCGTCTGGACGCGCACAGTTCATGATTTAATTCATACAATAGGACAATTTTTGGAACCATGCCCGTCTTAGTTTAAGATTATACACCAATCTTGAGGGTCAGCCTTTTCCGTAAGGTGACAACTATCAGCAATTCCTCCCACCAACTAGATAGATTTACATTTACAAAATATGACTGACCAATCAGCCGCTGAACCCAGAATCATGGCTAACAATTACAAGGCCACAGTGCAAAGTAACGTTAGCTGTGACAACCGGCGTGAAAGCAGTCTTCAATTTACAATTTTTTCACACTAACCTGTCCCGTGTAAAATCACTTTCTTCGCCTCCTCCAAGTTTTGTATGACCTTCTCATGACCATCGTCGTAGTAATCGTAATCTGAAAGTGGTCTGACAACTCCGCTTGGTTCTGCCACCTTTTGCACTAAGGTTTTCTTGCCTTTTTCTAAGGGCTTTCTATCTGCGCCAACTGAAATCCTCTGTACAGTTTGAACGGGCGTTTGAACTGATTCCTTCAGATCACTATCCTTGTTTACTGGTATCCTTTCGAACGGTTTCCTCGTGGTTGGTCGTGACCTAAGCGTGGTTTGTGGGAGGGCTGAAGTGGGTGATTGTGTGGTGGAGATCCTTCGGTTGACAAACTTCCTTCTTACTGGTTTTCTGCTTGAAGGTTGCGGTGATGTTACTTTCGGTGACAGGTATTGATATTCATCTGAAATGCAATAGCTTTATTTACTACTAGCTGATGCCTACGACTTCGTCCGCGTGGATTCATATGAATCTCATACAAACAACCCCTATTTACCTCCTTAGGGGTTGAATTTTCAAAAATACTTTCTTAGCAGATGCCTACGTCATAATAGCTATCTGCATGCCAAATTTCAGCCTGATCAGTCCAGTGGTTTAAGCTGTGCGTTATAGATCAGTCAGTCAGACACCTTTTTCTTTTATATATTTAGATTTTTTTATTTTTTAAGCTTCCGTAACGTGCCGCTTTTTACACTGTTCATGTTAATTTACCGACTTATGTGAGACAAAGTAGGTATGTAATATACTGTAGGAACCATAACTCGTACAAACTTGTACGCATGAAGGGGATAATAGTCATTTAACATTCATCCTAAAAAATGTTACATAAAAAGTTTAACACCCACCATCATAAGACTTAGTCACGGGTGACTCCAGAAGGTATTCCCTGGTGAAATACGAAGGCTCTTGCAAGCCCTGTCTACCAGTCGAGTACCCGAAGACTAACGGGGCCGGTATCTTGTCGCTAGACCCATCGTATCTAGCAGTAGATGGACCCTCACTCGGAGTGAACTTCGCTGTCGATTTGTCCTCTACTTCATCTATATTCACTAAATTCGGGGAAAATCCTGCCGGTCGGGACACTCTGCTTGTAAAACCTGTGGGATAAGTTGGGGTCACATCCCGTTCAGTATTGGTATATCTGGGAGTTGATTCCCTGAAAGCCAACGAAGCTGTGGTGGGATTTACAGTTGTAGTAAATCTAGGTCTTGTAACCCTAGGTTCGTAGGTACTTGTGGTGTAAGACGGTGGGTTTGTTTCTGTTGGGAAGTTCGTGTATCGAGCGGTGGATTCCCCTGAGCCTTCAGAACCTAAGCTTAATGTTACACCAGATATAGTCGGGTTTGTATATACTGCGTCAGTAGTGGGTCTTGAGAATCTACTGGTGTACCCTCTTGTAGTAGTAAATGCGGGTAGTCTGGTGTCAATATATTCTGTTGTGGGTAAAGTGGAAGATGGTACGTCATCAGTCTGAAGTGAGGCATAGGTGGCTGTAGGAGTTTCAGCAAAGTTGTGCCTCGTCGTATACGATGGTGTGCGAGTGTATTCCTCAGAGTACGATTGGGTCTTGGAATAGTCTTCGGTGTACTCGGGGCTTGTGAATTTGTAGTCTACAATGGTTTGGGCAGGTCTCCGCGTGGATTTTGGTTCGTCGTCGTAGTCTGGTATGATCGGTACCGGCGCTCCTAGGAGCTGGTGTGCTGCCAGCGCTACTGCGGTTTCTGCGCTGATATCTGTAAACAGTTCATGTTTTGAGATCTAAACGTATGATCAGCTCATTCATGATTATTTCAATTGTTATTTGAACCTGAAAGATTTTAAAGTTTGGGCCCATGTTTTAGCAGTTACCAGACACATCCAGAAAGAGCGAATTTTACGGTAAATGGTAATCATGTTGCTTGTATAGGTGTGATCTTTGAACTCACGAGCCAAGTGGGCCAAGCATCGGTTCACTTTAATTAAAATAATGTACTTACCTTCAATAGTAGTCTTCCCTTCGGTAGTAGTCTTCCCTTCGGTAGTAACATCAATTTCTTCAGCACTAGACTTGAATTTCAGAATTTCATCGAGCTGATTCTGCTTGAAGCTGGAGCTGTATTTCTTGCTCTGTCTCTTTTTCTCCTCCTCGTTAGTGGCCGCTTGGTTCTGGTCATCACTCTTCAGTTGGACCAACGGACGGCGACGTTGGACGTTTGTAGTTGGCCGTTCAGTTGTACTCGGTTTGAGCGATGGATCTTCTATTGCATCTGTGCGTACGGTAAATAAAATTTAGGTAAACAGAAATGCAATAAAAATGAAGTTTCAATATCCCGATAGATACGAGTACCTATCTAGAATGCACAAGTTTCCAATTTTTTTTAATTAATTATGAAAATTTAAATAAAATAAACAAAAATCTGAATGAATCATTAAATTATCTCAAAAACTGAAAAGTTATCGAACTTTAAAGTTTCGCTGTCACGAATAATTTCGTTTCACGCGGCGCTCCTGCGTATGACGTCATCCAATACGCTCAGAGGATTTTATTCCATGTATTACTTATTTTACCAATTTCTCCGAGATTACTGAACCGATTTGCGCGATTCTTTTTTAATCGACAGCTGAGGATGTTTGTAACATGTTCCCATAGATTTTTTAGAAAAAATTGTCTTTTTTCTCGTTATCTCTGAGTGCAATGTAACAATGTCGATTCTGTGAGTATTTATAGTCCGTATGTAGTAACTGTCTCGTTGGTCTAGTGGTTAGAATATTCGACTGCAAATCACGAGGTCCCGGGTTCGATTGACGGGTTGGGCAAATAATTGTTAGGTATTGGGTTTTTCTGTCAAGAAACTCTCTATATCAGCCTGGAGTTGGTAGTTGGCGGTGTCTCACCCCCGCGCCTCGGAGAGCACGTTAAGCAGTCGGTCCCGGTTATTATCATTATCATTGCATAGGAGCAGCGTGGCGGGTCTGAGCTCTAAATCCCTCTCTCCTATGAGAGATGAGGCCCGTGCTCAGCAGTGGAACGTAAAAAGGCTGTAGTGGTGGTATGTTGAGAGAACTGTACAATCGTACCTATGTCGCCGATGTCCTGCAGCGACTCATCGCTCTCCAGCAGAGCGGCGGTGGGCTTGGTGGTCGTCGTTGAGGTGGTACTGAACAGTGGTCGGCGGCGGTTCGCCACGCGGTACGCGCCGCGTCGAATGGCCGGCGGCGATGTGGGCCTCACCGTGGTGGTTGATGCTGTCGACGAAAGAGATTCATAAAATGATAAATCCTACACTAAGTGCCTTTTTCACCACCTTCTGACAGTGAGGTGTAAATTGCCTTCTGATAAGTGTCGGATAGCCTAAACGTAAGTTTTGCCACTTTCTTACTTATGTAAAGTGACAAAGACAAAAGTTGTGAATAAGCTTTCCAACACTTTTTCTATTTTTATTCAACTACAAGTTAGACCTTGACTGCAATCTCACCTGATGGTAAGTGAGATGCAGTCTAAGATCGAAGCGGGCTAAATTGGAAGAGGTATGTATATTGTATACCCCTTGATTGGTTTCTACACGGAGGCTTCAGCCGTGGCTGGTTACCACCCTACAGGCAAAGCCGTGCCGCCAAGCGATTTAGCGTTCCGCTGACGAGGGTTTAGACTCTAAACCCTTGTCAATCTGAGAGGACATCCGTGCCCTGTACTTAGGTGGGCCGGTAATGGGTTGATTATGATCATTGATCATGATATACATTCGCATAAGTACTTCTGAAAAATTTACATATAAAAACAGTTAGGTACTTTTTCTGTTCGAGTTGTACAACAAGAACAGAACCTATTACTTCGAAGCATTGTTCGGTGCTTGCAGACCGATAAATAACCGGAACTGACTCTCCGAATACAAACACACACATGATACCACTGAGGTTAAACGCAATACAAAAACACAATAGGCGTTATTGCCTTGCTGTGAATACGGTATTTACCGACAGTGGCCGAAACAAGCTATATTTTAGGGAAAATTAAACTGACTTCCAATCAAGTTCAGAGAAATCGGTGTACCAATCAAAATAATATAAGTACACAGATATAGTATATTTATGCGTGTAATTTCGTACATAAGAATGATAACTAGGTACGTTATAGGTATAAAAATCTTCCTCAAAGTATGTAGATTACGATAGTGAAAAAATCATCAAAATCGATTCGTTGGTTTTTGAAATAATCGCGAACCGGTCGGTTTAAAAAAAACTCTGTTAAGAAATTCTCAAGAGCAATCCGGAGGTGGAATTTGGGAAGTTGACGGTATTACAACCCCGTGCCCCGAAGAGCACGTAACGCCGTCGTTCTTACGCTTGATCTGTCTCATTCCCGATGACGAGAATCTTATCGAGATTGCCATCCCAGCTGACTATGAAAATAGGTATAGATTGCACCTGTTTTAGCAAACATTTGTGCACTATAATATTTTCTGCGTGTTTTGCTTGTCATTGTTTATATTGGCTGCCTTAGACGTTTGATCAGGGTATGGCATTATTACTAAACCCTATACTCTAAAGCGGTTTCTAACTTACTGGTTCTATCAACATAATCATTCATGTAGGTATTCTAGAGACTTTCGTTTTGATTTCATTCGACGATAAATTAAATAAAAAGTAAGAGAAATCTAAAATCGCATTGTGTTTTTGCTATCTGACAAAATTACCGTGTGAAGGATTTGAGACGTTTTTTTTAATACTTTATTTTGTATCAAGTAGTAAAACTAAAAAGCAGAAAATAATACTTGCAATGAGAAAGAGCAATAATAAATATAAATAAATAAATATATATGGGTTTTGTCTAAAAACATAAAGTACCTCTAGTTTTTAAAAATCAATAGTTAAAACTATAGAAACCTAGATTAGTACGGCTTAAATAAAGCCGGAAAATATCAAGGATTTTCACGCCTTAATCCGGAGTTTTATTTATATTATGATTATTAAAATCAATTATCAAGTATTCAAATTAATCTAAAATACCTACCTAATATTTAGTAAGAAGTCGAAAAAATAATATTGTTTTTGTGTAACTTTAAAGTTTCAACTAAGAAAGATAAAAAAATTATTGAATAATGTTTCATTAGTTGGAACACAACGCAATTCATCGGCTATATAAAACAGCATAATAGCACAGATAATAGACATGATCGATGGTGTAATCTAAGTTGTTATTGTACATTGATTGCTCTGATTTCTTTCCATATATTTCTTTAGGTAGGTACATGTAGCGGCTAAAATGCTGCTCTCAAGTACTGTACCTATATCATTACTTTCAAAACGAAGGAAATAACTAGAAATGAAACTTGTTTGTAGATTGCACTTTTTGCCGACGAGAAACGTAATGAGACTAGTTTCATATTATTGTAAGTATATTTTTTTATAATAGGCCTACTTACGAGTACCTATGTAGTTTATGTAAGAGAAAGCTTTAACAAACATTTATGTCTCTTAAATATTATCACATAATATGTTTAATATAATTGATCAAAACTTCACGGATTGCGAAATTTGTCGTGCCCTTTTGAATACTTTCTCTCTAAACCTTTTTCAACTTTTGAACAAGCTTTTTGATAGGGTTATATCACGTAGAGTTTATATAGCGTTATAACACTGTTTAATATTAGTTTAAATAAATAGGTACTGAAATAGGAGTAAGTAGAATCGTCAAAACCTCACATTAGGCCAGAATTGGGTCAATTTGGAAAATATATTTATTTTACGGCCCGTTCACATTTATGTCATTCATCAACGATTCGTTTATTGAGTAAAACAATTTTTTTCGGGTTCATAACGATTCATGTTCATGGCAAGAATATGGTCACAGGAGCCATTTAAATAAATAAAAATGATTCAAAGTCATTTATCGTGAAGCTCATGCTTATAAAAATAAAATAAAATAAAAATAATAATATAATAAATAATAAATAAAATAAAATTAATCATAAGTTTAAGAAAAGTTGTTATAAGAACTGTAGCAGTTTCTGATCATTGTTCATAGCAACAATTTGACACGCATATACACATGCTTTACAATTATAGTTCGAATGGCGTAACGTGCGTCGTTTTAGCACCTTCGGTTGCACAACAGAAAATTCGCGGAGAAAATGCCTCTGTCACAAGAGCGTGGGACAATAGGGCTAAACAACGTTACAAAATGGGTCATATTCCCACGACATCAATTTGGCACATATTACGAGTATCTTTGACCACACATTATGTCGATCTGAGCTTTGAGACAATTTCACAATAGAGTGCTTTTCCACCAGGGATGCGTGTGAAATTCACAAGTTTTATTTCTGTAGCCAATCGATGGGAAGGTTCCAAAAATGTAATCATTTATTTCAATAATTTACTTAAAAAATTGGACTACGAAAAAGTGATTTGAATGACGACAACACAGAACAATTTTCATTCATCCCCAAAAATTTAACAACTTTTTTTAATAATAGGTATTAACAGAGCAAACATTTTCGATAAACGAAATCGATAAATTAATATTAAAAGGTTATAACAGAAAAGACTGATTACTGAGATAATCTATCAGTCTCGAGCAAACAGCACTGGCGTAGGTAGGTACTTACCTACACAGCGATGCTTATCTTCCTAACCTTTGTATTAGTTAAAAGTTGCAGTTATAATAATTATTGTGTTCTGATGAGTGAGATTACGCACATATGTAAAGAGTAATGCATACAAATCCGTACTGATATTATAAACTACTATTATCTGTTGCTTTGTTTTTTAATCACGAAGCAAAGGAGTATCGGATCGACCTGATTTTTTGCATCAATACTACAACTAAGTAGGTATTAGGCCTAAAAAGTTATTAGGCCTTTCATCCCGCGGGAACATCGACGCCTGAAAGTCAATATACCTACATACTACCTTAGATCCATACTTAAATTAAAATGCGATAGTAATTGTCTCTTTGTTAACTTTTCACGGCTCAACGACTGAACTTTATACATAAATGATAGCACATATTGCATTCTTGTACTTAGTTCAAAAATATTTTTTTTAAATGTGTGACAAAAATTCATGTATTCATACTTTAAAAGCATTAAAGCTCTTATGATATAGAATATTGAACGGAAAAAGCCTCAAAATTGCAGCTCGTCTTCGGAAAAAGCAATAAAGTTTACGTAAGCTAATAAAAACATAATGTCAACAATCATGTCTGTGAGCTTCCTTGCATCCATAATGAGTAATGATTATTAATTTATATATTACTAGCGACCCGCCCCGGCTTTGCATGGGTACTTATAATCCGCTACTATCCCACCATACATAGTTTTGTTTCGTCTCAAAGGAATTGGGCTGCGTTTTCGATGAAATCTCAGGTGGCTTGACTTTTTTCGACATTTTCAACAATTATTATCATCATATTTCAACCAATTTATACAAAACTTTAACAAATTAACTATACACTTGAACCGTCCTCATGAATCTTAAACCTTTCTCTGTCTACTGGTGAAAACTGCATGAAAATATGTTCAGTAGTTTTTGAGTTTATCGAAAACAGACGGACAGACAGACGCGGTCGGAGACTTTGTTTTATAATATGCAGTGATCTAATGACGCTATTGCGTAATAGAAAGCGCCGATACACTTCACCGGCGGCTTTCACCGCATCTCGGCGGCTGCTAGTCACTCAGCGCGGTTTCACTCGCTTTTTACGGTAGCTAGCTTTTTATTCCACTTTTTTATTTTATCTTCTACGCTTGGATTGATGAAACTATGAAAGATTACTGTCTATTTGTAAAAATAGGCTATGTTTTGACGATGTTGATTGTTACCTTTACATAACAATATCGAACACGGTAGAGTATTATTACAAGCAAAATGTTCCCAAGATTTCGTTCGCGCGGATTTAGATTTTTCAAAAACTTTTTGAATTTTCATCTACGGGATGCTATCTTTGTGCCAAATTATATCAAAATTGGTACAACCTTTCTGACTTTGCAATCGTCCGTTGTGAAGTCGACATCTCCTGAAGATGCTCCGGTGTCGGAGCGAAACGATCGTCGAGTTTGTTTTGTGGTGAATTTGTGTGGTGTTGTGCCTACAAGATTGTGTGGTGTTGTGCCTACAAGATTGTGTGGTATTGTGCCTACAAATTTGTCACTGTTAGCGGATTATAGCAAAATAATTTTATATTCATTGTATATCATGGAATTCCGCAAAGTAACGCCTGCTTCCATTCAAAACCTTTCTGAAGATTATCCGCCTTTCCGTACAAACAGACACAAATGTAATTTCGAAGCATGCTTAGGTTAGGTCTGGAGGCTTCTGCCGAGTTCTGTTTTGGCTCGAGTTTAATTGTATAGCATTCCGGAACAAACGAAGTGATACCAGTCCACAAAAACAACATTGTTGATATACAGATCCGGTCAACCGGAACACAAACGGAACTTTACTTTTCCTCGTCAATTAACGACTTCATTTTCAATAAACCTAATTATAGATAAACCAAACCTCCGCTTCTTCGAACAAATTAAAGATAAAAATGAAAATCCCCTAATAATAAATATTAGAAGATTTCATTTCATTCATACAAAAAAAAAAATATAAAAGTACGCACAGCAAATGTAACGTATGTAATATAGCTTTATGTTGACTTTATATTATAAGAATATAGGAACTAACAAAAGTAAAATTCATACTTACAAACGCTGGTAGACACTAAGACTTTAGAAATAGCTGAATTTAACATAATATCAGAAACCTTAATTTAATAAAAATAATAAGGAGGTTAAAAACAAATTATGATAGAAAAGGTCTCCGACCATCGCGTCGGAGGTGCAAGTCGTCCTTCGTCAAGAAGGATTTAAAAAAAAAAAAAAAAAAAAAATACGTCAATAAATATATTGCATATGGGTTGTCTAACAAATTCCGGTCCAGGATATGATTAATTAATAATTGAAAAAAAAAAAATTTTTTTTTGAACATTTCACTAATTTGATTATTAGACAAATTCATAATGAAATCATCTTTATTTTCATTTAATTTTAATTCAATAATCAGTCCGGTGCAAAATGCTAGTATCGATTTACCTGTTTACACCTGGCTACCCGAGAGTTGTGACCGGAAAAGAATAAGCAACCTAACATTTGCATATTCTATGGGCATCATACTTTCGATTGGTATAGAATTTGTCTAATAATCAAACCCGTGAAATGTAAAAAAAAAAAATATTTTTTATTTATTAATTAATCATATCCTGGACTGAAATTTGTTAGGCAACCCATATGCAATATATTTATTGACATATTAAATTAAATATAAAATACGTTTCATCAAATAAACATCTCGGTGAAAGTCGTTGTATAGCGGGATCTTAGACCATTAGGAAATGTAGGTATATTCCATACTAAGGTATTATAATAAAAATACGAAAAGAACTCTGAATACGATATGAATTCTGATATTTTAGGAAGCGTTGATATTATTTGATGTGTTATATTTCTACATATAAAAGAGTTCAACGCGCTCTAAAGAATGTGAATATAACGTGGATTAATAAATAAAAATAATTAACTTATGCCCGCAAACTCGTCCGCGTAGGTTTAAGTTATTTAAATTCTAAAGGTGGAAACCCATTGAAACTTGTCTGGCACACACCGACGTAAATAGACGTGAGTCAAGCTGTTTTAGAAATCTACTAAATATCACACAACTCACTCAGTTTAAATGCTAAAATATTTATGTTAACAAGAAATAAAATAAAATAAATTTTACTCTCAAACACGTTATATAGTATTTTTCTGTTAATAACTTTGATTTATTAACATGTTTTCGTTGTAGTAGGTAGGTACTTAACTATTTACCTATATTAAAATTTGTATTCTTGTTCTAACATATATGTACCTAGATGATTGCTACATCGCCCTTGTGGATTATAGTTATTAAAAAATCCGATTGTGACTCTTTGATACTATAGAAAAAATGCGAGGCAGTCTTTGGGTACTGCCGATAGAAGTGAGAACTGGATTACAGTTTAAAGCCGATAGAAGTGATCAAGGATTAAAGGTTAACATACAAACCAAAAATAATTTAAAAATAATAATCTAATAGCTCGACGATACAATTCAGAAGTTACTTACTTAGTTTTCTATACACACCTATACATATAGCTTATGGAAAACATTCGGTGACGATGACGCCAAGTTCCATGATTTTTGTGCACCCAAAAATTGCTCAACGCGCCTAAAGAAGTTTTCACTTGAAAAATAGCTGTGCCCGTCTCCTGGACGCGAGCTATTAAGCTTAATTTACACGCGTTGTCCAGTAGTTAACTAAAGTTTTACTAAATTTTAAGTGATATAATGCGTGTAAACATTGAATTTAGTAATAAGTTGCAAGTTAAAATTTAGTGTGCAAGTGAACAAGTAGAATAGAATTTTGTCTATTTTTCGGTTAAGTAGCCGCGCGCTCCGCACCCCGCGCAACTCCCGCCGGTGACTAGAGTTGCTATTTCGCGCGGGTAAGTTTTTTTTTCATTGAAAATTTCATTGTTAATTTCTTCTGTGACTTCACTGAGCACTTATAAAATTACAGAGTTTATTATTTCATGCACTTCGCTGTTCATTTTGGTATGAACTTGAGAGTTTTACTAAATTACTTGTCTGGTTCCGTGAACTTACTTTCGCATTTATATTATACTTTCTTATCTATTTATATTTTTAATTACTATGCATAAAGAAAAACGGAGATGATAGAAAACGCGTAAACATCGAAACGAGTTTTGCGCACTTCATTAAGTGAACTCGAACTTGACGACCTTAGTTGAGGTCCGACTCATTTGATACGCAAGTGATAATCGTGTAATTATTTCATGGAAATTGAAACTGTAACACCAAGGCAATAAAAAAGATAATCGCTTGAGTGAATATGTAGCAATGTATGTATGATTGGCGTATGCTATTTAATGAGAAGACGAAAGGACGTCGAGCAACAACAAACACTGTCACGGCCGTCCGTACGCAGTATGTGTAATAAACACATGTAATGTATGTACTGTGTATGCACAAGTGACCTACAAAGCCAATAACGTAAAATATCCTCATTGTCATGTTTCCGTAGTTTCCTTTTGTTATGCGCTATTTAGTATGGCTAAGATGAATAATAATTTATCTCGAACGCGCCCATGTGTGTGTATGTTTGTTACTCTTTAACGCCGCAACTACTCAACCGATTTGGCTGAAATTTTGAACAGGGATAGATTATACCCTGACTTAACACACAGGCTTTTTACTTATACCCTGACTTCACATACTTTTTATCCTGGAAAAATCCACAGTTCAAACGGGATTTTAAAAAATCTATAGCTACAGCTATAGGTAGATTACTATAGCAAACTTCCTTGAAAGTAGGTATAAAGGTTGAAAAAGGGGCCGGGAATCGGAAATCCACGATTCACTCGAGATTTGTGAAAACCCGAAATTCACGCGAGCGAAGCCGCGGGCAGAAGCTAGTATTATTATAAATGCAAACAATGTATATCAGTGTGCTTAGTCTAAAGCGGAGCACTCGAAAACGAACTCGAAAACTATTGATCGATTTCAGAGTAAAATAGACCTAAAATGGCTTGTATTAAGGTTTGAGTTCGCCAATACATTCAGCATTCGAACAATGCTGAATGTATTGGCGAACTCAAACCTTAATACAAGACACTTTAGGTCTATTTTACTCTGAAATCGATCAATAGTTTTCGAGTTCGTTTTCGAGTGCTCCGCTTTAGACTAAGCACACTGTATATCTGTCTGTTATTTATCCATGGCTCGGAGCAATCTAGCGAGATCAAATCAGAAATGAGGAGATCTGTAGGAGAACCAGGGTTACCGACATACTTAGCTCATCGAGTCATAGAAATGAATGTTAACAGTTTAGAGTTTAGACAATTAAAAGTATTTTGTCCGTAAAAACTATCAAAAAACTCGACAATTTTTTCTATAAAACTTTAGTTACACAGGTTAAGTAATGCATATTTGATGTCTATAAATTAATGTGTTATGAGTTGTGACATTTGTTATCGGTTTTAGAATAAACAGCGCGTGTAAATACAAGTATCTATAAACAGCCACACCTCTACATCACTCAGTTGAATATATTGCCACATCATAAACCAACAGGCCTACAGTTTGACAGCTACCATGTAATCTTTGATTAAATCTACCATCACACTCCCTCTCTATTGGCTAAAATACACAGCTGCAGCATGAATACCATACATTCAGTCAATCAACATAACAGGGTAGTCAACCATGCCCCAGCATGAGCCCAATGGGCTTCGCGCAAGATTCCCAAATTCCCGATGTTTCCCAAAACTTCCAGGTTTTTTTTCTCAATTTTTTTTATCATATAACACTTAAAATTATAAAAATATAAGCTCTCAATTGTTATGAAAAACTCATGAGATCTAAACGGGATAGGAACCTGCGATCCGCGCTTTATTTAACATTAAAGTCACTACGGCACCTGCTAACGTAGAAATACAATCGAATACAAAAGTTCAATAGATTGGAAACGAAGAGTCAGTTACGCAGCTTTCAATAGTAAACAACTGTGAGAACTGAAGACATAGAATCGTGGAAGCTAGTGTTCATATCTTCTGAAAATACAGCAAGCTATAAGAGTCTCTATTATAAGTAGTTTAAAGGTAGTTTACGTTTGTACATATAATGTATGGTGAGCAAATGTTAGTGAATGCAAAACCTAAGATCATAGGTACAATGCATAGCACATATCTCTACTTATTTCATAAACGTGGCACGGAATAATGATTGTAATTATATGGGAATGTATGTTTCGAAAGGTGGTTTTAGCGTGTGCCGGTTCAGTAAAGTGTGCAATTATTATTAGTGAATGCAAAAATAGCGTGTACAGACATGCCAACTTCCAACTCTAACTTAGGTCTGCATCTGATTTTTTCGCAATCAATAGACTTACTTATACATGTACTTTAATCTACACCAGCACACATTAACCTGAAAAGTGGTAGGTACCTACTGAACTGTTCTGTATAGGATGTGTGTGTGAGAGGTTTCGCTTGCTTCGAGTTACTATACTAATTTCAAAGCCGTACCACCAAAAGTACAATACTGCGTAGAGATAGTCGCTCTGATTTCAATTTTCAGGTCAACACGCTGCCTTCGGTCTTAGATTGCATTTACCATCTGCTGTCATCGAGGATAGACCGTAATTTTTCATGAATACTCATTGAAACTGATCGTACAATACAAGTATACAGTTTCACCACTGGAAATGCGTGCGGATGACGTCATTTGACTTCTTTAACTTCGAATTCAATATGAAAAAATTTGCTATGTAAGTACGGCTTACTTGTGCTGCAACTTACAGTGTTCAATGTAAGCTCTCTCTAGCGCGACATACGAAACGATTGAAACGATATTTTGACGCTTCGTGCCGCACTGTGCAGCGCCGCTGTAATGCGGTCCGGCTTTAAGTCAGCGAGCCGACAAGTTGGAGTGGTGTTGGCAGTTGGAGTGTCTGTAGAGGCTTAGAGAATGCAAAAACCGGACTCACAGTTCGCCCCACCAAGCCGCCGGCGTATGAAGTTGCGGGGTCTATCACTCCGAGCCGCGACACCGTTCGACGATGGCTTTTCCGCGGCGCTTTCCCGCGGCCTCTCCTCCGTTCTCTGTGGCTTGAACCTGTTGTTCCCGCGCCTGGTGAACCTGTTGGTGGTGGTGTCCACGGCGACGGTGGTGGCGTCCGCGTCCGCGGTGTCCGGCGGAGCGGTCGCTTTGGTCCGCCGCAGGAACGGACGCCGCTCCTTGGCTGCCTGTTGACGAAATATCGGGTTAGTCGTTTTTGTATTACACCATCGATTGATTTATGGCTTTTATTAGCTCTCCTTGTTTATAACTTTGATGTATTTATTGCTTTACTGAATTCGATTTTTATTTAACAGAATAATAAGATAGGAATCGCGTCATAAATAAATAAAACAGAAGAAGAATAAAATAAATGAAACGCTTCAATTAAATTTATTTGTACCTATCAAAGTATTTCTGTGTACCTAAGAAAATGTATATCAGTAAATAATATAATACAATAATAATTGGTATATTTATATACCACTTTTTATTCAGTAAATACACGATGAAACGCGAGATTGCACATAGCTTTTCACATTGTTTTCCACTGTTTAAATCGATTCGCAACTTATCAAATATTATATACACGTAATGCGTAGGTATTCTTAATTACTTAAATAATATTCCACAGTTTCATATAAGTAATACATAATACATTTTTTAACATCATTTTTCCTTTTGTTATTAAATTACTTACAAAATTATTTTACCACTAAGTACCTTTCCAGGTAAGTGAAGGAAAAAGTTTCGTTCCCTGAAATAGATACCTGAAAAAGAATTACATTAAAATAGTAAGAGAATTAAATTATATAATACATATTATACATTGAATAAGACATATATTATTATACTTATACATATTTTTAAAAAGTTTTTTTTTTCTTTTTCGACCAATTCAATATTATCGATACTTAAGCGATTGTAATTTAAATAAATGTACGTTTACGTTCAATTGAAAGTAAATATACGAGCTTAGTATCGCCCAAGTAGGTACCTAGGTACGTTACAAAAGGGCTTGCGGTAGAGTCTGCGGTTGTAACTCGGAAAATAATACCATGAGGCCACTGATATAATGTACCAGATAAAATTAGCATTTTAGATTTTCATGCGAGATTGCCCACTGACTCATGTAAAGGGGTACTTATATTAACATTTATTGCTTGTTATAAATGTCAATGACAATTACTGTTGGACACGATAAAAATTTAATATAAGTACAATAGGATTTATTATTGAACAATTTTCCTTGTAGGTTTCCTCAAGTTTAAGTACTTGTTTTTTTTTTAAATCAAGATATTAATCAAAACTAATTTTATATTCTGAAAATAATTTATTTAGAGATCTAATTTCTTAATTTCATCCCTCAATTATAGTTGTGTGTTGTAATGTTCAATCCGAGAGGATTTTTTACGAAATGTTTTCCCTGTTTTATTAAGGTTTCAGTGACAGAAATAAATATACTTATTTACTTATATTTTATAAACATACTTTAAAAAAACTATGTTTATAAAAACTAACTAATCAATAGTTAGTTTTTATAAACATAGTTTAAAAAAAGTCTGATATAGCGTTGAATTTAGTTTATTTATCATATGATTATTTTAATCCTATTATTTATGCAACTACCGACTGTAATTTATGTTTTATTTTTAATATTTATAACATGAACAAAGCTCCACAGCGCATACATTACCATAAGTTAAGAATCAATTACAAATATTTTTCGTGATTGTCTATGACTATAATCCAAACATAATTAATTCAAAAGTTAATAATATCATTTTAAGTGCAATAATACTATAGAGAACTATAGCCGGGATTCAAATCTGTAACCCTGTAAGAACGTCCCAGTCTAAAAAGGTAGAAAGTTGTTTGCTAAACCATTATTTTACGCATTATGAAGTGGTATTATAATGTTTTAATTTATGCCTTTTCGGTCGAATACTGAAATTACTTACATGTATGTTTAAAAGATGACACAATATTTAAGAATCTATAAGTATTGATTAAGTATAAGGAGACACTTTAGCCTTTATTCATTTCAGTGTTTATAATTTAGACTATAAACTTATTTATTTAAAATCTTTTTCATTTAATGCTTTCCTTTATGAATTTAAACGAGTAATTCCGAAATTTATCGCTTTTGGTAGATAGATACGAGTAGGTACTTACGTGGGTTTCTCTGATATGGATTCATCTCATCAAAACCGGTTTACGCTTCGCGAAATTTACATCACAACCATACAAGTCGCTTGTTAAGTAATCGTTTAGTTTCGTCGTTAGTTTATTTAGAAATCTCTGTTTATACTACACAGAATATTGTGCCATTTTCTTTTCAAAATATCTACATTGTGAAATATTAAACGCAAGATGTGAAATTTTACGGGACACATTGAGAATTTATGCGATTTTTCGTAAACCATTGCGAACTAGCTACTACCACATTCATATTTAAATATGTAAATGCTTTTTGGGTGATTAATCTGAATTATTTTTAAAATAAGGTACGCAGAAGTTACTCTTATTTTCTTTCATATTGTACATGTATTGTTTTCTTTGTTTACTATACAATAACTCTGTAAATAGATACTTAATTACTCTTTACCTTGTGAACACCGAGAATCAGACATTTTAATATACTTACTTATTATATTATAGATGTTTCGTGATCGTCACGTAGTTATTTACTAAAATAAATAAACTTTGGTTAATAAAAAAACTATGTAATTACCTGTCTACTTGTTTTATATATATATACTAGCTGATGCTCGCGACTTCGCCCGCGTGGATTCTTATAAATCTCACTTGGGGGTAGAATTTCCAAAATTCGAGAAACACGTAATTCTTTATTTTTAACCGACAATACAAATACTGATTTTCATTGATATAACTTTAAAAATGACGGAATTTCATACAAAATTTCATCCCCTATTTAACCCTCTTAAGGGTGGAATTCGCAATAATCCTTTCTTAGTGTGCGCGTACGTCATAAAAGGAAGCTACTGTGAAAATTTCAAGTTTCTAGCTTCAGTGGTTTAGGCTGTGCGTTTATGATCAGTCAGTCAGTCAGGACAGGCTACTTTATATTATTATAGATGATGATTCTTTTAATACAAGTGTAAATTGAAAATTTAAAAAACCCCCGACATTCGCCATTTAGTGGCGGCGGCCATCTTGAATTTGCAATAGTGCTATTCTACTAGTCAAGCCCTTTCATTTGATACCCATATCAAGGGAGTTGTGAAAAAATATATCATCCGCCATTTTGTAGCGGCGGCCATCTTGGACCGATTTTCATCAAACATAGCTAAGAACACTCTCGACTAATTCACCTTTCAAACAAAAAAAACCGCATTCAAATCGGTCCACCCGTTTGAGCGCCACAGGGGAACAGACAGACACACACACACACACACACACACACACACACACACACACACACACACACACACACACACACACACACACACACACACACACACACACACACACACACACACACACACACACACACAGACACGTCAAACTTATAACACCCCGTCGTTTTTGCGTCGGGGGTTAATAAAATACCAGTTATTATATCATATATGTAACAACTTTTACGTTAATTACCCGTATCTGATACCGATATTGCTTTTAATGATAAAAATAATATTGTAGGTAACCTACCGTATTACGTAAAATTTACGCATTCTTATGTAACATCGCGTTGTATTCGACAGTTAATATTATATTAATTTACCTGCGCTTCAAATTAATTGACAGAAAAACTATAAAGTTTTATTGTATCTAAAGATGTTCTGTTGTATGGGAGGAAATTAATTAATCATCGTTATCCTTAATATGTTATATTTCAAATTGAAATTAAAAGAATGCCTTTATAAATTCTGATTTAAATTATTGTTAAAGGTTTTCCGTCGGTAATGAATTAACATAAACTTGTTATAATATAATATCGAGAATAAGTGTTTAAGAAATTGAGCAGGTAGTTTATTATTTACATTTCCGAAGTAATGTACTTATAATTTATCAATACACACAAATTATCTATAATATAATAAAACTGTAACAGATCCAATTCTGTACATTGAAGATATTTTGAAAATTTTTATTGGAGGGCACTCTATAATCGATACTGAAGCCAAAACTGCAATTTTTTTCATTTTTGTCTGTCTGTCTGTCTGTCTGTCTGTCTGTCTGTCTGTCTGTCTGTCTGTCTGTATCTTGGCCGCGCATCACGCCGAAACTACTGAATGGATTCGAATGAAACTTGGTACGATTTGAGTTTATACTCCGAGGTAGGACATAGGATACTTTTTATCCCGAAATTCAGCACGGTTCCCTTGGGAGAGGGGAAGAAAGTTAAAACGTGTATTTAGCTGTAATTCATTAACGCGTAGTTCGATTTAACTCATTCTTTTTTTATTAGAAAGGTAGTACTTTAAGTATTGTCTGGTAAATATTTCAAGGTCATAGGTTTTTTAGTTCAGGAATGACAGACATTTATTGGGTTCAAATAACTTGGGACCCGGATCTTTGAACGTATGGCTTATTTTAAACTGGTGTGCGTTTAAATTTATGTTTGTCGGTCTGTCTATTTGTTTCAACAAATCTCCGAAACGGCTGGGTCGATTTAAACGGAACTTTCAATGGCAGATAGGTGATGTTATTAGGAGTAACTTAGGCTACATTTAGTTTAGGTACATAAAAGAATTATGGGATCCGATCCGATCCTACATAAAACCTATAAACATGCGAACGAAGTCGCGGGGGTCAGCTAGTAGTAAATATGCCTGTTAACCACTGGAAAAAATAATTTGGAGCTCTGAATATAGAATTGTTCCAGTTAATTTCAACTGTGTGTAAATCTGTCATTCGATATTTGATTTTTTACATTACCATACTATGACAGATGAACGATGATGACGTTAACTCGCCCATAGTTACTTACTTAAAGATATGAGTGACGCTAAGACTAAGATAAAGTATCTATCTTCTTATTCTTACCGCTAAGAGTTAAGACTATGTAATATATAACAGTGACGAGCCACTCAAAGTATTTGCTACGTCTTCTAAACGTCACTAAAATAAAAAGCAAAGTCACGATGAGCTTTCACTTTCCATATAAATATTAATTTCACTGTTTAACATTCATATCGTCGCAGCCTCTGCAGTGAAATATAATTTAATATTCCTCATTAAATTCGCGTTCATCATTACTGCAACTAGGTATAGTTGGGATAAAGTCAATAGAATCAGCGTCAATAGAAACAATCCATACACCATTCATATGAATGTGTATATTTTTTGTAAAATTATATTTTTTTGTAAATATAATTTTTTTGGTAAATATATAATTTTTTAATCAATATTAAATTACTTAGTAAGAAATAAAAAAGTGTCTGACCGTAATTTTAAACTACTGGCAAACACGTCATGTTTTTAAAAAATTTGTCCGTCTTTCTGTTTGTACACGCTATTTATTCTTCGTAACCGCTAAATCAAATTTGAATCACAAGCAAGTAGAGATTTTTATCCCGAAAGGAGAGTTTCCAAAAGAAACTTAAAAAACATAATTCACGTGACAAACTCGTACGCATCGTAACCGATGCGTACGAGTTTGTCACGTGAATTTTAACGAAATGAAAATGAAAAATGAATGAAATGAATGAATGAAATGAAACGAAATGAAAAAATATTTCACGTCAGTAAAATATTTTTTGTAGATACTCTTTTTTTGCGAATGAGTACTTTACGTTCCTCCCACACAGGCTCAACCTACTCTCAATTTAGAATACAATGCGAATCGTAATATTACATATTTGGTTTTGAAATGCATTCTTTTCGTACTACAACAATGTCAAATTATTATCATTGTATAAGTAACAAAGATTACATTATACAAAAGGTCGAAAATAATATTATGAATTAAGCACTTTTGATGACACCATCATGAGGTGAAAATTTACTTTAAAATGTTGTGATGTTATACTTTAGTGTATTAAGGTATGTAAAGTCGCATGTCAGAGAGTTCCCATAAAGTTCTAAAAGGCGTGTGAAATCTTCAATCCGCACTAGGCCAGCGTGGTGGATTACGGCGTAAACCCTTCTCATTCTTCAAAGAGACTCGTGCTCTGTAGTGGGCCAGTAGTAGGTTGATAATGATGGATTATTGGTAATATGTACCTAATTAGAACTTTCTAGCCGCCTGTATCTCTATAAAAGATTTTTCCGAATCGATAGTGAATTAAAAACAAATTAGGTATTAAGTAAATTAATTTATCAAAAAGCAATTTTAAAAAAATTAAAATATGCAAAGCTTTATTGCTATTGAAATTGAAAACAAAATTGAAACATTTGAAATTGCCAATTTCAAAGAAATCTTAAAAATCTCATTTGGTCAATTCTTATTCAACGCACTCAGATTGGTCGGGTTCATCTGCCATTGGCAGGTTAAAAAGATTAAAAAATAATTTATAAGGAACCCTAAAATATGCGATGTGAGATAAACATTAGCATATATATTTTTTGCCTCTACGCAAAAAAATTATAGATTGATGGATTGATTAAAATTGTCAGTCCATAGTTGCAGAAACAACATCTGAATGAATATTTGAGTTAGGTGTGTATTTATTCTCATGAGTGTTAACTAATCACACGGACACAGTTACGGACAACTTTAATAAATAACAAAGGCTTATCTATATATATCTAGACAGCTATACTAATACCACAGTATAGCGAGCGTACAGTTCAGAAACACCTAAACCGATTACCGACCATACGGACTCCGCGTATCGCTTACCAAAAACGTACTTCGTTTCTGGCAATTGTTTTATGGTATGGCAACATGAGATGCATTTTATATCATCAAAGTAAACTCTATAGACGTACCAGAACTTTCAGAGTCTTGTAGATGCACATTGGCCCAATGCACTCGGAGAATGTCTAAAGGTTCACTTGGTCTAAATTTACCATAGTCGGCTCGCTGACTTTTATAATACGAATTACAGATTGATGCAGTTCTACTACAGATCTAGTATTGGATTATAGAGTGAACTGCACGCTGACAGTGCATTCGATTCGAAATCGGCAATTGCAATGCAGTGATGTCAATTGCACTATAACCGCATCCAAACTGCAATTTTAAAGTCGGCCTTATATATTCTGTCTGTCAAGATTTTTATAGTGAATACTTAAGTGTGCCAGCGTGTTATAAAATGTGGCTAATAAAGTCCATACCGTGCCGTCGCTGATCGTTTCCAAACTGTACGCTCGCTAATCGGTGCTAGGTAATACAAACTGCGCGTAGGTTGGCAGTTACAGAATAATAATACGAATTGGTAGGAATGTAGCCTCAAGTGCTCAAGGTGAGCCGGGCTCTTCGACGTGAACTTGTAAGGAAGTCTCTTGAGTACTGTGGGAGGGGAAATGACCACAGGTGTCGGGTTTTTTAAATAGGTTTTTTGTTGTACTTATCTAATTTCGAATGGCAAATAAGTATTTTTGCCAATTTGATATATGCCTATTGCCTATAGATTTTGAATAATATTTTTATATAATATAATATAATGTTTAATATTTTGTTATTTTTATATAATATAATATTTAAGTTTAATGTTTAATATTTTTATATAATATAATATAAAATATAATGTTTGATGAAACAAATCCTAAATTATATTTTATTCGATTAGTTATATTTTTCTCTATTGACGTTTATTAGCTTCAGATTGTGGACTGACTGAGCTTTTCATTTAATTTTTAACAAAAATGCGTGAATGAAAAATGTGAGATCTTTTGTATACTTATCTTGTATTTTTATTTTATTTTTCTATTTGCGCGCTATAAAGATGGCACTAATGCAAGTGGCTAATGTTCTTTAAAATAAAATACACCCAAGAAAATATACATGAATTTTATGTAAAATTATGTACATAATATATTGTATGTTTATATTTTTTATCGAAATCTATATTCACATATACTTAAATCTATCTTTTAAGAAAATTTTTTATTTTGTTAAATAAAACAAATTGTTATTAATATGAATTAGGTAATTATTATTTATAATTTTAATCAAAACAACTTCCTTATTACTATTTTTAACCGACTTCAAAAAAAGGAGGTTCTGTATTCGACCCGTATGTATGTATGTATGTATGTATGTATGTATGTATGTATGTATGTAAGTATGTTCGCGATTATCTCCGCAACTAATGAACCAATTTTGATGATTGTTTCACTATCGTTATCTACATACTTTCAAGAAGGTTTTAGTATATAACACATCGAGTTATCATTCTTACGTACGAAGTTATAAGCATAAATGTACACATATGTCACTAATATGTTCTCTGAGATTGCCAGACCTATTGCTGAAGTCTGATATAGCTATTCTGTCCAAAGACTTCACTCTGCTACGCCTACGTAACATTGACCTTTTGCAAAAAGTTTTGGGCCGAAGTCAGTACAGTTGCATATAGAGTGATTCCTTAGAGTTTGTGCACGGTTACGTGTATTTCCATTCTATACAAAGCCAAACCGCAAGGGTGTGAAACTAGTCGCGTATAGATTGTAAATTATGGTATATCCAAATTATACATGAGTTGTACGCATACAAACTAATCTTGTATAGATCAGAAGTTAGGTTAGGTTGGGTTAGAACATAATAAAACCACTCACCTATAGTATGACACATAAAATGTATATATGTCACAGGATGTTTAATAATAATTAATAATATATAGGTCATAATCTATTTTTCATTGTTCTCATTTATATTATTATTACCTAATATAAAGAAAACAAATCACTAAAAAGCATAAAATAATTTTTTTCAAAGAAAAATGAACCGACTTCAAAGGAATCGAACTAAAAAGTTTAAAATAATTTTTTATTCATTTAGATTGACGATTAAACTACCGAACTCAAATGATATATAATTTTTTGAAGTCGGCGCCAAACCACATTCAATTCGTGTAAGTAAAATCAGAATATCCACTTTTGAATGCGAGCGCGGTGAACCTAGTCGCGGAGGGTGAGTCTGGGACCCGGGGGGCAAATTTTCGACTTGAAGTGAACTTGAAGTCATTTGGCGCCGACTTCAAAAAATTATATATCATTTGAGTTTGGTAGTTTAATCGTCAATCTAAATGAATAAAAAATTATTTTAAACTTTTTAGTTCGATTCCTTTGAAGTCGGTTCATTTTTCTTTGAAAAAAATTATTCTTTCTTTCATGCATATTATTCGTTTTAATTCACAATCTTTATTAATTAAAATAAATTAATTTACTGGTGTGTTAACGTGTTTTCACACTCTAAATTTAGATACTAACTATACTAATATGGGAGATTTTCTATAGGTACTACTTGTTCAAAATCATCGAAATCTATATTCACATATACTTAAATCTATCTTTTAAGAAAAATTATAATAACTGCTGTACTCAGAGACTTTCATTAAATAATGAGAGATTAACTAATTGTTATCTAAATGATCTAAATCTCTAAATGAGCTACCATTTGGCTGAACTCATGAAGCGTTAACTGATTCTGAGAGTGAATGTTTTTACATCTATACTAAAAAGTTATTTATGAAATCATCAACAGCGAAAACACTCCTGTACAAACAGATCAGACAGACAAACACATCTGTTTGAGTTATTGTATCGCTCAAATGGTAATGGCTCATTATAAGCTAAGAGGTAGTAATTTTGAAAGTTCAGATAACTTTCAACCCTGTTTGTTTGGTATTCAAAAGTGCTTTATTGAATATTTTATGTATTTTTATATATTTTTTAACTCTCTAGGATATTTGATATTTTGAGACTAGAGTTTTTATTGATATTATACTTTTATATCTTCCCATTACAGTAAAACTCGCTTTATAACGCAAACAACTTATTCTAGAACAAGGCAGATGCGTATTTAATTAGAATTCCCTTCAAGAAACCAGTTAAAGGTCAAGCCAAGAACGTCTTACTGAAGTAGGGTATATAAACGGTCGTTGCATTATGTTCTCTTGACATCTTATTTTATGATGATGATACTCGTAGCCGTTAAAATAAATGGCGCAGTACCACACATATTAATATGTAGACCTATTTACTATGTAGTTTGTAAGATTATATTTTATTTTGATTCTGAGGACTTAAGGGTCCTTTTCATATACCTACTTTTGGCCTGGTTGCGACTTGCGATAGTACATATCACGATGATGAGTCGATTCCTCTGGTTAAGTAACGCTGACCCATATCGATAAATGGATGTGTGACCGACTTCGGAGGTACGAATTCGGCCCTCTCATTTCCTCCGTACCTCAAACAAAGTAGTGGTGGTGGTAGTGGTAGTGGTGTACAAATTAGTGGTTGGTTGTTTTATCGATGATTTTTTAACGCAAAAACAACGAGGTGTTATAAGCTTGACGTGTGTGTCTGTCTGTTCCCCTGTAGCGCTCAAACGGGTGAACCGATTTGAATGCGGTTTTTTGTTTGAAAAATGAATTAGTCGTGAGTGTTGTTAGCTATGTTTGATGAAAATCTGTCCAAGATGGCCGCCACTATAAAATGAGGGAATACATATTTTATCACAACGCCCTCAATATGGGTAACAAATGAAAGGGCTCGACTAGTAGAATAGCACTATGCAAATCCAAGATGGCCGCCACCACGAAATGGCGAATGTCGGGGGTTTTAAATTTTTAATTTATACTTGTTTTATTTTTATTCATCTACAAGTTAGGTCCTAGAAACCTAATTTGTTTCATTGGTAGACATTCTTTAGTTAAAAGTTTGCCTGTACAATAATAATTGTAAGCCAATTAAATATCCCTTATGGAGTCAAAAAGATTGAGTATTATTTCGACCAGTATCTCGGTAAGTGGTTCAAAGCTGGTCAGTATACGGATTAAAGCGAAATATGCACCGACACGTAATACATGTCGACACACACGTGCCTAGCCTTGGCTTGAATTGGAAATAATTAGTATTTCGGTTGCAAACTTTCGTACAAACTAAACCGCTCTACGTAAATGCCTAATATTTACGTAAGCTCAAAATATTAGTTCATAATAATTATGTTATTATTATAACAAAAATAGAGAATTAGAGGAGCCGCGAATGCGTTGATGTCTTTTTATAATAGGACTTTTTTTTACTATTTTTTGTTTTTGTGTTTTCTTATTTTTTATTTACGATTTATTTTTTGTTTTGGCGACCTCACTGGCGCAGTGGTGAGCTCTGTGGTCTCGTAAGTCCGTGGTCACGGGTTCGATTCACGGCGGCAGGGGCAATTTGGGAATTTATAATTTCTAAATTGTTTCGGTCTGGTGAGAAATTTCAGCAACTTTTTTTGGGCAAGTTTAACTTAAACCGTAACTTAGCTTTGCTTGGACTGCTTCGTTGGTCTAGTGTTTAGCATATTCGACTGCAGGTCATGAGGTCCCGGGTTCAATTCCCGGGTCGGGCAAATCATTGTTAGGTATTGGGGGTTTTTTTTTTCAAGAAGTTCTCAGTCCCAGTCTGGAGCTGGTAGTCGGCGGTGTTTCACCCCCATGCCTCGAAAACACGTTAAGCAGTCGGTCCCGGTTATTAACACTATCATGTGACAATAGCCGTTAAAGTCCGCCAACCCGCATTGGAGCAGCGTGGCGGATCTAAGCTCTAAATCCCTCTTTCCTATGAGAGGGGTTTGTGCCCAGCAGTGGAACGTAAAGTCCCACGGTCACAAAGTGGGACCTAGCGCGCAATTGGCTCTAAGTTAAAGAAGCATCCGTTTAAACTGGTATATAATATTAAATCCCAATCCGAGTCAAGGTCCACATGTGTCGACATGTATATAAGTAGGTACTCATGGGTACTACGTGGCTCGGGTATTTGTGCTAATCTGTATGCGAGCTGGAGTTTACGGGGAAAATGGATTGCGAAGTAATGACAATATTATGTTCCATTGGTGACATAAGTACTTGCTTTGATGAAATAGTATTGTTTCTTTAATTTCTACTTTAAATTGGTTATTAAAGGTTATTTTTTAATGATAGCAATAAAATTATATTATACTTCTCGATGTCCGCGATTTCATTCGCGTGGTTAAAAGAGCTATTTGAGTTTTATTTTTAACGATAGCAATAAAACTATATCGAACTTTCCGATGCCTGCGATTTCATCCGTGTGAATTCGGGTTCTTAAAATCCCGTGGCCGTGGGAACTTTTTAATTTTCCGGGATAAAAAGTAGCTTAAGTAATAGTTAACAGACACACAGACGGACAGAATTCCTTTCGTATTTATATTATTAGTATAGAGACACGTGAAACCATAATAAATCATATTATGTACAATGTACTTAGATATAAACTTAACAATAAAAAAAATAATATAAATTAAAACTGAATCAATATATCAAATAAATATTCAAGCTTGCAAAATTTTCTTTTTCATGATTTTCCTTTTGTTTACCTTTCATCTATCTAAGAAAATAATGACTACATAAATATAATAATAATAAATTATGTACCTGTAAAGTAGTCTAAAGTGTACCTTAACAATTATCTTCTAGTACTGATTAAGTAATTTAGCTAACCATTTATTTTAACAAACGAAATAAAAACAGAATCTTTACCATACATGTCTTGTAGGTGCTAAAAGATGTCATAACGCCCTCTTCAGTTCACAAAATACATTCGTTAATTTGAAATTCAACAACAGCTGCCTGTCAAAATGTATGTTCGTCTGTCCTAACCAGTTCTGTTACGTGATCTATTTGCTTTGATCTTGAATGTATATTTGCATAATCCGCATGCCTGTGTGTTTCGCAACATCTCCGGAGTATGGTGACTGTGCTTTCTCCCTAATGGGTATTTCCTTTTCTTGTTGGTTACTGAACAAATCAATATTGCACAATTTGTGCTTGCTATTACTTACGTTGTAAGCTTTTGACTAATCATCGTGATTAATAATAATCCTAGCTTTGATTAATGATTTTCTTGTATTGTTATAATGTTTAGTACCTATTAAAGTACACGTAATGTTTAACAATGTTCCAATAAGAACATTAAAAAGTTGACTAATTAGAAAATTATTTCTGGGAAATGAAAGTTTAAATTATTTCGTCCTAAAAATAGTCAAAAAAACCAGCAGAATATAATAAAAGATAGAAATCTGCTCAATTTTGCCAACTGAAAATTGAATCCAGAATATCTTTTGATGCATAAAACAATAAAACAACCTTAGTTTTCTCTTTTTATTCCTATCAGTATTTTCGGTTTATGCGCAATATTTTCTTCTTATTCTAACACAAATATTTTAAACGATATATAAAACGACGACAGATTGCTAAACGTACCTTTAGAGTTAAGTTTATACTTATTTAGAAACAACAGAATGGTCAATGCAGAAATAACCAGTTAATTTAGAACATTACAAACGAAAATAATTCGAGAACTTAATTGGAAAGAGTAACTTATCCCTAATAGATTACAAGCACCCATTGCATTTGTAAAATAACTTAATGTCTACCAGGAACATAATTATTAAATTAGCTGTGCACCTATTACATTCTCAGAAGGAATTCCGTCCCGTAATAAAACTCAGTTCCTACTTCGCCTTAATAGTTAATACCATGGTTGCGGTGTTGTTCGTCTGTGTTGCGCAAAATGGTGGCCTGCCCACGCCTTGCCAGCGTGAATCATAGAATTCGTTAAGATAATGCATGTGGGTACCTTATGGTATGGTATAACCTTAAAGAGCCTCAGGCCCTGACGATTTTATATTATATGGCTATTGATGATTTGTAATAATGAAATGAGAAAGATTCTTTAGTTGTACATAGTTCAGAAAAACTATAAAGATGTAACTACTGATTCAAAAAGATTATTAAAGGAATTTTTGGTTTAAAAATACGTAAATTGAAATTATTCTGAATTCCTTATACAATTAAAAAATACACATATTTAGATAACACTGTGGAGATAAGATTGTGAAACGTTTGAAAAAATGTATGGCAAAACTTTAATTTTCCTGTTTTGTAGGTAACCTATCATTGGAGTTATTTGACGACAAAATAATTTAGGTAACATCCTTGTTAAAAATAAGTAAATATTTAAATGAAACAACAAATTAACAAATCATTTCTTTCAACAAAAAGTTTCTTTTGAAGATGTCTGTAATCGTTTTGTTTTTATTCCACTTTTTGTGTTGGTATGAATTGATTTCTTTATCCAAAGTTTTGTTCATCAAAAATCAACGCTCCTCTAGCACGAATACTCTTGAATTTGTTAAATTGAAATTTCATTAACGAAATTGATTCAACAGTTTTTTGGAAACGAATAAAAAACCTTGGTATTGATATTGATTCTATTTTTGTTAAATATATCTTAAAGAACCTTCTACAAATATGTATATGCACATGAATTAACTGATGCAACTTCGTTCCCGGAGGAAGTTTTTCAAGGTTGAAAATATATTTGGACATTTATACATATAGTCTCCAAGATGCAAGCTATATAATATATGCAAAGTGTAAGCTTTAATTGGATCAACGACACGCGAACGCATAAAAAACGCCGTTCCCCGGGAACAAGTATCCTATGTCCTTCACCAGTATGCAAACTGTATCGTTTTGTTATAATCGGCCCAGCGGTTTAGGTGTGAAGAGGTAACAGACAGACTGACAGATAGAGCTATTTTCACATTTATGAAATTGGCATTGTAAAAATGCATTATATAAGCGGACTAAGTATATCTAAGTATTTCAAAACATACAAAACAGGAATTAAATTTTTCTACGATGACAAGAATCGATGACCTTTTCTGAGAAGCAGTGCACAAATAAAAATTAATGAACTATGACATAATAAATCGCGTCTGGTTAGACGAGGTGAGATGAGAGAAAGCCGTTTTCTCTGCGCTCGCGGGATGCTGCGATGTGAGATCTTTGGACCGTTTAGAAGTGTTGATCCATAAATTACGCTTACTAAAAATTTACAAATGCACTTTAAATAGATTCATCAAAATACACATTTATTAAGTACGTAACTGCAGCAGTTGTCATCTTTTTCAACACTATGAACATTTTTTTATTCAATCAAATTCATAATTATTTTTTCGTTTGTTTCAGATGATGAAAGGAGAAAAGAAGAGTTTAATTGATTAAAATGTTAAAAAGAAGTATACAAAGTTTGATTTTGAATTGTAAAATAAAACAACTCTACCCTTGTGTTTTAATTATTTCCCTACTCCTTGTAAAAATCTTACACGGCTTACTAGACATATTTAAACAAGGTTTATATGCATGTTTATTCTTACCGACGAAAACGAGGAGGTTATGAAGTAACGCGTATATTTTAACCGTAGGCGCAATTTGACAAATTTCTAATACCAAAAGTGTAAAACGTCAAAGTTATACTTATTTAAATTTTTTGTGACAAGATAGTAAGCAACCTAAGGGTTTATTATTTATAGGTATATTATTTAAATTTAACTACAACCTTTCATTCTCGTTAGTGACGATACGGTCTAAGAAGAAACGCGCTAATCTTGGACAGATACGCTGAAAATACAGAAATTAACATACATTACTTTCATTTGACCTTACAAAGCATTGGTACTGTATAAAAATCCATCTTGTTTCGTCAAGAAGTATGGACATATTTGCCGATAGGTTGGTAGCAATCTGTACCTAACTTGTATCAAGTTAGATTTTTATCGCTGGACTATACTCTGATTTTTAATTCTGTTCTGTAGGGCTATTCTCTAAAATACCATCTCGATATCGAAGCTCACTCAAGTGAGATAACTCGCTTCGAAAGCAAACTCACTTCACCTTGGTTTGATATTCTGTAAACATCTGCTACGCACTTGCGAAGTGAAGTGAGTTTGAGTGAGAAGACCTGAGTGCTTAGTCTTAGTTTGAAGCGCTCCAAAACTAAAAGTATACTATAAGTATACTATTGATCGAATCATACATGACTTCAGAGCAAAATGAACCCAAAGTCTCTTACTTTAGTTCTATTTTACTCTGAAGTCATTGTGATTCGATCAATAGTATACTTATAGTATACTATAAAGTTTTGGAGCGATCCAAACTGAGACTAAGCACTCTGTACTATCGAGTTTTTCAGAGTACAACTTAGCAAACTCATCTCGAATTCACTCTCTGCTGATTCGAATCGAATTCACTCATTGCTATTCGAAAATGGCTTTACAGAATAGCCCTGCTGACGTTTCGTAATGTTACCAGAGACAAAACAATTCCCACAAAAAGATAACAAATTCAAAACTTATGTAAATAAAAATCAACTGTCGCATGTACATATGGCAAATGCCTGACACTCCATGGTGATAATGTCATTCGACTTCCATTTTTGAATAAATTTTTCAATGTACTTATTTTGTTTTCTATTGCTGTTAGCGATGCTGTTGCTTGTAGCGATTTCTCTTTTAGGGCGAAACGACTAATATTATTACGCGGCTTAGAGCTTTTTTATGTTGATAGGGAATTAAAGTAGTTTGGGGTAAAATCGGACTTCGTAGATGTTAACCCTGTTTTCCATACAAATAACTCATCTGTAAATGACAATGACAGCTGACAGAATTCCACCGAATTAAAAATCAGAGTATAGAGCTGGACTTTATCGTTTGACCTCTATGGCGTAGCTGTAGAACCTACCTACCCTATAAACAGTGAATGAATCATGAAGATCGATTTGATCAAAGGAATTGAGTGGTTACATTACAACACTAATTATTTACTACCTAGTTACGTCAAAAAAGACTTGACTAAGACTCTTGGAATTTTATATTGCGTCATCTTTACTATTGACCTATAGAAGTATAAGAGAGTAATGTTTATTTGTTGACTTTGAATAAGGCAGAAAGGTAGTTTCCATTAATTGTTCTATTCTTATTTTGTAATATATTCATTGGAAGAATTTGACTTTTTTTTTGTTTTTGTTTTCCACGTACCATAGAACAAAATTGGGAACTACCCGAAAGATAGTTGATGGATATGAGGATACAGGCTTGAAATCGTTTTGAACATATATACCTACTTAGTTTCGTTCAGCTCCTTTGTAAATTATCAAAGTTTACAAAAAGCTACAACCAGTGGCAGTTTCTATACCCACCTACGCTACGGCCAGAGCTTTGACGACTCCATAGAGAAGAAAAGATTCATGTTCATCGAAGTAAGTAAAAGTAAACTCTTTACCGAAATTCGCTGGAACATCAAGCAATTTAAAGTCTTGGTAAGATATCTTGTGAAAACATACAGATACGATAATATTATTCTAAGGTAGCCCCCCACTTGTTTGGGGGCTAAAATCCGAGAGGTCATAGGTTCAAAATCCTACCTCTATCTATGAGAAACGTCTGTCTATACTGTAGAGCTACGATAACATACTTTGATTAATCTATGGTGTCTATAGAACTGCCTCGTTGGTCTAATGGTTAGCATATTCGACTGCAGATCACGAGGTCATGGGTTCGATTCCCGGGTCGGGCAAATAATTGTTAGGTATAGGGTTTTTCTGTCAAGAAATTCAGCCAGAAAGTGCCAGCCCAAAGCTCGTAGTTGGCGGTATTTTACCCCATGCCTCGGAGAGCACGTTAAGCAGTCAGTCCCGGTTATTATTACTATCATGTGACAATAGTCGTTAAAGCCCGCCAACCCGCATTGGAGCAGCGTGGCGGTCTAAGCTCTAAATCCCTCTCTCCTATGTGAGAGGAGGCCTGTGCCCAGCAGTGGGACGTGTTAAGTGCATTTAATTTCATTCTATTGCGCTTCTGAAAGCTCCCTAGCTTTTGCCCGCAACTCCATACGCCTGGAGTTAGGTTTTTTAAAAATCACACGGGGACCCTAAGTTTTTCCGGGATAAAAAGAAGACTGGTGCTCTTCAGGGGTTCTACTATACCCATGCCAAAAATTACTTTTATCCGTATCTATGTTGAGGCGTGATTGAAGGATAAATCAACACACTTTCGCATTTATAATATTACTTAGTAGAGAAATCATACTCATATCATGTTTGTGGAATATAATTCGATAAATTATTTTGATGATAATTGTCATATCAATCTATACTAATAAATAAAATTGAAGTGTCTGTCTGTAATATCGAAATAACTACCTCATATTAAGCTCATATGGTTATTTGAACGATACTATAACCGAATCACACGTTTTTAAAATTTTTGTCTGTCTGTCTGTCTGTCTGTCTGTCTGTTTGTCTGTTTGAACGGGCTAATCTTTGGAACGGCTGAACCGATTCTGACGGGACTTTCACATACAAGTAGAGAATTAACCAGGGAGTAACATATGCTACTTTTTTAACCGACTTTCAAAAAAGGAGGAGTTGTGTTTTTCTACCTATGTACACCGATATCTCCGAGATTTCTGAACCGATTTGCGTAATTTTTTTTAATCGATAGAGAAACATTGCGACACTGTCCTACAAAAAATTTGGATTCCAACTCCTCAATCCTGATGCTGTAGGGGATCTGATCCCCAATACTAATGGGATTTAGGCACTGTCGGTTATTTAAATTGATATTGGGGATACCAATTAAAGACTTTATTGTTGAATGACCTCGAGTAGGTACATGTCCAACTCCTCAACCCTGATGCTGTAAGGAATTGCATCCCGAAATCGTAAGGATCCCACGGAATTTTTCCGTTTTGTGGACGGGTTACTACAGATAGGCTACTTTTTGTTCTGGAAAATCAAAGTTCCCACGAGATTTTTACAAACCACACGGGCGAAGCCGTGGGCATCATCTAGTTACTACTATTATTAACTGTGAGCATGTGATTGGGTATATTATTAATAGTGATTAGATACAACCTTGAGTTTCATAATATATTAGGTAGATACCTACATTGAGTCATGAGAATGTGATGTATTTTTTTTGTATTTTTTTAACGCATGCATCAAGCATGATCTCGTCTGAAGTAATGTGATCCAGTCTTCTATTATAAATTAAAGTAGATAATAGTGCAGACAGACACTGACTTTTAATTAGTAACTACTTAGGTAGATATTTAAAGAACTATGGGCACATAATACTTAATAGTAGATAAGGTACAGTTTTCGTATAAAAGTTTGATGAACCTTTTTTATCTATATTTTTATTCTTCTAGTTGTGTTTTCGTCATTACATTAAAAAAAAGTCATAAAACTGCAGCGTACAAAATAAATTTTAAAATAAATACTTAATCGTTTTTTTTTTGCTATCACTTTATCTTACAACATTTTCGTTTCTAAATGTAACCATCTAACCCGTAATTCAGAACCGTTACAAAACAATTGAATTTCACGGAGCATAAAACCTAAACGATCGCGGAAGACGTCCGCATAGCAATTAATTTTTGTTATCATTTAAAAACGGGTCCGAAAACATATGTTACAACAGCTCTCAAAATGTAACTGGTGTTACATCACATTAATCTTTATTACATTAAAATAGTATGCTGCGTTCCATTTTTTAACCCCCGACGCAAAAAGGACGGGGTATTATGTGTTTGACGTGTCTGTCTGAAACGATTTTGATTTCGTTTTTTTTTTTGTTTGAAAGGTGAATTAGTCGGGAGTGTTCTTGGCTATGTTTCGATCAAAATCGATCTAAGATGACCGACGCCACAATGGCGGATTACAAATTTTTTCACAACTCCCTCAATATGGGTATCAAATGAAAGGGTTTAACTAGTAGAAAACGCTATGATAAATTTCAAATCCAAGATGGCCGCCACCACAAAATGGCGTATATCGGGGGTGTTTTAAATTTTCAATTTACACGTGTTATCATTTTTAACGTGACAAACAATATTACTTTTGTAAGGTCATGGTACCAATCTAAGTAATGCTATTATAATACCTATCATCGTTAGCAAAATTTCCTGCATTATCATGAGTTTGTAAAAGATGGTAATACCTAATCCCAGCGCCAAACATAGCACAAATATTTGAACAAAGATGTCTGTGTGGCCGGTAAGCAAACCTGTGTTCGAATGTTTGTCCGTGTGTGGCGCCAGGGTACGCCCCCCCGGTCCTACCTCAACGAGCACAAATGTTCGCGTCGCTGATCGATTGAACAGCGGACTGCGTCCCTCTGTTATTGAATCCCGGGCGCGCAGCCTTGCACTAACAGTAGGGTTACGCCAAGCTTGTACACCACGATAACACTACTAGATTTTGAATATCGAAAAACTATAAAATCAGAGCAAAAATATCGATAAACTATAATAATAATAGCAAACCAAAGCGTCTTATTTTAAACGCACGCCATATTGGGATACGTAGCGATTCGCTACGCACGTAGCGAAGCGATGTGGCCTGTCGTAACTAAGCACTTCGCACATTAAAAAAAAAATCCGCTTGGGGCGTGACTGTAGACGAATGGATGTATGGACGAATTTAAACTTTAAAACAAGCCAGTTTAGGTCCATTTCAATTTGAAGTCATTGTGTTTCGATAGTCGAATTTTGATCAACGTTGCCCTAATGTGGTAACTCGGCATAACCCCACAGACTGCAACTTTGACCCTCAAACAAGGCAGATCGATGCAAATTGCACTTGCGCAGAACCGGAGTGTGGTGCAGTTGCCTGGAAGAGATCGCTTCATAGCGGTAAGTTCACCTATTTAACAATTTTTGTCTGTATTTTATTCTATTCCTTTATTTTATATTGCTATTTTTAATGGTGTACAGTAGTGGTATTTAGTATTACTATTTTAAATGGTGTAGAGTAAGTATATTTTCATTTTATTTAATTTTCAAGTGACTTATATATAGCATACATTACATAATGATAAAGGTAACTACCTAAGTTACAAAGATTTGTAGACATGAAAGAACGTAGCCACCATAGACCGAATTTTTTTTTGTGTCGACTGTCAACCATGAAGTATCTAATTGTGACGCCAACCTAGTTTTCGGTGGGGATGTGGCGGTGTGCAACCTCATGGCAGCGTTGCAACCTCCACAGTTTTCCTGGCTGGTTTTTCTCGCCGGCCGTTTTTGTGTGTCAAGAGATTATAAGTGTTTATATTTTTCAAATGTAGAAGCTGTCTCAGCCTGCGCCTTCGATGTGCGCGGTGTAGTATTATTATTCCGTTTTTAGAGCCGGAAGGTCGGCTCCAGATTCTGTTTTGATATCATTCTATTTTGTTATCCCGGTGAGATCTGACCTCAGTGATGGTCCTATAGCCTGAGACAGTTTCATTTTCCAGAAGATTAAACCTGTACTAAATAATAACTCTAAAACTGCGAGAATACAACATATGTCCGTGAAAGCTCTATTGGATTTTATTTTATTACTTTTACTGCACCTATATTTGGTGACACCGACGAAGAGAAGTCCTATAATTGTGTTACGTATGACGTCACTTAAGGAGTACATAGCGTACACGTTGTATAAGCTTAGTGTACACATTGAACAACAGGAAATTTAAAAATTAAGTTGAAAATGAAGTGAAGAAATAAATGTTGGCGAATTATTGAAAATTTTAACGAACATTTCAAATAAAATAATAATTCAATTTAATAATTTCTGGAAGACATTCTGAATTATGAAATCATAAATTTTGTACAATGAAAATTTTCAGCGGCCATTTTGTGGAGTGAACATTAGAGACATTATTTTATTAATTTACGTTCATGTGTCATATATATTAATATTTTTCAGGAATATTTTAAAATTTTCTAGGAACTAACATTATGGAAAGCAAATGCCAACAATTGGAAGATGAAAATAATGCTCTCAAATTAAAACTTAAAGAGTTGGCCGACAAAACTTTCCCAATCTTTAAAGAAAATGAAGTGTTACGTTCGCAATTACCGAGTGTTTCGGATCCCCCCACGGGTCAGGAATCAAAAATTTGTAAAGTTTCAGCTAAGCTTCCTCCCTTTTGGTCTGACCGGCCGAGCATTTGGTTTGCCCAGGTCGAGGCTCAGTTCGCGATTTCAGGTATCACGGTGGATCAAACCAAATTTGATTATGTTGTGGCACAATTGGACTCGCGGATCATTGGCGAGGTCGAGGATGTTATTACACAACCTCCGGCGTCAGGGAAATTTGATTTTCTTAAGAAGGAATTAATTCGGAGATTATCCACATCTGAGGAACAAAGGGTCAGGCAGTTGGTAAGTGACGAAGTGTTAGGTGATCGGAAGCCATCTCAATTTTTGCGGCATTTACGCTCTTTAGCTGGTCATGCACTTACGGATCAGAATATTTTACGGCAATTATGGATGCGTCGTTTACCGCAACATTTACAGGCAATTTTGGCAGTTCAATCGGAATTGGGTTTAGACAAAATAGCGGAATTGGCGGACAAAATTCTAGAAGTTTCGCCGAATATTCTTAATTCTTCCTCTTCGATTAATAACGCGGCATGCTCTTCAAATACTAATTTAGATGCGCTAGTCACTCGTTTAGAGAGTTTATCGAGGGAAATTTCAGAAATTAAGGAAAATAATAAAAATTTTTCGCGACATAGGAATAAATCGAGAAATAGGTTTAGGTATAGGCGGTTTTTATCACCGTCCCCTTCTCGCAATAATTTAAATAATAGCAACAGCGATTTATGCTGGTATCATCGCAAATACGCAGCGCGTGCCCATAAATGTATTAAACCGTGTTCTTTTAAAGAATCGGAAAACGTGAGCGACAATCAGTAGCGACGGTACCTGATTTGTCGTCTCGTAGTCGCCGTCTTTTTGTAAATGATATCCGAACCAATAGACGATTTTTAATCGACACTGGTTCAGATGTTTCTTGTTATCCGGTCTCATGGTTGAATAGTCGACCCAAAATGGCCGACTATTGTATGCGTGCGGCAAATGGCAGCGATATTAAGACTTTTGGGACAATTTTATTATCGTTGGATTTTAGATTAAGGCGCAATTTTAATTGGCATTTTATCATTTGCGATGTTACAACTGCGATTATAGGTGCAGATTTTCTCGCGTATTTTAATTTATTGCCAGACTGTAGGTCAGGTCGAATTCTAGATGGTTCGACTGGCCTATCGTGCGTTGCATCAATTATTTCTCACGAACAAGCGAGTGTGAAAACTTTAGTTTCGAGTAATAATATTTTAGCTGAATTCCCCGCTCTAACTCGCCCGCCTGGTCCGGATCGGGAGATTAAACATAATACGGTTCATTACATCCGGACAACGGATGGTCCTCCGGTTTGCTGCCGTCCACGCCGACTTGGTCCACAGAAGTTAGCTATTGCTAAGAAAGAATTCGATAGCATGTTAGCTTGTGGTTATGCAAGGTCTTCGGATAGTCCGTGGTCTTCGGCACTTCATTTAGCGCCGAAAGGTGAATCTGATTGGCGTCCATGCGGTGATTACCGCGCTTTAAATGCGCGCACAATTCCAGACAGATATCCTGTGCGTCATATCGGCGATTTTAACCAAAATTTAGTTGGTTCAACGATTTTTAGCACGATAGATTTAGTTAAAGCGTATCATCAGATACCGGTAGCGAAAGAGGATATTTGTAAAACAGATATCATTACCCCGTTCGGTCTTTTCGAATTTCCTTTCATGACCTTTGGTCTTAGAAATGCAGGCCAGACTTTTCAAAGATTTATCGATGAAGTTGTTCGTGGTCTAGATTTTTGTTTTGCCTATGTTGATGACATACTCGTTTTTTCAAAAGATAGTCAACAACATACTGAGCATTTGCGTATTCTTTTCAAACGTTTGGAAGAATACGGTATAGTTATTAATGAAAAGAAATGTCATTTTAATGTCCCGGAGGTACGTTTTCTGGGATATAAAATTAGCGCGGCTGGGATTTGCCCTCCTGCCGATCGCATTAAAAGTCTTCAAGAGTTTCCTCTACCTAAGACTGTACAAGGAGTAAGAAGATTTCTTGGTATGATTAATTTTTATCGGAAATTTCTCCCTAGCATAGCGCGTTTTCAAGCTCCTTTAATTGATGCCTTATCAGAAATTCAAGGTAAAGGTGCTAAACCATTTACTTGGACTGCTGATTTAGAGCGTAGTTTTAATATGTGTAAAGAAAGTTTAGCTAACGCAACACTTTTAGCTCATCCAATCGCTGATGCTAGACTTGGATTATTTACGGATGCATCGAGTTCTCATGTCGGTGCATGTCTTCAACAGGAAGTGAAGCAGGGCTGGCAACCTATAGCGTTTTTCAGTAAGAAGCTGACTCCCAAGCAATCGTCTTGGCCGGCTTATTACCGCGAATTATTAGCCATATACGAGAGTGTGCAACATTTTAAACACATTCTAGAAGCTCAACCGGCTACGATTTATACAGATCATAAGCCATTACTTTATGTGTTTACACAAAAACGAGAGAAGCTTCCACCTATTCAGCTTAATCAACTTGTTTTCATTTCGCAGTTTACTACTGACATTCAACATGTCAAAGGAGCTGAGAATATTGTGGCTGATACCTTCTCTCGTGTGGAGAGCGTCACAGCTCAAGACATACTTGTAGCGCTAGCGAAATCTCAAGAAGCCGATGAGGAATTAAAAACACTGAATGACACGTCGTTGACGTTGGCTCGGGTTACTATTCCAGGCACCAGGGTAAAAATTACATGTGACGTTTCAACAGGTAAACCACGTCCTTATGTAACTCCGCAACTTAGGAGGAATGTTTTTGAAAGTTTCCATAATCTCAGTCACCCTGGGATTCGCGCTACTTATAAATTAATTTCAGATCGCTTCGTATGGCCTAGTATGAAAAAAGACTGCCGCGTATGGACAAGAGCGTGTCAGGCATGTCAATCATCGAAGGTAGTGCGTCACACTACCGCACCGTTTTCTAAATTTCCCCTTTCTTCTGAAAGATTTGCAGATATTCACATGGATATCATAGGTCCGTTGCCATTTTCGGCTGGCATGAAGTATTGCCTAACTATCATTGACAGGTTTACGCGCTGGCCTGAAGCCCTTCCCATGCCAGATATTACAACGGAAACCTGCGTTTCAACTTTTATTTCTGGTTGGCTGGCGAAGTTTGGTGTGCCTCGTAGCGTCACTACAGATCGAGGTTCACAGTTTTGCTCACATATGTTCCAGAAGGTGATCGAACTAACAGGTGCTGAGCACCACACGACCACTGCTTATCATCCTCAAGCTAACGGGATGATAGAAAGGTTCCACCGGCAGCTGAAGGCAGCTATTATGTGTCACGCTAATCCAAGGTGGACAGAAGTCCTTCCATTGGTGCTCTTGGGGATCAGGAGCGCTTGGAAGGAGGACCTAGGAGCGTCGTGTGCGGAGCTCGTGTATGGTGAGCCTCTTCGGCTACCAGGTGAATTTTTTAATCCTTCTAAGAATCATATTGACGATCCTTCTTTCTTTTTGGATAGACTTAGATCAAATTTGAAATCCCTATCTCCAACACCTGCATCTAACCATAGTAGCAAAAAGATCTTTCATATTCCAAAGGATTTACTATCTTCGGAGTTTGTTTTTGTTCGTCGAGGTCCTTTTAGCAAGGCGTTAGAGCCACCTTATGTAGGTCCTTTTAAAGTTTTAAAGAGTGGAGACAAGTATTTTACAGTAGATTTGAAAGGTAGACCTGAGAAAGTTTCAGTGGATAGGTTGAAACCGGCATATATGTTGGATCCTACGGAATTGGATGATTTGGGTAAACCAGTTGTTAGGACCCGGTCAGGTCGTAAGGTTCATTTTAAGTTGCCACTAGCGTGCGTAAATTACATTTAAAACTTGTTTAACAATTTTTTTTTTCTTTGTTTTCATGACTTCGTGGGGGAGCATCTGTGGCGGTGTGCAACCTCATGGCAGCGTTGCAACCTCCACAGTTTTCCTGGCTGGTTTTTCTCGCCGGCCGTTTTTGTGTGTCAAGAGATTATAAGTGTTTATATTTTTCAAATGTAGAAGCTGTCTCAGCCTGCGCCTTCGATGTGCGCGGTGTAGTATTATTATTCCGTTTTTAGAGCCGGAAGGTCGGCTCCCTTTGATAAATTAGTCGGCTCCAGATTCTGTTTTGATATCATTCTATTTTGTTATCCCGGTGAGATCTGACCTCAGTGATGGTCCTATAGCCTGAGACAGTTTCATTTTCCAGAAGATTAAACCTGTACTAAATAATAACTCTAAAACTGCGAGAATACAACATATGTCCGTGAAAGCTCTATTGGATTTTATTTTATTACTTTTACTGCACCTATAGGGATACTTTTAAACAACTTCAACAAAGGAGGTTCTGTATTGCATCCTTATGTATGTATGTATGTATATATGTTCGCGATTGTTTCAAAAACCAATGAACTGATTTTAATGATTTCTTCATAATCGTAATTTACATACTTTCAGGAAGATTTTAATATATAACATACCTAGTTATCATTCTTATGTACAAAGTTACACGCATAAATGTACCCATATGTGACTAATATTTTTGATTGGTACACTGACTTCTCTGATATTGCTGTACCGAGGTTGGTTAAATTTTTTCTAAAATATAGCTTGTTTTTAAATGACTCGATTCATTTAATTGTAGGCTATAGGCAACGTGTAGTGGCAGACACCCCCGCGGCTCGGCGGCGCTGGTTTAAATATATTTACCATTAGCAAAAGCGAATAACTCGAATAACTCGACGGCAGAAAACTTGAAGGAGTTGTGCAAGGTGAGTCACAGAATACAGTTTTGTTGTATTTTTTTTTTTGTTATATGTCCAGCGGCTTTTAGCTTGCACACCACGATAAACGTTACTAGATTTCGAATATCGAGAAACTATTATATCAGAGCAAAAATATCGAAGAACTATAATAATAATATACAATGAATATAAAATTATTTTGCTATAATCCGCTAACAGTGACAAATTTGTAGGCACAACACCACACAATCTTGTAGGCACAACACCACACAATCTTGTAGGCACAACACCACACAAATTCACCACAAAACAAACTCGACAATCGTTTCGCTCCGACACCGGAGCATCTTCAGGAGATGTCGACTTCACAACGGACGATTGCAAAGTGAGTTCGTGTCGAATGAGCGGTCTTATATATACTATCCCCGCTTAGTCATCTACCCTCCTTTCTCTTTCTCTCTGGCCACGCCCCCTAAATATGTTGAGCAACGGTGAAGATGACACATTTATTTGCTCATTCAGCAATTCGACACTTCTACCGCTGTGCCCAACTATTTCCAATTGTTCCAACACGCACAGTCTTAAACTTTTACAGCATGTGTGTAAAATTTCAAATGTATGACCCTCGTCTATCCTATGTCCACTATCCTATATATGTTGGTCAAACTGGGCGCAATTTTGTAACTCGATATAAAGAACATATGGCTGCCTTTAGAAACAACCAGCCTCAAAGATCTCATTTCGCAAAACATCTTTTGGATAGTGGACATAGGATAGACGAGGGTCATACATTTGAAATTTTACACACATGCTGTAAAAGTTTAAGACTGTGCGTGTTGGAACAATTGGAAATAGTTGGGCACAGCGGTAGAAGTGTCGAATTGCTGAATGAGCAAATAAATGTGTCATCTTCACCGTTGCTCAACATATTTAGGGGGCGTGGCCAGAGAGAAAGAGAAAGGAGGGTAGATAACTAAGCGGGGATAGTATATATAAGACCGCTCATTCGACACGAACTCACTTTGCAATCGTCCGTTGTGAAGTCGACATCTCCTGAAGATGCTCCGGTGTCGGAGCGAAACGATTGTCGAGTTTGTTTTGTGGTGAATTTGTGTGGTGTTGTGCCTACAAGATTGTGTGGTGTTGTGCCTACAAGATTGTGTGGTGTTGTGCCTACAAATTTGTCACTGTTAGCGGATTATAGCAAAATAATTTTATATTCATTGTATATCATGGAATTCCGCAAAGTAACGCCTGCTTCCATTCAACATAATAATAATAGCAGACCAAAGCGTCTTATTTTAAACGCACGCCATATATATATACATATATATGGGATACGTAGTGATTCGCTACTCACGTAGCGAAGCGAAACGATCCTCGTTTCGCTTCGCTCATGTCGCTAGACTATGAGAGCTCGCATGTTCGCATCGCTGGCATCGCTTCGCTCTGTCGTTCGAAGTGTGAACCGTAGTATGAAAAGACGCGGCAGCAGCATGAACGAAGCGAAACGAACCTCATTTCGCTTCGCTCATGTCGCTAGACTATGAGAGCTCGCATGTTCGCATCGCTGGCATCGCTTCGCTCTGTCGTTCGAAGTGTGAACCGTAGTATGAAAAGACGCGGCAGTGGCATGAGCGAACCGAAACGAAACTCGTTTCGGTTCGCTTCGCTCTCAATGTGGCCTGCGCTTTAAAGTCGTAACTATAATAAGCACTTCGAACATGTAACTAAGCACTTCGAACATAATACATTTAAAAAAAATCCGCTTGGGGCGGTGACTGTTGACGAATGGCTGGATGTATGGTTCTCTATTTTCGAATTGAGTATGCTGCGTGGCCCTATTGGCCGCTACAGCGTCACCGGGGTTTGTCGGAGAGCGCGAAGCTCTGCCAGGGGGGAGTGGTGAGCCCTAGGGCTCGATGAATATCGGAGGGTGGCAACGTCTTCCTAAGGGCGCCTCCTGTGAGGCTCGGACCACGGCTTAGGTTGACGTTGGGGCGAGTGGGTTCGTTGGACTAGATTAGTCCGAGCACCCCCGAGACCGTGGTAAGGGCCCACGTCCGGGTGACGTCAGAAATCGGGGACCTCGTCTTCGCCGGCGAAGACGCTGTGCATCGGTTGTGTGATTGTGTGGCTCTAACAGATAGGGTGCATTGTCGGTAGTTATTTGATCGTCGGGGTAGTAAAGGTGGATGTATGGATGAACTTAAACTTTAAAACAAGCCAGGTTAGGTCCATTTCAATTTGAAGTCAATGTGTTTCGATAGTCGAATTTTGATCAACGTTGCCGCATTGTGGTAACTCAGCATAACTCCACAGACTCCAACTTTGACCTTCAAACAAGGCAGATCGATGCAAAGTGCACTTGCGCAGAACCCAAGTGTGGTGCAGTTGCCTGGAAGAGATCGCTTCATAGCGATAAGGTCGCCCATTTAACAATTTTTGTCTGTGTTTTATTCTATTCCTTTATTGTATATTGCTATTTTAATGGTGTACAGTAGTGGTATTTAGTATCAGTATTTTACATGGTGTGGAGTATATTTTTATTTCATTTTATTTTCATTATATTCATACGTTTACGTATGAATATAATGAATAAAAATACGTTTTTATTTCATTTTACATTCATACGTTACATAGTGACTGAGTGCATACGTTACATAATATAAAGGTAACTACCCAAGTTACAAAGGTTTGTAGACATGAAAGAACGTGACAACCATAGATCGAATTTTTTTTTAGCTGTACTGTAGGACTGAATAGAACTGTAAAGTAGGACTGAATATGGAATATGCAAGTTATTACAAGTAACAGTCGTTGAGCTTCTTAAAATATTATCTGCCTACATTGATAGATGACGTCACGCCATTTTTGTTCTTCAGTATCGAAAGCAGATAACATTTTCGTGGACCCCCGCATACGAATTGTAAACCCCCAGTTTTTAACCCCCGACGCAAAAACGACGGGGTGTTATAAGTTTGACGTGTCTGTGTGTGTGTGTGTGTGTGTGTGTGTGTGTATGTGTCTGTCTGTTCCCCTGTAGCGCTCCAACGGGTGGACCGATTTGAATGCGGTTTTTTATGTTTAAAAGGTGAATTAGTCGAGAGTTTTGTTAGCTATGTTTGATGAAAATCGATCCAAGATGGCCGCCGCTGCAAAATGGCGGATTACATATTTTTTCACAACTCCCTTAATATGGGTATCAAATGAAAGGGCTTGACTAGTAGAATCCAAGATAGCTACCGCCACAAAATGGCGAATGTCAGGGGTTTTTTAAATTTTTAATTTTATTTGTTTGTCATGCCCCCCGTCGAGTCTTCCGTGGACCCTTGGGGGTCCACCTGGACCACTTTGGGAACTACTGTGTTAGTCCTTCGGTAGGTGATTCGCTCCCGCTGCTTAACTTAGAACTTTTAAACTACGCAACGGATTTTAATGACATTTTCAGCAATAAATAAAGTGATTCAAGAGGAAGGTTTATAAGTAGAGAAAAGTCGATAAAATCAAAGTGAGTAATGTGATGTCGTAACATACATATTTTTGTGTGCTTACATTGCAAACGTTGGCTAAACCTTACGAGATAGATCAAATTAATGTAGGTACTAGATACGGAATTGTATATAGTCAAAAGATCGATAAAAAAGTCCGCGATGGTATATAACATGTTTATCTCCTAAGGAAGCCCGCAGTAACCATTTTTAACCCCCGACGCAAAAACGACGGGGGTTATAAGTTTGACGTGTCTGTCTGTATGTGTGTGTGTGTGTTTTTTCACAACCCTCAATATGGGTATCAAATGAAAGGGCTTGACTAGTAGAATAGCACTACGCAAATCCAAGATGGCCGCCACCACAAAATGACGAATGTCAGGGGTTTTTTAAATTTATACTTGTTAAAAAAGAGGGATGTAACAAGTTGTTTGATAGACTCCATGATAGTAGTTTGACCGCAAAGTGTGTCTGTCTGTCTGTCGCCCCATAGCTCTTAAACGGGTGAACCGGTTAGGTTATAAGTTAGTACATTTATCCCGAAATTCAGCACGATTTCTTTAGAGGAGTGGATGAAAGTCATTAAATATAAAATCGTTTTGTTTCAGTCACCGCCATGTTTGCGAGTCTTGTGACAAATGATGAGAACACAGCGCACGGCGCCGAAGAAGCAGAGACAATCCAGAAACGTGAACCGGCACTTGAAACTAGCAGCGGTGGATCAGACAACCGACCGGCCGGAAGCGCTGGCGACACGAACGCGAGCATCGACGCGCTCACAAATTGTGATATTTTCGTAAACGTCAAGAAAAATGTTGCTCCGAGACGAAATGAGTCACCGATGAAAATAAGAAAAGCTGTCAGTTCTTGTTATCGAGCACCAACTCAGAACGAAGTCCCTGCCGCGGAAACACTTGCTGATACAAGGAACAGAGCTGTTGAAGTAACAGTTGTAATAGAAGCTTTGCAAAGTGAAACTGATTGTTCGAATAATGATATCAATAGGCAATGTAATAATTCATCACAAAGCAGTTTACACGCCGAGGAAGCGTCGTTCATTTGTGACATTTGTCGGAACCAGTATAACTGCAAGAGTCTCTTAGTTAAACACATGCAGTCTCACACCGATGTGCGACGGTTCGCTTGTAACATTTGCCAGTACAAATGTGACAATCAAAATAATTTGACGTGCCATATGAGAATTCACACCGGTGAACGGCCTTCTAAGTTATGTACCTCGACGCACATGAGAACTTACACTGGTAAAAAACCTTATTCCTGTGAGTTGTGCGAGTATAAATCTGCACAGAAGGGTCATTTATTGCAGCACATGAGGTCTCACACAGGTGAAAAGCCTCATTCATGCAAGTTATGTGGCTACAAATCTGCACATAAAAGTCATCTAGTGAGGCATATGAGAACTCACACGGGTGAAAAGCCTTATTCATGCAACTTATGTGGCTACAAATCTGCAGAAAGAAGTAGTCTAGTGAAACACATGAGAACTCACACGGGTGAGAAGCCTTATTCATGCAACTTATGTGGCTACAAATCTGCAGAAAGAAGTAGTCTAGTTAAACACATGAGAACTCACACGGGTGAGAAGCCTTATTCATGCAACTTATGTGGCTACAAATCTGCAGAAAGAAGTAGTCTAGTGATACACATGAGAACTCACACGGGTGAGAAGCCTTATTCATGCAACTTATGTGGCTACAAATCTGCAGAAAGAAGTAGTCTAGTGAAACACATGAGAACTCACACGGGTGAGAAGCCTTATTCATGCAACTTATGTGGCTACAAATCTGCAGAAAGAAGTAGTCTAGTGATACACATGAGAACTCACACGGGTGAGAAGCCTTATTCATGCAACTTATGTGGCTACAAATCTGCAGAAAGAAGTAGTCTAGTGATACACATGAGAACTCACACGGGTGAAAAGCCTTATTCATGCAACTTATGTGGCTACAAATCTGCAGAAAGAAGTAGTCTAGTGAAACACATGAGAACTCACACGGGTGAGAAGCCTTATTCATGCAACTTATGTGGCTACAAATCTGCAGAAAGAAGTAGTCTAGTGATACACATGAGAACTCACACGGGTGAGAAGCCTTATTCATGCAAGTTATGTGGCTACAAATCTGCAGTAAGAAGTAGTCTAGTGATACACATGAGAACTCACACGGGTGAAAAGCCTCATTCCTGCATGTTTTGTGGCTACAAATTCGCACAAAGAAGTGATCTAGTGATGCACATGAAAACTCACACGGGTGAAAAGCCTCATTCCTGCAAGTTATGTGGCTACAAAACTGCAAGAGGAAGTAGTCTAGTGAACCACATGAGAACTCACACAGGTGAGAAGCCTTATTCCTGCAAGTTATGTGGCTACAAATCTGCACGAAGAAGTAATCTAGTGACGCACATGAAAAATCACACGGGTGAAAAGCCTCATTCCTGCAAGTTATGTGGCTACAAAACTGCAGAAGGAAGTAGTCTAGTGAACCACATGAGAACTCACACGGCTGAAAAGCCTAATTCCTGCAAGTTATGTGGCTACAAATCTGCAGAAAAAAGTAATCTAGTGATGCACATAAGAACTCACACAGGTGAGAAGCCTTATTTCTGTGAATTGTGTGGCTATAAATCTGTACAAAAAGGTAATCTAGTGATGCACATGAAAACTCATACGGGTGAAAAGCCTTATACCTGTAAGTTTTGCGAGTTTAAATCTGCACGAAAAAATTGTCTAGTGACGCACATGAGAACTCACACAGGAGAAAAGCCTTATTCCTGTGAGTTGTGCGACTATAAATCTGCACAAAAGAGTCCGCTATTGAGGCACATGAGAACTCATACAGGAGAAAAGCCTCATTCCTGCAAGTTATGTGGCTACAAATCTGCAGATAGAAGTAGTCTAGTGAACCACATGAGAACTCACACGGGTGAAAAGCCTCATTCATGCAAGTTATGTGGCCACAAATCTACACGAAAAAGTAATCTAGTGACGCACATGAGAACTCACACAGGAGAAAAGCCTTATTGCTGCAAGTTATGTAGCCACAAATCTGCAAATAGAAGTAATCTAGTGATGCACATGAGAACTCATACGGGTGAAAAGCCTTATACCTGTAAGCTTTGCGAGTTTAAATCTGCACGAAAAAATTATCTAGTAAGGCACATGAGAACTCATATAGAAGAAAAGCCTCATTCCTGCAAGATATGTGGTTATAAATCTACAGAAGGAAGTAGTCTAGTGAACCACATGAGAATCCACACAGGTGAGAAGTGTGAGCATAAATCGGTTAGCCGTTTCAAAGTTATCACCTATCTTGTTAGCTGCGGTAGGGATCTTTAACGCGTACTGGGTATTACACCGATTTGAATGCAGTTTTTTTTAACTCCTGACGCAAAAAGAAGGATGTTACAAGTTTGACCGCAATGTCTGTTTGTCTTTCTGTCTATTGCACCATAGCTCTTAAACGGGCGAACCGATTTGAATTCAGTTTTTTTTATAGTTATTGTTATACTGTGGCCGCGCATAACGCCGAAACTACTGAACGGATTCAAATGAAACTTGCATGATTTGAGTTCATACTAAGTAAGTACATGGCAGGACATACATACTTAGGTTACTTTTATTCCGAAATTCAGCACGGTTTTCTTGGGGGAAGGGATGAAAGTCATTAAATACAAAATCATTTTGTTTCAGTCGCCGCCATATCCGCGAGTCTTGCGACAAATGACGAGAACAAAGCGCACGCCGCTGAAGAAGCAGAGATGATCCAGAAACGTGAACCGACACTTGAACCTAGTAGTGGTGGATCAGACAACCGACCGGCCGGAAGCGCTGGCTACACGAATGCGAACATCGACGGGCTCATAAATTGTGATATTTTCGTAAATGTCAAGAAAAATGTTGCTCCGAGACGAGATGAGTCACCGATGAAGACACGAAAAGCTGTCAGTTCTTGTTATCGGGCATCAACTCAGAATGAAATCCCTGTATCCAAGACTATGCAAAATGAAACTGATTGTTCGAATAATGATATCAATGGGCAATGTGATAATTCATCACAAAACAGTTTACACGCGGTGAAAGCGTCGTTCATTTGTGACATTTGTCGGAACCAGTATAACCGTAAGAGTCTCTTAGTTAAACACATGCAGTCTCACACCGATGTGCGACGGTTCGCTTGCAACATTTGCCAATACAAATGTAACTATAAAAGTGAATTGACGTGCCATATGAGAATTCACGCTGGTGAACCACCTTATGCCTGTAAGTTATGTAGGTACAAATGTGCTCGAAGTGGTACTCTAGTGAGGCACATGAGAAACCACACTGGTGAAAAGCCTCATTCCTGCAAGTTTTGTGGCTACAAATCTACAGATAGAAGTGGTCTAGTGAAACACATGAAAATTCACACGGGTGAAAAACCTTATGCTTGTAAGCTTTGTGAGTTTAAATCTGCACGAAAAAATGATCTAGTGAGGCACATGAGAACTCACACAGGAGAAAAGCCTCATCCTGCAAGTTTTGTGGCTACGAATCTGTCGAAAGAAGTAGTGTAGTGAACCACATGAGAACTCATACGTGAAAAACCTTATTCCTGTGAGTTGTGCGAGTATAAATCTGCACTAAATAGTTCACTATTGAGGCACATGAGAACTCACACAAGAGAAAAGCCTCATTCCTGCAGGTTATGTGGCTACAAATCTACAGATACACTTCTATCTGTAGTGAAACACATGAGAACTCACACGGGTGAAAAGTCTTAGTGTTTAAACACACTATACCGAAAATACGCGACCGAAGTTCAGCGTGACTACGCCTGCAATACGAATTTTATAACTGATGACACACCAAACCGAAATTACGTCGCGTTAAAGCGTACATCCGAACTTCGGTCGGGCGTAAGTTCTGCAGCGATTCGGCGTAATGTTTTGTATAGCAACACATTATATGCGACCCAAGTGTCTGCCGCGTAATTTCGGCTCTCGTGTGTCATATTAGCCGAATCCGTCGGAACGTAAAATCAGCCACGGAAATTCGGTCGCGTATTTTCGGCATACTTAGTGTGTTTAAACACTAATACTTGTAACCTTTATGAGTTTAAATCTGCACGAAAAAATTTAGTAAGGCACATGAGAACTCACACAGGAGAAAAGCCTCATTCCTGCTAGTTATGTGGCTACAAATATGCAAAAAGGAATAGTCTAGTGGAACTACATGAGAATTCATACAGGTGAGCCTTATTTCTGTGAGTTGTGTGAATATAAATCGGTTCAGCCGTTTCAAAGTTATCAGCTCTCTTTTTAGCTGCGGTAGGGATCTTAGACGCCTAATGGGTATTTACACCGATTTGAATGCGGTTTTTTTAACTCCCGACGCAAAAAGAGGGATGCTTCAAGACAATGCTATGCAGTGGCGGGGCAAGACCTAAATTTTATGTGGGCAAGATATATTTTGCGAGGCCCTCTGAATTTTTTTTCATACAAAATCATAGTAGGCACCTACTATACTATGTAAATAACCTCCGGGTCGCGAGGCCGTGGGCCTGGGCCCACATCGCCCACGCCTTCCGCCGCCTCTGATGCTATGTACCTGTCACACCATAGCTCTTAAACGGGTGAACCGATTTGATTACGGTTTTTTGAAGTGAATACTTCTTTAGGCAAGTTGAGCACTTTTTGGGTGAACAAAAATCATGGAACTCGCGTCATTGTCACCGAACGCTTCCCATGAGCTATATGTATAGCTGTCGTGGCCACATCTTAGAATTGATCACTTCATGATGTCGCCGATAATTGTATGAAACAGAACCGTTTCATTATGGCCTGGTAAGATCAATGAATGATATATTCATTTAATGATATCAACAGCTAAACGCATGACTACTTTTCCGGCCTTCGTCGCCGATTTAGGTTTTATTTTTATTTTTACTTAATTATATTGAAGAGATCTTTGCGTTTGCGAATTGCGATTTTATAAGATAACATTTAAGTGATGAAGATGAAATATGTTAACGCTCTTAAGTCGACTTCTGACGAAATTGTTTTGAATACAATATGAGAAGGCAAGGAAATAAAGTTACCTACTCAAAAGTAAACGCTATCGGGAAATCAGATTTCACAATATTTTATTTTAACGTGAGCGCCTGCGTGTGATGAATATTAATATATTTCTGTACGAGAATAATTTTTCGTATAGATATTTTGTATGTATCGTGTGTCTAAACTTATAATAGGTAGATACCTGCAATGCACCTGTCTAGATTTTGACTGATTTTTGAAGAGTATTCAAAAATCCATTTTATGTTATTTAGAATGCTACCAATCTATCCAATATTTTTTTATAAAAAAAAAAATAAAGCGTTTTACGCATGACTTAATATAACTTATTACCCTTTCCCCTCTAACTACTTAATATTCCCCTCTAACTATTATACTCTAAATAATTAATGATAGCTTAAATGACAAAGTACCAATCACTGCTATTTTTCTAGACATGACAAAAGCATTTGACTTCGTTAATCACAGTATACTACTTGACAAATTAGAAAGATATGGAGTCAGGGGAAAGGCTTATGACTGGATAAAATCATATCTAAATGGCAGGAAAGTATGCACAGAGGTTTCTAAAATAGAAAATAATACAAAGATAGTATATAAGTCACGATATAAATATAATAAGAAAGGAGTACCGCAAGGCAGTATACTGGGGCCATTTCTGTTTTTGACCTACATTAATGACATTACGACTGCCACCAGCCATCCTTGTGTATTATTTGCGGACGATACGACAATATTAGTTAAATGTAAAAATATTATGACATATGAACAAGAAATTAATGACGCATTAAAAGATATAATAAATTGGCTAAATAATAATGATTTACAAGTAAATTTAAGAAAAACTAAATTGATACAGTTTAGCTATTATAATACAAATATTTCACCAAAAATGATTATATATAACAACACAAAAGTCGAGGAAGTTGATACGTTAAAATTTTTAGGAATAATATATGACAAAAACTGTAACTGGAAAGCACACACTGAATATATATGTACAAAATTGAACAGATTTATTTATGCGCTAAGGCGTCTAGCACAGACAATATCAATCAATGCAGCTTTAAGTGCTTACCATGGTTATGTCTCATCCGTGTTGTCATATGGTTTGATATTTTGGGGTAATTCTGTTGATTTCATAAAAGCATTTCGACTTCAAAAGAAATGTATAAGGGCTATTTGTAAGGTAGGACCTTTGGAAAGTTGCAAGCCGCTTTTTAAAAAAATGGGCATTCTTCCATTACCATGCATGTATATTAGAGATATATGTACTTTTGTTAAGAGATATCCAAACTACTTCCAACGGAATTGTGATTTTAATTATTCTAATCGGTCGCTTCGATATCCTGATAAGCTGCGTATATCTACAAATCGTTGTACAAGAACATACATGAATAGTTCATACTGTATGGCTGTCAAAATATTCAATAAGCTGCCAGCAGAATTTAAAGCACTTAATCTAAATATATTTAAGAGGAAAATTAATAAATGGTTACTGGAGAAATGTTATTATGAGCTAAATGAATTTTTATTGTAATTTATTTTATCATGACTTTCATTTACATTTGTTTAATTATTTTAATTCTTTGATTTAATTTTAACATTAATTAATCTGACATTATATAATTATTAATTTATTAAAAAAATTTAAAAAATTAGCATTGTATATTTAATTTTAAATTGAATACCAAATTAATTTAAATGTTTTAAAAATATGATGTTATGATTGCAAAATTGTAATTTTTTCATGTTTTAAATGTAATAATTATTGTATTTTAGTTAAAATTAGAATAAGTACTTATGTTATTTTTGCATGCAGTTGTTGTTTGCAGTTTTGCATGCCGACCCACGGCAGATTGTAGTGCTAATATATTTAACATAACACCATTGTACCAATCTATGCAAATAAAGGAATCTAATCTAATCTAATCTAATCTAATCTAGCGTTAAGCTTGGAGTACAAGTCACGGCAAATAATACTAGCGTTGACCTTCAATGCGCAGAAGTCGAAAATGAGGTATTTCGGGGGGTGAGGATCTTTCGTAAGCACTGATTAGCTCTCGCGGATCCCTCATAAGCGCTGATTGGCGCTCCAATCGTATTGTGTCCCGCTCACTCCTACGACGCTGCACGCACTTGAAGGTCAGCGCTCGACTTACGTGCCGGGGGTTATAGGAGTACGACTAATGACTATAGTGCAACGGATGTAGGCTTCAACATCGACCTTTCAGTTTTCACCCCGCGCCCTGACCGTTATTGAAGCTACTTGAATTCTTTATCTCTATAAATCTATGGTTTGTACAAATAATTTTAAAAGTTTTCCTCATATTCCAATGCCATCCGCGTCAGCATATAAATTGCACAATTCACAAGCGAAGAGCAAAATTGCGATATGCAATCCAACCGGGGACCAGTCACGAATTATGCATCTGCCTCTCACAACGCCATATCCGTTCCGATGCAATATGATATTAAGAGCCGAAGGTATAAAATATAAAACCCTCTGTTTTAATATACTTACGGCCTGTTTCACCACCTTCTGATAAGTGTCGGATAGCCTAAACGTACCTAAATTTTGTCACTTTCTTACATTATGTCAAGTGACAAAGACAAAAATTGTGAAAATAAGCTATCCGAGCACTTATCAGAAGGTGGTGAAACAAGCCCTTAGTGAGATAAATTAAAATAAGTTAGGAGATAGGTCCATTCGTATCTATCTGATATAGTATCACAAATAAATAAAATTATAGTGCCTGTCTGTGATGTGGTTTCGAAATAACTACTCGTTATTAAGGTCATAAATATCTATTATTTGAGAGGTTTTGAAGTTTTTAAAACTTCTATCTGTCTGTCTGTCTGTTTGATCGGGCTAATCTGCGGAAGGGCTGAACCGATTTTGACGAGATTTTCACAGTTAACAAAAGACACTGCAACTCAGCGGCATTCGTATGCCCTAAGGATATGATGCCCATGGGAAAGATGCCATCTAGTTTAAGTTTAATGTATGAGAAGCCAACTGCCGCGCCGCGCCATTCATTTGTGGACGCATTGTTAGGAATATATTATGTGTACCTAGGTATAACTAACTAGAAAATAAGTCCTCTCTATTGAGAATACTACTTCATTCTATCAATTAATCCGTTGAAAGTGGACCAAACAACAAAACAAAAAAAAAAAAAAACAAAAACTTTAGGTACCTACTTACTTATTACTTACATCAAGTAAGTTTGTAAACCAAGTTCTGTTACGCAAAACATAAATATACAATTAAAGTAGAATTGGAAGTAGTTCAAGAGAAGGGCAAATTCTAAATAACTACACGTTCGGATATGCCAAGTAAGGACAAATCGGTCATTGCTTGCCCAAATAGCCCTTACTTAACAAATCCTAATTAGTCTACATTACATGTTATAATATTACCTATATATTGTAAGCTTCCCTGACAGGCTGATGGCTGCAAAATGGGCAAATAAATAATCAAATTATTTTAAGAATAATATAATAAACTTATGAAAATTAACAAGGTATAAAAATGATGATTTTGGAATTTTAGAATTATAAGTTGTATCTACTTAAACAAATAAAAAATATTAATACCGTCAATTTAATAAAAATAAAAACTGCATTCAAAGAATTTCGCAAAAATTCAAAAATTCATCCGAAGGTCAAAAAAATCATATTGATATGTTATTTTACTATGGTAGTCGATAGATTATTTTGAACGAAATATAATTTGAAAGAAAAACACTTATTTCTAATAAGTATTTTTCTTTATATATACAGGGTTAATCGTAATTTACCAACAACCTCCTACACGTAACTTCTATGCATGATACTGAACAACATTTGTTCAACGACTTTTCACGTAACTCAATAAATTCACCAAAAAAAAATTTCTAAGTTTTTCTTGAAAAGTCTGTAATTTTGTTAACTCTATGGTAATTTTATGTAATGCCTCTTCCACACCTGCGACTACTAATAACCGTCGTCCGAAGTTATCGCTCCGCTGTCGTATTTACAAATGCTTTGTGATGTGTATTACTAACATCGGTCTAAGCTAACGTCTGCAGGTCAATAATTTCTTCCTAGATTAACGTTTATCGCGAAAAACAAAAAAACTTCTCGCGGCGACAGACGTGAGTGTCGGACCGGCATTAAGTAGGTAAGTACCTACCTACATACACGCAAAGTAAGCACGATTGTTTACTTGGCAATTTCCCGCGCTTTTTACAGAAGGGCAAAATTATTACCTATCAATCCTTTATTAGTTTATTTACCTACCTACCATCTTCACACCTACCCTAGGTACCTACAAAACTCTCAACATTCAACACGAACCTACATAATGCTTCAGATACCTATCAATCTAAGTTGATCTAACTAACACTTAAAACACCACCTAACTTGCGAAGGTAAAGTTCGTTCGGTAACTTAGTGTCGGTACAGGCGCAGGTGCTCTTAGTATTCTGCTTTTATTTTTATTACTTTTTTTCTGTTTGTAATTTTTTTTCTATTCTAACAGAATCTCCGAATAGTCTGCCAATCCACACTTGGCCAGCGTGGTAGACTATGGTTAAAATCCTTCTCATTTTGAGAGAAGACCCGTGTTCATGATAATATTATATTTTATGTTTATGGTTATATTGTAATAAAATACGAATATAAAAAAATATAAAAAGGAAAGAGAATTTTAATATAAAAATATGAGTAAGTATAAAACGCCAAAACCCCTTGTACCTGTACACCCCACGCGGCATCTTTTGAAGTCGCAGGCGGTCCCTTTGACAAGACGCCGCGCGTGCCGAGGCGGCGCGATCAAAGGTGACCGTAAGAAAACGAACAGACTATACCTAACATCGAACCTACCTACCTAACGCATTACCTAACTACCACCTATTTACCACCTAACCTACCTACAAACATCTATCTGTAGGTACAAGACTTGAATATTTTAAACATCTCTCTATGCGTCGTATTCCTCATTGTTGAGGGTCGTGAACCATTTCCATAAATCGAAACGATTTCCTAAGGATCATGCGGCGAATTTCCAGTTTCCACTTTCAAATTGGTAGGTACCTACCTACCTACTTTCCCATACGGCTCAAGGAAGAGTATAAGGTAGAACATACCTACCTAAATGATGTCGATTTACTAGCGATGTTATTATTAACAGATCAGATGTTAGTGATAAAAATTAGGACAGTTTAATTTGCTATCCGAGGCATGGAAGAACGCATGAAAGAAAAACAACTGCCTCGGTGGTCTAGTGGTTAGCATATTCGACTGCAGATCACGAGGTCCCTGGTTCGATTCCTGGGTCGGGCAAATTATTGTAAGGTATTTTGTATTGGGTTTTTCTGTCAAGATATTCTCAGTGCCAGTTGCGGATTGGTAGTTAGTGGTGCTTCACCCCCGTGCCTCACGTAAAGCAGTCGGTCCCAGTTATTATCAATATCATGTAACAATAGTCGTTAAAGCCCGCCAACCCGCATAGGAGCAGCGTGGCGGATCTAAGCTCTATATCCCTCTCTGCTATGAGAGAGGAGGCCTGTGCCCAGCAGTGGGACGTAAAAAGGCTGAGTGGTGGTGGTGGCATGGAAGAACCAAAAGTAGGTAGGTCTTAAAACGGACCTCCAAATTTCCAAAGTCGGTTACCCCTCCGATTCAGTCCGAATCAACGTGACTTGACCAGCGCAAATAACTAATATGCAAAATGCGGAGTTCAAACTAGGCTACACATCTACCTATTATCCACGTCATAACTAACTTGTAAGTACCTTAAGTACCTACTCTGTGTCGCATTCGAATAATGATGGACCGCGTGATGGACCACCTGATTAGGTATTTACTTACTATCCTTGAGACTTCAAACGGCGCGCCGCGCCGCGGCCTCGCGGCCGCGCAGCCGCTAATGAAAACTATTGAAATGATATTGAAACATTGAAATGGTTGATTACATTTCTACCTAGGTAGGTACGTCTACATACTTGGAATTTACCATTTCTTTGATTTCTGCCGCATAATAATAATAATTTATTGCAATACACAGGTACGCAATGAGAGGCTAGTAATTACCTAAGGTAGTTAGTTACCTACAGTCAATTAAAATTAAATTCACTAGTAATCTGTGGTAAATAAATAATTTATCAATTTATTTTATAAAATGTAAAAAAGTTAGGTAGGTAGGTACCTACTACCTACCTATTAGAGTTCAATTAAGCTGGGAGTTGGTCACTGTATTGGAGCGGACTGATTATTACTTACCTACCTACTTTCTAGGTTTATGAGTTATGCCTAGCCAACAAAAAACGCATGTAGTAAAACTAATTAAGTACTTATCTAGGTAAGCACTTACCTAGGTACATACTTCCTAAAAGTGACAATTTCTTTGACCCGATGAAGATGAAAAGGGTAGGTATGGGAAATACATTGTGGATGACGCGGACGCTCCAAGCAAAGTACCTACTGCGACATCTTTGGACTGCATCGCTGGATTATCTTCAAAAATTGTAATGTTTTCCTCTTCACACACTGTGTGCCTAGGTGGCCGACCACAATCCCTAGCTGATCTATTAGGCTGGAATTGCCCTTGATCTCTTAATCGCTGAGGCAGCTGGCATGTGGCTTGACCTACGCGACGTAGGTACGTTAGGGAATCGCCATAGATAAAGGAATAAGAGAGATATGACAAGGGGGCGTGGTTCCTGAGAACTCTTCTGGCGTTAAATACACCTGAGAACCGTTTTTGTCTTTAGTCGAATGTCGTCCAACGATCGCTTCACCGCTCTCGATTTTTAACAAAATGCCGTGTTGTTCAGTGGTTGTTTGAAAAAAATCAAGCAAAAAAGTAAATCACACGAAAGATGGCATCTCATTTCACACTTAAGTACAAGTTATTGTTGTTATTTTCCATAAAAAACAAGAAAACATTACTTTGTATATTTACATTATGCTCAAAAAGTGTTAAATTGAGAAGTCTGTATCTCATTATGAACAAAAACCATTACTTGCTTAGTAGAAATCAAACATTGAATCGGTCGGTCTTAGGACGCAATGGTACTTGTACTATATATAAATATATTCCTTCACTAAAACGTAGACTTTTCATGGAACGGGCGCCTTCGCTCAACATCGATAACGTGTGATGTACGGTGATTGAAATTGAACGCTGTGTACTAAACGATAAAGTCTATATTTGCTGGTGCTGCTTGCACTGACCTATCAGTATGTAATATAGCATTTTGTAGCAAGTGGTGGGGACAAACTAACGACAGCAGGTTTCCATACCATTTGATGTAAAGGGCACTTCTCCTCTTATTCATTATTCTGTGGGAATCGCCTTGCCAACTTAGGTACTGCAAGCTTCTGAAACGTTATCACCACATATCACGAGCACTCGAACCATTTCCATGCATTCAATGTTAGAATAATGATAAGCCATCGTTTAAGCTCTAGGCAGTAGGCACAGAACATAACCTACGTTAAGTTGCGAACACAGTAGGTAGACCGTACATATTATGGCGAATATCAACGGCGCGTGCGACCGAGCGGAAACTACTGAAGTACTGAAGCGCGCCGCGGCCGTGTGGTTTTCGGTTCCCCGCACGCCGCGCCCCGCATACCGCTACGCACGGCAGGGTCAAGGGCGACCCGACGCGACGGTTCCCTGACTCCCTTTGACAAGTGCCGCGTAGAGTTTTTAAAATTTTAGATCAGAAAAATAAATATTTTTATTTTTGTATGAAAAAAAATTTTTTTTTCTTTTAAGAATTTTAAAAAGTCGTGGAACAAAAGTTATTTACTTTGATGCATAGAAGTTGCCGTTAGATGGTTGTTGGCATTTTACAATTAACCCTGTATATGTATTTAAAATATACTTATGTATTATTGTATTATGTATTATTGTAAATATTGTAAATGTGAATTATTTGAAAAGAAAGGTGCTCTAGAGTTTGTTTAGCCATTTCTTCTCTAAGACAAAAGCCCCTTGGAAATGGTGGTAGATTCAAAAACAAAGTAGTTAATGAAAGACTGAATATACGAAACTTTAAAAGAATTTTGGCTTCTTTTATTTTACTTCATTTGAATTAAGTTTAAATTGCTTGTACACGCACACAGGTGCTTGGAATTTGGATTGTGTGGTCCGGATTATCATCTGGGGTACATTAAAATTTGTGTTTGTCTGTCCCCGAAATGCTGGACCGAGTATGATGGGACTTTCATTGGAAAAACTTAAGAGTTCCCGAGAGTAAATCCACACGGATGAAGTCGTGGGCATCTTCTAGTCTATATCTATACCTACACATAATAAAATCGTAGACTTGCCGTATCTGTACATTAAAGATTTTTGCAAAATAATAACTGGCGGATGTTAGGGATAAGTAATAGAACGTAAAAAAGCTTTTTTTGAAATTTTTGTCTGTTTGTCTGTTTATCTGTTTGCCCGTTTGTCTGTATGTTTGTGCGCGCATCACGCAAAAACTACTGAATGGATTGAAATGAAACTTGGCATGATTTAAGTTTAAACTAATATAGCATACTTTTTATTCCGAAATTCAGCACCGTTCCCTTAGAAGAGGGGATGAAAGTCAAAATCTGTACTTAGCTGTAATTCATTAACGCGTGGTCCGATTTCATTCATTCTTTTTTTATTAGAAAAGAGATACTTTAAAGATTAGTAGCTAATCTCTGAAAGGCTGGATCGATTTTGGAACTTTCACTGGCGGATGATTACATTTTGATCTATCAAAACATCCGTCAGTGAATTTTTAAAAGATTTTAGCAAGGTATGAGCTCAAAGGAGCTTAGGAGAAACAAAATGATTCCCACGGGATTGTTATAAATCAATATCCACGCGAACGAAGCGGCGGGTATCCGCTTGTAAATAATATTAAGTAGGTATTTTTTAAACAAACTGGAAGAGCATTGAAGTATCGTGGCGGTGCTAAGCTCCAAATCCCTCTCTCCTATAAGAGCAGAGACCTGTGCCCAGCAGTGGGACGTTAAAGAGCTGCTATAGCGGTGAGGGTGGTGACAAGATTTATTATTTTCCGTAAGTATAGTGATGTTTACCTAATGGTAAAGTTCTACGTACGCTATAAGATCCAACTTAGCAGTATCTAAGTTTAGTAGTAGCAGTAACTTAGCAGTAACTAAGTTGGATCTTATAGCGAGAATCGAGCGTTTGTCTTTAATTTAGTATTGTTTTGTCAGGTATGTTGAAACATTACACTTGATGCTATTTGAGAGTTATATCATATGTGATTGTATCAGATTTCACAATTCTACGAAAAACCGACAATGTCAGGAATACAGAGGTCAGTTTAAAGAGAAACCGATGCAAAAACAACAACAAAGCAGCCATGAATCGATGCTGGAAAAAGTTGCTATATTGTTTTATGCGCAATTATTAACATAACCATAAGAAGTAAAACAATGACACTTGATAGTAAAACTGGCGAAAAATTGAACGTTGTGAAACTTTAGTACTTAGGTATAGGTATTTTGCTAGCTAGTAAAAACTTGAACATTTATGATAAAATCCAGGATTATGTACTTATAAACTACCTATAGAAAAGATTAGTCTCTAACAAAACCCTTAAATAATTTGCTACCTCGTTTTCTTTATAATTTTATTTACATGTAGATTATTGTAAATTGATGATGAGTAGATTTAATAAAATAAAATTCACTTACCTTGTTGGCTCCGTGATGATGAGTGACATTTTTAAAGCTTCTGATTTTGATTACGAAAATAATATTTTACGTGTCCAATTGAATAACAATATATTTCTATTAACTGTACGCACTTATCTGTTAAAACTGTACACATTTTTTTCACTATTTCTCATATCCTTGGTGTTATCAAAAAATAATTAGATTACGTTTACTGACAGTTTATTACAACCTTTTATTAAATTTCGTAAGTTTACATTTACATAATTTCAACATTATGTTCCGATGTCTTTATACAAAATATGGTAACGTTAAAAAAATATTAGTAAATTAATTAAAATAATTAAATAAGTTTACACTAATCATAACCTATGACAATTTGTGTGCGAAAGCCTTTAAACCAAAACGGACTAACATTAAAAATATACATTTTTGGTAAGAAAAACTTTCCGTTCATATAAATAACTAAGTTAAAGCTATAAATCTTTATAACATGACTACACTGAAACTGTGGATTATTTCTATATTTACAAGCAAGTCCCGTTACAAATGAAATGCATAAAGAAACTACGATTTTCTGAGGCTAAAGTTACTTTTGTACTGTATGGTACCTTAAGATTATTATTATAAAGCAACTTTAAAAATGTAGAAAATTTAAATAACTTTTACAGGGAAACACGTTTTTAGCAAAAATCGTAGTCAACTAGACATTTCATTGCTTAACCGTCTAAACCAACCCAACTAAATAAACAGATTTAAATATTTTACTTTAAAATTTGGCCAACAAGACTCAATAGACATTCGTCAATAGCTGTTACGTGTCACCAACTACCGTTGTAGCGATTGTTGTGAGTCTTCTGGGCACAAATGCTGGTCGTGCGTTGGGCCTTATCGTTTTTATAACGACTTTTCTTTCAGTCGTCGTTCGAGGCGCGTTCGTTGTGAATGTTCTCGTTTTGTTGAATATTGGGGTGTTCAACTTTTTTCTAACATCTACTGGTACATTTTGAACTCTTCTACTAGTCGACACCCGTGATCGGGTCGTACTAAAAGTCTTATTGAGTTTTGGGACTAAATTAGGGGCAACGGTCGTATTTATTTTCTTGGGAGATCGCGAAATTGAATTTAGTCTCGTTATATTCAACGGTCGGATGATAGGTTTTCTTGGGAATCCGAATCTGGCTCTCTTGGCTTCTAGTGGTGAAATTTTTACTGTAGTCGTCTCTTCTGGAACTGTTTCGGTTGTTATAGGGGATGTTTGAGTGGAGGATTCTGTTGTTTGTACACTTTCTGTTGGTGTCGTAGTAGATTGGGTTGTAGTTAGAAGCTCCACGATTGGACTAGTTTTAACATTTTCTGTCGAAGTTGATATTGATGTTGGTGGTTGTGTTGTTGACGGAGGCACAGTAGTTGTAGTAGATGTAGATGTACTAGCTTGTGTCGTTTCAGGCAATTGCTGTAAAATAGAAATACTAAACGGATATACTATCCTAGAGTCATCCACTGTCGGTGCACCTTTAAACTCTTTACCTTTCGCAAAAGTTACTATACTTCGTCCAGACTGAGGTTTAACTATCTTTAACTTAACCAGATTAGCGTCTTCTTCTTGTGTAGGCACTGGTGCTGAGTATACTACAAATGGTTTATTAATATCCGAATCACTAACTTTTCTAGGTTTCATCGGCGTTTCCGTTTTAAACAAAGCTTCCAATGGCAAAGTTGAAGGATCTGTTAACATTAAACGTGGTGTAACAATTTCGAAACTCTTTGCTTCATTATATTGTTTATTTTTTTCATTGTCATAAGCTGCAGGAACGAATTTCCAGTGCTCTTGCGACTGCTCTTCGTCTGATTTATCTGCTTTTTTTTCTTCGTTCACATAACTTAAGAAATCATCATCAAATATGTGTTCCACTTGATCTCTTTTATTATGTTTTGATCTGTCCAAAACCTGATTAACATGTCTGTAAGCTTCATTCATACTTTCAGAAGCTACAAGATTTTCTTTAGGGATATCTGAAAAATCAACTAATGCTCTTGCATTGCGTGTTTCATCTATACGTATAGGATTATTTGGTGGGTTTTCAACGGGATAAACGTGACCAAGTTTAGTTAAATAAATAGGGATTTCATCTTCAACTATTTTAATGAGACTATACCTACTAACTTCTCCTATTTTATCTACGGTTGGTTTCTTTTCTATCATAACTTTACCTTCTTCAATTAGCGTTGTTTCATTATTCTTATTTAATCTATGCTTTTCTGATTTTGATGACACTTCAACAACTCTACTAATCGAAAAAAGTTTATTAAACTGAGTTTTAACAATGGGAGATACTTCAGGAATGTTTGTTGTAGGTTCAGGTGTAGATTCGGTCGTAGTTTCTGAAACAAGCTCTATCTTTCTTGTCGTGGGTGTATCAGTAGAAGTTTTAATTTCAGAATCGGTTTCGGTTTGCACATTAGTAAATAAATCTTGTGTACTGGGATAGGTAGTATATTCTAAATAATCATCCGTGCTATTATCTACTTCCATTACAATAACACTTTGAACTGTTGAAGAGATATTGGTATTCTCAGGGGGTACTGTTGTGCTTATTTCTGACGAAAGATAATCATCACTTTCTGTTGTTGTAAAATCATTTTCATTAACAACGGAAGTAGTAGAAACTTCTTCGGCTCGAGTTGTCTTGGTCTGTGATGAAGAATTATTTAAATCAATAATTTGGACTACTTTTGGCGTATATCCAAGTGGGACATTTTGTATGCGTTTCTTTGTATCATTGACCGGCCTATTACCACCAAATCGACTGTAAATAGAAGTTCTATTTTGGTTATTTCCAAACAGAGGCTTAGGAATTTCTGTGGTAGATGTAGAAGTTCTGAAAGTATTGGAGTTTACAGTTTTAGGTATGAAAAGAGGTTTTTTAGAAGCAGGTCTGAACTTTACTGGTTGATCATCTTCGTAAGTATCATCTTCTGGCGTTTCTTCTACATCTTCATCAATAGGATCTTCTTCTTCTCCATTATCTTCATATTCCAAAAAGTCTGGTTTCCTTGTGAATAACTGGTTAGCCGGAACAAAAGAAAATGGACTTTCAGGTTCTTCCTCGAGAAGCTCCTCATCTGAATACTCTTCTTCATCTGAATACTGATATTTTGGTGTTGTTCTCGCCGTGGGGTAGGTTCTTCTTGTAAATGTTTTCAGAAGTGATGGTTTTCTTGTTGTAATTCGACTAATAAATCCCGGTCTATCACTAACGGTTGCAGGGCTAGTATACACACCTGGGTTATATTTGCGACTAAATGTCCTACTTCTCGAAGGCGTTGATTCTGTTGTAGACGTTAATAACCTTTTTGGGGGTCTATATGGTGATCTAGACCTTGGTGAAGGTGACGTCAACTGTGTCGTACTAGTTTTAGTTGTTGTTTCTGTTTCCGTATTAGATATTTCAGTTGTCGATGATTCTTCAAGTAAGTCATCACTTTTATTACTTTGTTGTTCAGTATATATTTCTTGATTGCTAGGAGTCGAGTCTTTGTTCTCATTTTGATCATTTTCTGTTGTTTTTATGTCTGTATTCTTATTTTCAGACGTATCTATTGTTTTGTCATTGTCAGTTTCAATAATAATATCTGGTTTTTCTTTAATTGCATTTGATGATTCCAATGTAAACTCAGGAATTTCTGCACCATTTTCATTTTGATCACTATCTTTACTAATTTGTTCCTCTGTTTCATTAAGTTTTGCTACGGGTTCTTTCAGTATTTCAGCTATTGAATCAATACTTAAATATTCATTCTCTGGTGTCGTTTTAGGTGCATCTGTTGATACTACAGGAATAACCGTCACTCGAGTTCTTTCTCCATAATTAATAATGTCTTTTGGTGCATCTTTAAAACCAGCATTAACAAAATTGACTAGTTTAGGTGCTAATTCAGGGTTTTCCTCAGTAGGTCTTATTTTTTTCCTTATTATTTTGCGAACCCTCGGAATGGCACTTGTAGTCGTCTCAACAACTACAGCAGCTTCCGATGTTGTTTGAGTTGAGGTAGGTCTCCTACGAATAACTCTAAATTTTCTTTTCGCATTTTTATCCTGATTTGAATCCAAAATAGGAATACTCTCTGTTATAATTTCAGGTGTAGTTAATTTATTTTTATCACCATCACTCGATATCTCATCGTGCTCTTGTTCTTCAATAGCACTTTCAGAGAGAGAAATATCGTCATTTTTGTTGTCTATGTCATCTTCATCAATTTGGGGAGTTGCAAATTTCTGTATTGTTGACTGTCGAGATGCATACGGTACCTTTCTTCCTAGCAATAATGGTGCTGCAGTAGATGTTGTACCTCTTTGTCTGCCAAAAGTTAGCCGTGGACGTGTCCTTGGACTCGAGGACACATTTTCATTATTTTCTGATTCTGATGTAGTAGAAACTGTCCTTCCAAAAGGCCGAGGTGTAAATCTAGCAAAAGTAGGTCGTCTTAGACTTAATGGAGACTCAGTAGCGACTGATTTAGTTATAGCTTCGGTAGTAGACAGATATCTACCTCGACCTCTTGCGGTTGAACGTCTTTCAGCTATTGTTGCAGCAGATACTTCACTGTCGTCGCCTTCGTCATCTAGTACTGTTGTGGTCCTACTAGGAAATTCTGCACTGTCTTCTGGAAATTCCTCGTTTTCAATAATTTCTGAGGTTTCAACGTCAATTGGGGAAAGAGACAGCAATTCGTTATAGTTAAGTTGAGCTCTGGATTGACCTCTAGAAACTTGTGACGCGGCAGCTGAAATCGAATCATCGGGTCGAGAAGTTCGGGATCTGCCCCTAAATCGTCTTATTTGCCCACTATTACCAACAGCCCTTATACCGTCTAGTTCACGACTATCGGGAGTTGTGGACCGTACTTTACGCAAATTTTCACCGGACTCGTTTGATTCTGATATTTCATTGGGTTGAGATAATGGTCGTCGTCGGCGTATAAATGAATAATTCCTAGAACTCACCTGCGTCGTAGAAACTGGAGCAGCTGTTGTAGAGGTTAGAGTGGTCGATCCTCGGCGGCGCAGGAGAGTGCGTCTAGTGGGCGTACTAGAGGGGGCTGAAGTTGTGCTTGTAGTCGTTGGAGAAGGTGTGGTTACTGTCGTGGTCGAAGTCGTTGTTGTTTCGGGCTCGGCCACTTCGGTTGATTGAGCAACTGTTGTTTGCGTCTGTTCGGGTTGAAGTCTTTCGTTTTCATCAGTATTCGGGGCGTTTAACAAGGAAGATATTTGGACGGAGAGGATAGTGGTAGGTTCAGGGGTGTTCGGTTCTTCGGGAGGTAAGAAGGTAGTAGACCGAGTTCTTAGCACTGATGTGTAGATTGGTTGTGAAGATTGAGAAGTAATTTCTCTTTCCAACACCGTTTCCTGTGATTCCTCTCCTTTTTCAGCAACTTGATACCTGGAATAAATGTTTCTTATAAATTATAATATTTCATATAAGTAACTTAGACAAAATATGCTGTAGAATTTGTTGAGGACAAAATTATCCTGTGTTAAAGTGTTTACAGAAAAAGTTGCATAGTATTCTACTTACTGAGCAGTAGTGGTTTCAGCCGTGGTAGGTCGGGATCTTCTGATGGTAACATATTCAGGAACATTTTCTCGCCTAGAACTGGCTATGTCTAATGAATTAGGTGATTCTTCGACAGCTACGTAGGGTTCCACTCGCTCAAAAAGTGCATTTCTGGAAAATATACATTCTTCAGAAATCGTTCATAACTATTAAGAACTTACAAGTTACATTTTCATAGCTTACACATTTAGCAACATACATGTTGAATATAACTGCCTCGATGGTCTGACAGTTGGCATGGTCGACTGCGAATCATTGGGTTCGATCCGGGTTGATCACTGGGTTTGATACCCCGGTGGGGCCAAAAAATTATGAGGGTTTTTCTGTCAAGAAATTCTCAGCGCCAGTCCGGAATAGGATGCTGACGGTGTTAGATATACTGTTAGATATATATATGTTACCGGACAAACCCGATTTCAGGATAAACTAGTTTGGCCTAGGCTAAACTAGTTCTTCCTATACGCGATAGGATTAACTAGTTTAGCCTAGGCCAAACTAGTTGATCCTGATACATAGGTTAGGTTAGGTTAGGTTAGAACATAAATATTCATGTGCCCGGCCTGCGGCCGGGCACTTAGTTTCTATTGGGTCTTGGGGTTCTTGGGAATATGTTCTATTGGGATTTGGGTACTCCCGCATGTGTAAGTCCTGACATATTTGATCAATTTCAACTCAGCTAAATTGGTTTACACTAGGCCGTACTAAGTAGTTTATCCTAGAGTGTGCGTATTTATACAATGAACTCATTGTATAATATCATGGAATTCCGCGAAGTAACGCCTACTTCTATTCAACACAAAATATATTTTTACTTCTTAGTATATAAAATTCTGTAATAGCTGAAAAGCTGTGATAGCCTAGTGGTTAGGACGACCGACTTCTAATCGGAGGTCGTGGGTTCGATCCCGGGCACGCACCTCTAACTTTTCGGAGTTATGTGCGTTTTAAGTATTTAAATATCACTTGCTTTAACGGTGAAGGAAAACATCGTGAGGAAACCTGCATGCCTGAGAGTTCTCCATAACGTTCTCAAAGGTGTGTGAAGTCTGCCAATCCGCTTGGCCAGCGTGGTAGACTATGGCCAAAACCCTTCTCACTCTGAGAGGAGACCCGTGCTCTGTAGTGAGCCGGTAATGGGTTGATCATGATGATGATGATGATGATGATATAAAATTCTTACCTAGAATCATCAGGAGTTTCTGTAGTGCCGGCTGTAGGTGGCCTGGATCGTCTTATGTTGACGTATTGAAGGGGTTTGGGTGTGGTGCCAAAAGTAGCGACGGGTTGCTCCCTAAATCTCGTGAGCTGCTGTACTTCCTCCGATACTTCTTCGGTCTCTTCGGAGTCTGTTGGTTCCTCTGTGGTTGATGTTGTCGACGGTCTAGACCGGTTGATTGTTGTGTACCTGTTCAAGGCAAATAATTTCAGCCTTTTAAATATAATAATTTTTGCTTGGTATATTAAGTATCCACGCAGAAGTAGGTATGTTTGTCTCTATGTCTTCTATATGCTGCTAAACTATTGAACCAATTATGGCGAAACTTTTGTGGGTTCTTTTGTGTACTCGCGCAAAGATTTCCGGCATGAAAAATCTACATAAAATGGATGTTTGTATGTTTATCGTCTATGCGTTCCTAAGCCATACTTTACGTGGCATTACAACACATGCCGGGAACAGCCAGTTTAAAATAAAATCGCAGGGTCACGAAACCTAACATTATTGTATTCCAATGGACTTTTACAAGTACTTTTAAATCATCAATTACATTTTTCATTGCAGTGATGGTGATATTTGGTTCCTCAATTTAAAACCTTTATACTTACTGTGGTCTTTCTTTCTTGATCAGTCTATCCTTATCAGGTGAAGGTTCAAGCCCGGCGTTCTGCGGGCCTCCTCGACTGTTTTGAATATTGTTGATACTGTTACTGGCAAACCTATAATAATAATAATATTATCATCGACGAAAGCTTCTTTTATAGAAAAGAGAAAAGGTCTAACCGAATTATTATTATAATAATAGTTTCCACTAACTCTTTACCTAGCGTAATACCACTAATATTTATTTTTCGTCGTCGTCATCCACCGATAGATGTCCACTGCTGGAAATAAGTCTCTTTTAGGGACTTCCACACATTACGGTCTTATGACGCTTGTATCCAACGGCACCCTGCAAATCTTCTGATGTAATCGGTCCACCTACCGGTCTGCCAACACTGCGCTTGCTCCGGTGCAAGGTTAACCTTGCACCGGAGCAATAGCTAGAATAGTGATTACTATTCTAGCACCTTGGGATGCCAGTATTTGTTTAGTACGTTAAAATATTGTAGTATGAGGAGAACTTACCTATTCGTCCCTCTCGCTCTCTCTAGTACCTTCTGGTAGAGTTTCTTGTTGAATGCGGAAGGAGTGGTAGTGGCCACGCCGTCAGTCGTTCCACCAGAAGTCTCCGAGAGTTTAAGATGCTTCTCCAATTGTTCGACACCACCTAAAAATTACCATCAGCTAGATGTATTATTATGCACATTTTGCTAAAATACGTAACTAGTGGGCCTAGCAGACGTTGTCCAACACCGAGCCTAGAAACTGACTGCATCGCCACCTACTAGGTCCAATTAGTGTGAATATAAGCCCCCCAAGTTCAACACGAATACAGATACAAGAATTTTCATTGAATTTGTCCATAATGAAATTTAGAAATCCTAAAACCCGACAGTACTGACTACCGGGTTCAATTGTGAATCTAAACCATCCAGAGTCGCACTCAGATACAAAAAAATTCATCACAATTAGTCAAGCCGTTCTTGTGTTGTTCTATAATGGCATTTTGAAGTTTTAAATGGTGGAATCAATCACTTGACATAATATTATGGACATATTATTAGGTGTGCTGCAATTTTCTAATCCAAATTTTTTAAACTGACCAAACCCTTGATTAGTTATACACATTTTGTGTTGTACTTACCGACTTTCTTAATGAGATCAATCAGTTCCTTGATAACCTTAGGATCTTCTGCTTCTTCATCTGATGAATCATCTACTGCCTCTTCATCAACTGGTTCTTCTTCACTCACCTTAAAATTAACAAAAAAATATTTTCATTCAAATTTCGAGGATTTTTCGAAAGCTTCGTGTAAAAATGAAGAGAAAGAATAGTAGCAAAATCTTATTCTAAAGGCTCTTATGACATGACTCTACCCTCGGTTTTGAAAGCGAATTGATTCTACTGAGAAAATTATGCTGATTCCTTGCAGATTTTGATTGCAAGTATAAATTTAATGGCATGTATTACATAAAGCAATGGGTCTGTGAAAAATGGTTAGCATTGATTGGATGCGATTTGTCAAAGATGAGGCTGAAGTCCATTAGAATGACGAAGAAAGAATAAGAAAATACAATATAATAGTACCTCAGGTTCAGGAGTTGTAGTCGTAGTGGAAGTACGGAACAACAAGGAACTCCTCGAAGTGAGTCTGATTGGTCGTCTGGTCGTAGTTGTTGTTGTCGTGGTTGTCGAGACTGTTGTCTTGGCTGTTGTTGCTTTGGTGGGAGCCTTTGTTGTTGGCGCTGATTTCTTGCAGGGGACGTTGCGGGCGAAGTCGCATGAGTCGGCCGCTTTGTTGAAGTATAGACCTGAAATAATAATAATGGAAGGCTGTTACAATCTTGCTTCAATTTAGTTAATTTAAAGCGATAAGCAATTGTTAATTTAAAACCGTACTAGTTATAATAATTTGACCATCTTAGACTGCATCGCCGCTTACAATCAGTTAAGATCTCACTCAAGGGCTAACTTATAGGTGAATGAAAAATATGTCATTTTTGGTGATCTTACCAGAAGGGCAAGTGAAATGATGAGCCACAATGCCGAGGTCGGAGGGGCCGGAGTCAAGGCACCAGAAGTACTTCTTGCAGTCGCGCGGGTGCGGGAAGAAGCCTTCTTCCTTGCACTTGAAATCTGAAATGGTAATCTAAATATATAAAAGGAAAAGGTGACTGACTGACCGATCTACTAACGTTCAGCTCAAACCACTGGACAGATCGGGCTGACGTAGGCATCTCTTAAGAGAGGATTTTTGAAAATTCCACCTCTAAGGGGGTTAAATAAGGGTTGAAGTTTGTATGAGTTTTATGTGAATCCACGCGGATGAAATCGCGGGCATCATCTTTTCAAATATAATATACTTAACCTACTGCAAGAATTGATATCACTTGATTATGATAAAACATTAACTTTTAAATTAAGTTGTTGAGAAATTGGATAGCCCGCAGACTACCCTGGTTGCAGCATCAGTGGGGTTATACCAAATTTGTAGATTGTGGCAACGTTGATCAAATTCAAGTATCGAAACAATAACTTCAAAGTAAAATAGATCTAAACTAGCTTGTTTTAAGGTTCGTCCATACATCTACAGTCTGCGCCGGCCCCAAGCGGAAATATTGCAAAATAAATATTGGAAGTTTGAGTGTACGACTTTAAAATAAGAGACTTTGGGTCCATTTTGCTCTGATGGTGTAGTTTTTCGATATTTGAAATCTATAAGTAGCGTTGTCGGCATAACCCTACGCGAGGTCGAGGATAGTGAAGTAAAGTACCACAGTACACTGAAGTTGTTTTTTTTTAAATCTATTTATTGGCTTTACCTGTTCCGGGATCGGGAGTTGTTGGTGGTTCGGGTGTGATAATATTCCATGATGGAGTGGTGCTGACTGCAGTGGTGCCGCTGTTTTTACGCTTGTTGCTTCTGAAACAATACAAATATTATAATTAGAAGGCTTACAGCAAGTACTTACAAGTAAAAATGGTATCAAACAAAAGTATTAATTTTAGAAACATTTTTGGTAAGATGAATTTAGGTTCGAACCTATACCCGTATTACTAATTCCCCGGAATTCTGACGTTTCGTAATGTTACCAGAGATAAAACAATTCCCACAAAAAAGATAAAAAATTCAAAACATATGCAAATACAAATCAACTGCCGCATGTAGATATGACAAATGCCTGACAGACACTTCATGGTGATTGATAATGTCATTCGACATCCATTTTTGAATAAATTTTTTCAATGTGCTTCTTTTATTTTCTATTGCTGTCAGTGTGCACTTTCTAGTTTCCACTCTTGGTGTTTTCTATTTTAAGGCGAAACGAGTAATATTATTACGCGGCATATGGCTTTTTATGATGACAGGGAATTAAAGTAGTTTGGGGTAAAATCGTACTTCGTAGATGTTAACCCTGTTGTCCATACAAATAACTCATCTGTAAATGACAATGACAGCTGTCAGAATTCCGGGGAATTAGTAATACGGGTATAGAAAATGATGTTCTCAATGGAGTCGGCAAAATGTCAAATGTTGACCCCAATGCCGCTAAAAATTTTGCAAGGGATGTAAAGTCGCCAATAACGGTTTACCGCAAATCTCGCAGTAACTTAATAAGTAAATAATCATAAATCATCAATCATAATGATTTCAAATTTTCTATGCACTCCACTGATCTAATCTAGATCAGTAGACATATTCAATTTAGTATCCATTTACTAATGTGTTTTACTTACTTAGTTTTCGGTTTTTTAGTTGTGGAAGTGGTTGTAGATGTAGTTGTGGTGCTGACTTTTGGACGATTTCTTCTGCGATTTCCAGACTTTGGGGCCACCTTAGGTATATCCTTAAATTTGGAGACATCGGTCGTCCTATAAACAAAGGAAATCTTTTAAAACATTGAACCAACAGCAGAGACTGAAGTGCAGATCTTATCACAATAACAATATTATCTATCTTCCTACCGAGCGAATATCTGAGCCTCAACGCAGGTGGAGTCAAAATATACGCAGTAGATAATATTATAGTGCACGAGTGTGCGCAAACACACGTGCACTCTCTATTCCTTGGGATGTCTCCAATGCGACAGGAGAGAGATTAGGCGCAGGACTGACGACATTACGTGTTCTCCTGGGATCTACGGGATGTATCTTAAGCTGGGTCTCCACCATAGAAAAATTGCCAACTTTTGTCACCAACACGTGTTGACAACACAAAAGTTGGCAATTTTACTTTGGTGGAGATCCAGCTTTACATAAACTTTTGTCACCAACACGTCCTGACAACACAAAATTTGGCAATTTTTCTTCGGTGCAGACCCAGCTTAACACCTCCAACTTCCCAACTCCGGCCTGCTACTAAAATTTCTTAACAGAAAAACCAATAACTTTTTTTTAAGACTGACCCTGGATTGGAATCCAGAACCTCGCAATGCAGATATCGCAATAACGCATCCACCGATAAAAACAAACCTTTGAAGAGATATGGACTTACCCAAGCTTCGAAATATAAGCTTCCTTGGCAGCCTCGATCAGCGGGTAGGGCTTGCCGTGACAGGTTCCACGGAAGTCGTCGTTGTCGATCGACCAGAACATTATACCTGACGATTACAACAGACCCTATTATTACAGGAAACGTTAAGTGCTATTAGACGATTTGTGGAAGTAGTAAAAAATAATGTTGACTGCTAGGTATAATAACGATTAAGATTACATACGCATAGAATACGCATAAAAAATTAAATGTTTTTATAAAAACACGTGATTTATAGTCGTACTAATACACATGTAATGGGAATGTGTTTAGGTATCTGTAACGTATTCATAGCAAAACAGAATCTTGACGAAATTCGGCACAGAGGTAGCTTGCATCCCGAAGAAACACATCGGATATTTTTATCTCAGAAAATATGATAATCCATTGGAAAATGGATAGTTAGATATTCGATTAGAAATGAAGGTATTAGACGAACATAAAGGCTGATCCTTCATACTTTACTTTAGGGAATTATAAAATTTGGAACGTGCTAAGTATATTTTTTGAAACACAATCTTCTGAAATTGTTAATAGGTAAAAAAAGTTTCGGAACCCATCTAAAATTCAATTTTAATAAATTAATTGGCTAAAGCGGCCTGTGCGATTAAATTTTAATGTGTGCGAATAAGTAAGTAATATGCTTTGAATTTTTTTTTTTTCAATTCATTTACAAGTTAGCCCTTGACCGCTATCTCACCTGATGATAAGTGACGATGCAGTCTAAAGTGGAACCGGGCTAACTTGGAAGAGGTAAGTATGGCAGTTTTTACAAAACCATACCCCTGATCGGTTTATACGCGACATCGTACCGTAACGCTAAATCGGTTGGCAGCATGGCTTTGCCAGTAGGGCGATAACTAGCCACGGCTGAAGCCTCACACCAGACCAGACCAAAAATTTAGCGATTATAAAATCCCAAATTGCCACTGCCGGGAATTGAACCCGAGACCTCCAACTTATAAGACCACAGCGCTCACCACTGCGCCAAACTAATAAAGCTACAGATATGATTATGTATAATTGTATAAAATAAAACATACCTCCAAGACCATTTTCAGCCACGTATTCAGCCTTCTTCTTGACAATGTCTATGTCATCGTACCCAACCCACTGGTTGCCCCTGTACGCCACGGGTCCCATGGCGTTGCGGTTCGGATACATTATAGTCCATTCCTCTTGTTCTTCTTCCTCGGAATCGTCTTCTTCTTCTTCTTCGGAGTATTCGTCGGATGCGATCGCTCGTTTCTTGCTCTTTGGTTTGAGGGCTTCACAAATCTGGAAAATTGTAACGATATCGCACCTGTAATTAACCTGTGTTGTTGGTGTATCAAATAAATAAATAAATAAATAAATATCTAGAATACCTCAGACACTCACAAGTTCGTATTAGCTTATACATATAATCGTCATCGTACCAAACTTTAAACGTCCACTGTCAGTGTTTCTATTCATCGTTTCCGATTTAAACCTTCAGGGATCCTTACATTTTTAAAAGAATAAGTGTTTATATTTCAATGTTAGTCAACTTACAACAACTATAGATATATGTAGGTTCAAGACTTCTCTAGCCAACTATGTATATGTATAGATAATAGGTTCAAGGCTCCACCATAGGTTTGGAAAGCAGATCCTGCACCGTCAAGCCAGCAGGAAATTCGACAGTTGCTCTTAAAAGGCAACAACAGGCTTACCTCATAATACGCCAAGTATCCCTTCTCCCTCGTAGCCTCCCCTTGTTCCCCGGGACCATCAGCTGGTGCCCCTCCACCGCGTCGGCGTTAAAAAGCGTGTAAGAGCGCCTTAAGTAGATATGCCGAGGACAAGCTTGTCGCGGTCATACCGACAAGTCAGCGGGAAATTCAACAGTTGCTCTTGAAAGGCAACAAGAGTCTTACCTCATAATACGCCAAGTATCCCTTCTCCCTCGTAGCGTCCCCTTGTTCCCCGGGACCATCAGCAGGTGCCCCGATCTCTACTGCTTCGGCGTTGAAGAGCGTGTAAGACCGCCCGTAAGTAGGTATGCCGAGGACGAGCTTGTCGCGGTCAGCGCCGTTTTCAAGGTAGAACTTGATGGTGTAGTCCTGGAAAGGGGTATTGTTTTAGCATTAGTATTTTTTTAGATTTTTTTTTAACAGAACACACACACAGACACAGAACGTACAGAAGAGGTCATCGAAGAATTTCGGTGGTTATTTTTCGACCTCGCGCAAAATACATTTTTCAAACGTATCGAAAGCTGATTCACCCGAACGCATGAGTGCATTGGGGTTGGAGGGGATTATTTTGAAAACTAGAGGGTATAATTTCTCTTAGTTTGAAAAGCTATTAAACTATTTTTATATTCCAAGTACAAATTTTTTAATTCACAAAAAAATTTTGGAACAGCCCATGTATCGACGTTGTCAAGATGTAGTCTTTACTCATTAACGACCCACTACAGGGCACGGGTCTCCTCTCAGAATGAGAAGGGTTTAGGCCGTAGTCCACTTCGCTGGCCCAGTGCGGATTGGTAGACTTCATACGCCTTTGAGAATGTTATACAGAACTCTCAGGCATGTAGGTTTCCTCACGATGTTTTCCTTCACTATTACAACAAGGGATATTTACTACTACTACCTACTACAGCCTTTTTAACGTCCCAATGCTGGGCATAGGCCTCCTCTCTCATAGGAGAGAGGGATTTAGAGCTTACACCCACCACGCTGCTGGATTGGCGGGCTTTAACGACTGTTGTCACATGATAGTGATAATAACCGGGACCGACTGCTCAACGTGCTCTCCGAGGCACGGGGGTGAAACACTGCCAGCTTCCAACTCCGGACTGGCATTGAGAATTTGACAGAAAAAAGATATAGGTATATAGGGATATTTAATTGCTTAAAATGCGCATAACTCGGAAAAGTTAGAGGTGCGTGCCGGGATCGAACCCGATCCCCCCGAAAGAGAGTCCGAAGTCTTAACCACTAGACTATCACCGCTATAGAATAGAATAGAAAAGTTTTTTATTCAAATAAACTTTTACAAGTACTTTTGAATCGTCAATTGAATCTACCACTGGTTCGGAATGCCGTTCCAACCGAGAAGAACCAGTAAGAAACTCGGCCGTTGCTCTTTTTTTAAAAATAACAATACAACAATTTATGTACATGATTGAAATGCTGTCTCGTGCATTGCTGGAACAAATTAAATCCATGCTTTTTTATCATTTATATAATCTTCAATTGTATAATATCCTTTTTTTTTAATATGCTTACAATTCTACACATGTGAAGATGGGCAGACAAAAGTAGCCCCATTTCCGACGGTGGCACCCGTTCACGAGCATGACGCATGATCCAGCCATTGCTTCGCTCAACCATATTCGAGGGAACGTAACAACCCGCACCACACGACACCACCACAGAAATATTTAAAGAGAGCGTGACATACTTAGGCTGAACATACAGAAGAATATAATATACAACGTTAGTTTTACTTTGCGCAAAAACCGAAACACGTGTCAAATATTTTTACATTAACAATATTTATACAAAATTTCAAAGAAATATAATGAAAAGTAACGAAGTTATAAGCTTGTTATGTTGCGTCGTTGTCCTCGAAAAAAATGGTCACCGCAAGCCGTCGCCGCAGGGACTAGCGATCGACGCGAGTTAAATGACCGCCGCTGTGTGCCGACCGTCAGCTGATGCGCGGTAAATCGTTGTGTCTAAGCTTGTAGGATTTCAAAATATTTTTGGACAAAAATATAACACTATATATAAAAATGGTTGGATTCGATTTTGTAACTGATTCTGAACAAACTACTTTCAGGTTTTGCGTAAAGTAAAACTAACGTTGTATACTCACAATATTGAGCTCGTTGTCGACACTATACTCGTTGGGCTCCTCGAGCGGGTAGAGCGGCGCGTGGTGGTTGACGGCCGGCTCGAAGGCGGAGTGGTAGTCGTACGTCAGCAGGTTCATCCAGTCCAGGTATCTGGAGACAAACATCACAGTTTTACTGACGAACCGCAAACAAAGGAAAAGCGTATCCGTAAAACGGGTAAAACCATCACACTAATATTATAACGGCAAAAGTTTGTGTGTGTGTGTTTGTTACTCTTTAATGCCGCAACTACTGAACCGATTTGGCTGAAATTTTGAATGAAAATGGATTATGCCCTGACTTAACAGATAGACTATTTTTATCCTGGAAAAATTTATAGTTCCCACGGGATTTTGAAATAACCGAAATCTATAGCTACAGCTATAGGTAGATTACTATAGCGAGCTTCCTTGAAAGTAGGTGTAAAGATTGGTAAAGGGAGCAGGAACGGGGACCGGAATATCACGATTCCCTTGAGATTTGTGAAAAATCGAAATTCACGCGGGCAAAGCCACGGGCGGAAGTTTACTTTCATAATTTTAATACATTTCACATTCATATATCCATTTGAAAACATATTCCCGCAGTTGGAGTACTGTGGCACTTCACTAAGAGTTTGTTAGGCGTATTGTAAGGACATCCAGAATAACTTAATCCGAAAACAGACAAAAAAGATTGTTCCTTATGACTGAAACTATATACGGAGACATCCTAAATGAATGGGGCATGTAGGGACAATGACGAATAGTAGAGGGATTAGATGGATTACAAAAAACTCGGTACGACAACGACTTAAAGAAAAATCCATGAAAAGAGAGATGAATTACGTGTAAGAAGATTTACGGAAATTGGGGAGTTGAAAACGTGGAAGGAAGTCAAGGATAAAATCGAGAAATTTCAATTTATAAATATATAATATATTACAATTTAAGTATCACAAAGTATTGTAGAGCCGAAGAAACATCTAAGTATGACAAAAAAGAACGTCGCCAGCTGATGGGCAAGAGGGGGGGGGGGGGGGCAAGTTGATATATGGAGAATAAAAAGTATGAATTGTAGGTTCAGTCGAGAGGTTATGAAGCTATTAAGTAAGTGAGTGAATTTAGGACTTTGGTTGCATTTGGCTATATTTTTCTAGCCTATTGGGGGCAGCTGCCCCCCCCTGTCCCTCCTTGGCGACGCCCTTGCCGATGGGCAAGAAGTCTTTCGAAACGATGAAGTCAAGCTAACCTTGGGATCAAAATACACTTCAGGTCATTGAGCTGTTGGAGTGGGAAACAACAACTAACGTTGACTTCTTGACTTCCTAAAAAGTCTTTCCGTGAAATTAAAATTAAATTCTCTGCCTAAAGGCTATTTAAAATAAATTGGATACTTTTAAGGAGTTAATAAATTTTACGTCCACGTAGCGTGTGCAAAATATAAGCGAAAAAACATACAGTAGGCAACTATGTTAATTTTATGGTGACCATTCTAGATACACAATTATAGTGTCTAAAGTCTGTTTTGGTGACCACAAGAGTGATGATAGTTTTTATCATATAGAGTCACAATATGTGGGATTAAACGGACGTCATTCAATACATAAAATAAAAATACTCGTATTACAGTCGACATTAAAAATATTCGTCTATAACATTAAGCTTAAAATGCCTTAACGATTTAACAATATTTTTAGCAGTTCGTAATACTGGTATCTAAACACGACAAAAAAGGTAAAGTTAGGTGCACATTTATAATAGAGAGGTCATCAGAGGTTTTATTTACTAATTTAAAAAGTTGGTTGATTTTATATCCTACGCCCAGCGTTTGTCCACGTCTTCTTCCGCGTTGAGTAAGGTTTTCCAAAATTCCCACGGGAACCGAATTTTCCCGGAATAAAACGTGTCCTAAGTGACCTATGTAAGCAAAAAATTACGTCAATCTGTAGCTTTGATGCAGCGAGATTGAAAGATTAAGCGTGAAAAAGCATAATATCCCGCGGGAACTGTTTGTTTTTCCGGGATAAACCTATATCACAATTTAGTTCCTCAACTATACTCATGCAAAAATTGACGCCGACCCGTAGCTCTAGTGTAGACAAACAAACACACTTTTGCATGTTTATTATTAAAAGTAGTGAAACAACAGGGACGGCTTCATAACGAAACGATAAGTGGCTTGACTCTATATTCCCCTACAGTGTAAATTATGTAGGTATCCTTACAGTATATAGCTCAAAGATCTTAAACCAATTAAGAAGATATCACAAAACTACCCGGACATAGAATCCAAGACATTGACGTCCATTTATTTACAGGCTGGCATTTACACCGTGGCAACACGAAGAAGAATTAATTGTTATTACGGTAGTTAATCTTTATAAATCTTGTCATTAAATGGTAGTCTGTACCCTCCCTAATGGGTATTTTATAAAGCGCAGTATATCGTATAGTTTTTTAAAGGTCAAGGCTACAAAGGAAGTAGTCGTGTACCTCATTATTTGTTCAACTACCCACATTCTTGCCTTTTATGGACAACGGTACGTGGCCAGCATGCCTGGGTTGTTCGGATGAGTCTAGTAATTTACATTAAAATGCCAGCTGCGGAGTTTATGATCCATTTAATAAGATATACAAGTGGAATTGTGCATACAAAAGGGTGCAGTACAAGTAAAGCTACAAATCGTATAGATACATGTAAGCAGAATAATTGTATGAATGTTTCGTACTTTTTTATCGTTATTGTGCTCTTGGACTTGAATTTTAATTACGTATGCTGTGGCAGACTATACTGGGAATTGAGAGGGTGATGAGGAATGTAATGTTTACTATTTTACTATGTATCTAATTATTCTGGGGCGTAAATTTTTGAATTTTGATCTATACCTACATGTATATATAATAAAATCGTAGACTTGCCGTATCTGTACATTAAAGATTTTTGCAAAATAATAACTGGGGGATGTTAGGGATAAGTAATAGAATGTAAAAAAGTTATATTTGAAATTTTTGTCTGTTTGTCTGTTTATCTGTTTGTCTGTTTGTCTGTATGTTTGTGCGCGCAGTACGCAAAAACTACTGAATGGATTGAAATGAAACTTGGTATAATTTAAGTTCATACTACGGAGTAACATATAGGATACTTTTTATCCCGAAATTTAGAACGGTTCCCTTTAGAGAGGGGATGAAAGTTAAAATGTGTACATAACTGTAATTCATTAACGCGTGGTCCGATTTCATTCATTCTTTTTTTGTTAGAAAGGAGATTCTTTAAAGATTACCAAGTAATCTCAGAAAGGCTGGATCGATTTTGATGGGACTTTTACTGGTGGATGTTTACAATTTGATCTACCTAAACATCCGCCAGTGAACTTTTAACAGTGCTTAGGAAAGACAAAATGATCCCCACGGGATGTTTAAAAACCAATATTGCGTCGACAAAGTCGCGGGTTTCCGCTTGTGTTTACTATTTTACTATGTATCTAATTCTGGGGCGTAAATTTTTGAATTTTGATTAAAGAATTACTTAATTGACATAAACGCAGTTAAGTAGTTAAGATACCTACGTTACAAACCAGAAGAAAAAGATTAAAATAATATTTATTAATCGTACCGGAACGTTAGATGTTGTGGCTTTGTGGGTAAGATAGAAATTAGTCACTAAGCATACCACTAAAATCCAACTTGAACCAATATTTTCCTCAATCGCTTCTACATTCTGCTCTTAGTAGAGATACAAAAAAGCTGTAAAGTTACAAGAAGAGAAATAAATATATATGACTCAAAATTCCACTGATGTCATGGAAATTAAAAGCTAGTTAAGTAATAATAAAATTATGACTTCTTATAAGCAACTTGTGAATTGTGAATTGCTTTTATGCATACCTATGTATATCTAGAGGAATTTGGTATTAAAAAGTACCTATCCTCTAATGTTGTTTAGTCATTTTATTGAAAAGGTGACACTCATTTGGAGCCGTGTGTTTGGGTCAAATAGGTCAATAGGATCATAATGAACATGATCGTGAATAATGTCTTTAAATACTGTTCCCTAAATGAACATTTGATATTAAACTAACTGATAGTTTTCTAAGTAAACTTTTGATATTATTGCATCTTACATACAGTTAATATACAAGTGTAAATTAAAAATTAAAAAAACCCCCGACATTCGCTTTTTTTGGCGGCGGCCATCTTGGATTTGCAATAGTGCTATTCTACTAGTCAAGCCCTTTCATTTGATACCCATATTAAGGGAGTTGTGAAAAAATATGTAATCCGCCATTTTGTAGCGGTGGCCATCTTGGATGGATTTTCATCAAACATATGTAGCTAAAAACACTCTCGACTAATTCACCTTTCAAACAAAAAAAACCGCATTCAAATCAGTTTGACCGCCACAGGGGAACAGACAGACACACACACACACACACACAGACACGTGAAACTTATAACACCCCGTCGTTTTTGCGTCGGGGGTTAAAAATGTACTTATCTAATTAACTAAGTATACTTATATAATTGTAAATTAAACGCTTTCCGTGCGCTTTCCTGTGTCATTTGCTTTGCGTCTGTTACCTTTTTTCACTGAGGTAATTACCTACCTAGTCAGTTTACAATTTTGAAAGTTATTTTTTAGGGTTCCGTAGTAAACAAGGAACCCTTATAGTTTCGCCATGTCCGTCCGTCTGTCCGTCTGTCCGTCTGTCCGTCTGTCCGTCTGTCCGTCTGTCCGTCCGTCCTCGGTTAATCTCAGAGACTATTAGTGCTAGAAATCCGTAATTTGGCATGAGTATAAATATTAATCACGCCGACAAAGTGGTGAAATAAAATTTTGATAAATATTTTTTTTTAGGGTAGCTCCCCTACATGTAAAGTGGGGATGAATATTTTTTTTCTCGTCTACCCCATAGTGTGGGGTATCGTTGAATAGGTCTTTTAAAAATACTGTGGGTGTGGGAACATCATTTTTCGATTTCTAGATCCGTTTGTAAAATATGATGTTTTAAAGTGCAAATTTTTATTAGAGTCAAGTGTCCCCCCCCTCTATCAGCCAAATGGCAGTATATAGGAACTTGAAAAAATTCACAGCAGTAGGGTATATAATCAATTTTAAAGGAAAACTATCACGGCTAAGTAGGGTTCACAGGTTAAGGAGTTATATCTGTTTTTCGAGGATTGTGACTACGGAACCCTACACTGCGCGTGGCCCGCCACGCACTTGACCGGTTTTTTTAAATCGGCATGACCTTATCTCGCCATCTAGTTTAACTTTATTTTATGCATCGAAACCATTATTATCTATCATTTCCAACAAGCTAATCATATACTGAAGTTGTAAAACTAGGTATACGTCGCAAAATATACATGATTTTATTAAACGACCCAATACCAGCAATTGGGACAAAATTACCCCAAATAACGACACAATTCGCCCTAAGTACTTATGACGAGTTGCAACAGTTTAAATTGTCCGGAGTTAATGTCACTATGGTTGCATTGTTCCGAAATGCAAAAATAAACAGAGCGGCGTGGCGAGATTCGTGATGAATTAAAAAAACTCATTTGCTTCACAAACTAGGATAACCACACTATTTAATACTTTCAGTTTGTTTTTTGGTTCTTTGCAAGTGGCCCAAAACAAGTGTCTCAAAGCCGCCATTAGGCGTACAGTGAGCGGCTGTCTGAGCGGCGGTCGCACCTAAAAGCTCAGTGTGCTTAGTCTAAATCGGAGCACTCGAAAACGAAATACATTCAGCATTCGAACAATGCTGAATGTATTGGCGAACTCAAACCTTAATACAAGCCATTTTAGGTCTATTTTACTCTGAAATCGATCAATAGTTTTCGAGTTCGTTTTCGAGTGCTCCGATTTAGACTAAGCACACTGGATCTCTCATAGTTTTGGAGGCATTTTAAGGCGTACCAGCTGCTCACTGAATAAGTTGGCGAGCGGAGCGCCGCAAACTGCGAACATTGAGAGTATGGACAATAGGGTGTCCCAAAAAAATGAAAGTTGTTTTTTTTTAACGCATACCCTCTTAATTTTTTACTTTTAGGTCAAAATAATTATAAATAAAATTTTAAGAAGGTAGGACCTCGGTAACCCGTGCCGACTTACATCAATAGATGCCAGTACTTACTCTCTAAGGCTTACGCGACCTACCGTGTCGATGTGCTTGTGATTACTCGTTATTTAGTTAAGAACTCGCATCATTTCAATCAGTCAACATGTTAGTGCAATGACGCAGTTCTAAAAGGGGTATATTTTTAACTAGCTAATGCTCGTGACTTCGCTCGCGTGGACGTCATACAAACCGACTTGAGGGTGGAATTTTCAAAATTCCTGAAACACGTAATTCTTTATTTTTAACCGACACTACAAATACCGATTTTCATTGACATAACTTTAAAAATGACGAACTGCCATTGCATACGCCGCCGATGCGCTTCAATTAATAAAAATAAATGAGGATCTTTTTACAACGTCAAAGAGAACCAGGCCGACCTGGTCACTTAAACCCAAATGAAACGGTTAATTTTTCGGGATTTTTGCTTTCATTTTTCGAAGCTTCATCGATAATGAACCGTCTAACCACCGACCGTTCATCGTTCACAGGCACTGTGCCATAGCGAATATTATATCGTGCATCGTTCATCGCAAAAATGAACGATGGACGGGGCACCATCCAATTTGGGCTTTAGCAGGAGTGGATAAAAAATTGACTGATAGAGAGGACAGAGCACGCCTCAGAACTATCGAAGAAGAAAAACAACGTGCTAAATATTTGTCTGAGCCGACTCCTTCAACATCATCTTATGTACCGTTACAAGACGAGTCGTCTTCATCATCTTCTAATGAAAACTTAGATTTACAAGGAGGAAGTACCGAAGCTTGTCGAGAACACGCAATAAAGCAAAACACCTCTGCGTAGAAGTTTTATTACCCCAAAATTGGTAGCAGCGCTCGACATCGCACGTGTATTAATTCGTCTTAATTGGTATTTGAAGCAAAAATCAGTCAAGTAACTACAAGCCTTGATATTCCGCTCTTTAAAAAGTTCCGAGAAAACTGGAAAAGTAATTAATGCTGATAAAATACAGAACTATATAGAAAAACTTACACACTGCACCTGACGGACTCCGAAGCTATAGACTCCGTTGCTAGAGTTTTACTGAACTGAAAGTCCTTGTTCAACCGCCTTAAAATTGAAGACAGTTTTCTAGATTAATGTCTTTGTGGTCAAATAATGCTTCGTTTCAAGAAGCCAGAAAAAAGTTTCGGCACTGAGGGACTAAAACGATGTAGCCGAAAGAGCGATTAACTTAATGCAAGACTTTCATGGATTAATCACTTTTGAGAAGGAACAAAAACAATTTTTATTACGTTGCGTACTTACAGGAACAACTATCCTGACTCTAAAAACAAACGTTAAAAAGAAAATTTGTACAATAATAATATTTTATAATGTAAATGAGGAAATAATATACTATTTGGGCGTATTGCAGTTTTAATTAAGTAATAAAAATTAAGTTCTTAATTCTTCCTACACTAAGTCAGTACAAATTTTCATGTCAAAACTTTGGCATCAAGTCGGCACGGGTTATCGTTGTCCAATCGCAATAATATTTATTATTTGAGTCAATGAGGTCAATTCGAATAAAAATAGAGGGTATGCGTATTTGATTTCGCGAAAAAAATTTTTCCCCTTATGTCTTGGGACACCCTAATGGACAATCTATTCAAAAAATGTAGAGAGGCAAAATGGAAGCAAACAGTTACCCGCTTACTGTTTGGCTAATGGGGAAACAGCCTTACAAACGACACAGCGAGCGGCTAACGGGTGCTCCCAGTTATTATCATTAAAACCTAAAAATAACCTGAAATTCACGAGTCTAAACCATTCTATTAGTATAGCCGTATGCGGCAGAATCTTAGAGCCCATCACACTATTACTCCAATAAAACCTGTACCATTAAGTGCTTAATCGAAGAGGTTACGACCCTGAGCGCATACGCAGAGATATAAATTGTGACTTAAATCCTCAAGGTCATTGAAAAGTGTGGTCACCCTAGAAGCCCTAACGCCTTTTCCATTGTGTATTCTCGGCAATACAGCATTGTCTTCATTCAAATCAATATTCCGCAATCTGTTTGCTAACACTTATCATTAGTACGTATGTGACGAACTCTAGAACGAACGACGAACGAAAGAATAGACTCCATCACATCATCATCATTCATTTTTCATCCATTCTCCCTTGCTTCTTTCCTCTTTTTTTTCTTTTTAGGGTTCCGTAGTAAACAAGGAACCCTTATAGTTTCGCCATGTCCGTCCGTCTGTCCGTCTGTCCGTCTGTCCGTCCGTCCTCGGTTAATCTCAGAGACTATTAGTGCTAGAAATCCGTAATTTGGCATGAGTATAAATATTAATCACGCCGACAAAGTGGTGAAATAAAATTTTGATAAATGTTTGATAAATATTTTTTTTAGGTTAGCTCCCCTACATGTAAAGTGGGGATGAATATTTTTTTTTTCTCGTCTACCCCATAGTGTGGGGTATCGTTGAATAGGTCTTTTAAAAATACTGTGGGTGTGGGAACATCATTTTTCGTAGATCCGTTTGTAAAATATGATGTTTTAAAGTGCAAATTTTTATTAGAGTCAAGTGTCCCCCCCCCCCCTCTATCAGCCAAATGGCAGTATATAGGAACTTGAAAAAAAAATTCACAGCAGTAGGGTATATAATCAATTTTAAAGGAAAACTATCACGGCTAAGTAGGGTTCCCAGGTTAAGGAGTTATATCTGTTTTTCGAGGATTGTAACTACGGAACCCTACACTGCGCGTGGCCCGCCACGCACTTGGCCGGTTTTTTTGCTAAAATCAAGGTTGTTATTACTAAAAACGAACCCAAATTTGATTAGGTACTCGGTGATATTATGTGATTCTTAACGACTTGGTGTTTGTCTAAGTACGAGTTTTTGGTATAGAAACATTGACTTATATATTAATCAATGTATAGAAATGAGCATTTCTTATGGCATGTATAGAACAGCTGTTTATTGCCCATATAATTATACTCCCGATGACATTAACACTTCTCGCTAACTACGGAGACGAGTTTTCACGGAAAAGTGTATTGATATACCTAGTTCGGTAGCAACTAGCAAGGGCGTATACCCATAGTGAGGCAGAAGGAGCGCTTGCCTCACCCTTGATGCAGTAAATGAATAGCCGAATATGTACTTTCAAAATTACCTCGTCCTGAAGCAAATTCTGGTTACGCCCTTCCTAAGTTTCGTTTTGAGCAATCAAGGTTTCTAGATAAACTTTAGTACGTACATACCTATTACATACCTATTAAATTTTATATTATTGCAACTGGCTGTGAATGCAGTTTGCAATAAAACTGTTTCGAATTAATAATATTCTTGTATCGAAATAAACGACATTCTTCGACACGCACGGCTCTTAAGGGACCGTTCAGATAGACCGGCGCGGAGAGCGTCGGAGAGCATTTTTTTTTCACACAGACCGCGCGGCCGTTCAAATTTGCTCTGCTCTCCGCGCCGGTCTGTGTGAAAGGTCCCTTATGTTATATCGTTTGGTACAAGTATCTAAGAAACTAATGGACATCAACTAGTTTTATTTATTTATATAGATGACAATAAATTCAAACCAACGCGATGACCGCTACAGTTTTTCACGCACCAAACAAATATTAAGCAACATGACATTGAATTAGAAAATGAAGTAACGCGCGCACACGCGCGCCACTGCAGGTGTGTCGCAACCGTTACCCATACTAATTCACACTCGCATCTTCGCAACCGGCGTCCATGGCGGCAACCTATATTGTGTGATCTTGAGGCTGCGTGTATGGGTGTGATACTAATTGGACATTGGTGACAATTTAGGATTTCGAAATTTCACGCGTATACGTGACGATATTTTTTTATTTTATTTTTATTTATTTGAAAAGGACAATCAACAGGTTACATAACAAAACATGAGTAAACACACAATATAAATATACAAAAAAATTGCTATAATGTAGACCCACTTATGGATTGCCTCAGCTTGCGATATAAGAAAAATGTTAGTAAGAGAGAGAGACAAAAAACAAAAAGAAAAAAAACAATAGAGCAAACAAAAGCAAAAACTAGAAACTATCTCTAAACACATAAATTAATAAAATACGCAAAAAACAAAAATAGATAATAAGCAGAAACCTACGGGAACGCAGTTGTTTCCTTGTATTGAGCCAGAAAATAGTCCTTTAATTTTTTTTTAAATTTAGGAAAACTGTCACCTATTATGTCAATATCAAGGACCTTGCTAATGCTATTATACAATGTTAACATCCTATTAATAGGTGCGGAGTGCCCAAGATTTGTTTTTGAAATACTAGCTTTAAATGGCATGTAGTTTTTAACACGACTAAATGGCCTAGGTATTTTTACAGATATTTTATAAAGTAAATCCGACGCGTCAAGGGCTTTGTTGAATAATTTGTGTAGAAAGCATAAGTCTAGTAGTTTTCTACGATCTGATAGGGTAAGAAGTTTATAATACCTCAGTCTAGAAAAATAACTAGAATGTATGTTACTTAACTTATCTCCAAAACTCACATGGTGCAAGAAGCGCTTTTGAATACGTTCAATTCTCATCGAGTGTACATTGTAATGAGGATTCCAGGCAACTGAACTATACTCGAGGATACTCCTCGTAAGCGCGTTAAAGAGCAGTATTTTAGTGTTCGAGTTACGAAACTCTTTGGAGCTACGCTTAATGAACCCAGTGATCCTTGAAGCTTTCTTACATATATTGTCAATATGGGCAATAAAGCTTAATTTATGATCAATAGTTATTCCTAAATCTCTAATACAATTAACATTTTGAACAACATTGCCGTTTATACTATATACGAATTGTATCGGGTGAACTTTTCTATGAAACGAAATACTATAACATTTTTTATGATTCAGTACCATTTTGTTAGCGTCGCACCATCGAGCTAAACGATATATATCATCCTGCAGCAAAACACAGTCATTGAGGGACTTAATCGCTCTAAAAACTTTTAAGTCGTCGGCGTAAAGTAGAACTTCAGAATTAATAAAACAATTTACAATATCGTTGATAAATATGTTAAATAGCACTGGCCCAAGGATAGATCCCTGGGGTACTCCAGAGTGTGCTGAATAAGAGATCGAAGATTCAAAACCACCCAGAGCTACTGTCATATGTCTGTCTGTTAGGTATGACGCAAACCAATTAAGAAAATTTCCAGTAAAACCATAATATTTTAACTTGTTAACAAGAAGATTATGGTCAACGAGGTCAAACGCTTTTGAGAAGTCAGTGTAAAGGCCATCTACTTGAGTATTTCTATCAACATGAGATGATAAATTTTCAACATAAGTGACTAAATTAGACGATGTTGATCGTTGTTTGAAGAAACCATGTTGTCTCGTAGTTAAAATAGATTTCAAGTGCCAGTTAATGTGAGGACATACCAGAGACTCAAATATTTTAGCCAATATAGGCAACTTAGAAATTGGCCGATACTTAGTAACATCCCTTCTATCTCCGTCTTTAAAGACAGGCAATATGAGACCAAATTTCCATGTTTTAGGGAAAAGCCCATCTAAAAGTGATCTATTGAAAATAATGGTGAGAGGAGTTGCTAGAATTTTAGCACAGTTTTTGATAAAAATAGGTGGAATTTGATCAACTCCAGCTCCTTTATTTGTATCAATATTTAAAAGTTTATTTTTGACATCATCTACAGAAAGAGTTAATTTATTCAAAACGGCATCGTAATCATGGGTGTTGTCTGATTTTGGGTCAATTGTGGCTGAAACACTAGGGATACCTGAGGTAGACATGTTATATACACTGGAAAAATGATTCACAAATTGATTACATATACTCACTCCATCTGTGAAAGTTTGATTGTTATAAACCATAGAAGCAGGAAACTCACACTTATTATTACGACGTTGTTTTAGGTAAGTCCAAAAGTACTTTGTGTTTGACTTTATACTGTCTTCCACCCTTTCAGTATATTTGTTATAGCAAGAACTTATTAGCAGGCCCGGATCTAGGGGGGGGCAGGCCGGGGCCCGTGCCCCGGGCGGCAGATTCAGAGGGCGGCAAATTCAAATGCTGAGTACAGCATTATCGCAACTTTGCGATGATTGAACGCGCAGTATAGTAGTAAAATAATCTATAGGTCAATTATGGCGGATTATCCTTAAGGCAAACTAGGCACGTGCCTAGGGGCGCGAGATAAGAAGGGGCGCCAAAATTAATTGAGCAGGTGCAGGAGCAAAGTTAGCACAGGTCTTTCGAAGCTGCAAACTTAGATTAGTATAAATACCTATATTCTACACGACTTTTATTGGTCCTAAGTCCTAACAACATAATATTAAAAATCAGAACTAGCCGTTAGTTCAGCCAATCAGGGGCGCCGATAAGGTGCTGCCTAGAGCGCTGTCGACATCTAATCCGCCACTGTATTGGTACATACATATTTCAAACTATTAGGTACAGGTCATATTTTGTATTACATTGAAAATATTTTGAAAATACTTTTGGATGGCACTGTATAATCGATACGGAACCTAAAGGCTAAAACTGTAATTTGTTCATTTTTGTCTGTCTGTCTATAATCTTGGCCACGAATCACGTCGAATCTACTACCTACGCCAGTCAAATCTTACATTAAAATCGCAATCAAACGGCAAGTTCTGATTTTTTAATATGATGTTAGGACTACTACCAGTAGTCTAAAATCTGATTTTGGAGCTTCGAAAGACCTGTGCTAACTTTGCACGACTCAAAAAACCGCGAAGTTTTTGCACTTTTGGATTTTTCATTTTCAATATAAACCTAAACTATGCGTTTTAAAAAAAAATGATACAATACTTTTTTAAAGTAATCTAAAATTGCTACAATTTAAGTCTAGAACCAGCTCTGAAAATTCAATATTTACTGAGATAGGTACAGTTCTTCAAAACTTGACAATTATTTCCAAAAAAGTTAAATTTTAAGATTTGGTCAATTTTAAACTCCGATATTGGGGAAAATACTCATTTTACAGGTAAAGTTAAATGAAAAAATGTTGTAGTAAATATAATTAACTTCAATTTAAACGACGTCTTTAGGCCATAAAATTAGTTTAAAGGTTGAGGAGGAAAGAGTATACTTTTTTATATTACATTAATTTCGGGGGGGGGGGGCAACTACTCGTCTTATATGTTTATACCTACTGGTAACCGATACTGGTATATCGAAAATATTGGTGGGGGCGGCATTTTACAGTTTTTGCCCCCCCTCGAAAAAACTGAAGATCCGGGGCTGCTTATTAGTGTCTCACACCTAGATCTCAGCAACTTAAACTCGATTTCGTCAAGCGGGTTACCAAATTTTTTAAATCGGATTCTATATTTATCTTTTTCCTTGACTCGTTTGATTAAGTTTCTAGTATACCAATGTGGATATTTATTACTTTTGATAGATTTTAGTGGAATACGTGTTTTAATAATATCTTTGATTGCAGAATAAAAACGGGACACCATATCATTAACGTTTGAACTGTCAGAAAATACTTGGGTCCAAGAAATTTTTTCAAGATCATGAGTAACCAAATCATAATCGGCTGAAAAGAAATCGAGCTTTTTGTATGTATTTGAAGTGACTAATTCTTCAATAACCAGGTCTAAGGAAATTTCTAAGGGGGGGTGGTATTTATCTAACTTACTTAAACATACTGAACAATTGGTGACTTGTAAATTACCGGTGTTACTAAGAACCAGGTCTAAGGTTTTATTAAACGAGTTTTGAACACCATTATATTGCAATAGGTGGTTTTCCGACATAAAATCTACGAGACATGTACCTACATGAGAGTTATAATTCTCGGGTAATAAATTGCCTTGGAATGGTTGCCAATTTATCGCGGATATATTGAAGTCACCGAGAATTAAAGTGTGTTCTTGTTCCAACATTGCAGTAGATGCTTGATCAGAGAATCTTTCTAGCACATCAAATCTGATAGGAGACGGCAAGTATACAATACATAGTGATAAAGTTTGAGATGTAGATCCAGATTTATATACTAAATTAAGCCATAGACATTCAGAGGTACCTTCCCACTCGAACATTCTATAACATTTATATTTTTTCAGCACGGCAATCATAACACCCCCACCCTCGCATTTATTGTTTGACTCAGTGGTTTCACGGTCCCGACGGAATAACTGATACCTTTCATCGATTATCTCATTATCATGCAAGCTAGAGTTTAACCAGGTCTCTGTAAAAGCTATTATATCGTAATCTGAATTTAAAATTGAAAAATAAACATCAGTCAATTTAGTTTTTATACCTCGCACGTTCTGATAGTAAATTCGTAACGGTGACATTTAAAAAATATATCTCTAAATATAAAACAAGCATAAATAGCTTTACAGAAAATAAACTATTCTAAATTACGAAAAATGTCCGCGTTTTTAATATATACAACATCACTTGAAATGTTTTTTCTCATGAAAATATTTCCATTCCGCGTCCAGACGAACTGCCATTGTTTTTCTTTTTTGAACTTTCTAGCCTGAGCATGCAGGGCTTTAGCCTCGGGGCTTAAATGTTCCATGACAAAGACCCCTTGCTTATCGCCTGCAAGTCCAAGGTGCGAAGTGTTGAGTTTTTCCTCCTTGGTTTTGTTTTTGTTGAAATTAATAATGCTAGCATAAAACTGGTCTCTTATTATTTGACTGAAAAACTTCACTAATACCATTCTAGGACGAGATGATTCTTTATTTAATTTCGCTATCCGAGTGCATTTCGAGATCTGACCTTCTTTAATGGGATTCCCTGTTATTTTTCCGATCTGTTCCACCATATTTACCAGATTTTCGCTCCTATGTTCAGGTACACAATGTATCTCCAGATTACTAGCTCTTGACTCCCTTTCGAATAGGTACAGCCTACCTTTGAGATTTCTTACGTCATTACAGAGGTCTTCGTTTTGTTTTTTCAGACTGCACACGTCATTTTTAGCTACATCTAGCTCGTGTTTTATCTCGTCGTATTTTGATGAAAAAAAGTCTAGTGACTCCTGCATAACCTTGAATTTTTCATCTATTAAATTCAACAAGGCATGCTTCTGCTGTTCCTGAGACTTTATCAGACTGTTCAAGATGTCGGTTTTAAGTGATTGGAAGTCCTGAGAATACTTAGAGGAAGTGTTGTCTGAAGGACCGCCATGGTCTACGCCTTTGACGGGCGTGCTGTCCGAATTTTGAGGCCCCTTTTTGCTCGCGACTTTGCATGTAGGGCATTTCCATGTCGATTTATATGAGGTAGACAGTTTATTATAATTTTCTTTGGTCATACCTATGCATAAATAATGAAAAATAGAAGCGCAAAGCGAGCATTTTATTAATTCCTTAGAATCGACGGTAGAATTGCATGCAAAACAGCTATGAGGCATATTGCTTAAGTTATTCTGCACTAGCAATAATAAACTCTAAGCCGCTGGGAATTGCGTTCAAGTTTCACGAAGTAACCGCGCGAGCGAGCGATGCACCGATGACAACTGATAAGAGCGCGACACGAGTTGTCGTAGGTCCGGGACAAACTTAATCACTTTGCTAATTCAGGAATTGTTTTTACTTGTAATCACAGTTAATTTTGAGGCATTTTAATAACTTTTTTTTTTAATGTCTTTATCTCTCATTTCTCCAACTAACAGTATAGTTTTTAACCGGAATAAGCACAAAAATACCACAGTTATCGATTTAAAACGAGGGAACGTGTTTACACCGTGCGACTATTCCGCGAGCTTAACTTTAAGATAACCACCCTGACGTAGTGGTGAGCGCTGTAGTCTTATAAATGGGAGGTCTCGGGTTCAATTCCCGGCAGGGGTAAGTTGGGAATTTATATTTTCTTCATTGTCTCTAATCTGGTCTGGTGGGAGGCTTTAGCCGTCGCTAGTTACCAGTTTACCACCCTACCTACAAAGCCTCGTCGCTAAGTGATTTAGCGTCCCGGTACGTTTCTACACGGATAAACTGATTAGGAGTAGGTACATGCAAACCTCTTCCAAGATAGTCCACTTCCATCTGTATGGAATTGCAGTGAGATTGCAGTCAAGGACTAACTTGTAGTTGAATAACAAGAGATAAAGTTCGTTTTAGTTTTTAAAGTTTAAAACTAAAACCCGACTACTAATTTAGTGTGCAGAGAAACGTGTATTCAACTGCGTACTAATGAAAATTCGAATGAAAGAAGCGGGGGGCAAGCAGCTAGTGGCGCCATTTGGTATGTGTATCTGAAATTAACGTAATGTTCTATCAAAATCGGCCCAGTAGATAGAGAGAGGTAGAGCGGTAGCGGCGCTACCACAGAGTAGGTACCTACAGAGGGGAAGCTTCTAGTAAGCGGCCCGCTGTAGGTACACTCACACATATGCGCATGTTTGTCACCAACTGTACCGGTTAGTGGAACGAGCGCGCGTCCGTGTACCGTTGGTGAGTGTGTTTGTGTGAGTATAAAGTCCGTTCAGTAACATAGTGTCGGTACAGGCGCAGGTGCTCTTATTATTCTGCTTTTATTTTTATTTATTTTTTTCTGTTTGTAATTTTTTTTTCTATTCTAACAGAATCTCCGAATAGTCTGCCAATCTGCACTTGGCCAGCGTGGTAGATTATGGTTAAAATCCTTCTCATTTTGAGAGAAGACCCGTGTTCATGATAACTGTATTCTGAGATGAATTATAATGGCGTGCAATAATTAGATTTTACAGTTGTGAATAAAATACAAAATTAGTCTAATTCTTATGCTACAGAAGTCATACAATTTTTATAAGAATTTTAATTTATTCATTAAGGAACTCTTTTACAGAGTAAAAACATGGTAAAAACATTTGTCAACCAACCAGTTATGCAGTTTTGTTTTAAATCTTGTAAATGGTAAATCTTTTATTATAGAGGGTAGCTTATTATAAATTTTAATCATCATATAAAAATAACTTTTTGAGCTCAGAGCAGTTTTACATTGTGGATAGTAAATTTTGATCGGATATTTGGCATTAAATGATACAACATTTTGACGTGTTTGAAAATATTCATTTTTGAATTTCTTTACGAAACACGCCACTTCGTAGATATACTATATATACATGGTAATGTTAATAATTTCAGCGTTTTAAAAAGTGGCTTACATGATTGCATTGGATCTTTGTTACAAATTGCCCGGATACACTTTTTCTGAATTAAAAAGACTATTAATTTCGGAAGCATTACCCCAAATTAAAACTCCGTACCGAATATTGGAAACAACATAGCCATGATATGCCGAAAGAGCCGTGCTTCGGTCAGCAATTTTAGATATTCTACGTAAAGCAAAGACAAAATTGATTTTGTTGCACAAGTTGTCAATATAGTATATTTTAGTAATAAGAATATTGTAATAAAATACGAATATAAAAAAATAGAAAAAGGAAAGAGAATTTTATTAAAAAAATATGAGTAGGTATAAAACGCCATACAACCCCTTGTGCCTGTACACCGCGCGCGGCATGCTTTGAAGTCACGGCGGCGTCTTTGGCAAAACACCGCGCGGCGGAGGCGGCTAGACACAAAGAGCGACACTAAGAAAATGAACAGACTATACCTACAGCGGGCCGCTTGTGGAAGCTTCCCCTCTGTAGATTTACTACTCGTGTGGCGCTACGCCGGAACACACAAAATCTGATACAAACATACATACATAGATACATACAATATACATACATACATACATACATACATACATACTGCTAAAATCATTACACGTTCTTTTGACTTTACCGTAGTCGGGTAAAAATAAAAGAGTGCTTACTTGTTCAAAGTCTGCACATCAAATCCCTTCTCGATGTACTCTATGCCGGCGGGCACCGCCATGGTGAGCAGCAGGCGTGGCTTCCCGGACTTCTGGGACTCCTTCTCGAACTCCTCCCGCAGCTCCTTGACGAGCTTGGCGTAGTTCTCCCTGTCCTTGGGCTTGCCGCCGTCCCGGAACGCCGGGTACTCCCAGTCCAGGTCCAGCCCGTCGAAGCGGTTCTGTCTGAGGAACTGGATCAAACATAATAATAAAAATTATTTTCAACAAGCTATGTTTCACAAGCTGTGATAGCCTAGTGGTTAGGACGACCGACTTCTAATCGGAGGTCGTGGGGCACGCACCTCTAACTTTTCGGAGTTATGTGCGTTTTAAGTATTTAAATATCGCTTGCTTTAACGGTGAAGGAAAACATCGTGAGGAAACCTGCATGCCTGAGAGTTCTCCATGACGTTCTCAATGGTGTGTGAAGTCTGCCAATCCGCTTGGCCAGCGTGGTAGACTATGGCCAAAACCCTTCTCACTCTGAGAGGAGACCCGTGCTCTGTAGTGAGCCGGTAATGGGTTGATCATGATGAAGTTATGTTCAGAATATTTCTAAGAAAATAAATTGTATAAGTATTAGCCAGTTAGGCTTTATCCTAAAATATACAATACACCTAGTATTGTATATTATTTTTTTAGGGTATGATAAGGCTGACATGTCTATTAGACAAGAGTCTTTTAAAAATATAAGATTAGACTTTTAGAAAAAATTAAACCGACTTCAATACTTATAACAAAAAAATTTAAGAGTGTCCTCGATTTTTCCATGGATCCCATCACCATTATTAAAATTATGGGACCATCTAGCAGACTTCCTCTATCGATTAAAAGAATCTCGATCATAGAAGTCATCCAATCGAAATCGTATCAAATTCACAATTTATTTATTCAAAGTAGGTGCACTGTACATTTTTTCAACGTCAATATATAAAGTACATGAAAGTGAGGTATAATTACTACGAAAACTTAAAACTAAAACTACGAGTGTTCCAAACGCGCCCTGGTCTAAGAAGAGCCCACAACAAACTCAGCCGGTTTTTTTTTTACTATCACCATCTCACAATAATCCTTCAAGGAATGTGAACTTAGCAACATTCCAAACCAGTGGTAGGTATAGGTGTAGGTATAGATAAACTGTGCTTTAATAGCTTAATGACAGAGAAAGTGTAAGCCTGCACGTTGGCCGGTGTGCCCAGCTTTCATATAGTGGTTGCAGCCAATAGCCACTTTATAGAATGCATAGCACGAGGTAGAGGTTATTGTAGATACGCTTAAGGTTAATCTCAGCGTTCGTTAAGTAGAAAAAGAATTACTTAATACGTAGATAGATTTCTTGGGACAAGTAGAATTTCTTACAAGAAATTAAATACAACATCTCATCTCACATCTTACACAAATTAACCATAGCATGAATTGCGCAAAGGTGGCCTTATCGCTTTAATCGATTCCTCTACACTTCACATTGTAGAAGAATCACTACATAGTATAAAACAAAGTCGCTTTCTCTGTCCCTATGTCCCTATGTATGCTTAAATCTTTAAAACTACGCAACGGATTTTGATGCGGTTTTTTTAATACATAGAGTGATTCAAGAGGAAGGTTTGTAAGTAGAAAAATTGGACCCGGTAGGTGGCGCTAACAGCGGGCAGGATGACGTCTGCCGGGTCCGCTAGTACTATTTAAAGGAGAGTACAGCAAAACCAAAAATAACATAAACTATCTACTTACATAAACTTTACAAACTCTTTATTCAAGATTAACTACTTAATAAGAAAATATTATAATAAACATACGAGTACATGCAAAAGATTGCATCTATATTAATAAAAATTAATGTTTATATGTACCTACAATCTACATATGTCCTCTATAATACACTCCTAAACTATTCATCCGATTTTGAAGAAACTTTGGTGAGTTGATCTACATACGCCCGCGAAGGTTCCTGGCTAAAAAATCTATATAACAAGTATAAATTGAAAATTTAAAAAACCCCCGACATTCGCCATTTAGTGGCGGCGGCCATCTTGAATTTGCAATAGTGCTAGTAGAAACTAGTCAAGCCCTTTCATTTGATACCCATATCAAGGGAGTTGTGAAGAAATATATCATCCGCCATTTTGTAGCGGCGGCCATCTTGAACCGATTTTCATCAAACATAGCTAAGAACACTCTCGACTAATTTACCTTTCAAACAAAAAAAACCGCACTCAAATCGGTCCACCCGTTTGAGCGCCACAGGGGAACAGACAGACACACACACACACACACACACACACACACACACACACACACACACACACACACAGACACGTCAAACTTATAACACCCCGTCGTTTTTGCGTCGGGGGTTAAAAATGAAAGTTTGTATGTTTGTCCCCTACGTTCCTAAACCATACGTTTAGTTACCTTAATAACATTCCTGACGAATTCTCTCCTCCTGTCCTTGGCCGCGACCATGGGTGAGAAGCGCGAGGAGCCCTCATTCCAGCCGCCGATAGCCAGGATCGTCTTGAGATTCTTGTTGTATGTCTTCAGCCCGTTGAACTTGGCGTAACCACCTGAGCAAACAAGAATAACATGGGTATTTTGAATATAGAATAGAATAGAAAAGTTTTGACGGGATAACGTCTTATAAATCGATGGACGCCGGCTGCACGCACGAAAAAAATTGACTCATTGTCACGTTCCCCGAGCGTGCAAGCGAGAGCGCGGAACAAGCGATAGAGAGGCACGATCGGCCTATGTATGTGTTCTATAATGTTTAATGTTAATGTTTCATTAAGTACTTACTTCCTATTTAATATATATCTAATAATCATAATCATCACACAAATTAAATATAATATATGTATCTATGCAGTTTACTGAAATAACACGATTTCCCTTAATTGGAAACAAATTATCGAAGAATTAATTAATATGTTTGTTCCTCCCTTGAACTTCCGATTATAAAGATTAATAAATAATTATAATAATATCGATTAATATAATGAAGGAACGAATTCAATAAATAGTGATTACTTTGTACAATTTCGATTGATTTTTTTAAAGACATTTCTGAAAATATCATTTTTTTTTTGTTTATTTATTTATACATAATACACATATACTTAAGAATTGAGTTACATACAGTGCAACAAAAACCACAGTCAGTTTTAGTGTGCACTGTTTTACATACTCGTACGTAAGTATTATACATAATAATTAAAACTAAGGTAAGTACTTAACTAAAAAATTATTAAAATTATTTAGGTACGTATACCATATTATTATACTAGAAAATGCCCGCGGCTTCGCCCGCGTGAATTTCGGTTTTGCACAAATCCCGAGGGAAGCGTGGATTTCCGGTTCCCGTTCCTGCTCCCTTTTCCAACCTTTATACCTACTATCAAGGAAGTTTGCTATAGTAATCTACCTATAGCTGTAGCTATAGATTTCGGTTTTTTCAAAATCCCCTGGGAACTCTTTGATTTTTCGGGATAAAAAGTAGCCTATGTTTTAAGTCAGGGCATAATCTTTCTCCATTCAAAATTTCAGCCAAATCGATACAGTAGTTACAAACATCCATCCACACTTTCACATTTATAATATTATAGTAGGATTGATTATGATTTCCCTAAAGCGAAATCCAGTTATTAAAGTGGGATAAGCCCACTTTAAAGTACAAATGTGTAGAGGAAGTTTCTACGCTCAACTTCCGATCAGTTAAAGTTAACTACATCGATATCAACAACGAAAAAAGGCAAACAAATTAATAACAAATAATTACTTACAATTACTTAAACTAAATTATTGTTTTATGTTCTAACAACGAATATTTCGCCAGGTTTGTAATATTTTAGAAGAAAATTCTTTTTCCAAAAAATTTCTTTCTATCGCATGGAGGCGGAAATTTGGCTAGCGGTAAGTAGTGCTCATTAGGTGTGGAAATTCATTCATTATTTAATTCATAAAAAAAATAAAGGCAAAGGCGAAACAAATATCAATGGATAGGTACATTTAGAAAGCTTGATTAGACTAAGATTAAAGAATCTTTGTAAAAAATACGTTTCTATGGAATACTTTCTAAAATTAGTATCGACTGAAAAGCAAATATTCGTTTTAACTGCAACTGTGTGCCTCTACTTACTTGAATAATGCACTCGCTAAAAATATGCGAGGTAAACTTTTTTTACTCATCTACAAGTTAAGACAAGACGAGAAAAGATCCTTATCATTCTGATAGGAGACCCGTGCCCTGCAGTGGTAATGGGTTCATAATGATGACGATAATAACCACCACCGACCCAATGCTGGGCATAGTCCTATAGACCTCCTGTCTCATAAGAGAGCGGAATTTAGAGCTTAGACTCGCCACACTGCTCCAATGCGGGTTGGCGGGCTTTAACGACTGTTCTCACATGGTAGTGATAACTACCATGCCGGCCGTGACTGATTGTTTAACGTGCTGTCCGAGGCACGGGGGTATACACCGCCAACTACCAACTCCGGGCTGACCCTGAGAGTTTCTTGACAGAAAAACCCAATACCTAACATTATTTGCCCGACCCGGGAATCGAACCCGGGACCTCGTGATCTACAGTCGAAAATGTTAACCACTACACCAACGAGGCAGTTATGATGACAAATATGCTCATTGCTCACCTTTCTCAATGTCCTGGTACTTGTCGAAGGGCTTCAGCGTGTTGTCCTTGGTGAAGCCGCCGAAGGCGTACACGAGATGCGTGCAGAGGTAGGGGTTGATGTTCTGCGGGTTGAACTTGGCGGTGCCGGGCCGGTACACCGACCAGTTCGTGTAGTAGCACACCACGCGCGGCGTGCTCGACAGCGCTGCAATGGGAGAACAGCTTTACAAATCCATGTTAAATACATTTAAGCGGGGAGTTCGATAGCGTTGCGAGAGGAAAATAACTTTACAAATCCATGTTAAATACAAATAAGTGGAGAGTTCGATAGCGTTGCAAGAGGAAAATAACTTTACAAATCCATGTTAAATACATTTAAGCGGAGAGTTCGATAGCGTTGCGAGAGGAAAATAACTTTACAAATCCATGTTAAATACAAATAAGCGGAGAGTTCGATAGCGCTGCAAGAGGAAAACAGCTTTAGAAATCCATGTTACCAAACATAAATAAGTGGAGAGTTCGACAGTGCTGCAAGAGGGAAATAACTTTACAAATCCATTTATTATATCCAGATACTAGCGACTCGCTTCTGCTTAGATCGATACGCCATCAATTTAAGTATACTTATCTAAGGTAGGTATGTAGGTATGTGAACTTAATAGGTGTATACAGTGGTCTTGCAAATATTCCACTCGCTTTCTTCTACTAATTCCAGTTTTAAAAAGATAATTGTCTACGTGACGCTCTCTCTATCTTTATGGTCTTTCGAAATTTTTACGCAAATGTTGTTTTTATGGCAAAAACCTTAAAGGTCACGCAAAATTCGAGATAAAAAGATGATAAATAAAGAACACAAAAGCACAGCGAATTCATCGAACAATAAAAAAAAAATAGAATGCGCAGAATCCAATATCTATGGATCAATATTATAAAACAAAGTCCCCCGCCGCGTCTGTCTGTCTATTCGCGATAAACTCAAAAACTACTGAACGGATTTTAATCCGGTTTTCACCAATAAACAGAATGTTTGATGAGGAAGAAACACCTTCTTCCTATAATTTGTTAAAGTTTGTGTAAATTGAAATATAAATGACGATTGTTGAAAATGTATGAAAAAGTAAAACTGCCTGGGAGGGAGATTTAATCGAAAACGCTGCCTAATCCATTTGAGATACAAAACAGTGTATGTTGTGATAGTAGCGCGTATTACTTACTACCCGTGCGAAGTTGGAGCGGGTCGCTAGTCTATGGTGAGTCTATTATTGTTTTTTGTACGTGGATTTTTTCTTGCCCCGTCCGCTGTGCTTCGCTGGTTTTGTCCATTAATAATGTCAGAATGAAGAACAATCAATAAATATCTATAATTAGATGGAACCATGGGTATTACGCTGGATTTGGAAAATTAAAGACAGTATTGTTGGTCTAGTTTAGATCAACAGGGTGGTAGGTATCTCTACAATGCAGATTTTTCAGGAGAGCAATTTTAAAGTTTCTTTTCATATTATTTCAGCCGCTGTACTTAAAGGTTACTAAACAAAGGTTTACAATGAATATAAAATTATTTTGCTATAATCCGCTAATCCTGTTAGCGGATTATAGCAAAATAATTTTATATTCATTGTATATCATGGAATTCCGCAAAGTAACGCCTGCTTCCATTCAACATTTAAACAAAGGTTTTTTCCTGCAATAATATTTATGTTTTTATTAGTTTTATTGCTTGACTAAAGTAGATAAATAAATCCTATGCAAAGGCGAATTAATACCATTTTGTGTGTTTTGGTCTAGGATCCCACCTTAGAAATTTCTACCCTCATCTGTTATTTAAACGAATTAGGCCTAGGCCGCACTGCGAAATTTATTCGCGCGAATTTTTTCGCAAAATTCTGTGACATATTTGGGAATGTATGAAGCTGCACGCACATGCGATTTAAAATTCGCGAGAAAAATATATCAAAATGCGGAATATAAACCGCGCGAATAAAATTCGCGCGAATAATTTTCGCAGTGCGGCCCCGCTCTTATATGTCAAATGAAAGATTATTTTATTCTTAATCGAACCGTATTTGGTTGCCTGGTCAAAAGTGGTGCTAAATCATGGTTGCCTGGATTTTAAGATATAAAATGTTCGGTGCGAGTGTTGAAAGTGACAGAAAAGTGTTGCGCGCGCAATTTCATTTGACAGACAAAGATGCAGTGAGGCAGGCGTGCACTCGGCAGGTGCTTAGTCTATACATAGATTAAAACCATAGACTTTGTGTGCCTGTCCATTAAAGATATTTACAAAAAAATAAGTGAGTGACGTAAGGGATAAGTAATAAAACGTAAAAAAGCTGTTTTTGAAAATTTTGTCTGTTTGTCTGTATGTTTGTGCATGTATTACGCAAAAACTACTGAATGGATTGAAATGAAACTTGGCATGATTTAAGTTCATACTACATAATAGCATATAGGATACCTTTTATCCCGAAATTCAGCACAGTTCCCTTGGAAGAGGGGATGAAAGTCAAAATGTGTATTTTGACTTTCATCCTCTCTCCCAAGGGAACTGTGCTGAATTTCGGGATAAGAAGTATCCTATATGCTATTATGTAGTATGAACTTAAATCATGCCAAGTTTCATTTCAATCCATTCAGTAGTTTTTGCGTAATACATGCACAAACATACAGACAAACAGACAAAATTTTCAAAAACAGCTTTTTTACGTTTTATTACTTATCCCTTACGTCACTCACTTATTTTTTTGTAAATATCTTTAATGGACAGGCACACAAAGTCTATGGTTTTAATCTATGTATAGACTAAGCACCTGCCGAGTGCACGCCTGCCTCACTGCATCTTTGTCTGTCAAATGAAATTGCGCGCGCAACACTTTTCTGTCACTTTCAACACTCGCACCGAACATTTTATATCTTAAAATCCAGGCAACCATGATTTAGCACCACTTTTGACCAGGCAACCAAATACGGTTCGATTAAGAATAAAATAATCTTTCATTTGACATATAATTCGTTTAAATAACAGATGAGGGTAGAAATTTCTAAGGTGGGATCTCCTACTATTTGTGCAGAGGTGAAATCAATGACAAACATTATGAGAAAACTTTTGTTAACGGATAGACATTAACTTACGAGTAATATAGACAAGAATAATGAATTACTGTTTGATTACTTATTTACATTAGTAAAATACTACATTTTTCCCATGCTCTTCTTATTTATAATATATTACATAGGTATTATCTTCTATACATATGTATAATAAAATCGTAGACTTGCCGTATCTGTACATTGAAGATTTTTGCAAAATAATAACTGGTGATGTTAGAGATAAGTAATAGAACGTAAAAAAGCTATTTTTGAAATTTTTGTCTGTTTATATGTTTGTCTGTTTATATGTTTGTCTGTTTGTCTGTATGTTTGTGCGCGCATCACGCAAAAACTACTGAATGGATTGAAACGAAACTTAGTACGATTCTAGTTCATACTACGGAGTAACTATAATAATAATATAGGATACTTTTTACCCCGAAATTCAGCACGGTTCCCTAGGGAGAGGGGATGAAAGTCAAAACGTGTGTTTAGCTGTAATTCAATAACGCGTGGTCCGATTTCATTCATTCATTTTTTGTTAGAAAGTAGATACTTTAAAGATTACCGACTAAACTCTAAAAGGCTGGATCGATTTTGATGGGACTTTCACTGGCGGATGTTTACATTTTGATCTACCTAAACATCTGCCAGTGAACTTTTAACAGTTTTTAGCATGATATGAGCTCAAAGGAACTTAGGAAATACAAAATGATTCCTACAGGATTTTCAAAAACCATGTAGTTAATATATTCACGTGAACGAAGTCGCGGGTATCCGCTTGTGTCTAAATAATCTACAATTAAAAACATGACAGTACATAGTCAACTTCTTGGATGGAATATAATATAAGGGATGAAATTTTTGAACTGCCAGATATGCCACTCCATCAAACTGAGCAGGTCATTCTTTGAAGTAGCTTTAAGAATAAACTTTACAATAATAAACTAATTCGAGCAAAAGCTCGAAGGTTCTTCACTCCTATGTTTTTAACCCCCGACGCAAAAACGACGGGGTGTTATAAGTTTGACGTGTCTGTGTGTGTGTGTGTGTGTGTGTGTGTGTGTGTGTGTCTGTCTGTTCCCCTGTAGAGCTCAAACGGGTAGACCGATTTGAATGCGGTTTTTTTGTTTGAAAGGTGAATTAGTCGAGAGTGTTGTTAGCTATGTTTCATGAAAATCGATCCTAGATGGCCGCCGCTACAAAATGGCGGGTTACATATTTTTTCACAACTCCCTTAATATGGGTATCAAATGAAAGGGCTTGATAGTAGAATAGCACTATGCAAATCCAAGATGGCCGCCGCCACGAAATGGCGAATGTCGGGGGTTTTTTAAATTTTCAATTTATACTTGTATACTTATTAGCTACAAGTGAATCTTACAATGGAGCATTGTAAGCGCCCATTGGATCGTTGGCCTTTGATTGTACCACAGATAACTTGAGCACAGAGCACTCGGTAGCTCGTACGAGTTATGTATTCCTGGTATGACCTTGACAGGTTACAGAGGTCAAGTGACTGTCACTTTAGGCAAATATTTTATTTGAGACAATCGCGATCTTCCCACAAAGAATTTTAACGATTGACTAAAGACGTGTGATAGTTTTTGTATGGGACATCTGTCAAATGATAATTATATGCTGTCGTAAGATCATAGGAATTGCGGTGAAAACATCGAAAGTGGGATTGAACCCGCGTTTACTTTGGATAATATGAAAAATATCTGATTAACCTCGAAAACAAGATGACGTTGGCTTGTTAGAGTTTTTTAGTTTGAATTTTCAGCACATACTTAGATATTTTCAGCATATATTTCTAGCGTTTATCTACTATGAAAATTATCAAAGCATTATTCGATTATAATTATTAGATTTTTATCCACCCCTAAAACAGGCTTATCTTTGACTATTGAGCTTTTAAAACCTGACTTTTCAGCGTTTAAAACCGACTCCTGTCGAATCCCTGTTAGAACATTCATTCAACCTCTACAGCTCTGAACATAGCCTGCTCTATACAAAATCAAATAAAACATCATGTGCCATCGTACGAGGCTACACTTTTAAGTAGGTACCCAGTAGGTAAATATCTTAACTTCAATTCCCTGCATTCGTGTACGGATTCCATAAATGGTGATTCACGAACAGCCGCGTAGTTTGTTCCTTTGTCTGTTCAAAACAATAGAGCAAAGTTCTCTCGTGGAGACAATGCTCTTAAAGTCAATTGATAGCGAGCGTTTTGTAGTTACATCTTTTTAACCCCCGACGCAAAAACGACGGGGTGTTATAAGTTTGACGTGTCTGTGTGTGTGTGTGTGTGTGTGTGTGTGTGTGTGTGTGTGTGTGTGTGTGTGTGTGTGTGTGTGTGTGTGTGTGTGTGTGTGTCTGTTCCCCTGTGGCGCTCAAACGGGTGGACCGATTTGAATGCGGTTTTTTTTGTTTGAAAGGTGAATTAGTCGAGAGTGTTCTTAGCTATGTTTGATGAAAATCGGTCCAAGATGGCGGATGATATATTTTTTCACAACTCCCTTGATATGGGTATCAAATGAAAGGGCTTGACTAGTAGAATAGCACTATTTCAAATTCAAGATGGCCGCCGACACTAAATGGCGAATGTCGGGGGTTTTTAGGGTTCCGTACCCAAAGGGTAAAAACGGAGCCCTATTAATGTCACTCGGCTGTCTGTCTGTCTGTCTGTCTGTCTGTCTGTCTGTCCGTCTGTCCGCCGGTCACAGGTCTTTAGCTCGCAGACGAAATGAGTTACAAACCTGAAATTTTGGTATTTAGTGTAAAACGTTAACCCAAAATCAAATATTGAATTAGAAATTGAATTAAATTATTTTTCAGGGGGCTCCCATACATGAGAAAGGAGCCGGAAAAAAAAAATTTTTCTTTACCCTAGCTTGTGGGATATCATTATTTAGAGCTCATTAAGTAGAGTACAAATATATATTTTTTTAATTTTTATCTCAAAAAATAAGGGAATGGGAGGCCATCAAAGTTGTCAGTTTTAGACCATTTTTGTGACGGGGGCTATCTCAAAAACTAAACTAGTTGGGAATATGATATTTCAGTATATTATGTACTATATGCTCTATTTAAACAACAAATACTGAAAACAACGATTTATTAAATAGTTTATAAGCTGTGACCAAAATAAACGAACATTTTTTTGGGTTTTTCTTTCACGGTTTGTTGCGATGTCTAGCTCGGAAATTAAATATTTCTTAGACCCAAAATATTATATTGTTCATAATTATGTACGGAACCCTGAAAGAGCGAGGCCCGACTCGCACTTGGCTGATTTTTTAAATTTTCAATTTACACTTGTTGTATACGTGTTATGAAATTATAGAGCTGTCTCTATACTAACATGTCGTTTTCTTTTAATTTAGACTGAAGCAATTCATTTTTTTTTATACACTACATCCTCCAACATGATTGGAGCCTGTGCTAGCTGCTGTCCTTTCATACTAGTTCTCGCATTTATGTCTCTCGTACTTTTATTCCTCATACAATTCTTTCTATCATTCGTCTTCTTTCGTATCACTGTGGGTGGGTTTCCCACCTAACTAATCTCTAACGAATCTATGTAACTAATTTCTAAGACAGGGTAAATAACAATATTTATATAAGGGATGGAGAAAGGGGGGTATTTTCTTTCTTACACATTTTTTTTTAATGTGTACATTATTATTATTATTATTATTTATTTAATACTTTATTGTACACCAAAAAACATGAATTAAACAAAAGAAACATTTTAAAAGAAATATAGGTACATTATTATTGTTTTGTTTTAAAATTCATTTCATTTACACGCGCTCATGAGAAAAGCTGTATTATAAGCCACGTGTGGATATTTTTGTATGAATAGGTAGGTACCTATAACCTAGGTATATTGTTTTGCTATATCCCTGAGTGGGCGCTGTGGTCTTATGAGTGGGAGGTCCCAGGTTCAACTACCAGAAGGGGCAATTCTCGAATAGATATAATTTGTAAATTTTCTCTAGTCTACTTGGTAGGAAGCTATAACCGTGGCTAATTAGGTTAGTTTACCACAGTGTCACCCTAATGGCAAAGCCGTGTAGAAACTGATTTTATGAAACCCATGCCCCTTCTGCATCGTCATTTTTAACCCCCGACGCAAAAACGACGGGGTGTTATAAGTTTCACGTGTCTGTGTGTGTGTGTGTGTGTGTGTGTGTGTGTGTGTGTGTGTGTGTGTGTGTGTGTGTGTGTGTGTGTGTGTGTGTGCGTGTGCGTGTGCGTGTGCGTGTGCGTGTGCGTGTGCGTGTGCGTGTGCGTGTGCGTGTGCGTGTGCGTGTGCGTGTGCGTGTGCGTGTGCGTGTGCGTGTGCGTGTGCGTGTGCGTGTGCGTGTGCGTGTGCGTGTGCGTGTGCGTGTGCGTGTGCGTGTGCGTGTGCGTGTGCGTGTGCGTGTGCGTGTGCGTGTGCGTGTGCGTGTGCGTGTGCGTGTGCGTGTGCGTGTGCGTGTGCGTGTGCGTGTGCGTGTGCGTGTGCGTGTGCGTGCGCGTGTGCGTGCGCGTGCGCGTGCGCGTGTGCGTGCGCGTGCGCGTGCGCGTGCGCGTGCGCGTGCGCGTGCGCGTGCGCGTGCGCGTGCGTGTGCGTGTGCGCGTGCGCGTGCGCGTGCGCGTGCGCGTGCGTGTGCGCGTGCGCGTGCGCGTGCGCGTGCGTGTGCGTGTGCGTGTGCGTGTGCGTGTGCGTGTGCGTGTGCGTGTGCGTGTGCGTGTGTGTGTGTGTGTGTGTGTGTGTGTGTGTGTGTGTGTGTTCCCCTGTGGTGCTCAAACGTGTGGACCGATTTGAAGTGGACCGAATTTTCGAGAGTGTTGTTAGCTATGTTTGATGAAAATCGATCCAAGATGGCCGCCGCTACAAAATGGCGGCTAACATATTTTTTCACAACTGGCTTAATATGGGTATCAAATGAAAGGGCTTGACTAGTACAATAGCACTATGCAAATCCAAGATGGCCGCCGCCACAAAATGGCGAATGTCGGGGGTTTTTTAAATTTTCAATTTATACTTGTTCATCAGGTGAGATCGCAGCCAAGTTAGATTGCTATCTCACCTGATGGCAAGTGACGATGCAGTCTAAGATGGAAGCGGGCTAACTTAGAAGAGATATGGCAGTTTCCAATTTTCATGAACGGTTTCTACACGGTATCGTACCGGAACGCTAAATCGCTTGGCGGCACGGTGATTTTTATAGCGAAAATAATTAGGTAAATCAAACTTACCGGGTGTGACCAGTGTGACGAGGGCTACCAGTAACGATAGCCATGTTATGTGTTCCTGTGGACAAAAACAAATCTCATTAATTTCAATGAGTGGACTAAAAATAAATATACCGCTTATTTTTATAATATTAAGATAATTAAAATAACGTTTAAAACGAGTACAACAAAATAGTGGCATTTTAGTAATTTTAATGACCCTTAAAATTCAGCACGCGCTATGACGAAATTTCACAAGTTTCTGGGTCTTATTACGTAGTGTGAACTGGAGCAATCCGGAACACCGACAAATCAATCCGAAGCATAGGTCACAGATTAATAAAATTTAATTAAGCATAGGTAGGTATATTTATATTTATATATTTATATATTTATATAGGTAATATATATTTTAGCATTATTTATTAGTAGCATATTTTTATTTATTCTGTATTTATTTATCTTATATATATTGTTATATATTTCATTATTATATATATATATATATATATATATATATTGCCATTATTGTTTATTATTATTGAGTAGGTAATATATTTATCAGTTTAGACTTTAGATAGACATAACTACATAATATTATGTGTTTGCGATAGTACTGCACTACCCTGTTACCATATTATTATGTTCTTTTCCTTGTTAAACAAGGGTTGCCTGGAAGAGATTGCTTTAGCAATAAGGCCGCCTTTGCATGCTACTGTACTTACAATAATTGTATTTTTTTTTTCTTTCTTCTTTGTGTTATTTGTATTTTGGTATGCAATAAAGTGTTTCTATCTATCTATCTATCTATCTATATTATAATTAATATGTATGATATGTAGGTATATCTTAAAGGAACGTTAATAAAGTTTGTTTCATAAACAACTACAAAAAGTTTAGAAACAAAGAACAACATTGGGAGGAAACCTGCATGCCTGAGACTTGAGAGTTCTCCATAATGTTCTCAAAGGCATGTGAAGTCTACCAATCCGCACTTTTCAGCGTGGTGGACTAGGGCCTAAATCATTCTCATTCTAAGAAAAGACCCGTGCCCTGTGGTGGACCGGTCATCATCATGATCAACCCATTACCGGCTCACTACAGAGCACGGGTCTCCTCTCAGAGTGAGAAGGGTTTTGGCCATAGTCTACCACGCTGGCCAAGCGGATTGGCAGACTTCACACACCTTTGAGAACGTTATGGAGAACTCTCAGACATGCAGGTTTCCTCACGATGTTTTCCTTCACCGTTAAAGCAAGTGATATTTAAATACTTAAAACGCACATAACTCCGAAAAGTTAGAGGTGCGTGCCCGGGATCGAACCCACGACCTCCGATTAGAAGTCGGTCGTCCTAACCACTAGGCTATCACATGATAATGATATAATGATGGCATTAAATAGAAGCAGGCCTTACTTTGCGGAATTCCATGATATACAATGAAAAACAAAATTACTTTGCTATAATCCGCTAAAGGCCAAATTAGACGGTTCATTTTTCGAGATTTTTGCTTTCATTTTGGAGGCTTCATCGGTGAATCATCGAAAATGAACCGTCTAAACACCGGCCGTTCATCGTTCACAGGCACTTTGCCATAGTAAATATCCTATCGTGCATCGTTCACCGCAAAAATGAACGATGAAAGGGGCACCGTCTAATTTGGCCTTAACAGTGACTTCACACAAATTCACTACAAAACGAACTTGACGACCGTTTCGTACACGACTTCGCTTCAGGAGATGTCGACTTCACAACGCACGATTGCAAAGATGATGATGATGATGATGACACAAAATTCAGAATGGCAATTATCAGTAAGATTCCTTTGTAGGTACTTACCGCAACAAATGAACTAAAATATCCCGTTTCAAAAACCCAATTCGGCGTCCCGTTGGCTCTGTACTCAATACAAAAGAGCTCATCATCCTAAAACGTAACTACAGTTAGTCGGTGACGGGTGAACTGACCGCTCCATATCGTGCCATGAATATGTATGACTTATTACAATCGCATGTGGAACGCTCTTCAAAGGAGTTGACGCTAATATGCCTTTTCTGCACTTCCGACATCGCCTACTTCTTATTATGGAACTGTCTATTTGGAAATATTTTAACTATATCTGTAGTTGGGACATTACAAACGTGCGATCCAAGTCATAAATCATTTGTATCGGACTTCTCGCTCGCATCTACAGGCCTTATGGATTTGGAACCAGATTCTGTGGTGTTGTGTGTAACAATAATAAAGTATTATTTTGTCGATAGTCGAGAACAGGTTATTAAGAGCGAGGGAGAGCCCTGACAACACTATGATCTGTCAGTTTTATGACTCAGTTCACACGTTTTCAATGTCCCAACTTTTGCGTTGCAATGCCACGCAAATTACGGTTTAGGAACGCATAGAGCGCAAACAAACAAACGTACATTTTTATATAGATTTTTTAAGCTAGAAAACTTCGCCGACGTACCTATGCAGAACAATTCACCAAAGTTTCATCATAATCGGATGAATAGTTTAGTACTTAGTGCTTAGAGGACATACAGACAAACATTGATGTTTACTTATATACAGTTATTAATTATTATAGATAATAACCGGGACCGTGCTCTCCGAGGCACGGGCGTGACACACCGCCAACTACCAACTCCAGGCTGGCACTGAGAATTTCTTGACAACTCGGGAATCGAACCCAGGACCTCGTGATCTGCAGTCGAATATGCTAACCACTAGACCAACGAGGCAGTTCACAATAAACAAACCTTTTGTACTTTACGTACTTGATACTCATGCGTGAATAAGTTAAAAGGTACAAATATTACGACATATTACCTCGTGTTCATTTAACGTAGGTCAACGTAAAAGCAGCAACGATTTTACGTAAGTTAACGGCACAAGTGTCCGTGACGGGCGCAAGCCTCCGTAACTCCTTAGATAATGCCGCTATTACATTATTATTGGATAGTGACGGGCGATGGAGTAAAAATCGGGATATGGTACCTATTTTATTCTCAACACAAACCCCATACAATTATGAAAACTTGGAGGGAATTAGATGGTAGGTAGGATTAGATGGTAGGTAGGATTAGGTGGTAGAGTCACTGCCAACAAACATGATTTAACAAAAGTTCCTGTTAAATACGCCTAACTAGATTAAACCATTTTTAATTAAGTACAAAATGTTAATAAAAAGTCAAAAAGATCCATTAAGCGGCGGCCCTTCTCAATATTTGCTTTTGTTTCCGTTAAATCAGCGCCCTTAAAATAAGTTTTTTGTTTTAAATATGGTTGATATCTTTGCACAACACTATACTATGTTACATTTAGCTCGGCAATTTACCGCTACATACCTACAGAATGCAAGTATTTCCTTATTCGGTCTTACTAAACGTATCTCGCTGAGATTTTCTAATTATTTATTGAGCATGATATTATGCTGCTCGTATTTACTTTAATTATGTAAAGTAGAACCTATTAGAGACATCTTTCTCAACAGATATGTCTAAGCTTGGTCTTAGGTAATAAACACATAGCTTACGTGAGTTACGAGTATTTTTAACCCCCGACGCAAAAACGACGGGGTGTTATAAGTTTGACGTGTCTGTGTGTGTGTGTGTGTGTGTGTGTGTGTGTGTGTGTGTGTGTGTGTGTCTGTTCCCCTGTGGCGCTCAAACGGGTGGACCGATTTGAATGCGGTTTTTTTTGTTTGAAAGGTGAATTAGTCGAGAGTGTTCTTAGCTATGTTTGATGAAAATCGGTCCAAGATGGCCGCCGCTACAAAATGGCGGATGATATATTTTTTCACAACTCCCTTGATATGGGTATCAAATGAAAGGGCTTGACTAGTAGAATAGCACTATTGCAAATTCAAGAGGGCCGCCGCCACTAAATGGCGAATGTCGGGGGTTTTTTAAATTTTCAATTTACACTTGTAGTTAAATTAAAAATAATTTTATTAATAAGTAAACAAAAAATCGATTCTTGCCGACTTTTCAGGAGAGCCTAAAAATTATTTTTCTTATGTTAACGCGTAGTATTTCTAATTATTCACTAATTCAAGGCCGAATCCGATAAAGGCCTAAAAGTTATGTTTCTATACATATATTTTGAAAGCGAAATTAAAAATGACAGGAAGCAAACGAGGCCCTCATACGATATGGATCCAAATGCCTCTTTGATATGTTTTACATGATAATATAGATTATCTCCATCATAATGTCTTCGAAACGGTACATTATGTTTACATGTAAAAAGCTTTTTTTTTTAGAAAATTAGTACTTCGGTCCATATGCCTCTGAGGTACAAATATATGTACATTTGTTACCTAAAATTTGTAACCATTGATACTAAAGAAAATTAGAGCCATATAATTTAGAAAACTTTTCTGTAAAGAAAAAAACAATAAGAAAAAGAAAATAGCAAATCAAGTTCGTAAACCAAACTTTAACTAAAAGTTTTAGTTAAAAATTTCGGTTGACTGGCCCAAAATCTCAGTGTTTGAGTATATATTTTATAATATACTCTCATATCTTAAAATCCTGATTAAGAAATCAAAATGTATCATATATTGGCCTACTTTATTCACATACATCTATAATATTAAAAAAAATTCATTATAACACTTTTTTGTTAGGAAATTCTTGCAAAATAAGGCTTTAAAATAATTTTTTCTCCATTAAAGTACGGTTTGACCGGGTCACGACTCTAGGTTCTAGATTTTTGAGCTATGGCGGGAAATTCTCGTGACGTCCTTGGCCGTTTACGTGAGAAGTATTGTATTGTCTATGGCTATTGAGTGCTATTGTCTATGATAATTACCTACTATAGTTTTAGATATTGTACAAATTAATATAGAGCATATTTTCTTCCTGGATTTTTATTTAGAAGTGACGGCGGGGCGGCCAGAGTGTGGCACTACCATAATTGACCATAGACACTATAGACGCACGCACATTTTGTAACAACTGAATTTTGGCGCCATACGCTATATTATTTAAATTTTTGTTACTCAAAACTTTACAAATGATTTTTATTGTGCGGAAAAATGTCTAGCAGTGATACTGAAGATAATTTACCTCCACCTGACATTCTGGAAGTAGCAACGACCAATAATCTCTTGCCAGCAAAATAAAGGAAAACTTACGACAAATATTACCAAGATTTTATGGTTTGGATTTTAAGATAAGTAAGTTTAGATAAAGTAGTGTATGAAACTCTACATAATTAGGTATTAAAACACTCCTGTGATACTATTAAAAAACTCACCTGAGGCTCGTTTTTTAAACTCACACTCATGTTTATAACCTCTATTATGCAACCGTTTCATAAACTACTATTTTTGTATTTCCAAATTATTTTCGATATAGGTACCTACCATGTGACATCATTGGTCGCCATATCGCACGGCCAGAAATACCGGCGGCAGCGGAATAACAGGCATTACAGCTTGTATTGTGAAATATACGTGGTGTAACGCTGCGGTAACTCGCAACGGTCGTAAATCGGGGATACGGTTTGATTGATCGACTTAATGTTAGCTGTTCATTACATGCCTACTTTAATTGATGCCAATTACGTGAACGAAATGTCTTCTTGTCCAATATCCAAAATCTGTAGACGAAAGTCTTCGAACAGTGATGACTTATGGATCTGAGACATGGTCATTAATAATGGACCTCATAAGGAGGTTCAGGGTCAGTCAGCAGTCGATGGTGAGAGCTACACTCGGAGTATCCCTGCGGCTCATCGAGTCACGAAACTGAAGTAGTAATGGACGAACCATAAAACTCGAGGAACTGTGGGGCTATTCTCTAACTTAGTTACCAACTGAAAATGGTTACCAACGAATTAGTTCGATGTACATTGCTGTTTTAAAGTGTGAAATGAAATCACTTTTTATATTTCACACAGCAAAGCAGCAGTGGATATCGAACTAATTCGTTGGCAACCATTTTCAGTTGGTAACTAAGTTTGAGAATAGCCCATCTGATAGACGTCGGAGTCCCAAGGTGGTTGAATGGCGACCACGCACTCCGGTGCGTTGGTTTGCACTGACCATCTTTAAGGAATGAAATCGTAATACGGCTTTTAGAAACTTACATACCTAAATCTTAAATGTGAAAACAGTGAGATCCGCTTAGGGTCAGGTAAGGAAGGGTTAAAATTAAAGATGTGTACTGTGGTAACTCTTTTATTTTCAAGCAGCAACGGTTCCACATGTATAACCCCCGGCACGTAAGTCGAGTGGTGACCTTCAAGTGCACGCAGCGTCGTACGAGTGAGCGGGACACAATACGATTGGAGAGCCAATCAGCGCTTACGAACGATCCCCACGCCCTCCCCGCGACCCCTCACACCCCAAGATACCTCATTTTCGAGTTCTGCGCATTGAAGGTCAACGCTAGACTTATTTGCCGTGACTTGTAATGATTATTTTGCGCGGACATAGTTAAAGACAGAGAGTGACATAAGATAGGTACTTTTCATCCCGGAAAAACAAAAAATTTCCGCGGTATTTTTAAAAAACTAATTCAACGCGGAACAGCTAGTATTAGTATCTTAGAATTAGGTAAAGGAACACAAACACGGAATCCAGCGTATCCATTAACCAATTTGGCAACCGAGATTCCAACCGGTTCGCAGCTCAGACCGGCGATTGCGTAACTGTAACGTAAACACTGCGGCACCGGCTCAACTCCTGGATATGGCGTTTGTTGCATTCTTACTTCGAAAGTGGTTTTCACTTTCCGTGGAGTACGCATCGGACATGTTTATTATGATCATGGGAATCGAGCGATCAACAAGTGATACTGCGATGAGTGTCAGATTGATTTGAGTGCGTCTCAGAATGATTTGAGTGTCAGTCATTGTCACAATTAGTATGCCTTGTTATACAAATTGCATACATGCTTGCAATCAAATTTCGACCATGGCGGCCAATCTGAACTGAGGCGGAGAATAGTCAACTACGCAGTAGATATTACAGTGCACAATTGTGTGTATACACAGGTGCATTCTCTTTTCCTTCACTGTCATAGCCTGATGTGACTCGATCGGGATCGGATTCAGGCGCATGACTGATGATTTTGTGCGCTCTTCGAAGTTTGTACGTAACACCACCAACTTCCCAACTCAGAGATGCTACTGAGAATTTCTTGGCAGAAAAACCTCATAATTTATCTTTGTGTTGCCATTGCGCTGGCTATAGTAAAACGTATTCTGAAAAATTCAACTGGCTACCAACTGGCTTCAACTGACTATCAACTGGCCAGCTGAAGCTATTGATGCCTGTGATAGACGAACAGATGGATGGCGGACAGATGGACAGACAGTGCAGGTATAGTAATAGGGTCCCGATTGGCACCCTCTGGGTAAGGAATCCTAAAAAGATAAACTTAATTTAGCTCTTTACAAAATTACCATCCATCACAAATCCTAAGTCAATAACCCTAAACAGATTTCCTTGCTTTTCCTCTAGAGCCATTAGTAATACTAAGTCTAGGCTTGAGCTTAGAAGCGGGAAGGAAGTAATTACGTGAGAGAAACATGGCTTGAGTCGGAAGATAATATGTACTCGTACATGTTAATGTTGAACTCATATCAGACACACCTGTCGAACGTGGTTATATGTGTAAGTATAACTAACCGAGGTTAGTTTTAGTTTTTTTCATTCAATATTTATGACAAATCTCGAACGATGGTTTATCATTACGAAATTAGGTTGAAATAAGGACCAAACACATAGCTGTCATTGCTATAGTTGAGCCATCACAAACGTGCAAACTGATTTATTGCTGACAAGCTAACTATTTGACCATACTCGGTAACCGTATAAGTAACTATAACCACCCTTGGTGCAAGTGACCCTAATTACTATACCCGTATTACTAATTCCCTGGAATTCTGACGTTTCGTAATGTTACCAGAGATAAAACAATTCCCACAAAAAAGATAAAAAATTCAAAACTTATGCAAATACAAATCAACTGCCGCATGTAGATATGACAAATGCCTGACAGACACTTCATGGTGATAATGTCATTCGACATCCATTTTTGAATAAATTTTTTCAATGTGCTTCTTTTGTTTTCTATTGCTGTCAGTGTGCACTTTCTAGTTTGCACTCTTGGTGTTTTCTATTTTAAGGCGAAACGAGTAATATTATTACGCGGCATATGGCTTTTTATGATGACAAGGAATTAAAATAGTTTGGGGTAAAATCGTACTTCGTAGATGTTAACCCTGTTCGCCATACAAATAACTCATCTGTAAATGACAATGACAGCTGTCAGAATTCCGGGGAATTAGTAATACGGGTATACAAAAACGTACGTCAAGGACCGTTCTTCGTCTGCGCTTTCGAGTGTAAACGCGACAGATGTTCAGGTAATATATCTGTCTATTTTTCTCCACTCGGAAGTAAAGTCTGAGAAAAGTCAAAGTCTAAGTTATCCGCAAGATCTAGCCGAGATCAACGGCCTGGCCGGGGATATATGCGCGGGTGCACAGCACGCGACGCGCGCGCGACTGATGTGCTAATCATGTTTCGACATCGCGCTCTACTTATTTCGCTCTTGGGTGTGCTGTTTCTAACTCCGAGGAATTCCTTAGATCACTACCGGTGTTAGTTCATCTCATATGGATTATGGAGTTTTAATTGCTTAGGTATATTAAACTAATTTTTGGGATTCATTCAGCATCTAAAGAACAAATCGTAGCCATAATAGTGTCACTCGCAGCTTTGCGTTTAAAACAAGTATAAATTAAAAATTAAAGAAACCCCGACTTTCGCCATTTTGTGGTGGCTGTTGGATTTTAACAAAATCGGTTCATCCGTTCGGGAGCCATAAAGACACACACACATAGGTACTCACATACACACACAGACACGAAAACTCCGTCGTTTTAGCGTCGGGGGTGAAAAACATTAACTTCGATTCATAACGTTTAGAAATTGTCAAAAGAATGGTGACTAGCTAGCTATGACCCGAACATCTTTGTTGTTTTCAATGATCTATCATTCAATATGTACAATAAAATACAAAACAGTTTTACGCAAGCGCCAAATTCGCAATGCCTAGCTAAGAAAAAGGTTAACTAAAGGTCGCCGTTTCGAATATAACGTAATCAAATTCTTTGCAGATAGGCAAAACGTCGTATTATTATTAATACTACCTATAGGTGCGGCATTTACTACGTGTGATTAATTATACTGTATCGATTTTGATTAAAAAGTTAGAGGAATCAAAAATCTCAAATTAACAATCTCGTAACATTGAATTTTATCGCGTTTTACGAGGTTTTGAGGTTTACTTCGCTAAACACCTTATCAGACCATTATTTTCTGTACTTTTACTCTTTCTCTTTTGGCTATTATAAGCCTCACATAAATTAGACAGTTAAACTTATCATTGTAATCAAGAGGAAGGGAAGGAAGGGAATAATTGTGATGTTTTCTCTTCCAAAATTACCTCAAAATAACGGCGGTAAAGTTAACAGAAGATATTTAATAAAATAAAAGACTAACTTGTCTGCAGTGAATGCAGTTATTTTGTTCATTACCAAATATTTCCCCAATTAACATTATGTAAAGAAAGTATAAGTATTTTGGGTACTTAACTGGATTGAGGTCGTGGGTTCGATCTAGGGCACGCCCCTCTAACTTTTCGGAGTTATGTGCGTTTTAAGTATTTAAATATCACTTGCTTTAACGGTGAAGGAAAACATCGTGAGGAAACCTGCATGCCTGAGAGTTCTCCATAACGTTCTCAAAGGTGTGTGAAGTCTGCCAATCCGCTTGGCCAGCGTGGTAGACTATGGCCAAAACCCTTCTCACTCTGAGAGGAGACCCGTGCTCTGTAGTGAGCCGGTAATGGGTTGATCATGATGATGATGAACTGGATTGATCATCAATTTAGTATGCAACGAACATGAAATATAGAGTCTAGTTCCTTTTCTCTATCTTTGTGTACACTATTTTAGACTAAATATCACGGATACAACGATGAAAAACCAAACGAAAGTACCTACTTAATAGACGTTTTTTTTCGTTTCTATTCACAAACTTTCCGTAGGCACAGAGCAGAATTGGCGTCGTTTTGAAAAGTGGTCGTGCGTATCCAGTATAGCTATTCTGAGTTTGCGCACCAAAACTTTACCAAATACTTACTGCGTATCGAAAGACTGTAATATGTAATGCAAAATGGACCCAAAGACCCTTATGTTAAAGTTGTAATTCAATACTTTGAATATTTATTTTATAAGATTCTTGGGACACTAGCTGTAAACGAATGCTGAGTGTGTTGGCGAACTCAAACCTTAAAATAAGTCAATTTAGAGTCCATTTTACTCTGAAGTCATTGTGTTTCGATCAGTAGTATTTAGTAGTTTTCGAGCTGTACAAATTGAGACTAGGCATGCAGTTTTGTTCTACAGCCTTCCAGATGAGTGAATTTCTATTTGACGCCATAGACCCAAGTGTCATCTTCATCATCAATGTCACCGACCCACTACACCTCATCTTAGAACAATACGTTTTACTTCAGAGTAACTGAAGTTATTGCGTTTCGATCAGTAATATTCAGTAAAGTTTTCGAGCTTTGCAAATTGAGACTAGGCATACAGTTTTGTTCTACAGCCTTCCAGATGAGTGAATTTCTATTTGACGCCATAGACCCAAGTGTCATCTTCATCATCAATGTCACCGACCCACTACACCTCATCTTAGAACAATACGTTTTACTTCAGAGTAACTGAAGTTATTGCGTTTCGATCAGTAATATTCAGTAAAGTTATCGAGCTGTGCAAACTACAAACTAAGCATACTGTAGTACTTAGGTATAAAATAGTTTTATAACATATTGAGTTAACCCTTTGACGACCAAGGGACGTATTTGTCCCCAAAACTAATTTCACTCCTACAAAAAAACCAGGAACCATAGATTATCATTTTAATTAATAATATATTTTTAAGGGTATTTTTAATAATTTGATCATCGAATTCGATTCCTGTGTGTCAGCTTACATAGTAAATTTAGTACCGCTATTAGCAGTTCATTATGTTGCAAGTTCATCATTTTTAAAAAATCATAACTATAATTAAACTTGTTTATCTAGTTATTATTTTGTGAAAATTTTATTGTCTGGTAAGTAAATAACTATTTTATATTTGTACCAAATGATTATATAACTTATTTATTTTGTTAGCTCATAAAAATAAAAAGGGACACTGGCGTCCCTATGGGCGATAACGGTAATAATCTATCAGAAAACGTCTACTATTTGATCTAAAATTTTATCGCATTTACATACATTTTGTATATTATTTTGGCAGATTATGGTGCGCAAGGGATATAGAAGTTTTGAACTTAGCGAAAATTAGGTCCATCAAATCTTGTTGGCTGATAATAGTGATGACAAAGATGCGTTACTACTTGACAAAGACAATGCAAAGTTTTTGTCACAGGATGATGATGAAGGGCTCCAAAATGTTAAGATTGAGGATTCATCGATTTCGGAATCTTCTACTTACATCGCAAACAGCTAAACTTTCTAAGTCGACACCTTCAAGACCAACAACTGCAAGTCGCATAATACAAACTCATCGGCCTCGACCAACAGTTTTCATGTTTTTCATAATGTGGAGTACGATTTTGAAAAAGTACAAATCTGTAAAGGACGTGCTTCACTGATACCTTTAGATATTTTTTATTCCATAGGTAATTTCGAAGTTTTGCGTCAAATTGTAGTATCAGAGACAGATATGCTCAACAAAACGGCTGAGAATTTATGATCGGAAACGACGAAATGATTTTTTTTTCATTTTATTTCATTTCTTAGTAATAATTTGGTAAAATAGGTTACCATATTTTGCCGTCAATTAGTCTATTGGTCTACTGCTCTTGAACTACAAATAGCATGCTAGCTATAGCATGGATTTCATCAGTAACTTGTCTGTGAGATAATGAGCTATACCGTTGACTGTAACTACTGCAGCAAAAAGGTCTCGGAAACGGTCAACGACTCTTTCATATATCACGGAAACATCCAATACTAGAAAAAGATGTGTAAATTGTGCTAAAAATAAAATAAAAAATCGCACGAACAAACATGTGACATTCATTTGTGTAACACAACTCAAAGAAATTGCTTCGCTGATTATCATAATTAATATATACCTATGTTGTAGTAAATTAAGATTTATAACAATAAATACATTGTTTTCTCATAAAATGCCAAAAAATGCCGTAAATAGTAAAGCGAACCAATAAAAATAAGATAATTTCTGAATCATAGTTTTAGGTAAAAAGTTACCTTTGTCGCCCATAGGGACACATGTGTCCCAAAGAATTCCAAAAAAACTAATGTAACTTTTTTATTTTTTACTTTTTAATATGTTTACTAGACCTTAAATAATCCATAATTTATAACTAAAAACTTAAAATCACTTCTGGAAACCTTATGGTCCTGAAAGGGTTAATTGTATCGCTAGTCCAGTGTAACGATTGCGTACCGATATCAGTAATGCGCTGTGAAGTAGATCGTGTCATTGCGGCCTTGCTGTCCAGGTCTCGTTTCTTTCTATACTATTTTGCGCTGACCTAGGAAACACCTAGGTGACAACACTCGTCTACAGATAGTACAGATAGTGTCACACTAGAAGGATCGAGTATACCGTCTACAATGTATAAACAGTACTAGATGATGCCCGCGACTTCATCCGCATGGATTTAGGTTTTTCAAAATCCCTTGGGAACTCTATGATTTTCCAGGTTAAAAAGTACCCTATGTTCTTCTCCAAGGTCTTGTCTATCGCTGTAGTCAAAATCGGTTCAGTGGTTTAGGCGTAAAAGCGTAACAGACAGTTACTTTCTCATAGATAATATTAAGTAGGTATGAATAATAATTTAAACATAACTCAATGTCATAATCTTTTATTGATGAAAAAAAATACAAGTCTACTTCATAAGAAAAAATATATACTTAGGTGTAGCGAGCCACTGGGCCCCTAACTGGGATCCCCTGTACCATGGAAAGTCAGTCTATCGCTCGAATGTGCAATGGGTGTAAACGGCGTTTAAGCTGTCTGCATTACCTTTGAAAATACTGTTATTTAACACCTATCTAGTCCTTCAAATGACATCACAAAATTTTCAAAAAAATATATGCCATACTTTGATTCATGCTCTTTAGTTAAGCAATCTTTTTTTTTTTAATTGTTTTTTTTTACGATAAATTCAAGAATAATAAACAAAAGTAGCTTCGTATCTAAATCGTACCCACTTCTTTACCTGTGCAACCATGAAAGTAAATCTTACATTCAATTATCTATACCTCTATACCTTTTTTTTTTAATAAATAAAATTGAAGTGTCTGTCTGTAATTTCGAAATAACTACCACATATTAAGCTCATATGGTTATTTGAACGATACCATAACCGAATCACACGTTTTTAAAATTTTTGTCTGTCTGTCTGTCTGTTTGAACGGGCTAATCTTCGGAACGGCTGAACCGATTTTGACGGGACTTTCACAGACAAGTAGAGGATTAACCAAGGAGTAACATAGGCTACTTTTTTAACCGACTTTCAAAAAAGGAGTTGTGTTGAAATCGGTCAGTACCTATGTTAAAAAATGCCCTGATAGGTATTTTCGCTACGCGCGGCGGCCGACGACGCTCGCGCTGCACGCCCCGCGCCGCGCGCCCCTACGCTCTGCGCCTGCCGTACGCGGTACCGCGGTACGCCGCCGCGCGGCGGGCGGGTGCGGTGAAGAGGGTGCATGCTCCAAGTCCAATCCTGCGTTGCCAGAATGTTACTTTTGTAACATTTTACGTTACTTTTGACCCTCTCATGTTACCTCCATGTTACACGAGTCAAAATGTTACTTTTACGTAACTTTCAGGACTTCATAAAAAATATTAAAAAAATTCCAGCAAACAAAAAATAATCGTGAAACGGAACGCATCCAAGATTTTGTTCGTTGTGTTGGCGCACTTGTTTTTGGACTGACGCGGACGCGTGAAAATCAAGAAGGATATATGTACTTATAACTATAAATTATATGTAAACACTGGAGACTGCGCCTAAAACATTGTAGTTAAGGTCATTCACCCGGATATATTTTGTCTCTAGTCTCTCTCTTTCTATACATCACACTCTACTTAAGTAGGTGAGAACAAGACAAGCAAGTATAAATTAAAAATTTAAAAAACCCCCGACATTCGCCATTTCGTGGTGGCGGTCATCTTGGATTTTCATAATGCTATTCTATAGTCAAGCCTTTTCATTTGATACCCATATTGAGGGAGTTGTGAAAAAATATGTAATCCGCCATTTTGTGGCGGCGGCCGTCTTGGACCGATTGTTATCAAACATAGCTAAGAACACTCCCGACTAAGTAATTCACATTTCAAACATTTTCCGCATTCAAATCGGTTCACCCGTTTGAGCGCTACGGTGGAACCTTAGATTAGGTATATAGGAGGGAACAGACAGACAGACCTTCGTGGTGAGAATACAACTCCTTTAGCGCGGCGTATTCACTCGCATGTTTTTTTTTTTTGAACTTCCATCTCCATCCCGCTTTAGTGGGCAGTGTATCTGTCAGTGTCAATATGGGGTCAATTTATTTTTTGTGGTCTGTGGACTTTGTTTTGTATTATAGAATTTATAAGTAACCTACCTATTTTGTTTGTATGTTTTATTCTCTGTGACTGTGACTAAACTTTGATAAGATGGAGATATTAGTTAGATTAGGACAGAAAACTTTTTAATTTTTGTGTAATAGAGTGGCATAAGTATGTTAGTTTCGTTTTCCACTTAAATGTATAAGATAATGTTACTTTTCTCATGAAATGTTACTTTTTGAACTGTCTGATGTTACATTTGACTATCTGCCACTGGCAACACTGGTCCAATCCAATCTCCATTTCGAACGAGGGAGCTAATGCGTGCGGATGTGTCCTGCGTTTGTTGCGTGCGTTTTCGTAATTTTTATTTTGAATCGGAGATTTTGTTTTTATAAGGGGTTATGATGTTTTTTATTTCTTTAGTTTGTTTTAGTCGTATGTAGGTATGTCGAAGGCAGGCTCACTGCCAACCGCGAACGGGCCAGTCAAAACTACTGAACAGATTTGGCTGAAATTTTGAATGGAGATAAAAAATGCCCTAAGTAAGTATAAAGTTGGAAAAGGGAGCGGAAACGGGAACCAGAAATCTACTTATCCCTCAGGATTTGTGAAAAACCGAAATTCACGCGGGCGAAGCCGCGGGCAAAAGCTAGTAGAGAATATATTCTAAATTATGATACACTCTCTAGAGATATTTTATTTATTTTCGACTGTTTTTTATGAAAAATTTACATATTTTGATTATTTCGGTCAAATAATTCCAGCGGGCGACGCGTCGCCGACGGGATGCCAATAATGCCATACGCAGTGGGTAGACACTTCCATACAAACACTTCAAAGAAATTGTCCAATTATTCTTGAACTTTGATCTATATGGATATTCCAATGGCTTGGTTTCATTGTTATATTGGTTCATGTTGATACCTTTTGCCAATGTTACAAATGTTACAAATTCAACCCGACGTCATAAATTCGCTATCGTCAAGTTGGTACACCTAGCAAAAAAACGAATAGTTGTCAATTGTCATTGACTTTGACATTTATGATATAAAAATTTCAAAAATTTAAATAAACTGATAAAATTTAATTTTGTTCGATGATTTTGTTGAATTTTTCAATGATCCGAAGAAGATGGCGAGTAAAAATTTCCAAAAGTGTGTGATATGCAACAGAAGAAGATCTTCTGTCCCTAATTTGTTTCTTGCCGCCCTGCCTTCAGACCCTGTGAGGTATGTTTTACTTTACATATTTTTCTGCCACACGTAACCATAGGTTAGGTAGCAAATAATAATTTCAATCAATAAATCAATCAATCAGCCTGTTTGCGTCCACTGCTGGACATAGGCCTTCCCTAGAGCGCGCCACCACACACGATCCTCCGCCTTCCTCATCCACCCACTTCCCGCTACCTTCTTAAGATCGTCAGTCCAGCGGGTTGGAGGTCGTCCCACACTGCGCTTGCCGATACGCGTTCTCCACTCCAGAACACGTCTGCCCCAGCGGCCATCGGTTCTGCGGCAGACGTGACCTGCCCACTGCCACTTCAGCTGGCTAATTCGTTGAGCTATGTCAGTCACTTTGGTCCTCCGACGGATTTCCTCGTTGCGGATTTTATCCCTCAGAGAGACACCCAACATAGCTCGCTCCATAGCACGCTGAGCGACTTTGAACTTGTGGACAATAATAATTTGCACCTACTTTATTCTATTAGAACATTCACTAGTGTAGCTACCTCCTTAAACAAAACTGAGCTGAACCGATATCTCACTACTTTTTAACCAGACTGTGGACAGCACAGCACTGGTCTTTGTGGTGATGCCTGATAGAAGTCTGATAGACTCACCACCTGTCACATAACATTAAGTTCTTTTATACAACAATCATAACTGTAATCAAGAAAACTAAAATGATATTTTCTGGATTTGATTGATCTTCGATATTTCATAGTGAGTTTTTCATCAAATGCACTCAAAAGCTTGTAGTTATAGTTCACTCTATAATACCTACTTAATTTTTTTTTTGAAGAATGGATGTTCCATAAGTCCATACTATTGATTCAATTGTTTGAAATATAACTGACTACCCCTTCTGTGATTTATGTTACCTATGTGTTTAAATATCAATATTGTATTTTTCAGGTGTCAACAATGGGTTAAAGCAATTGGGCAGGAAGATTTGGTACATTTACCTATAGAAAAACTACATGAGTTAAAATTTGTGTGTGGTATACATTTTGATGCAGAAAGTTTCAACAAAAATGGAAATCGTCTGCTGAAAACTGCTGTGCCCAAATTAAACCTGCCTCACCCACCTCTGCCAGAAGAGTTATTTATAGATTTTCCTCTGAAAATTTGTAGTCAAAGAGCACAATATCCAAAAAGTGAGTAACTAAAAAGCAATGGATATTAACTGAAGTTACACAATTTTTATTTGTAGACTAGAATGCTTCTGTGCTGGGTGTATGATAGACACAGTTAAATCTCATCTGCACAAATATCTGGAGCTATCTGCAAACCATACATGTTATTTTGAGTGTTAAATGAAATGAGCTCCAAGTTAACAGTTATTAACCTCCATCACATGTTATTTGTAATAATTTTTAATGTCCCAAACATAGATGCAGATCACAGATGCATCCTGCTGATCAATAAAAATGACATAATATCAAATGCTTGCGAAAATTGTGATGACAAGTGCAAATGCTGTTATCATGCAATATCAATAATATTAATATTCTAATATTAATAATATTAATGCATAGGATTAATAATATTAATATTTTAATATTAATATTAATATAGTCGTCATAGAATCAAGAATTTAACTGAAGTATTGATATTCTTTTCCAGCAACCCTCATTGATTGCACTAATCAAGTTATCAATCAGCCCAATAATACTCCTACTGAAGTTGAAGGTATGTTTCAATTGGTTAACCAATATAGTAACTATATTCAAATATTAGTGTTTGAAATTGGTAAATATAATATTATACATCCATACTGAAAGTGTGTCTGCCTGTCTGTCTGCTAGCTTTTCACGGCTCAACCGTTCAACCAATTTTGACGAAATTTGGTACAGAGATAGCTTGCATCCCGGAGAAGGACATAGGCTACTTTTTATCCAGGAAAACTGAAGAGTTCCCACAGGATTTTTAAAAAGCTAAATCCACGCGGACGAAGTCACGGGCATCATCTAGTAAAATATATATGCCAAGTGCCGAAATCACTCTTATGGGCTTTATGAAAAGTATAACTATTTCTGACTTATAATAATACTAGTAAATTTCACTATTTCAGATTTATCAAAGACTGTCCAGCCCACAATGTATATGGAACTGGAAAATGTACCAATCACTTCAACTTCTGTTGTTGCAACCGAACGTAAGTACTTCCAGTGCTATTATAACAGTGAAATTAGATAAGAGGAATATAGGTACTAGTTTATTCTTTTCGATTTGAATTAACAAAAAACAATGTAACTGGAAATTACACCCACACCCACACCTGGGAAACACACCCAGTAGTACATTTTCATTCAGTCCCATAAACTACTTTCACTACTTTTAAAACATTGTTATCAGAAGTTTATTAGTTAAAAGAAGTAATATTACAGTTGCACAATTAATTCATCTGAGATTGTATTCTAAATAATTAAAATATTATTTCATATTTATACTGTTTAAATTAAAAAAAAAATGTGCATATTTTTAATATTATTTTATTATTATTTCAGGTGGTATTGAACCCAAACCATCCACCAGTGCATCAGCAGACATATATGTGCGTAGTCATACACGTATGGCAAAATGTGTTGGTAAGCTTCTGTGTTCTGTCATATATCAATTATTACAGTTAATGGTAGCGTCAATGCCTACATGCCACAACATGGGACGCATGCAATGCATGTAAAATTGCAGTTCTAACTTTCATAAGAACGTTTTCAGAAGACTTGTCATATTATTAGTCTTATAATTCTTCTTTTTGTGTTGCAGATGGGAAAAAACGATGTGGATCTAGGGAAGAGAAGCTTTTGCAGTGCCTTAAAACAGCAAAAAATTCTCTAAAGGAGCTGTCTAAAACATCTATTAATTTAGACCAATTAGAATCTAATTTTTTGAAAAATGCTCTAACCGATGCGCTTATAAATAAAAAACGAGAGCCTCATGGAAATCGCTGGAACATTGAAAATAAAATATTGTCTTTAGCAATATTTAAACGCTCTCCTAGAACTTATAGATACTTGCAAAAATTACTACCACTACCTAGTGAGAAAACTTTACATCGTATAATAAAAAGTATTCCTATGGAAACAGGAATAAATCATGTTATACTTCAAGATTTAAAGAAAAAAATTGCTGATTTACCTGTTCGTGACAAGTTATATGCATTACTTTTTGACGAGATGGCATTAAAAAAGCGTCTTATTTACAATGAGAACACTGATAAGGTGGAAGGATATGTAGATCTAGGAGATGATATGGGACGCTTTCCTAATGTTGCTGATCATGTACTTGTTTTCATGATTCAAGGTATTTGTAAAAAAGTGAAGCAGCCCATTGCTTATTATTTTGTAGAAGGTACAGTTTCTACAGAAAAATTGGCTGTAATAATTAAAGAAAATATTAAAGCTCTAAAACAAGCAGGAATATCCATACTTACCACAGTGTGTGACCAAGGCCCAACGAATGTTGGTGCCCTGAATTTATTGAAAAAATTCTCATATTTAACTCCCGAAAGCAATTTTTTCTACATAGAAGAAGAAAAGATACTTACAATTTATGACATACCACATCTTTTTAAGTCCATAAGGAATAACTTTTACCAGGCAGGAGAAATAAAATATGGTGTTAAGACAGGAAAGTGGTGTCACCTTATAGAAGCAGAGCAAAGAAATAGGAATTTTTTAAATTTCTATAAATTAAACCAAACGGTGGTTAATCCCACATACAAAATCAAAATGAAGGTAAAATATGCAGCACATGCACTAAGCAACACAATGGCAGCAGTTTTAAAGATGATGGCTTTTAAACACGAGAGTAAAGAAAGAGAAATAAATGAAACTGCGCACATCATAGAGGAGCTGGATCACTTGTTAGATGCCACAAATGGGCCATCCTGTCACAAAGATGTAAAAAAGGGAATCCGTGAGAATGTCTCCAATAAATCCAATCATGTGGAGAAGTGGAATTATTATTTGAAAATAATGGATTCAATTAAATTTGTAAAATCGGATTCCCAGCTGCAGCTTAGTCATGTGAGATGCATCAATGGATTTAAAATATCTTTAAAATCCTTAAAGGATATATGGGGGGTTTTAAACACCAAGGGTTTTAAATATCTTAATCTGCGTCAATTAAATCAAGACAGCTTAGAAAATTTATTTGGAATAATACGCCAACATGGTGCTACAAACAAAAACCCTACATGTTCTCTTTTCACCGCAGCTTTAAAAACTGTTTTAGTATCAGGCTTTACAGCGTCTGTTAGTCGCGGATCAAACTGTGAAGAGGATGATAACAAATTTTACTTAAATTTTCAGAAAATTCTAAAGGGAAAAGTAGAGCTTAACCCAGATGTTCCTAATCCCAATACATATACATCTATAGATGAAATAGAAAAAGAAAATATCGAATATCCAATAATATCATTACCGGACATATTTCATGACTATGAATGTGATTTAACATCTTTCGAAGAGCAACCTATAGTATATGTAAGTGGATATGTTGCCGCTAAACTACTGCATAAAAACTCATGTGAGACATGTATAAAATGTTTAAGAAATGATAATCCGGTTGATGAAGATGGACTTTATAAATATATTTCACTCAGAGAATGGTGGCAGGACAAACAATCCCTAACATACCCTACAAAAAGTCTATGTGACACAATATTAAAAGCAAAAATTATATTTGAAAATAACATCTCAAAGGATCTGTATAAGAAAAATATTTGTTGTTTCTCAAATTTGGAATTCATAGTATACTGTGATATGAATTGGGTTGTTTGTTCTGACCACCGTGAAAAAGTAGTAGAAAAATTATTTAATACTATAAGTAAAATTTTCATAAGAAAACAATGTCATATTATAAATAACATGGCTAAAAAAATTGAAGATAATTTTGCAGACTTTTCTAAAAAGGCTCAGCAACAAAGTAAAGATAAATAACACCATCACCATCATCATGATGGTCTCCTCTCAGAGTGAGAAGGGGTTTTGCCATAGTCTACCATGCTGGCCATGTGCAGATTGGTAGACTTAACACACCTTTATGATGATAAGAACATTATGGAGAACTCTCAGGCAGGCAAGTTTCCTCACGATGTTTTCCTCCGATTTGTTGCCCGTGGTCCCTTCGCGTAGCAAGTGATATTTAATTACTTAAAACGCACATAACTCCGATAAGTTAGAGGTGCGTGCCCGGGATTGAAACCCCGACCTCCAATTAGAAGGGGGACGTCCTAACCACTAGGCTATAACAGTTAATTACAAAATAACAGCAGTAAATCATTCCACGCGAGCATGATTTGTATAGTAATTAGATAAGGCTAGCTTTAAGTTTTATTGTAATTTTCATTTAAAAAAATCAGTACTATATATGTTATTTAGGATTAATTTATTGTTGTTATTGTTGAGTAATTTATTTCCAGAAATCGTTAATTTTATTATTTAAATACAAAGAAATAAAGCTATACTTATTGCTATGTACAGTTTTTATTTACACCTAAAAATATAACAATAGTTTGCGTAGGTGCAGCTGGCGGCCCCAGTAGGAACTGTCGATGTCGATACTAATTTTATCATTAGGTACAACACTAGTATCGAACGGGTGGTACATCCCTACGTCAGTTTGTGATACAAAGTAGGTACCTACTCTGTGGTTTGTGACTTTGTGTGGAATGTTGGGTAGTCCGTCATGTTTTTATAAAGTTGGTATTATTTTACTACGTGAATTTTAGCTATAGTTAATGTTCTAAGTGCCGTCTCTTAAAACGTAGTGATTATATACTCTTTGGCCATACGGCTGGCGCCTTTCATAGGAGGTAGATGTGCGCAATTTTTCCCGCCAAATGCTCTCGTTCAACGCTCTTGTTTCACGGAAAATATTTTTTTTGTGCAAAATATTTTTTTAGTTAGCAAATAATTAGTATCTACTTTATAAGGACATTTGTAAATAAGTATTTACAAGTGTCCTTATCAGGAAGATAATTTTCGTAATTAAAAAAAACCAAAAAAAAATTTAAAGTTAAGTTCTTAGTAGTTTAAGTAGGTAGGTATAGTACTTTCATAAACTACTATACCTACCTACTAGTTCCGAGCAAAATAGTGCCGTAAAGAAACGAAGTGATTTATGTATGTATCTATATGTATGTACTCAACGCCCACTCATATACGCCCAAATTGACGATTCATCGTTCATTTTTGCGGTGAACGATGTACGATAAGTACAATATTTGTGGCACAGTGCCTGTGAATGATGAACGGTCGGTGTTGAGACGGTTCATTTTCGATGACTCGTCGATGAAGCCTCGAAAATGAAAGCAAAAATCCCGAAAAATGAACCGTCTAATTTGGGCTTTAGTGTGATAGTAAGTACCTAATGCAAGGAGTTTAGATGAAACAAAGTTAAGTTATCTACTTATTTTATCTCAATCCTTCAAGTTCAAAAGTGGTTGCGCCTGCTTTTATACGGGTTTTACGGCATTTGTAATTTCTCTTAAGGTCCTGAAGAACTACTAAATTATACTGTGAAACTCTACCTATCGTGGGCTTTAGAACCGGTTTGTTACTATCACTTACAATTTACATCTATATTATGATATCAATCGTATAAGCCCTTGATGGAAATTTCTAAGTAGGTATACAGGTCCGGATAGATCTCTTGACAAATCTCAATGGGTTACGGAGGTCAAATGGAAACCGCACATACTTACAAAACTTGGCAGCATACCAAACATGGATTAGAATAGGTACCGGAATATTTAAATGCGTATCAGTGACTGAATCATTTGTTCGAAAAGCATGTACCTACTTATCTACGAAGTTGACTTTCATAATAATATTATGGAAAATCTTCTACCTATCTACTTACGCTGCATTTTCTATAATTTCACCGCCATGCAGATTAAAACGGACCATTCCTTTTTTTGAAATTATGTGAATTCGATGGCTGAGCCCTAAAATTAACTTTTGGGAAACTATCTTGTTTTGACAATAACAAACAACAATTGGATAACGAGAATTACATGTTAGGGATAGGGAAAACCTAAGTCCGATTACATCACACTCAACAACAATTTGGGTTTTAATCAATGTATAAGAGATACTTATACGCTACGGATGATGTTTAGAGTTACTAAAGGAGCTTTCTTAGATAATTATTTAGCAGTGGCGCGCAGAGAGTTAGAGGCCAGGGTTTGCAATCGGTAGTATACCTACTTAGCTATTAAAATTTCTACTGCTCCTGTTCTTATCGTTTTATCTAAGCATTGCTTTTCTCATGGTAGGTATCCAGTACTTGTCTGCCGAAGTGCACGTCACTTTTATTTAGGTGCCACGGGTTAAATCATTTGGCATGGGTGGGGTGTCATAATATAATTCGTCCGCACTAATATATATTCAGCAGTCGTACATAATAAGTTAGGTATTTTCGTACAGACTTGATTTCGTACAACCGGTCCCGCACCTGCGGTTCCGGCTTCACTCTCACTTTCCTTGTCGTTAGCGATGATCAAACTATTATGTGTAGAGGAGTGGTTACATAGCCTCGAGGTGCCTCTACCTTTTTATAAGCGCAGGACACATTGGGAGCGAAACGAGGTTCGTCAACGACACAAAAACGACGGGGTGTTATAAGTTTGACGTGTCTGTGTGTGTGTCTGTCTGTTCCCCCGTAGCGCTCAAAGGGTGAACCGATTTGAATGCGGTTTTTTTATTTGAAAGATGAATTAGTCGGGAGTGTTCTTAGCTATGTTAGATGAAAATCGGTCCAAAATGGCCGCCACCACAAAATGGCGAATGTCAGGGGTTATTTAAATTTTAAATTTATACTTACTATATATTTATACTACGGTTCCCAGAGCAAACTTCAGAGTTATACCCCTATCCCACTGGCGTTTTGCGAGCGTTGGCGTTTCTCGAACGTCTGCGCAGCGTTGTCGCGACGTTAACGTCGCGTTGAAGTTGCGAAGTCGAAGCGTGAAAGGTTGCCATTATAGTAGGGGAGCCGAGGATGCTAAATGTTGTAAATCCATATCGAGTACAAAATCGAGTAATCGAGCGTTGTCGGGACCTAGTCTATTTTATCGATTAGTTGATAGGAAGAATAAAAGGTTATATAAGGTTTTGCATTTCAGTGGTCGGGAAAGCTTCTAGCTGCACGCTCTCATCTTCAATAGACGATTTTTATAACTTCGGCTTGTGGAAATCGGCTGATTATATTTTTTTGTTATTTTTGCATCATTTCCTTCAAAATAGAAAAAAAATTGACTCCATCCTCCACCCTCCACCACCAGCCTCGAGATTCGAGAAGGTCAAGATAACTTCTTTTTTATGCAACTTTGTAACGCTCGCATTCTCGTACGTTACGTTCAATTTTCTAAATATAGTTTTCTTAGCTCGTAACTACTTAACCCACCATATTATCTTAATCTGACGTTTCTGAGAATTCCTGTCCATCATTTTTTTATTTTGCGCGCGGCTCTATTTAAAGGGCTTATATATGGTATCGCAGGATGCATGATGCCTCGCCTCTCTTAGCTTAATCTGACGCACTCGAGTAAATCCAAAAATTCCGTCTTGGGCTCCCCTACTATTGGAGACTCTCAACGTTGACGTCGCGTCAACGCGACGTTGTCGCTGCGCAGACGTTGGAGAAACGCCAACGCTCGCAAAACGCCAGTGGGATAGCGGCCTTAAACTTAGCCAGCGATACGAACTTATACGAGCTGTCATAGTCTAGCAACATGAGCGAAGTGAAACGAAATGCCACTTCGCTCCGTTCCCAAAGTTGCCTGCAATTAACCAAATATAATATTGAGTTCATGATGATAACGGACTCAGTGTATAGTCACTAACTGTTAGCCTCATAAGATGGCTAAGGGTCAATCAGCGGGCGATGGAGAGAGCTTCGCTTGAAGTAGGTACCCCTGCGCGATCAAAAGATTTGTCGGAGAACCTGAGTTAGATGTAGCTTATCGAGTGGAGAAACTGAATTCGCAATTGGCGGAGCAAAAACGAAATAAAAACATGGTTGACAATGGTGCGCTGACCCTCTAGTTGTTTTCTCTCTTCTTTTTTCTTTCTTTTCATTTTCCTCTACTTAAGAACTTGAATTAAATAGGTTTTCGGTTTATTTAAAGAATTCTAAAGAACTCTATGTATACCATTTACATAAAAAACAAAAACAAAGTTGTTTTTCTGTATTAATTAATTTACGTAGACTCACGTAAAGCATGTTCCGACAAAAAGCTACTTCCAGGAAGCCTAGATAACATTGTTTCAGTGTCGGTATTTCGCCCGACTCTACGCATGTCCAGCCTAATAACCTTGAGTACCAGTACTCAGTAGCAAGGCATTCAATAAATAGTTATACCTATTCGAAACAGGTCCAAATTCGTCAGGCCCGAGGTCGCAGGCGGCACGTAAAGGTGCGTCCAGACTTGAACATTTCACCGAAATGTTCGGCGAAACTTCGCCGAACTGTTACGCAGTAACCCATCTCAAGCGCTCCAAGCGCGCCGTCCACATTGAGCGTAACAAGTTCGCCGAAATGTTCGCTGTTCGGTTCGGTGAAATGTTCAAGTCTGGACGCACCTTAACGCCAGCCGGTCAGGGTGGCTCGCTATGTGACAGAATTTATAATGTCCAGTACGAGACGTCCGTTGTCTATGGTTAGCATCACGACACACAAATAGGCACCGCCATTTTTTGTCTGTGGTTAAATATTGGGTTCTTTTAATAATTAATGCCCGCCCGACCGAGTTTCGGCCCCGGCGCGGCGGCCAATCTCAACCGAGGAGACTAGCCAACTACGCAGAAGATATTATAGTGCACAAATGTGTGCACATACACAAATGCACACTCTATTTCTTTACTCTCATAGTCTGACGGAACGCCAATGCCACTCGACCGGAGAGAGTTTGGCGGAAACTGACGGCTTTACGTGCTTAAGTAGGTTCTTTTAGTGTCTATTCAGGCTTACTGCAATTGGAGAACATTCCTTACACGTAGACAAATATTGTGGAACCAACTCCCTTCGGTAGTGTTTCCACATGGTTTCCACCAAACTTTGATTAGAGGTTATTCAATGGGCGGATCAATCAATTTCTAATAAATTAAAAAATTAAAAAACCCCCGACATTCGCCATTTTGTGGCGGCAGCCATCTTAGATTTGCATAGTGCTATTATGCTACTAGTCAAGCCCTTTCATTTGATACCCACATTAAGGGAGTTGTGACAAAATATGTAATTCGCCATTTTGTAGCGGCGGCCATCTTAAATCGATTTTCATCAAACATAGCTAACAACACTCCCGACTAACTCACCTTTCAAACAAAAAAACCGCATTCAAATCGGGTCGCCCGTTTGCGCGCTACGAGGGAACAGACAGACACACACACACACACACATACACACACACACACACACACAGACACGTCAAACTTATAACACCCCGTCGTTTTTGCGTCGGGGGTTAAAAACCAAATAATATTTCTGTTTTTGGGCCCACCCAGGACATGAACCCAGGACCTTATGCCGCCTAAGCCAGCCGCTAGGCCCATGACGCAGTAATTGGGTAGGTAGTCATTTACCTAATGATAACCTATTGTTTCAGAAATCGTTTACATATCAAAACAAAAGCGCAATCACACATCATAGGCACATACACACAATAGTTAACAAGTTAACACAAATCGTTACAACATAATCATTTCTCAACGCATTTCGCACGCACTTATGATTCAAATAATCTCCTCGCAACCAAGTTTGATCTCTTTGATCACCAAAATAAAGTGTACATTTCTATGAAAATAGTATTCGTGGTTATAAGAAGTGAAGAACTAGTTTGTAAGATAAATTAGACACATCGTTGCAATCTCCTCAAAACTGTTTCAATAACCGGAACAAATTCTCAATGGGTTCACAAGTTTTTGTGTCTTTTCAACCGCTGTTTGGCAATTAAAGTGTAAAAATTATGGCTACTGTAGTTTACCGAATGTGATTTTTTTATATTTTACAAAAAAATGTCAATCTACTTAATTTCAAAATATTTAACGCAACGCACTGTCAATAAATTATGTGTGGAAAAATAAATAAGCTAAATAATAATTTAATCAATCGCAGTTTCGAGTTTCTGAAAAGCGATCAAATTGCCGATTTCCAGTGCTAAAATAATTGTAAGTGTGTACTGGCCGTTATTATAGATGCCTATTTATTATAGGAAGCAGCACCTGTATTTTGTCTTTGGCTTTTACAGTTTGGGTCTAAAACTATATTCAATCAAGTCTAGACAATCAAGTCTTATCTTGACCTTCTATGTAAACGACCTTGTTTAGTTCGAAAATGATGGTTGCGACACCTTTCAGCCTTTTTTTCAACATACCTGTAACAATGAAAACAATAATGATTATTTGAGTAAAACAAAATCTAAAGCATAGTTTGAACTTTGATCATATTATTTCGTGAAAGGTAGAGGCGTAGAGTTATATGCAGATGTAGTTAATCTATTACAAAATCTATGTTTATATGGAAGGGAGAAATGGTTCCGTACTAATTAATATATCTTTTTACCTCAAATACCATTCCATATATATGGAAACTTCACGTATATACCTACCGACATTCCTATAAGGACCTACGGCTCAGTTTGCAATATGGATTACGTGTTAATCTTAATTCAATCTTGTGTCATTCAGTGTAAGGTTTAGATTCCCTCCATCACATACAGCAGCTTAAGTTGCGAAATATACATCTGTGATGTAAGTTACCGAGAGTTTTTCGAGATACGTAATATTTTACAAATAGCAATAAATATTAAAATATGTTGTGTAAGTAATGTACACAGGCGGAAAATCCATTTCACTAACACAGTTTGTCAATTAACTTAGTGATCCTGGTGACGTCCAATCTTTATCACTCACTATATTCTACCTTCTTATATTCTACTAACTTTTATCCGCGATTTAGTCCGCGAGGAGTAAGGTTTCGTAAAAATCCTGCTGAAATTCTTATTTTTCTGAACTAAAAAGTTCCTATCCTTTTTCATTCTTTCAGGGCATATAACTATGTTGAAAAGTCAAAATTATTTTGCTATAATCCTTAAAACAGTCTTTGTATGGTACAACATGAAGCATGTGCTATGCCCTGTCAGCCCTCCTGCTGTTAAATATGCAGGAAAAACAAGCAACCAAGCGAACCCCAAGCACCACCACCATGTAACACCACACAAATCCACCACCAAAACAAACTCGACGATCGTTTCACTCCGACACCGGAGCATCCTCAGGAGATGTAGACTACGATGCACAATTGCAAAGTCAACCGCAAAGTAACGTCTGCTTCTATTCAATACTCTTTACGTTTATAACTATAAGTATATCCATGCAAAGAATTGAATCGATCTATCGCTCCTTGTACATGATTGAAGGACAAATGCGTAAAAAATTTCATGCTATCCCATGCGGAAACTGTTTGCTTTACCGGTTGCCCCTGTCACTCTCCAGGTTCTCAACTATGCCCTTGCAAAAAATCACTGTGATCGGTAGCTCTGTTGCAGCGTGATTAAAAGATAAACCGACAAACAAATACACTTTCAGATTTATATGATTTATAGTAGGGATGTATGCAATCACTATGAATATCATGAATCAACACAAAATTAGTAGTCTTGCGTGAATGGCACCTGGCATCGTCTCCGGTGGATAGTCACAGTAACGGAAAGCCTGCCATTAGCAGCCCATCAAGCGAATATGTCGTCAATCTACCGAGTAATCCATACCTACTACTTAATATTATAATTGCGTTAGTGTGTCTGTCTGTCTTTCTGCAAGCTTTTCACGGCTCACCAGTTTAACTGATTTTGATTTTTGGTACAGAGGTAGCTTACATCCCGTTAATTGACATAGGCAACTTTTATCTCGGAAAAGCAATTAAGTAGTTCCGTTTAGTTATTTTTAAAAACCTAAATCCACGCCGACGAAATCGCGGGCATCATCAAGTATATTTATGAATCAATGTGCAATACTTATAATACATCAACCTGTATGCATTACTGTTTCAAAGCGTTTTGATGAACGGATGTTATTCATGTTTTCATCATAGTTTAAATAGTGGTTTGTATATATATATCTACAATCTACTATTAATAATAAAAATCCGATTGTGCATTTATTTTCTTAGTTTCTTCCGTATTCCAAATTATGGATGGATGGATATGCGGCTAGGCATAACATAATTCTCTATTAAATCCATTTGAATCGGTGTCTATATTCACATCTGTCACGCTTTATAGATATCTCTCTTTTTCTTTATTTTTTAAATTACAAACACAAATCATCTAGGAGGCTAGTACATACAGATCTAAAAGCTATCTAGATAATAATAGTAACTAGGTATAATCTATCTGATATCTCGTTAATCTCTCAAAACATTTCCTAAAGTACGTGAGAGTTTAGCAAGCTACCGCCAGAGTGAAATTAGCGCTAAAGTGATTAGTAAGAAAGTATTATAACTACGCGTTACCTACGCACTGTTATGTAGCTACTGTTTAGTTATCACTACATAGTATAAAACAAAGTCGCTTTCTCTGTCCCTATATCCCTATGTACGCTTAAATCTTTAAAACTACGCAACGGATTTTGATGCGGTTTTTTTTAATAGATAGAGTGATTCAAGAGGAAGGTTTATAAGTAAAAAAATTGGACCCGGTAGGTGGCGCTAATAGCGGGCAGGACGACGTCTGCCGGGTCCGCTAGTGTTATATAAAATAGTCATAACTTGCCGAGTCCTGATTTGCTCCGGTTTTGCACGGGTGCCCTTGACCATTTGATTCGTGTAATGTAAAGCTATGTGAATGATGTGGTCTTTTTGTGTGTTAAAAGCATCGTTGGAATAGACTCTATACTCTATTGACCTAGATTCAAGTGGCGGATCGAACTAAAAAAGTTATTTGTCGGTTTTCCTCCTCAATCCTCGAAAAACAGATATAACTCCTTAACCTGTGAACCCTACTTAGCCATGATAGTTTTCCTTTAAAATTGATTATATATACTACTGCTGTGAATTTTTTCAAGTTCCTATATACTACCATTTGGCTGATAGAGGGGGGGGGGACACTTGACTCTAATAAAAATTAGCACTTCAAAACATCATATTTTACAAACGGATCTAGAAATCGAAAAATGATGTTCCCACACCCACAGTATTTTTAAAAGACCTATTCAACGATACCCCACACTATGGGGTAGACGAGAAAAAAAATATTCATCCCCACTTTACATGTAGAGGAGCTACCCTAAAAAAAAATATTTATCAAAATTTTATTTCACCACTTTGTCGACGTGATTAACATTTATACATACATGCCAAATTACAGATTTGTAGTACTAATAGTCTCTGAGATTAACCGAGGACGGACAGACGGACGGACAGACAGACAGACAGACAGACAGACAGACAGACAGACGGACGGACATGGCGAAACTATAAGGGTTCCTTGTTTACTACGGAACCCTAAAAAGGATATTATAAAATTGAGGATTTTATGAATGATATAAAAGCATGGGACTCGCTCCAGCAATGCGCGAAACGGCATTGTTGTATGTTATGTACACAACAATATGATGTTGGTATTTGAATTTTTTTTTAAAGGAAGCAACCGCCGTTGTTCTCGGTAGAAATGACATTTGAACTAGTGGTACTGCATTAGACCCTAGTGGTGAGAACCGTATTATGAAATTTCGAGTATCTGGTGATAAAAAATCGCCATGAATCCATCATAACGCAAGATATTATATTTTATAGTCATTTCATTAGTTACTTGCCAAGTAATATTACCAAAATTCCCACGACAAACCGCCGAAACGTGTACATGCGTGAGCGTTTTGCAAGCGGATGCGCTTTCGCGCCGGGAGGTCGTGCAACGCATCTTAATTTATTGAGAAAAACTTGCAACGAAAGTGTAGATAGCGGCAAGGCTATTGATCCCGGCTGATGGTAGACGGTGATACCACACGAGTAGATAGGTACAGAGGGGAAGCTTCTACAAGTGGCCCGCTGTAGGTACACTCACACATAGCGCACGTTTGTCATCCAACTGCGGTAAGAGGTCAGACGCCGGCGCGGCGTCCGTGAACCGTTGGTGAGAGCTCATGTGTGAGTGTACCTACAGCGGGCTTCGTATGAAGCTTCCTCTCTGTACGTATCATATCGTAGATCACGAGTTCCCAGGTTCGATTCCCGGGTCGGGCAAATAATTGTTAGGTATTGGGTTTTTCTGTCAAGAAATTCTCAGTGCCAGCCCGGAGGTGGAAGCTGGCGGTGTTTCACCCCCGTGCCTCGGAGAGCACGTCCCGGTTATTATCACTATCATAAGTGGCAATAGTCGTTAAAGCCCGTCAACCCGCATTATAGAGCAGCGTGGCGGGTCTAATCTCTATATCCGTCTCTCCTAAGAGAGACGAGGCCTGTGCCCAGCAGTGGGAAGTTAACCCATAACCAGCGGACGATCAAGACGCTTCTAACGATACCTCATTTATTGTCAAATTATGATAAGTAGTTTAGATGTTAAGGTGGAGCGTAGATGAACATACATACATATTACATACATAAATACCGGTCAAAATCATAACCCGTATTACTTCGCCGTAGTCGGGTAAAAATAATAGTAGATAATATTACGTTCTTTTCTGTAACACTTTACCAACATTCCAGTTGCGCATAACTTGAGGTCAGAGCATGATATGATATAATATAATTGTTCTTATCGAATAATCATAGATGTAAATTGCATGATGTTGGCTGCCCTGAACCAGGGCGGCCGAGCGGAACCCGCCGCAGGAAATCAGCCGAGTAATCCAATTATGTTAGAGTAAATGGTGAAAACTGTCCCGGTTCAGAGGCCTTATGCCGACTTTGTATTGTACATACCTAGTAGCAACGATGATCGAAATTCGAGTATCGATCACAATGACATCAGAGTAAAATGAACCCAAAGACTCTTATTTTAAAGTAGTAATTCAACAGTTCGAATATTTATTTTACAACATTTCTGCTAAGGGCGCTAGCTGTTTTCGAATGCTGAATGTATTGGCGAACTCAAACCTTTATGTAAGCCATTTTAGGTCCATTTTACTCTGAAGTCATTGTGATTCGATCTAGTGTTTAGTAAAGTTTTCGAGCTTTACAAAGTGAGACTAAATACAGATTCCGCTATCACCACTGACCTACTCGTAAAGCAAGATTATTTTATAGTTCGCGCTTGACTTCGTTCTCCCCTGAATATGAACGAACCACCGGAGGTACTAAAGGCGTTATAGATAGCTACTGAGGAGTAACTAAATCATCTACTAAATATTGGTCATTAATAAAGCTATCAATCCATTTTACCTACTATACACAAGAAATATTCATCATGATCAACCGATTACCGGCTCACTACAGAGCACGGGTCTCCTCTCAGAGTGAGAAGGGTTTTGGCCATAGTCTACCACGCTGGCCAAGCGGATTGGCAGACTTCACACACCTTTGAGAACGTTATGGAGAACTCTCAGGCATGCAGGTTTCCTCACGATGTTTTCCTTCACCGTTAAAGCAAGTGATATTTAAATACTTAAAACGCACATAACTCCGAAAAGTTAGAGGTGCGTGCCTGGGATCGAACCCACGACCTCCGTAACTAAATCATCTTCTAAATATTGGTCATTAATAAAGCTATCAATCCATTTTACCTACTATACACAGGAAATATTATGTACATTGAATTCCTGCAAGGATCGCCACAGATTTAAATTCAAAATTCAAATTCAGAATACAACCTTGTGCCCAGCGTTTGAGATGGTCGCTCCACCACGTGGGAAGGTCACCCAACGTTGTACTTTCCGATGCCACCATTCAAGAGGCTTGGGATTCCAACGTATATCGTATAATTAAGTTCAATTTAGTATCTAGAAGATTTTTGAAAGTCTGGTCGCGACACGTATTTCATACTAGCGGTTCGTCCCGGCTTCGCCCGTGGTACATATATAGCCTATAGCACTCAAGGATCACGTACGTACGTCCAACGGTGAAAGAATTTTTGAAATCGGTCTAGTAGTTCCTGAGATTAGCGCGTTCAAACAAACAAACTCTTCCGCTTTATTATATTAAGTAGGTATACTTAGATTGAATTCGGCAGAGCATCCCGATACATATTATTAAATTTAAAACTACTTAACTCTTTTTGCTACTTGACAACACGGGTTACTTTCTGTCCTGGAAAATGTGAAAGATTTCACGAGATTCCAAAAAACCTGATAAAAATAATTATGATTAATAATAATATAAATTCATTATTACTCTACATCGGCTATACCTATTATTGTTCATGTTACTGATTAAGATAAGTACATAATCTATTGAATCATCCAATCGTGAAATTTCTATCCCATCAATTTGTATAGTAACGAGTGGTCAATCAAGTGATGGCTGATATGATTAATGATGTTCGGACGCCGAGAAAATATGTCGGCTTTACGATGAATGGAAACGAATGGAAGGTGACGTATTTCCTGTCCGATAAATAATGTTGTTTATTCAATGTACAGAGTATTTCGTGTTGGGCCTTTCTAGTGCAGTGGAAGTTAAAGTTCTGGGTTTGATTTTTATTTGTGTCAGTAAAATACTCTGATTTTTAATTCCGTGGAATTCTGAAGTTTCTTAATGTTACCAAAGATAAAACAGTTCCCACAAAAAAGATAATAAATTCAAAACATACAATATATAAATAAAAATCAATTGCCGCATGTAGATATGACAAATGCCTGACAGATACAGACTTTAGTTTGGGGTGAAATTGAACTTCAGATGGTAACCCTGTTTTTCATACAAATAACTCATTCTATTTTTAAATGACAACTGTCAGAATTCCACCGAACTAAAAATCATACTATAAATAGGAAAATGAATTTGGCAATCTATTTTTAATAATAATATTAATGCTTTTAAGGTTAAAAGAAAAGGTTTTTTTTTATTTTTTGGTTCCATTATCAGGATACTAGTTAGTAAAGAAGAGACTGCGTAAAATAAGCCATGTGCGTTATTTAGAAACTAGTTTTCTTTAATGAATTCGCGGACAAAAGCCCATCGTCTGCGCAGAGCATTTGAATTTTAACTTGGTGTCGAATAAAATAGTAGTTTATGAAACGGTTGCATAATAGAGGTTATTAAAACACGAGTGTTAGTTTAAAAAACGAGCCGCAGGCGAGTTTTTTAATAGTATTACACGAGTGTTTTAATAACTAATTATGTAGAGTTTCATACACTACTTTATCTAAGCTCATCAATAGGTATCTTACGTATAAAAGAAAAGACTAAGAAATTAACAAAATTATTTATTATAATAAGTATTCATGTTTTGGATATTGCAATTTATAAATGTACTCAATTCTTCAGGGGAGAACGTTTTTGCATTTTTTCCCTTAAAGCCCTGCGATTTTCTTTTTAAAACAGCAATCAGTCTTGTGTATTTAATAATATCGATTTGGTTGTAGATACTCAATATACTTTTGAGCATTGAGTATTTAGCCCATAAGGACAAAGACTTAAATTTATTTGATAATTCTTGGAAATATGCTAGCATTACATTTTCTGAAAATGAAGTGGTTTTTTTCAAAATTTTCCAACTCATAAAATCTTGGTAACATTTATCGTAAATTTTCTTTGATTTTGCTGGCAAAAGATTATTTGTCATTCCCGATGCTATTTCCAGAATGTCTGGTGGAGTTAAATTCTCTTCAGTATCACTGCTAGACATTTTTCCGCGCAACAAAAATCACTTGCAAAATTTTGAGTTACAAAAACTGAATAGTAAATAAATAATAAATTAAAAATTTAAATAATAGGCGCCAAAATTCAATTGTCAATTTCGAATGTGCGGTGCGTGCAGTGCGTCTATGGTCAATTATGGTAGCACTACACTCTGTCCTCTGGCCGCATCTTGCTACCGCCACACTTTCGCAGTAGTAGTAATAGGGTAACTTTGATAGCGGGATAATCATTGTAAGTAACAAAATTAAACTAACTAACTATTGTAAACTAACTATTGTACCTATTTCTTTTAAAATGTTTCTTTTGTTTAATTTATGTTTTTTTGGTGTACAATAAAGTATTAAATAATAATAATAATAATAAACACCCGGCATGGCTCAAAAATACCAGAACCCAGTGCCTGTACTATAATGTAGAAAAAATTATTTTTTAACATTGTTTTGCAATAATTTCCTAACAAAACTTAGTGTTATAATGAACTTTTTTAATTTTTTTTTTAAATATTATAGATGTATGTGAATAAAGTAGTCCAATATATGACACATTTTGATTTCATATTCAGAATTTTATGATATGAGAGTAGATAAATATTATTATGCAATTAATTAAATATACAACGTAATTCTTACCAGCTCATCCGATTCCGCAATCTGACGACCAGTTCTTTAAATGTCAAAGTTTACGTTTAAAATTCCTCGCACAGCCTTGTCAAAGGCCACAACGATGTATTAGCATAATGGAAAATTACTTAAAATAAAACTTTATAAGTATAAAAATAATGCTTAATTTTAGATACACAGTCTTTGTACTCTAAATATGACTATACGTAATCGGTCAAATATTGCACAGTTGTTAAAGTGTTGTTAGATGACTAGGTACCTACTCTAGCGGCACGCTATGATGGCCGGTTTGACGTTTGTCCGCTCATGAAGTTCCGTATTAATTGATAACGACTTTGAAGGAAATAATTGTATTACTTTATTGACGATAGTGATGTGCAGAGATTCATAAATTTTATCGAATGTAGTTTTAGGTTTAGGACTCAAAATTTATTTATTAAATTGATTTCTTAAATGTATACAAGTGTAGAAAAATCAGTTTGCACCATTTAAGGGGTGAATGTACTTGTGAATATGAACAATTTTCACTATGTGGACAAACCTCTGAAATCGCAAAAAAATATCAATAAATTTTTAAAAATGGAATCTAATACGATCGTCACATAGGATCGCTGGCTAGCACAACTACTACCTCCGGCAAACTCGCGTCAATGCTCAATGCAAAACAAAGCAGTTTCGAATTGACGTTGCTTCGAAAAGTATAAACTGTCAGTGCAATGCGATTGTGATATAGTTTTGACCTGGCTTTGGATTTCAAATATTGATACTGCATTACTGTTGACCCTTGCTCGTTAATTTGGACTCTGTTCAAGCCCTTTGTTGTGGATTTCGTCGATATGACCGAACGTACGCAGAGAACTGTTCTAAATAGTCAGACACGTGAGTTCGTAATACGCCTTCGTAACTATTTCGATCGTGAAGCTCAAAATGGAGGGCCAATTTTACCTATAACGTCAGTGGTTGAACGCGTAGCTGATGCGCTTAATATTGGACAACGAACTGTTAGACGGATAACTAAAAAAAAATATGGCGAGACTGGCACAGAAGAAAATAAACTTCACACACCAAAAAAGAGAAAACGAGCAAAACCAGTCGTAGGCATCGATAGCTTTGATGCCGATGCTATCCGAAGACATGTTTACGGCTACTATTTACAGAAGGAGTATCCAACAAGAAAAAAGTTGGTGCATTCACTGAAGGAAGCTGGATTATTCTTCGGTGGGGAAAGTTCTTTAACGAAGATTTTGAAGACCATTGGATTTCGATACAAAAAATGTAACAAACGCAAAATATTGATGGAAAGATTTGATATAGCGATGGCAAGGTATACTTTTTTACGGCAAGTGAAAGAAATCAAAAATTGGCAAAATGTTGTGTTCTTGGATGAAACATGGCTTAATGCTAACCATACTGTAGGCCGTTCTTGGAACGATGACACAGCAGCATCTACTTCCAAAGTTCCTGTAGGAAAAGGATCGCGACTTATAATTTGTCACGCCGGAACCATCAACGGGTTTGTCGAAGGTTCTCTCATGGCTTTTGCGTCAAAAACCACTGGAGACTATCATGAAGACATGAATGGAGAAAAGTTTACTGAATGGTTTACCTCAATGTTGTGTAGCCTCCCTGAACCATCTATTATAATTATGGACAACGCCCCATACCACTCGATGCAAATTGACAAGCCACCTGCCCAATCCCAAAAGAAAGCTGATATCGTCGCATGGCTTCGTAAAAATGGCGTAGATGCAAACATGAATATGTTAAAAGCGGAATTAGTACGTCTTTTAAAAGAAAACAAACCAACCAAGATCCGATACGTCATTGACGAAATAGCATTAGAACATGGGCACAGAGTTATACGGTTACCGCCTTACCATTGTGAGTATAATGCGATTGAGTTGGTGTGGGCTCAAATTAAGGGATATGCTGCAAGACACAATACAGAACCCCCATTTACCACAAAAAAATGCTAAAATTATTAGAAGAAGCTTGTGAACATGTGACTAAAGGAGACTGGGAAAAGGTTGTGAATAGAACTGTTAAATTAATAAGGGAAGATTATGAAAGAGATGTGAAAATAGATAATATTATAGAAAACGAACATATAATTATTAACTAGTAGGGCGCGTGGGTGCGCGGCCCGCAAGCGGACCGCGAGGTTTTGCTTTCGGGTATTTTGGTTTGAGGAGCCTCCACTTATCTTTCCCAAATTCCTAATCCTCGATCATTATCACTCTCCATATTTTTTCTTCGAATCATTCTGCTCATCAAATAGATCTTTAGGTATTGATCATCTTTTTCCAAGAAACCACTCTTCCATCTTGTATACTTGGTGAGATAAACACCGACGAAATTTGTATAGCCACCATCTTGAATCCGCCATTTTGGTATTTTTTTTTCGCCGTGCCAACTGGATGAGGTTTTGAGTAATTTTTGTTTGAGCACCTCCCACCTATCTACAATACCCTGCCCGGGCTCCTCAACCATCTTCCAAACCCTCAATCATCATGTCTTCCCATATTTTTCTTTGAGAGTTCTCCAAAGAACCTCATCAAAGCCTTGGATAGTTCACAACTTGTAGTCTCTTCAATATTCGCCATACATTTTCTATGGAAAAATAAATTCCGCCATTTTGAATTTTTTTTCTATGCATCGAGTAGATCTTCTGATCCTGATCATCTTTTGCGAAGAAACCACTTTTCCATCTTTTATACCCTCCGAGTTGGACGCCGACGAAATTTGTATAGCGGCCATCTTTTTTTCGCCATTTTGAATTTTTTTTCAACTCATTGCCAATTGGATGACGTTTCAAGTGACATTTGGTCGAGCACCCCCCACCTATCTTCAATAGCTTAAGCATGCCATTCCCTCGTCTCTGAAATCTTCAATCATCAGCTCTCTCCATATTTTTCCTCTTAATGAATTTTTATCCTCTATACGACACCATTATTGAAAAAAAAAAATTTCATACAAAATTGTTCAGGAGAGGCGATGAATGAGTCAGTGAATCAGAACGAACAGCTATATATATATTAATGTATGTGATGATAGCAGTGACGACAGTGAAAATAGTAGTATGGACGAATCTGATTAATTATGGCCTTTTGTGGCACCTTTTTTGGTATCTTTTGTATTCATATGTTTCTTGTGTGCATATAAAGTATGTATATTCATTTTCGTTCAAATATTCAGTTCGTTCAAATAAATTAAATAAACATATACATTTTTGTTTTATTAAACCTATTTAATCAGGTACAAAAACAAAACTTAATTGTTTTTTGTTCGAGAATAAATTGACATTCCACATCACTATTGTAATGTGTCAAACCGGCCATCATAGCGTGCCGCTAGTGTAGTTAGATGATTAACCAATTTTCTATTGTTTAGTTAGAGTCAAACAAGTGTTTTAAGTCTTAACTCTATACAAAAATGATGAAAGTTATACGTAGCCTACAATCATGTGAAGATATTCTACTTAAATAGTTTAAATAAGTTAAATACTTACATATAAGAAAATTCTGAAAATGCTCTAGAAGAAATACTTTGACCAAATGATATCCACATATAGTTTGCAACTCTAGTATTCTCTATACTTTACTTTACTTGTAATTGTTATGAAGCTGGAACCTTCTTTCTTCGCTCAAGGCCAGTACTTAGCACGATCGTCAAAATCAGAGGTTTTTGTTATGTTTTATGTTCCTTTCCTTAATGAGAGTTAAGCTATCGCACCATGACCTTATAATACCTTCTTATCTTCTATTTCTATTCTATACATATAATAAAATCGTAGAATTGCCGTATCTGTACATTGAAGATTTTTGCAAAATAATAACTGGGGGATGTTAGGGATAAGTAATAGAATGTAAAAAAGGTATTTTTGAAATTTTTGTCTGTTTATCTGTTTGTCTGTTTCTCTGTATGTTTGTGCGCGCATCACGTAAAAACTACTGAATGGATTGAAATGAAACTCGGCATAATTTAAGTTCATACTATGGAGTAACATATAGGATACTTTTTATCCCGAAATTGAGCACGGTTCCCTTGGGAGAGGGGATGAAAGGCAAAATGTGTACATAGCTGTAATTCGTTAACGGGTGGTCCGATTTCATTCATTCTTTTTTTGTTAGAAAGTAGATACTTTAAAGACTACTGGCTAATCTCTGAAAGGCTGGACCGATTTTGATGGGACTTTCACTGGCGGATGTTTACATTTTGATGTACCTAAACATCCGCCAGTGAACTTTTTACAGTTTTTAGCAAGGTATAAGCTCAAAGGAACTTAGGAAAAACAAAATGATTCACACGGGATTATTAAAATCAATATCCACGCGAACGAAGTCGCGGGTATCCGCTCGTAATAAATATGTATGAGAATGTTGATTATACCTATTGGTATTTATTTGTAACTTAATATCATAAAGGTTATATGACTAAGACAAAATATTTTGTCACCAAAGAGAACCGGATCATTAATAACTTGAATTGTTCTTCGTCAGACGAAAAATATCACTCGCAATTATATTGTAGTCTCGATCAAGAAACTTGTTCAATTCACATTCTAATCGTGTGCCTAAAATCTGTTTAAAATTATTGCAATAAAATTTTTTTATTAGTAAACATTTAATATTAGGTTTAGATTTTCATATAGAATTAGGTACCTACCTAAGTAGATTAATTTTAGTAAGTAGGTATAAGTGTCATGTAAATAATAACAATAATAAGTGTGGTTTTATCGCACGGGCGATGTTGCGTTTTATTGCAGAAGGGTGAAGGGAAGTGGGACGCGAAATCCATATCGTAGCGGCATAATGCAGACTCTTAAGTGGGTATAGGTACTACATGCTGTACCTACCATGCGGATATCTTACCCTATGGGCACGGGGTAGATATTCGTAAATGAGTGGTCAAAAAAGAGAAACCTTTTGATCAACTAACTAGGCAATACCAACTTTTATCAAAACCTAGGGATTCCAAAAAACGTAAAATTTATAATTAATAACAACGTATGTATAAGTATATATGTAGTTAGATTGTAGCCAACTATTGGCTGATCATTATTAGTATACGGTTGCGTGGGCACTAAACTTAATAGCAAAATAAGCGCGAAATATTATTTAATTGCAGCTTAGTAAAAAAACAATCAATGAGTCAGAGTAGGTGACGAATATAGTCTGCAGAATGCTTGGGCGCAACCGGCTGTAAACTGTAATGGCAAGGGTGAGAGGACGCGGCACGACTTTGACATTATTTGTGATGACATCCCAATCCACTCACGGACTTTAATAGCGATTGTGGATGACATTATCTGCAGAACTGGTTTTCATGACCAATTGTTGTCTAGGAATAAGCAATGATAACGATAGCATGTAGCTGATTCTCTTGTACACAATCTTTTAACTAAACTAAATTGACAAGTTTAAAAAATAGTGCTAACCTTTTCCACAGGGAGCATTGTGAAAGAGATAGGAATAGTTTTAAACCTGTCATTTTAGTTTAGTTTACCGATTGTGTAACAGAATTAGACAAGTCATTGAATAATGTGAAAAATATTGTGTGCGAAACCCTTGGCGACGTACATAATATTATGTATGTATGAACATATGGATGATTACTTAAATAATGTTCTTGTACACTTTATCATAACACAAAAGAAATAAAAATTGCTCCTTTTTCCACTATTCCAATTATTAATTTTTTGGTCATAATATGCAAGAGACAGCTCTGAAATGACTTAATATTTGACTGAAAATAATGTGGCCAATTCTGTTGTACACATTGTGGCTAATTCTGTTGTGTCACAATCTCTAAACTAAATTGACAGGTTTAAAAATAGTGCTATCCCCTTCAGCAGGGAGGATTGTGAAAGAGACAGGAATATATTTAGACCTGTCATTTTAGTTTAGTTTAGAAATTGTGTACAACAGAATCGGTCACATTCTCTAAACTAAACTAAATTGACAGGTTTAAAAATAGTGCTATCCTTTTCCGCAGGTATCACTTTGAAAGAGATAAGAATATATTTAGCCCTGTCATTTTATTTTAGGTTTAGAGATTGTGTACAACAGAATTAGCCACATTATTATCCAAGTAATTTTTCTTTAAGTAATTTGTGCCAAGCACTCGTAACAGTAATTGTAGGAACCTAAACGCAATTTTAACATAGCAGATCACGGGTATTAAATAGTAAATATCTACAAAATGTGTCGTGCATTTTGCGGCATCTAAAATATCTGCAGTGAAAGGAAATCAGCGCTGCAGCGTACAATATCGTGAGAATATAAGATTCTGTGCCTGATCAGTATGGTTAGGCTTGAGCTGCCAAATGTGAAGGTTAAATTATAGGAAAAATTAGATCATGTTCACATTATCCTACACGGACTAAAACCTTTAAAAACTATTGTTTTGTGAAATTACTTTTACTAGTCTTACGGCATGTTTCATCACCTTCTAACTATTGTTTTGTGAAATTAAGTACTTTTACTAGTCTTACGGCATGTTTCACCACCTTCTGATAAGTGTCCGATAGCCTAAACGTAAGTTTTGTTACTTTCTTACTTTATGTTAAGTGACAACGACAAAAGTTGTAGATAGCTATCTGATACTTATCAGCAAGTGATGAAACAGGCCCCTAAGATCGTTTGTGCAAAAATAAAATTAAAAGCTTGAAAGTGGAGCTTCTACAGAACCAACAAGTGATTTGAAGAGCCTAATAAAATAGGTACTATATCGCAACAACACAAGAATGACTGGCAGCAGTGTTTGACTTCAGCCGTTTTTAAGTTTAAAAAAATAAACTTTAACTCCCCCTTTTCACCCATTTTCACTTCTTTTAATCCCTTTAGAAATGAATCTATCTATCTTCTTCTATCTATTCTATTCTATACATATAATAAAATCGTAGAATTGCCGTATCTGTACATTGAAGATTTTTGCAAAATAATAACTGGGGGATGTTAGGGATAAGTTATAGAACGTAAAAAAGCTATTTTTGAAATTTTTGTCTGTTTGTCTGTTTGTCTGTTTGTCCGTTTGTCTGTTTGTCTGTTTATCTGTTTGTCTGTTTGTCTGTATGTTTGTGCGCGCATGACGTAAAAACTACTGAATGGATTAAAATGAAACTCGGCATGATTTAAGTTCATACTATGGAGTAACATATAGGATACTTTTTATCCCGAAATTCAGCACGGTTCCCTTGGGAGAGGGGATGAAAGTCAAAATGTGTACTTAGCTGTAATTCGTTAACGGGTAGTCCGATTTCATTCATTCTTTTTTGTTAGAAAGGAAATACTTTAAAGATTACTGGCTATCCTCTGATAGGCTGGACCGATTTTGATGGGACTTTCACTGGCGGATGTTTACATTTTGATCTACCTAAACATCCGCCAGTAAACTTTTAACAGTTTTTAGCAAGGTATGAGCTCAAAGGAGCTTAGGAAAAACAAAATGATTCAAATGGGATTTTTAAAAACCAATATCCACGCGAACGAAGTCGCGGGTGTCCGCTTGTCTTCTATATCTATCTTCTATCTATAATATAATAAAACTGTAACAGATCCAATTCTGTACATTGAAGATATTTTGAAAATTTCTTTTGGAGGGCATTCTATAATCGATACTGAAGCCAAAACTGTAATTTTTTTCATTTTTGTCTGTCTGTCTGTCTGTCTGTATCTTGGCCGCGCATCACGCCGAAACTACTGAATGGATTCGAATGAAACTTGGTACGATTTGAGTTTATACTTCGAGGTAGGATATAGGATACTTTTTATCCCGAAATTCAGCACGGTTCCCTTGGGAGAGGGGAAGAAATTTAAAACGTGTATTTAGCTGTAATTCATTAACGCGTAGTTCGATTTAACTCATTCTTTTTTTGTTAGAAAGGTAGTACTTTAAGTATTATCCCGTAAATATTTCAAGGTCATAGGTGTTTTAGTTCAGGAATGACAGACATTTATTGGGTTCAAATAACTTGGGACCCGGATCTTTGAACGTACGGCTTATTTTAAACTGGTGTGCGTTTAAATTTATGTTTGTCGATCTGTCTATTTGTTCCAGCTAATTTCCAAAACGGCTGGATCGATTTTGACGGAACTTTCAATGGCAGATAGGTGGTGTTATAAGGTGTAACTTAGACTACATTTAGTTTAGGTACAAAAAAGGATTATGGGATCCAATCCGATCCTTTATAAAAACCTATATCCACGCGGACGAGGTCGCGGGGATCAGCTAGTTTTTAAATATAGAGGAACTAGAGATTTAATAGTAGAGAATTTAATGAACATTTTCTCTTTCTTTCAAATCTCTAGGTCCATCAGTTTAAGCTGTACAATGTGGCCGATTCTGTTGTACACAATCTCTAAACTTAAACTAAATTGACAGGTTTAAAAATAGTGCTATCCTTTTCTGCAGGGAGCATTGTGATAGAGATAGGAATATATTTAGGCCTGTCATTTTAGTTTAGATTTAGAGATTGTGTACAACAGAATCGGCCACATTGTCTGGCAGTCAGTCAGTCGGTCAGTTAATCACTGCAGCATTATTTAAGTAATTGGTGTAACTACTAAACAGAACTAACTGTAACTACTGAACTCAGAACTTATTCTTTTTATAAACACTGGAATGGCTATTTTACGGGGACGTTAGTAGACTTTCAGTCTAGACGTCCTAAACAAATCCACGTTTCCAGTTTTCTAATTTTATTGATTCAGGAACTCTTTTCTACATTGTTACAAGACATTAAACCAAAACTCTCATAAACACTTTTACTGTCACCCAAACGGAATACCGATCGCGTAAACATAATCTTTATCACAGGCACATCACTAACATAGGTAGGTACGAATATATCCGAGAAAGTACAACGTGTTCGGCGTACGATATCGATTCTTTCACTTCGACACGAGAATTTTTGCAACACTATTTATTATACGGAGCGATTTCTAGTTTGTCAAATTCCTTGAATGTATTGTTTACTTTCAATCTATGATTCTATGCCTTAGAATACTTAAACAATACAAGGTATCTATACCTACAAGTATATATTAAAAACAAAAAAAACCGCCGACATTCGCCATTTTGTGGTGGCGGCCATCTTGGATTTGCATAGTGCTATTCTACTAGTCAAGCCCTTTCATTTGATACCCATATTGAGGGAGTTGTGAAAAAATATGTAATCCGCCATTTTGTTGCGGCGGCCATCTTGGACCGATTTTCATCAAACATAGCTCAGAACAGTCCCGACTAATTCACCTTCAAACAGAAAAAACCTCATTCAAATCGTTTCACCCGTTTGAGCGCTACGGGGGAACAGACAGACACACACACAGACACGTGAAACTTATAACACCCCGTCGTTTTTGCGTCGGGAGTTAATAAAACAGTGCCGCGACTATAGAAAACGCGGGGTCAAAGTCGTTTGACTTAGATAATTCAAGGAGTAAAATATACGAAGATGGAGCATTATGGAAGGCGGTTTTTAAATTTTTTTTGTTTTCAAAGTTCCATCAGGTAAAATTAGTGTAAAACTGCGGTTCGTACGCTACGTAAGATGTTCAATTTGTAAGTAAGTAAATTTAATTAATCACTCTTATATTTGTTTATCGATGGTCAGACTTGAATGGAAAGCTGTGTTAGTGTTCACACCGCGCCCTGAACGTTCGGGTCAGGGCTGTCTGCCACATTATATACTCCTAGCTCCATGGCTACCCACGATTTCCAGGTCACATGTCACATGCCTACTCGTACTTACAACGTGGACGTTTGTAATATAATGTTTCCTGCCGCGACGTGTAATTATTAATTAATTACATTATTATTAAGTACATTCGTGTGAAAAAAGATTTTTTTAAACTAAATCCAAGTAGACAAAGTCGTAGGCATTAACTAGCCTAAAATATTTTTTAAAGTTTAAGTAGTATTCGGTAAGAGAAAGCAAATCAGATATCAAATTATTTGATTGTTATGTTTTATATTTTTGAGTGAGAGTTAGGCACAAATGGGCTGTTATTCTATACCAAACAAAAATATACATATCTGATTAAATACACCTTGATACGAACTCCAAATATCGATTACCTAACAAAGAATATCCGTATCATCGTCAATTTGCGGCCGTAACCAGCTTACGCAACGGAATTTCTCTAAAAAGTCGCCGAGCCTCATTCCGGATGATAATAATGTGTTGCCCGCAATCATACTGCGTGGTTTATGACTACGTGTTTGTTAATTTATGGGGTACTGTGTTTGTTTTACGTAAACGTGAACAGGTCAATAGAACCAGAATGAAGAATGGCGGGATAATTGCCCTAACAATACCCGACCCTCTGGGGAAGATTTAAGATGGGTTATTTTGGATTTCGTCTATCTAAAACTTCCTTGCTCTCCGACTCTTGCATATTGGGAGGCTCTTGAAACACTGAAGAAAACACCGGGCTTGTCCGGGGAAAATTTGACGACCTCCATGGCGCAGTAGTGAGCGCTGTGGTCTTATAAGTGGGAGGTCTCGGGTTCGATTCCTGGCAGGGGCAATTTGAGATTTTATAATTTCTAAATTGTCTCTGGTCAGATCTGGTGGGAGGTTTCAGCCGTGGCTGATTAACACCCTACCAGCAAAGCCGTGCCGCCAAGCTATTTAGCGTTCCGGTACGATGCCGTGTAGAAACCGATCAGGGGTATGCATACCAAAATGTCATGTTTCCCGAAGTCAGCTTTTAATGTTATCGTTAATTCCATGACATTGAAGGTATGTATACATGTAAACAGAAGTCAGGAATCTGGAGAGTCCTTTAGCTTCCCTTTCCATCCCGTCAGCAAAAAAAGCACCAGAATCACAGCTTGACCCTTTCGAGGATGGAAAGCACAAAGGTAGAAAAAAACTGCAGCTGCAATTCTGCTGTATGTAGAGAAATAGAAAAGAAATAAAAATTTCAATTCTTATTGCGTATCCTAGCTTAGCATCTGTGCATGCTACTAATACTATATTTTCGAGGTATGATATAAAACTGTCAAAACCAGAAGAAGAAATTTTTGTTCTCCATAACGCCAAAAACACTGCCATTTTGAAAAGTAGGTTAATGATCAAGCGTATAGTTTAGTCGTCAAAATATTGAAATCAAAAGTAATAAATTACATTTTAGCTGTATGATTGACATTTTGATTGCCGAAAATATGGAAAATTATGACCATCTTATTGTAATTTCTTATGATAAATCTATGATTTCACTATTCATAGAGTAATTGACCTCATTTTGTTGGGCTAATTATTATGTTATAATGTCACGCATTTTACATAATATACCTACATAAAAATACATAACTCTTCACAATGCATCACATTTTTGAACTGGTATGTTTGATCGAATTTTATATGATGATTTCAGGTTCATCATAATCATAGCCTTAGCACAGAAAACTAAAGATTACTAAGTAAGTACTTAGTTAGTTTGAAATAACTATTCAGTACCTTATGTAGAATTCTTTGTTGCCAATATTTTCTTTTCGTGGATTTTACCTTTAAATTTTGTGGTGGCGGCCATCTTGAATTTAGATAGTGCTATTCTACTAGTCAAGTCTTTTCATTTGACCCCCATATCGAGGGAGTTGTGAAAAAATACGTAATCCGCCATTTTGTGGCGGCGGCCATCTTGGACCAATTTTCATCAAACATAGCTAAGAACACTCCCAACTAATTTACCTTTCAGATAAAAAAAACCGCATTCAAATTGGTTCACCCGTTTGAGCGCTAAGGTGAAACAGACAGTCACACATACACTGACACGTCAAACTTATAACACCCCGTCGTTTTTGCGTCGGGGCCCGGGGGTTAAAAATAGGTATGTTTGGCAGAGAAATCCATCGTTGCTACAGTCGCAACTGTGATTAGCTGAATGTATAAAACGCACATACTTTATAGGGTAGGTACTAGGTAGGTATAGGAAATCAGATCACACTTCCTCATAGACAAGTAGCAATCAAGGTACAACTGCATTCACCTAATTTCGATCTCGTAACAATGCGGTTACGAGACCTACAGCCCTGCAGGTTGACTAGGTAACGTGGTTTATTGCAATCCAATCTAACTTACGATTTCTAACCCGGCAAAGTTAGCTAGGCTGGAGCTCTAACGGAGGGCCTCCCCTATGAAACTTGAGAGACGCTCGGTCCTATATAATCGATCGTCTAATTAAAAAATTTAAAAACCCTCAACATTCGCCAGTTTGTGGTGGCGGCCATCTTGGATTTACATAGTGCTATTCTACTAGTCAAGCTCTTTCATTTGATGCCCATATTGAGGGGGTTGTGAAAAAATGTGTTATCCATAATTTTGTGGCGGCGGCAATCTTAGACCGATTTTCATAAAACATAGCAAAGAACACTCCCGACTAATTCATCTTTCAAACAAAAAAAAACCGCATTGAAATCGTTTCACCTGTTTGAGCGCTACGGTGGAACACAACAGACACACACACACAGACACGTCAAACTTACAACATCCCGTCGTTTTTGCGTCAGGGGTTAAAAATGACAGCTACAGTGTGACGATCGTATTCACTTCTAATTGGCCGACACTCTCTCGCCATTGGCTAAAATGCATTGCAGCAGTTCACTACGTTCGATTTTTAAACGTAGGTACTTTCCGCTGCTGCGTTACGAGATCGAACTAACCCCGTTTCTGTGCGTTTATTAAAATAAACTATAAACCCAGTTATATATTTTAATTAAGAGAAAACAACATTACGTACTTACAAATACAAACCAAAATGTGTTAACTGACATAGAACAAGTAAAAACGATTCAAAACAAACTTCACGTTTTTTTTATTTTTTCCGATGTAATGAGATTAGGTACCTACTTATTGTGTACTTTTTCTAATAGCGTTATGGGGCCTAAATAGAAAAAACCAGCTAGCATTTTAAATTCAAATCTTACTTTCTTCACGAATTAAATATTGTTTTAAAAGACCCTTCTTTTCATACCGTGTGATCTCCAACTGATTGGAATCATAAGTAGAAAGCACTCTGATTTTAGAAGTTAGGTATACTTAACCAAAATCAAATACCAAAAGCCTTCGTACCGTGAGGAAATCTCTATTAGGTATAGTTACGTATTGTTTAAGTTACCTATGGTGCTGTTACGGATCTAGCCACATCTAGATCCTACCACGGGAATGTACAGAATTTAGTGCGGTTCCAATAGTCTGCATTGCATACCACTACAGCCCTTTAACATTCCACTGTTGGGCACAGGCCTCCTTTCTTATCGGAGGGGGGATTTAGAGCTTAGACCCGTCACGCTGCTCCAATGCGGGTTGGCGGGATTTAACAACTACGTATTGTCACATGATAGTGATAATAGCCGGGACCGACTGCTTAACATCCTCTCCGAGGCACGGAGGTGAAACACCGACAACTGCCAACTCCGGGCTAGCAATGAGAATTTGACAGAAAAACACATTTTTCGTCAGGCACAAAAGCTAACTTTTCCTTGAAACAAGGCCAAATCCTAATGCTTAGATCATAATTATCTTACTTGAGTCACAGAAAACCCAATAATCTATATTTTCCTTTTCCTTATTTTTTGTAATATCTTCGATATCCATCAATAGGTACATATTTATATCTATCCGTTTTTTTAATACCTTCTATGAGATATTTTTTGTTTGCGGTGATTAATACGAAAAACTATATTTTGCATTATTTTTAACCAATTACAGTGAGACCATTGATTAATATAATTAAAGATATTATACTATAAAAGGTTAACGCTATTAGTTTTTTTTTAATCAAATTATATAGCCCTAAAGCAAAACGCTAAAGCGTTTTATGATGTTTCCGACCTCTATAATATATTCAATATGAACTTACTTATGGAAATACCTACATACTACAAGTATTTATATAAGAAAAAAGGTTTTTGGTATTGGATTGTATTTAGGTAATAATAGCTTTTGCCCGCGGCTTCGCCCGCGTGAATTTCGGTTTTTCACAAATCCTGAGGAAATCGTGGATTTCTGGTTCCCGTTCCCTTTTCCAACCTAAAAGACCTATGTTTCATTCAAAATTTCAGCCAAATCGGTTAGGTAATTGCGGCGTTAAAGAGTAACAAACATACACACTAACATAAAAACTTTCGCCTTTATAATAATAGTGTGAAGTGTGATTTATTTATAATATTAGAATATTATGACATACTTACTTAAAACGATACAAAAAGTTTCCCACTAACTAACCTAAATAACAAGTAGAAAGGTAATCATTAATTAAAATGCAATTTGCAAATGGTACCTATTTATTTAGAAGACATGTTTCACGACAGCTTAATTTGGTATAATACGTAAAATATTTCAAGCATTAATAAGCGCAATTACTGTAATGACAATTGTGTTGTCCGTGGTGCAACTCTCCCGTGATTACCGGCCTTACCGGCTGTGGACTGACGAAACTTACCTATTACTTAACTAGCAAAATATTACCGAAAAGTAAATTCGCCTTATAAGCAAAGAAGTGTATTAAGGTGTGAAATATTTGTAGAGTCATAATCATCATAATAATACTATCTGATGCCCGTGACTTCGTCTGCGTGGATTCATATCTGATACAAACTTTCAACCCCTATTTAACCCAGTTAGGCATCGGATTTTCAAAAATCCTTTCTTAGCGGATGCCTAAAGTCATAATAGCTATCTGCATGACAAATGTCAGCACGATCCATCCAGTGGTTTGAGCTGTGCGTTGATAAATCAGTCAATCAGTCAGTCGGTCAGTCACTTTTTCCTTTTATATATATATAGAAGAAGAAGATTATGAAATACTTAAGTATTCTATCTACATTTAAAAATTATAATTTAGATATAAGTACATAGCTGCAGTAAAATACATAGAGTTGAAACGTGCAAATCATATATCAGAAAAAAATATATAAAAAAACGTATATCCATGAGCGAGAACAAAAGAATGGTCAAAGTTAAAATAGGCTACATCAATCAAAATATTAGATAACATTTTAAAAAACAAACAAAACGACCTCCAAATCCGAAGGCATAATTCAATGTAACTCAGATCCCCTGCTACAGAACAGCCATTAATTATATAAACTTAGCGTTTCCCATGCTGCACCGGAAAGCTGGGTTTATCTACCTATCTATACGAAAACAATGACCAATTAACGAACAATGAAGCGATACGTTACTAAAATCATTTAAAATTTGCAAAAAACACTACACAGTGCGTGGGTCTGACGAAGTGCCTAATTGAAAACACCACCACGAACAAGTAGTTATAACAAAGACACTAAAATAAAAATTCTTAACATGACATGGCTATCAGGTATTATTTCTTCATTTATGCTTTCATCACTTTAATTTTGCCTTCAGTAATATCCAAATAAAACAGGCTAAATGCGAGTAGGACTCGCGCACCAAAGGTTCTGTAATCACTACGGTCCATATTTTAATTCTTCTAGTGAAACAAGATAGATGCCATAGCAACATAAAGTAACAAACATAACAAAGAATCGGGCACCCTATGAGAAAGGAACCTTAATTTTTATTATTTGTAGAATAGCAAATCTGTTATAATACTGAAAGAATTCAAACAAATTAATATCGTTGAAAAAATGCTTTTTTCGAGACTTTTAGGATGGGGACTCCCCTTGAGTAGATTTTTTTTATCTGCCGTGATGTTTTCTGATTACTGTTACGATTGCAGGTGTTGACCCCTATGACGGACGGATGGATGAAAAAGCGGAGGCGGAGGGTTTGACATCCTTTGGGTACAGAACTCTAAAAATATATCTTGTAAACACGTTGGCAATTTTGACTTAAGAGCGTTGATGCGTTCTGCGCCGTTTTAGCTCATTTTTAAGCTTTTTTGACCCTTCATATGTTGTTCATCTATGCATTTACTTAAAAATTTATTTATACTACATTGTAGAAAATTTTGTATTCTAGGGAATTGGAAGACAACATTTTGCAATTTATTGATAGTTTTTGTCTTATTGCCAAAATACCAAAAGCCTATTTTTGAATTTTGGGAATCGTGGAATCTTTGACGTTCACTACGTCAAAAGTTACTTGTTCAATTCACACACAATGATATATTTATGAAAGGAAATGCCCTGAACTAAAGACATGGAAGAAAACATTTTTTAATTTGGCGTTTTTTACATCATAAAAATCCAAGCAAAGGAATTTTAATTTCAGTAAATTATAGACATATAAAACCGTCATTTTAGTAGGTTAATTTTCGCCATTTATAAGTAAAATTAAGTACATATAAAAGTAAAACATATTAGCAATAATATAAGTAAAAAAAATCTAAAATTAAGTACTATTTGTTTCCAAAAAATAACTTTGATACATATACCAAAACGCAGAAAGAGGCAGTAGGAAATTGAACTAGCAAACTAGTATGAGCCGAGGCCCCTCCGCGAACGGACGTAACGCTTTTTGTCTCGGCAATTCTTATTGGATTACATGGAATATACGTAAAATTGTAGTGCGACTGTCACTATTCAATACTAGATATTTTTAATGCTCGCTATTTTTTCTTACAGATAGATTAAAACTTTTTACGTATTTTTAATAATTGTAATATATTATATTATAGTTATAGTTGAGGATTATAGTTGTAAATCAGTAATCCATACTATATAATATTATAAATGCGACAGTGTGTCTGTCTGTCTGCCGATTTTTATGTAATTAGGTACAGAGTTAGCTTACATCCTGGGGACGGATATAGGATAGGATTCTCACGAAATTCTTAAAGGTCCGTCCGTTTAACCGATTTATACAAAATTTGGTAGGTACAGAGGTAGCTTGCGTCTCGAGAATTGACACTGGCTGACTGGCCAACATATACTTAGTACATAATATTATGTGGAAAATGAACTAGAAAATAGCTATCGTCTTCGATTAAAAAAGTGATCGAAGGCTATCGTATACAAAAACTATCATCCGGTAACTATTAAAATTTAAAATCGGGAAATTACATCAAAATCAACATGGCGGGCTGATATAGGCAAACTTTCTTGAAAGTAGGTATAAATGTTGGAAAAGGGAGCGAGAACGGGAACAGGAAATCTATGATTCCCTCGGGATTTGTGAAAAACCCAAATTCACGCGGACGAAGCCGCGGGCAAAAGCTAGTAGAGTATAATTTTTTTATTTAAATAATCCATACTAATATTATAAATGTGAAAGTGTGTCTCTCCGTCTGATAGCTTTTCACGGCCCATTCTTTTTACCGATTTGGACGAAATTTAGTATCGCAGGCATGGACATTGGTTATTTTAGACTTGTTGATGTAAAAAAAAACTTTAGAAACAGCATGTTTTCTAGGTATGCACACCATAGGTGTGTATATACCTATGTTAGGCACAATACCTAGGTTGTTGGGCACAATTTATCGCAATAGCACAAAGTTATTTTTTTGCATTGTTTTATAAAATGGCTGATAACTCTATTATTACCTGTGATTATTACCCGTGCAATAATTTTCTATTGTTATTGTGATAAATGGATTACACTAGCACAACACCTGCAAGAGATTAGATACTAACTATCATTTGCACGTCGTCATCGTTTGAGCAACTTTATTTGATAATTTTATTTATATTTTCGAACAAGATTTTTCTTTTTATTGCATCAAGGGTCGACCTTGATGGCTATTGTCAGTGTGATAAAAACTGCTTTAGCGTTGCAGGTGCTTATCTATTTTATTGCTCTCTGTTTTTGTTTTTACGTTAGTTTGGGTGCGAAAACAAAAAAAAAATACTTTTATTAATTTTTTTTACTTTTGATTTTGAATGAATCTGCATTTTTCTTCACTATCTTACCCTTACACGAGTAGGTATATAATAAAATCAAGCTGTACTATATTCTCCAATTATAATTTTTATGTACTAGTCTACTCTATAAGGTCTTTTTCAAGCATTATACATTAATTATGCCTGCTTTATAAAATTAAAAATCTACGAACTAAAAACTTAGGTATAGGTGCATAACAATATTGAAAAAAATAATAGCCCGTTTGAAAATGGTAAAAAGATCAAAACGGTTTGTTACACTACACTGCACTCGGAGCAGTCCGTTCATTCACGTAAACAAAGAATCCCAGGTAAATGCCTAAACTTGCGAAGCGGGTCCGTGCGTCAACGCTCTTAAAGCATTTTCAGCTGGCCATACCTTGAATACCTAGATTCAAGATAATGCAGTAATCACTGTTGAACATACGTTGCTAAACACTTACTTATTTCACTACTTTACACACCCGCTGCAACTTGCAAGGTACTAAAACTTAAATTCTTTATCGTACATTCACACTGTCCATTGTTCACCCTGAGTATAAAATATGTTTATTTCACATCGAAGAGACACTACATGTATTTCGTTGCATAGCCGCGAGAATTCTATAAAATAATTAAAATATATCTGTTGAGGATCGTCGATGACCTTTCAATATTACGTTATTGTAAAGTGATGTGAAGTTTTGTGTTTACTTACTTATTCTTTAAAAACCCTAATAACAAAACTATAGTTGCATAATTTTGCGAAAAAGATTATTGCAGACATATCTGTCTTAAGTGTAGAAAATAATAATATCTATGTCTCTATATCTATCTAGCTAATAGTCAAGTTATTTTCTTGTCCCAAATTAACTCGAATTCTTGATTCTTGAATTGACGAATTCTCGATACTACCTATATTTTTCCAGTGTGCCTTTTAAAACTATACAAATACCTACTGTTAAAACAATCTGCTGTAGAATTGTTCCTGCAATAGGTATAACAAACGTTAACTAATTAACATGATTTTGTATTGCTATTCAGTTTTATAACATTAAAAAACGACTCTGACAACTGAGTAGGATATACAGATATGTATGTCATTATTTAAAGAATCACATTTCATTTCAAAGATTATGGGCCCATAGGCCATAACCCATTTACGAGAATAATTCTTCAATATCCTTAATGAAGAATGCCAGGTTAATATGTCATGGCTGTAAGTATTTCAGTTCCACTGCCTTAGAAAGAGCAAACACGCGAGCATTGGCTCATCTGTTAACTCATACACAAACAACGCTTTCTATGCCGATCACGCAACTATTTGCTATTTGCACCATCATTTCTTGATGTATACGGCCAACTACCGCACTGGGTATAGGCTCGACATTCTTTGACGTTAGGAAATATTGACATAAAATATGGATCGACCGATCGTTTTGACGTAGCCATAATAAGCACTTGCTTCGATCATAAATGGGTTATTTACTTTTATAATATGTATAATAAAACTGTAACAGATCCAATTCTGTACATTGAAGATATTTTGAAAATTTTTATTGGAGGGCACTCTATAATCGATACTGAAGCCAAAACTGCAATTTGTTTTATTTTTGTCTGTCTGTCTGTCTGTCTGTCTGTCTGTATCTTGGCCGCGCATCACGCCGAAACTACTGAATGGATTCGAATGAAACTTGGTACGATTTGAGTTTATACTCCGAGGTAGGACATAGGATACTTTTTATCCCGAAATTCAGCACGGTTCATTTGGGATAGGGGAAGAAAGTTAAAACGTGTATTTAGCTGAAATTCATCAACGCGTAGTTCGATTTAACTCATTCTTTTTTTGTTAGAAAGGTAGTACTTTAAGTATTGTCCCGTAAATATTTCAAGGTCATAGGTTTTTTAGTTCAGAAATGACAGACATTTATTGGGTTCAAATAACTTGGGACCCGGATCTTTGAACGTACGGCTTATTTTAAACTGGTGTGCGTTTAAATTTATGTATGTCGGTCTGTCTATTTATTCCAACTAATCTCCGAAACGGCTGGATCGATTTTAATGGAACTTTCAATGTTATAAGGAGTAACTTAGGCTACATTTAGTTTAGGTACATAAAATAATTATGGGATCCGATCCGATCCTATATAAAAACCTATATCTACGCGAACGAAGTTGCGGGGTTCAGCTAGTATATAAATAAAAATGGATCGCTTCATGGTAGAAATATTCTATACCTACTCCTGCTTTATCTGAAAAGGTGAAAAATTCGTGATTCAGTCGATAAATTCCTATTTATATTATTGCAATGCACGATTTCATTCTAAGCTTCAGATAAATAAGCAAACATTAATACAAAAATAACAAGTTTTTCCATTTAAGTGATAAATATTTTTAAATAAAATATACTCAGTGCTTTTGAAAGCTTCGGCTTTCAAGGAAAAAGATGACTTATTTTATTTAAAATTTCAAGATATTTTCCTTATTCAATAAATGTTTCGTAAATAAAATATTTATACTTAGTTAGGTATTGTAACTTCCTCTTTAACAGTAAGGACAAGTGAGGTTTACTTACCGTTTAAAACTTAAACGAAATTGTATTAGATAAATTGCAGTATTTAAAACAAAAAGTTTAGTTTAGTATTTAACTTGATCTGATACCTTCAAATACCTTTATATTTATAACGACAAAAATCTTTGAGTTTCAAATGAGTTTTTGATGATAGCTTATAATGGCCTCAACATAACTAAACTTTACAAATGTAAACGACGTGACGTCGAATAAATGGAGGTAACAAAAGCTACAGAACGCGCTAGCCACAAGTCACAACGTGTAGGACAAATGATATTTAAGAATTCATTGCGCTGCTTGATTGCCTCGCGATGAAAATTCCGTTCAAGATAATATACCGTACTCGTCGACATTGACGCTGACCGCACCCTTGAAGGCGATTGTAATGACACCTTTCGAATGAATCTTTGGTTGACAACCGTGATAATGATTAAAATATAAATGATTTGCGACCACGAAAATATCCAACACCCTAGACGCCCGGACACGATCAATCGCGATTTTCGATCGCAATTGTCAATCACGATTGTCAATTGATCGTTTACCAAGAGATTGTTGCGATTGATCCTTGCTTTAGATTTGCTTTAGATCCATTTAATCGGCATCGACAATGAGCATTGAATCACGTTAACATGTAGTAAGGATCAATTAAGTAAAAATTGACAATCTGTGTAGCGACCGCCCACCGGCTTCGCTTTTGTGGAACTAGAAATTCTCTATCCCGTACGAATTTCAGAAAATCTGGCCTTATTCCTTGTCCATTATAAAGGGAACCTGTGTGCAAAACTGCAGCTCTCTCGATCTAAGAGTTTCTTGCCGGCTTGTTTAGCAGAATTCGTTTTCAAAATTCATGGTAGAGACATAAGAGTCATAAATGAATCGAATGATTTCGAATTTTGTTTCGTTTTATCAATCTTGTTTTTTAAATAAGAATTTAAAAAGTGCAATAAGTGTCATTTCGCAAAAACAATATGCATAATTAATCTAAGGTCTAGGCTACCTATACAGCTGATCTATTAAACAAGAACAACTAAATACTTATATACTTAGTTCAAGTTATTATACAAACAAGGAATGTAAAACAACTTAAAAAAATAAACAACAATATAATTTGACTCTCACTTTATTGTGTTACTACAAGCTTTCATTAAAGATTTTTAAACGCTGCGGGCATTTTGAGCTAAATGCCTTGAGAAATGAACATGTTAGACAAAAGTAGCGGATAATTAGTGAAAGCATTTGCGCGCGTTTAATTCTTTCATTATGTTTTTACTTTCTTTTGAGTTTCAACTACCTTCCTTAATAGCAAGTGTAGGGTGTTTTCACATTATATCATATCATGTCACTCGGTATTTTCTCCATAGAAAAATAAATAAATGCTCATTTTATTCGTCATAATATAGGTAGATATCGCTATTATATTATGAACGTCTATATTTTCGTAGACGAATGACGTCTTAGAAATGGAAAAATTCATGGTGTATTACTTGACAATTAAAAAGAATTGTAAAGGCTTGATTTAAAAAAAAGGATTTTTTATTGCTTAGAATATAAAAGCTTCTTAGAAGAAGAATTCCGAACCTGCGCTAGAGTCAAAGCTAACAGATTGACGATGCTTGCATATTTTATATATATACTGTACCTACTAGTTTGACTGATTTGTCCTTTCAGTAGCTTAGCATTTCTGTGATTACTGATTTACTCATATAAGCCAATAGAATGATTCATCGAGAGCAAATACCAGTTGCTGATACCGATTATAATAATAATTTACTATGCTTCCTGCAATATATATATTTATAATAAATAGCTCTGATTCCGTTGAATAAAATTGTAGTTCCTTAAGTATTTGTCTTATTTATCTTACTTCAGTATTTGAGGTGCGAGAAACTTTTTAGACACGTGTTACAGGGCCCTTATTTTCAAAGAGGTATATTAACAATTACACGCAAAATTATGTACCAATTTGACGACCTCCCTGGTGAAATAGTGAGCGCAGTGGCTGCCTGTGTCTTCTATGTGGAAGGCCGGGTTCGATTCCTGGTAGGAACAATTGGGGAGCAAAAGGACGTGAATTTTATATAGCGAATCAGGATCTAGGATTTGAAGACACCTAAATAAAATAACAAAAACACTTTTGAATCGTGATGCATACATAAATATGAGTAGTACGTCATGATTGTATATCTTACTAATTAACTTGAATTGAAACTAAAATTGAATTGAATAAACAAGACGGAATCGAAATCTTGATTGAGTAGACGCAGCAGTACGCCAATGTACGTATATGCAAAGAGGTCGTCATATGCGCATAATTTAAGCGTGGGTTTTTTTTAATGCAAAAAATATATTAATTATTTATTTTGGAATTCCATCATCAGATCCTGACCTGATGACCATGGGTCCACCTGGAAATTATACCCTTTCAAACAAAAGAAGAATTTTCCAAATCAGTCCAGGAGTCTTCGAGTAATCGGTTAACATACATAAAAAAAAGATTCCGACGAAGTGAGAATCTCTTCATTTTTCTAAAGTCGGTTATAAAGTATGTGTAAGTTCGAGTAGAGCATTGTTTTTCATTTTTTATATTTGCATCATTATCATCATCTCAACCGATAAGCATCCATCGTTGCCTTCGTTGGACATGGGGTCTCTTGCTAGGATCGCCACAGAACACGATCTCTTGCTGCCTTGTTTCCAGCGGCTGCCAGCAACTTTCTTGAGATTCAACGCTTCCAACGCTGCGTTTGCATTAGGAATCACTTTTAAAGCACCTTGAGACCCCGATGTCTAAAAATTATTCAAGCTGAATGCCCCGCCCAATGCCACTTCAGTTTCGCGACTCGATGAGCGATGTCGGTAACGATTTTTCTTTTCCTTTTATCCTACGATTTTTCTTATTTCTGACTTGATCCCACAGAGCTCCGAACATACTCCGAGCAAAGCTCTCTCCATCGCCCGCTTAGTGATAGCTAACGAGACTTCTTCTAAGGGCCCATAGTCAGCGACCGCGTTTCGGATCCATAAGCATCAATGGCAACACGCACTGTTCGCAGACTTTCGTCTTCAGCCACTGAGGGCGAGACATCTTGGACGAGAAGACTTCTCGAAGCTTCCCGTTTATCGTCGTAACCCGTCATTCAAGCGCATATATTATAATTTAAATGCGTTGTATCTAGTATCACTAGGCTGTAGGCAGCGCTTCGGCCTTGGCTGCGCCGAGCACGCTGCGCCCGCGTACGTTCCCCGCGCATTCCGCACCGTCTCGTAAACGACTGTTTGTATGTTTTGTTTAATATTCTGTTTTTGACTAAAAGAAGATATTCCCAAATGATTTTCTTTATTTCCACATACTTACCACAAGTATTTGGGATACATATTGCGTAATTCCAAATATGACGTACACCAACTCATCGTACAAGGACAAATAAAAGGCAAATGGTTGCCTGGTAGAAGGAGATTATCCGCGTTTAAAAATCTTCGACAGTGGTTTAAGAGGAGCTCGAGATCACTATTCGGGACAATAGTTAATAATGCCTTAATGGTTGCTACGTGATGGCACTAGAAGAAGATTTCCACATATAATTATTATGTATTAAGATCGTTATGTACCACAAAGATTGTACATAATTAAAAAAATAAGAAATTCTATAATTGCGGCTATTTTTAACCCCCGACGCAAAAACGACGGGGTGTTATAAGTTTGACGTGTCTCTGTGTGTGTGTGTGTGTGTGTGTGTCTGTCTGTCTGTTCCCCTGTGGCGCTCAAACGGGTGGACCGATTTGAATGCGGTTTTTTTTGTTTGAAAGGTGAATTAGTCGAGAGTGTTGTTAGCTATGTTTGATGAAAATCGGTCCAAGATGGCCGCCGCTACAAAATGGCGGATTACATATTTTTTCACAACTCCCTTAATATGGGTATCAAATGAAAGGGCTTAACTAATAGCTTTGCAAATTTAATTGCACTATTGCAAATCCAAGATGGCCGCTGCCACAAAATGGCGAGTGTCGGGGGTTTTTTAAATTTCTAATTTATTCTTGTTAATTGAGGGAAATTCTGTATCTATTCCCCTCGATTTATTCACGAGCTTTACTGGCGAAGTGTATAGAAGCATAATAATACGTCTTTCTAAAGTAATAAAAGAAAAAGAAAAATCAGCCAAGTGCGAGTCGGGCCTCGCTCTTTCAGGGTTCCGTACATAATTATGAACAATATAATATTTTGGGTCTAAGAAATATTTAATTTCCGAGCTAGACATCGCAACAAACCGTGAAAGAAAAACCCAAAAAAATGTTCGTTTATTTTGGTCACAGCTTATAAACTATTTAATAAATCGTTGTTTTCAGTATTTGTTGTTTAAATAGAGCATATAGTACATAATATACTGAAATATCATATTCCCAACTAGTTTAGTTTTTGAGATAGCCCCCGTCACAAAAATGGTCTAAAACTGACAACTTTGATGGCCTCCCATTCCCTTATTTTTTAAGATAAAAATTAAAAAAATATATATTTGTACTCTACTTAATGAGCTCTAAACAATGATACCCCACAAGCTAGGGTAAAGAAAAATTTTTTTTTCCGGCTCCTTTTTCATGTATGGGAGCCCCCCTGAAAAATAATTTAATTCAATTTCCAATTCAATATTTGATTTTGGGTTAACGTTTTACACTAAATACCAAAATTTCAGGTTTGTAACTCATTTCGTCTGCGAGCTAGAGACCTGTGACCGGCGGACAGACGGACAGACAGACAGACAGACAGACAGACAGACAGACAGACAGACAGACAGACAGCCGAGTGACATTAATAGGGCTCCGTTTTTTACCCTTCGGGTACGGAACCCTAAAAACAGCCAAGTCATAGAAATGAAGACACGACTTCCTTTGAGTTAGATTTTTCGTAGATATATACACGAGTAGGTATAAGTATTTCAATCTCAATCGATTGATGCGATTGATTGATACCTATTTCCTGCTCGGGATAATGAAAGAAACGATGATCTACATACATTAGTTGTGATTATCAAATAGGTTATTGTTGGTATTATTTCCAAAACGTACCTAAACTTACCTATTATTTTTGTGTCTCTATAACAAATCGTTCCGATAGTAGGTAGGTAGGTACTATTGGATTTGAAAACGCAACAAGGACACGTTTTCTGCCTAGGATATAAATAAGTTCAAAATCACATATGCAAGTATCAATGAAGATCTAGATCAATAAAATTAGCCGCGCAGAATAAAATAAATTCGCATAGATCACGGACGATTCACGAACCTTGAACTATTCACTAATTAGACAATCCAATTGTGACATATTCAGTCGGACACACCTAGTAGAGGTTTTCTGAATAAATGTATAAAGCTGGGTACTAATTTAATATTTAAATTTGACACATTTTTAAATGCTTAATTAATTTATGTTACCGCGCATCAGATCAGGCGAAATAGTTGAAATATTTTCGGTAAGTTATCACGCGAAAATATTCATTCATAATTATTATTAGTGAGAAATTGTTAATTAAACATTATCTAAGCCTTAGATAGTTGACGCGTAACTATGTACTTAGCTACCTAACTTGTTCACCTTTGACAGTTTTCAGAGGTCACGGTGAGCTTATAATATTATCACAGATAGAGGCAATTTTGCTTAATTGAATAGAAATCAGAATTATAGTCTGTTCGTTTTCTTACGGTCGCCTTTTGTGTCTAGCCGCCTCCGCCGCGCGGTGTTTTGCCAAAGACACCGCCGTGACTTCAAAGCATGCCGCGAGGGGTGTACAGGCACAAGGGGTTTTGGCGTTTTATACCTACTCATATTTTTTCATTAAAATTCTCTTTAATTTATATATTTTTTTATATTCGTATTTTATTACAATATAACCAGAAACATAAAATATAATATTCTCATGAACACGGGTCTTCTCTCAAAATGAGAAGGATTTTAACCATAGTCTACCACGCTGGCCAAGTGCGGATTGTCAGACTATTCGGAGATTCTGTTAGAATAGAAAATAAATTACAAACAGAAAAAAAGTAATAAAAATAAATGCAGAGTACTAAGAGCACCTGCGCCTGTACTGACACTAAGTTACCGAACGAACTTATACCTGTATTGTGAATACAATTCTCAAAAGATAAACGTTAACTCTTAGAAATCTCTCTCTAATCTTTATTTTCGCAGTTTTTTCTGTGTAAAGTTAAAATACGTAGGAAGAACTTTTAAGGAATATTTCTATCATTTTTCAATTTTTATTATAATATTTTATATGCTAGACTCCAAAAAGACGCATTCCAATCCTAATTTAAGGTGCGTGCTCCACCCATTTTTTTTACAAATTATACGTATGTTGTAGAGAATGACATAATATGCAGGTTTGGTGATTTATTTTATACTGAAGAATTCTTCTTCCTTAAAACATTACTTCAGCTGGATTTCTTTTCCGGGTATAATACCTTATCCATAGTAGGTATGCGTCAAAAATAACATCGATGAATATCTATCCTTCACCTAATTATTTTTAATAACCGCGACTCATACCGACACGCAAGCCTACGTACATTGCTCCGCGTGAATTGACTTAAAAAAGTCAGTATGTTAACCACGAGTACAGTTTTACGTTGACAGAATACGATATTATTATTATTTATGAGTTTATGAAAAACATTTCTGCCTGTCTCGTTGGTCTAGTGGTTAGCATATTAGACTGCAGGTCATGAGGTCCCGGGTTCGATTTTGGGGCCGGGATAAATAATTGTTAGGTATTGGGTTTTTCTGTCAAGAAATTCTCAGTGCTAGCCCGGAGTTGGTAGTTGGACGTGTTCCACCCCCGTGCCTCGGAGAGTACGTTAAGCAGTCGGTCTCGGTTATTATCACTATCATGTAGTACAGTGTAGACAATAGTTTTAAAGCCCGCCAACCCGCATTGGAGCAGCGTATCGAGTAATAAGCCTATGCCTAGCAGTGGGACGTAAAAAGGCTGTAGTGATGGTGGTGGTGGTGGTGGAAAAACATTTCATGAGGAGCCAATTTGGGAGAAAAACTTATGGAGATGATGATAAAATTGAAAAAATTGTAGCTTAAAGTTAGATTTATTTAGACGTGTAGATAGAACGGCACCATTCACGTACTCCTTGCGCGTACAATTCACAGAATGGAAAAGGATAATTTCAGTGTTGCAACATTGGAAGCGAGATCTACTACTTACCAATTAAATTGCTTTAAATAGTGAGCGGAAAATCAGTAACCTGATGGGGAGAAACTCTGATACAGAGTTGTTATGATACATATTTTATACGATACCTGTTATTCAATTTTGACGCCACTACGAGGTGGAGTAAAAGTTATAAATTATCATAATATGTTACGTGATTAAGCATTTTGAAATGTTAATTTTTTTTATGTCGTTAGATAATTTATTCTTACATTTGCATTAAAATTATTGCTTCATTTTTATTGTTAAAACAAATTTTTAGTAAATATATACACTTAAAGTGAATTAAGTACTTTTATTTTATTCCTGCAATCAAATCAGGTTTGATCGTTATAGATCAGTTCTCACGCAGTTTTTCTTGTGATTTCCGACAGCCGCAAATTTCCTATGAAACAGGTCTTAGATAAATCAATTAGTAAAGGCAATAAATAGTTTTTACCATTTTTAGATGCGTATACTTTCTCCCGTCGGAGTTCCCCATTTTTAACTGAACATGCATAAAAAATCCGAAAGTGTTATTTTAGGCACAAAACTCACTATCACAACATCGCGTCACCAATTAAAAAAAATATATAATTGACACTGGCAACTAGATTTACGAAAAAAAAATGTTGCGGGGAATTTTTGACGTTTGACTCTATTTGCGGGAAACGTCGTTTCGATCGGACTTCGCGCCACAGACTGGCAAGATGGCGGATTTTTTTGACGGTTCACACAAGCCGATTCACTTTCTACGACCTTACGTTATGTGTCTCGTAATTAAGCATAGATTTACGTAACCCGCCGATGACTATGTTGGTTTTATTGATTTCCTCGAAATGTCAATTCGTTTCGGAATTTACCCCTTAATATAAACTCATATCTCTGATGAAAAAGAATAGGTATCCTGGAAAAATCCTCAGTTAGGTACATACAAAAAAAAACTTGCTGATATTTGATGACTACCTTTCACATATCAGCTCTGACTGTAAGTTACAAGAGAATACCTACAACATCTTGAGTTACATGTTAAAAAATGTGACACCAAAGTTGCTGACACTTGCTGAAACCTCTATCTGCCGTAAAAAGATGCCAATTACGGCGTTTACTTCTTTAGTAGGTAAATGATAAATACATCAACACACGTTTCTTATCATATCAGCTTACTATTAACGAAGAGATTTCTACCAGGAGCCCTCGCTACTTTATCCCGAGAAATCAGATAGTATCCACGGGATAAAAAACCTAAGACCACTTGGATAAAGTCACGGATATCAGATATATCACTAGTTTTATACATATTTTAGTAATAAATAGTAGGTATTTAGAGCAAACAAAAGAGTCGCGTCTTCGTTAACCTTGGGCCGAGTGCGCGTTGAAATCTTTTGTATGGAGCTTTGCAATTCGCTGTTCCACTTCACATACAATTACTAGTTTTATTATAATTCAAAGTTTTAATTTTGCGATAATAATACGAAACTGTTTTCACGATAGAAATGTAACTGTTTTTTGTACGATAGAAATGTAACAATTGAAATTATAGAAGATTCTAAAAATACAACTATAAGTATATATACTTAGTTAGTATTTGGCGTTATTGCCAAATTAATATTCTTTTAGTTTCATTTTATGACAAAAATATTGCAAACTATTGGAAGATTCGTTACAAGCAAAAGGACCGAAAACTTTAAAAGAGTGAAAGAGTCTTAATAATTAATTTGGTTGAATAATTTTAAATAAATTAGTCATAATTATTATTATTAAAAATTTAACTTTCTATAATGAAAAAGTGAATACTAATAATATTAAGAATGCGAAAGTGTGTTTGTTTGACACTTTGTTGGTTTGTTCTTCAATTACGTCGCATCGAGTATAAACAAGGGTATAGTTGACGATCTGGAGAGTGACATAGGACACTTTTTATCCCCAAAAAAACAAAGGGTTCCGCGGGATTTTTAAGAATTTATTTATTTATTATAAAAAAAATGCGAGGCAGTCTGTGGGGACTAATAGAAGTGAAAACTGGATTAAAGTTTAAAGCCGATAGAAGTGACCAAAGATTAAAGTTTCAACAGCATAGATATAGCTCATGAGAAGCGTTTGGTGACGATGAAGCGAGTTCCACGATTTTTGTTCACCCAAAAAGTGCTCAACGCGACAAAAGTTTTCACTTCAACAATTCGAGATTAACGGCCTGTTCCACCACCTTCTGATAAGTGTCAGATAGCCTAAACGTAAGTTTTGTCACTTTCTTACTTATGTCAAGTGACAAAGACAAAACATGTGAATAAGCTATCTAACACTTATTAGAAGGTTGTGAAACAGGCACTAATTCTGTCTGTCTACTTGTTACTTTATCACGTCTGAATCACTGAGCCAAACAACTTTGGCTAGGAAGTTTGTGTCTGGAGGAAGGACATAGGATAAGAGATAGCCTGCATCCCGAGAAAGAACACAAGATACTTGCATCCCGCAAAAAAATCCCCGAGAATGAAGTCGCGAACATCAGCTTGTATCTAATAAATAATTTTAGAACAACTTTACGTTACAATCAAAATTACTTTTATAATTACCATATTCATACTTGAGTACAAAATACGCATATAAAATCAAATGTCAACAAGTTAATCCCCGCAACTTGGTTTGTGGTATCAATATTACGTACTAGCCGACCCCTGCGACTTCGTCCGCCTGGATATAGGTTTTATATAGGATCGGATTGGATCCCATAATCCTTTTTTGAACCTAAACTAAATGTAGCCTAAGTTACTCCTTATAACATCACCTATCTGCCATTGAAAGTTCCATCAAAATTGATCCAGCCGTTTCGGTAATTAGCTGGAACAAATAGACAGATCGACAAACATAAATTTAAACGCACACCAGTTTAAAATAAGCCGTACGTTCAAAGATCCGGGTCCCAAGTTATTTGAACCCAATAAATGTCTGTCATTTCTGAACTAATAAACCTATGACCTTGAAATATTTACGGGACAATACTTAAAGTACTACCTTTCTAACAAAAAAAGAATGAGTTAAATCGAACTACGCGTTAATGAATTACAGCTAAATACATGTTTTAACTTTCTTCCCCTCTCCCTAGGGAACCGTGCTGAATTTCGGGATAAAAAGTATCCTATAACCTACCTCGGAGTATAAACTCAAATCGTACCAAGTTTTATTCGAATCCATTCAGTAGTTTCGGCGTGATGCGCGGCCAAGATACAGACAGACAGACAGACAGACAGACAGACAGACAGACAGACAGACAGACAGACAAAAATGAAAAAAATTGCAGTTTTGGCTTCAGTATCGATTATAGAGTGCCCTCCAATAAAAATTTTCAAAATAACTTCAATGTACAGAATTGGATCTGTTACAGTTTTATTATATTATAGATTAAGTAGGTACTAATATTTACTACGTATATTAAGTAGTATAGGTACGTCCACGTGGACTTTTTGCTACCACATTTTCATTTAAGTTGTTAATATACCAATATTAAACTCAAAACTTACTTAATCAAAACTTCAAAGTAAATTGTTCTAGATTTTCACCAGACACCTAAACTAGGTGTACCTAGATAGTAAAAAACGAGACATATCAAAGCAACTCTAACCTGCTCGCCACACCTTTCAAGTTAAGGAATTTAGGTTCATACACGTATTGCTCACTTACTTAGATTGGAATAACGTTTGAAAACTAGTTTTTATGTACAACTTTTCCTGTCTCTTTTTTTAGATATTAGCTCATGCGCTCTCGAGAGAGTCTTCCGCGTAAGAATCTAAACGTTTTTTTTTTCTAGTAAACCCCCCACGTATAAAGGGGATGTTATGAATCATTTTTTTGCAATCGTGCATTGTAGAGTCTACATCTGTATGGGTTTGCTGAGCTTGCACACCTCGAAAACGCTACTATAAATCAAATATCGAAAATCTATGTCAGAGCAAAATGGACCCAAAGCCTCTTATTTTAAAATCGTAATTAAGTACCTCGAATATTTATTTTCCAAAGTTTCCACTTGGGGCGCTGACTGTGGACGAATGGCTGGATGTATGGACGAACTTAAATAAATAAGGCAGTTTAGGTCCATTTCACTTTGAATTGAGTTTTGATGCTCGAGTTTCAACCATCGTTGCCACAATGTACAAAGTCGGCATAACAACAGACAACATAGGTACTATTTTCTATAGGTATATTATAACTTTTGTATTTATATCCTCTTTTACGGTATTAAAATAATATTCTTTGTAGAAAAATGATAACTATTAACATTACCACACATTACATTCATTTGTTCACATTACATTCATTCATTTGTCGATTCGTAAGCACTTGTAAAGGTCCCAAAAATGTGTCCGCTTGTAGTAAATAACGCCTTAGGATGTTCAAAATAGTAGTTCTGATAGGTACCTACCTACCTACTACATGAAATCTTTCTTAACAGAAAAATGGCCTAAGTAGGTAGGTACATTTTTTTTTTTGCTGAGAACGTACTTACTTATTTGTACGTAAAAATGTTATATATACTTTAAGTAGCTACTTACCTATCTACCTTGCTGCCAAAACTTGTAACTTATTTTTAATGGACTTGTTATTGTAAAATTGGCATCGAAAAAACTGGTCGATAACTATAGTCAAACTTTTAATTATCTGCAGTAATCTGACGTTTCCTAATGTCATTTCGTAAAATAATGTTGCCAACCCCATTTCTATAGTGATGTGATACGTTCAATTCATTCAATTTCATTCACAAAAGTTTCGTTCAAAGTTACTCTTTCATTATCATCATAATTTTATTTATCTATTAAGTAAATCGATGGCTCCTACGTATAAAAGCCAAATTAACAATTTTGTCATCTTGACTTTTTGTGGCAAACGCATCCTATTGGTACAATTAATTATATGAGCTTTAATTGAAAAAAAAAGTAAGAAGTACTATTTCTATTGCAATAACAGCCTATGTGTGTTGACGATATCTGTCATAGTTAACATGCTAAGTTGCTACTGCCCTTTTATTACAAAAAAAAAATATATTTTTAAAAGAATACCTACTAGTTATTCAGAAAAAAATATATTTAACATTATAATAACATATTTACATATTTTTGGAATCTACTTATAATTTTCTAGATGATTTTGACCTCCCTGGCGCAGTGGTTTTGGTCTTTTTTTTATTAATTTTTTTAATTTATTTTATTTACAATACATAATATTAATATTTTTACATTGATTACTTCGTGCTCGTAAGCGCTTATAAGTGGGAGGTCCCGGGTTCGATTCCCGGCAGGGGCAAGTTGGGATTTTATAATTTCTAAATTGTCTTTGGTCCTGTCTGGTGGCAGGCTTTAACCGTGGGCCGTGGCTGGTTAGCACCCGACCGGCAAAGCTGTGCCGGCCGGCCGCCAAACGATTTAGCGTTCCGGTACGATGCCGTGTAAAAACCGATCAGGGGTATGCATACCTCTCTCAAGTTTGCCCGCTTCCGTCTTCGACAGCATCATCACTTACCATCAGGTGAGATTGCAGTCAAGGGCTAACTTGTAGTTGAATAAAAAAAATAGATAATGATTATGAACTTAATCTGATTTTTAATTATTTTTTTTCAACTTTAGTCTTTAATGCGGGACCATGGTCATCACATCATTTTTTCTTAAATTTTACTAGCCTATGTCACCTAGAATAAGCTAAAGATTCTAACGATACTTACCTTATTCATCAAAATCGGTTCCGGCATATATAGAAGTTATGGTACAACATACAAACATATGTACATGAACCCTGAAAACAATATACTCCTTTTTTTCAGGCAGTCCTTTAAAAAGGTTCTTTATGTCGATTCTTTTAAACACCGATGACCGAGGTTACGCTTTTTCAGGCTGCTGTTGACGCTGTTGACACTGACGCTCGGCGAATATTATTTTGTCGCCATTTTTCTCGTTTGTCATTCGACATTTTCATTTTTCACTGTCCATTTTCATTTCTACGTTCTGAGTGTGACTATTTCCATTTTGCCTACTGCGCGTTATATTTGTTACCAATTGTTAAGTTTTTGTAACGTTGTGTTTGGTTTTCATTATTTTTGTAAAATTTGCCATTTGGTTTTGTAAAGCACAATAAAATAAAAAAATGAATGCTCAGCCAAGTACATCGCATGCTGAGGATACATTTTTACCTTCTATTAAAAAAAAACCGCGTAAGAATTTAAGTGAAAATGAGAAACATTGAAATATACACACAAAATTTCATCCAAATCAGTCCAGCCCTTTAGGAAAAAGTACAGAAGAATTATATCGGCACGGGTGAGAGAGTTCCGTATCGACAGGATGAACATTCAATGTTTGACAGTTACGAAACCCATGAACATTTTGTATGGGAAAATGTTTTTTCTTTTATTTTTTCGTCAATTTTCCAATATTTTTAACAGTTATTCTGCTATTAGGGACGAAGACAAATACAACAAATCAAAAACCATGAAAATCGGTCCAACCGTTCTCGAGTTATAAGTGTTCGAACAAACGAGACTTTGTTTTATATATTAAAGATATACGTATTTATATATATACTGTATATATAAATATATATATGTAACTTTTGTACATAAAATATAATAATTACTTAAAATAAAAACTTTAATTTGAATAAAATAATTGAATGATTCAAATCAATCACCTGTACCCCATCCCTATTTAATTTTCGTTAAAAAGTGACAACCCACGAAACTTCACATTACTGCATACAATTAAAAGTCGAAGTATAGATGTACCTATTACTTATATTAATTGGAGTTATTTTTTCTAATGCTTCTTAATGCGTGATTAGTGAATCTACTATACTCGGACTTTTAATTCGATGCAGTAAACTGACGTTTCAGGGGTTGGTAATTTTTGACGAAAAATAAATAGTAAATATAGGTAATAAATAAAAATAAAATAAAAAGCCTTTTATTTCTTACATTTAACAGAATTTTTAGTATCTTTACAATGTTTTGTTACTTGGTTAGTTACACTTATAATTTAGTTATTAGTATTGTTAGGTAATTAATATAATATATATATTTTTTTTAATGTAAGAACCCCAGGTTGGGTAAAGGCCTCCTCCAAAGATGTCCATTTATCTCGGTCCTGTGCTGTTTGGTTCCATTTCGGGCCAGCTGTTCTTAAGATGTCATCTTCCCATCTTGCCAGTGGTCTCCCCCTGCTCCTTTTACCATGAGGACCTCTCCATAGAGTTACTTTTAAGGTCCATCTCTGATCTTTAAGTCTAGCCACGTGGCCTGCCCATTTCCATTTTAATTTTTGCGCATGGTTTAAGGCGTCAGTGGCTTTTGTTATTGATCTTATTTTTGTGTGTCTTATTTTGTCTAATTTTTTTATCTTAAGCATGCTGCGTTCAAGTCCTCGCTGGCAGGTGGTGATTTTGTGTTTTACTCTGGTCGTATATTTCCAAGTCTGACATCCATATGTCAACACCGGTATAAGGCTAGTGTTCATAATCCTAGTTTTTATATATGTAGGCATGTTACTTTTGAAGATTTCTTTTAGACTCCAGTATTTATTCCATGTTTGCTGTATTCTCCTTTCTACTTCAATTTCATTGTTTTTTCTGCCAAAACTAATTGTCTTTCCTAAGTAGATGTATTTTTCTGCATATTCTAGTGGATTTCCATTTACTATAATTGGTATTTTACTCCTGTTCGTCATTGTCATAGTCTTAGATAGATTAATTTCCAGTCCCACTTTTGTACTAGCTTGCTGTAAAGATTCGATCATGAGCTGCAGCTGCGAACTTGTCTCTGATAATATGACTATGTCATCTGCGAATCTCAAGTGGCTTAAGAAGGAGCCTTGTATATACAGACCCATTTTTTTCCAGTCTAGTTTGCTGACGATGGTTTCAAGAATGGCTATAAATATTTTAGGCGATAGAGGATCTCCTTGCCTTACCCCTCTCTCTATGGGGAAGCTTGGGCCTAGAGTTTCCATCTTTATTCGACCCGTGTTATTATTATATATGCTTCTGATGACCTCTATATACACTTCGCTAACTCCTTGTTCCTTCAAGCTGTCCCATATACTTACGTGCGTTACTGTGTCGAAGGCTTTTTGGTAATCGATAAAAGCTAGATAAAGGGGTCTTTGATGTTCTTGATACTTTTCTATAATCAATTCCAGGGTGTGTATGTGGTCGACTGTGGAGAAACCCTTTCTGAAACCGGCTTGTTCCACTGGCTGTCTGGCTTCTATTTCAGGACTAATTCTTGTATTTATAATAGTGGAAAACAGCTTATAGAGTGCTGGTAGCAGACTTATTGGTCTATAGTTGCCTATCTCTTTTGGGTCTCCTTTCTTATATATTAGAATGATATTGGATTCTGACCATTGTGATGGTGTTTCAGACTTTTGTAGTATCAGATTGAATAATTCGGCTAGAGGTTTGGCCAGTATTGTATATGCTATCTTTAATGCTTCATTCGTGATGTTATCCGATCCGGGAGATTTTTCTAGTTTTGTTCTCTTTATTGCTTCTATGATTTCTGATTCTTCTATTGGATTAATGTTCTCTGCGATATTCTGTTTTAGAATGTTGCTTTTTGTTATGGCTGATTTTGTCTCATCACTATATAGTTTTGTATAAAAGTCAGTTGCTGTGGTAATAATATCAGTTCGTTTGTTCAGGTTTTGGTCTAGTTTCTTCAATCCTTCGATCCAAGTTTTATTTGTTCTAAGTTCTTTGTAGGCCTTCTTTGTGCTTCCTGTTAGATATAGATGTCTTTCAATGATGCCTTGTCTGTATTTTACATAGTCATTCCTTATATATTTATTTACTAATTTATATAGTGCGCTTAGCTCATTTTTCATAGAACGCGATTTGTTTTTTGTTTTTTGTAGTTCTTGCCTTCTTTGTAACAAAGATATTGTACGATTTGATAGTATTTTATGGTGTTTATTTACATCTGTTTTAACACGAGCTTTTTTCAAACTATTTGTGATAGCGTTAGTAGTATGTATGGCCGGTTCAACAGCACAGCCCCACACGTTTTCCACTGGTGTATTCTTATATAAAAAAACTAAATTCCGACAGTTTTCACCCCAAGCCGATTGAACAGCAATTTGATCAGATTGTTCATAAAAAAGTGCGCTCGCGGGGACTACCTGCCGGTATGCGGTCCATGACAAAAGCGCATCCGCGCCAGGTACCCGAGGCAGGCAACCCCTCCGTACGCAGGTAGCAGACCCTTCGGCAACTATGGACTCTTGCTTTGCTATGGTTTCCATTATTATCCGACTTCATATAAAAGTGTATTACGAGCTATGAGTTTATCATGTTATTTCATGATAATTATAATGAATGAAAAAATAGAATTTTATATTTACTTATTTATAGATTTAAATATGATTAATAGCTAATGTATGTTATACAAGCAATGCGAACAATTTCAATTTCAACTAACCTAACCTTTATAGTTCTTATTATTCACTATTTAATTAATTACAAAGAAAATATACTCGAACTTAAATGTTGAGGAATTGAACCCAAGACACACTCTATTATAAGACCGCCTATTGACGGTGGTCAGTTTGTCAATAAATTCATTTCACAAGTATAAATTGAAAATTTAAAAACCCCTGACATTCACCATCTTGGATTTGCATACTGCTATTCTACTAGTCAAGCCCTTTCATTTGATACCCATACTCTTGAAACGCGGCTGAAAAACATGTCTCCCTCTCTTGCGGCTGTCGGACCGGTTCGACAAGACTATGTTATCCTAGTTTAGACCTTATAGTTAAAATTATTAAGAGAGTTGTGAAAAATATGTAATCTGCCATTTTGTAGCGGCGGCCATCTTGGATCGATTTTCATCCCATACTCTTGAAACGCGGCTGTCGAGCCGGCTCGACAAAAACATGTCTCCCTCTCTTGCGGCTGTCGGACCGGCTCGACAAGACTATGTTATCCTAGTTTAGACCTTATAGTTAAAATTATTAAGAGAGTTGTGAAAAATATGTAATCTGTCATTTTGTAGCGGTGGCCATCTTGGATCGATTTTCATCAAACATAGCTAACAATACTTTTAATTAATTCACCTTTCAAACAAAAAAAAACCGCATTCAAATCGGTTCACCCGTTTGAGCGCTACGGGGGAACAGACACACACACACACACACACATTATTTGTCCGACCTGGGAATCGAATCTGGGACCTCGCGATCTGCAGTCGAATATGTTAATCACAAGACCAACGAGACAATTACATCATAACTTACTTGTACGTTTCAAAGAATTTACCCTAATAATAGAATAATTTATAGCTCTATGCACGAATCTACCTGTTCGATTTTTTTGTCCATTAGATTTATGCATTTTACGATCTCACCAACCCCTTGACACGCACAAACTTGTCTGATTTTTTATTACTCTTTTATATTTTATCATCCCATTATCTTCGGGGAGGTATGTAGACAGGAAAAAATATTGCACGCAGGTGCAAAACAGGTGTTCAAGCATGTTGCTGCACGTCTAAGAGCATGTGTATAAGAACGATACATTTCAATTTTTCTAACACAAGTTTACTCAGTGCGACATCGTTAGGATCTCAGTCTAAAATAAGTCTTAAATATTACTTAGCTGTCAGTAGTAGAGTAGTAGAGTCAGTGTGTTGTGAACCTACATATTTATTATGGCGGTAAGTGTGTAATTGCACCAATTATTTAAATAATGATAGCTTATAATATTTTTTAGTGACAAAACCCAGGGACATACCTAAATTGCTCTAAAAGCCAACAGTTCAAATAATCATTTATAAGGTTTGACCATATTGTGACATGGTGATAATAAACCCTCGTATTTTTAGTTTTAAGTTTTCGTGAGTAATTATCACCATTATATCATGTTCTTAAATTGACGTTCAAAAAGTGTACAGTGTACCAATTTTGAATAAAGTTTATTTGTCTTGACTTTGTAACTAACATCTTGATTCGTTAGTAATGGGACTTTTATAAATTGTAACAAGTACTTTATAAATTGAAGTTAATTTAATTAGTTTATGTAATTTTATTTGTTGAAATATCATCTTTTTATTTCAGGACTCGCAGAATGATGAATTCACCTATAAACATTACTACTATCCACTCAATGTGTCAGACGATCAATATGCGAGTGATTGTGCGTCAAATAATAAAAAGACTGCTTCAAAAAAGAACAAAATGATGGAGCAAAACAATATAGATGTATTTTTTGAACAACCAAAAAAAAAGAAGAGAACTACTATTTCTTCAACGGTAGCGCAAGCGACTGAAGGAGGTCTATCGTATATCTCATCCAATGATGGTGATGGTGTCAGTGCAACTCATCTCATCAAAATAGATGTCTATGACATGAAGAATCTGAAAGGGGTTTCACCTCTTGAGTACTGGAAACATGCAGATTTACGATTAAAGTACTACGCGAATTCAGACGCTGATAAATTTTATCACGCCACTCGAGATATTATTTACAACATAACAAAGCAGATCGCAGGAAGAAATGATTGTAAAAAATATTTTATCGACAGAGATGTCAAACAATAAAAATACCTATAAATTATTCCATCGTAAAAAATATAACTATTTAAAAGATGTTTAGACGGATTCCTAATGATGGGCGTATACACATGTGTTTTTAATAAATTCCTAAACCGAGTCCCCCACTCTTCATCGACGGAACAAAGTATAAAAGTGTTTTGCCCTGAGAGACGAACTTCATATTCTATTTCACTACGTCAAAACCATACAATGTCGTCTCAATTGTGTGAACTGAACGAGACCATTTATGATGAAGAAATGGTTTCACTATGTGAAGAAGTGGAAGAGGAAAATACGCTCAATTTTGAGGATATCGAGATCGAGTTGTGTGAAGACATACAAGATGAAAATCATTATTCCAGTCCAAGACCAAGTCTCTACAGCCCGGTTGAATTCATTGAGAGGGAAGATGCTCTATTTGGAATACGAATACCAGCAACAGACTATGAAGACTCTGAGCAAGATTCACTCCATTCGTTCTCACAAGATGAAAATCATTATTCCAGTCCAAGTCCAAGTCTCTACAGCCCGTTCTCATCACAGTGTACACTTAAGTTATCGTTACTTTAAGATTTATTTTAAAAAAATGGTATGTAAATAAAACTATAGTTATTCAAAACAATATTTTTTTTATTTCATTACCTTATAAATAAAGTCATAAACATATATTGTACAAGTTGATCATTATACAAAGTATTATCAGAAAATATATTAAGAAATTGTGACATTGAGATGTTGTTATATTTAAAATATATATAAACTAAACAATACATTCCGCAAAATGGGCTGAAATAGTTCTGAAGTACTTTATTATTATGACTCCACTTCTTACAATTGTTTTTCAAAAACATTTCATGATAATCCATTGGTTTTCGACCAAACGAGTCAAAATATTCACCAACACCATTAGTATCCACGTATATTGCTACCCAGTGAGATCCAGGTTTTGTATCAGGATCTAAATTAGAAATTAAATAAGCCGGTGGTGTTAAATAGATCGGTATCTTATTTGCTGCAAAAACATTGAAGTGAATATTTGGATCGATTATGTTTAAATATTTCCCAATCTCAGTAGTATCCATTGAAAACTTAAATAGAAATAAATTTAAAAGTAAATAAGATAATCTTCTTGATTGAATGAGTGGTTAACAAATGACTCAAAAATTAAATACCCGCATTTATATTCATTTTTAACTATTGTAGTCTAAACTAACATCTCGATTTTTATTAATTTCAATTACATTGTCAAACTCTGCGTATACAATACAATTAAGAGTTGTTGTTAGAGCTCTTTCAAATCGAACTTCAAATCTTACACTACCCCGTTTTATGAGATTCCAGTGGGAGTTTGAATTAGCAGATAAATCAGGAGTTAAATCAAAAGCAAGCAGACAATATCCATTATTATACTCCTCCTTAGAGACGTCATTTCCATCATTCAAGAAATGAATTCCTGTTCCAGAGAATAAAGTATGATATGCACTCGTGAACATATTATTATCAAAAGAGGGTGTTAATGTTTTTGATGGTATAGATTGGCCATCAACATACAAACCGAACAGGTTAAGTCCGTGATTACCAAAATTAAAAGGGTTTGTATTTAAAGATCCATTAAAGGCCGAATTTCCTACGAAACCAACTATACATCTTTTGGGAATTTGTCCTAAAAATACATTATCAAGCATTTTTCCCTGAATCCCTGATGGAATCGTTAAGACTTTAACTTCAGCACGAGTGACAGGATATTTTGCAGTTGTAGTAGCTAATACTTTCTCATGTGCAATTAATACACTGGGATTGATCCGAACTTTGCGCATTACAAGGCTAGCACTAGATATATGCACTTTGAATTTACTATCTGCTGTTGAACACATAAGATTAAAAGTATCTTTAGAACGTACTAGTTTTAGACGCATTTCGACACCGTTGATTAAAAACTTATCTTGATTAAAAATATCAGCATGTATGTGACCAATCATTTCAATAGTTTGACTTTCCTTTGCTAATTCTTCTCTTTTTGTGTATCCTTGATTTGAAGCATCACATGAATCCATTTTCGAGGCTGTATCTTTATACCAAAGGCCACAAGTAAGATGAGATTTCTTAGCAGCTGCACCATAATTAAGCAAAGTCTCGATGTAAGCTCGATACCCATAAGTGTTGTTTGGAGGTGATACGAGCTTTTGATTTAAATATATGTCAACCTGACTAAAAAGTGAGTGTAGCCAATTGTTAACTGGAGCAACATTAGTCGTCGCCGAAATGCTAGTTGCATCAGCATTCTGAACTTTAGCTTTTATGTGAAGTAGGGTATGAGATAAATCAATGTAATCATCTCCATTTCCAGGTACTAAAAACTCAATGGGACCATCATCAGTCAACGATGAAATGGGGTTGTAATGAATCCATTGTCCTCCCTCAATACTAGTTTGAGTTGATGGTAAAGCAAACAAATCCAACTCAGATTTTACGCATTCACAGGAGTTATGATGTAAAAATGACATTATTTAATTTTAACTTTTATGAAAAATATCTTGAATATTACTCTGTTTAATTTTCTTAGTACCGTTCCGTTTGAGAGTATTCTTAGGAGTGATACGTTTCCTTTTTTGTCGCCTAATTTTATATCCTGATCCTCTCATTATTGAATCAATTTTTTTGTCAGCTTTTTGTTTTAGATTCGAAGTTGCTGTTTTTAAACGTGATCTCATAGATTCATCCATAGGTTGCACATTTAACATATCAGATAATAGACCCACACCAGCATTCAAAGCTTCTTTACCCACAACTTTTGCACCACTTTTCAAAAGTGGAAGAACAGATCTGAATAGTCCACCCAAAAAACTACCAATACCATGACCTCGCTGATAAGGTGCACCTTTATAAATTGCACCAATACCAGTACCAGCTTGATGAGAATAATAATGTAAGTACGGACACGACATTTTAAATACACTTTTTCACTTGATTCTCTTAAAATGTACTTTAATACATGTGGTCCCAAACTGGAATGGTACTTTTCGACCTGTACTCGTTCTTATATCTATTTCTATCACATCGAACTCTCTACGCATGACAGGTACATAATGAGGCGGTGAAAAAATATGCATTTTATTAGCCCCGTATACATAGACTGTTGGATCTAGTGGTGCGATTCTGAGAAGAGGGGCCATAACATCTCCAACAATTTGTGGCTCTATTATATCACAATAAATGAACAACTGAGATGGCAATCCTAATTTTAAATTATAAGGATATGTTCCAGTTTTATTTTGAATTAGGTTTGTATTTGGTTCAAAACCGAGTTGTAAACATAACTTTGTTGACAACTTAAGTACATCAATGAAGGTATTCGTACATAATACCGATACTTGCTTCTTTATTTCATCATAATTAAACATTATTCCAGCATCGGTATTTTTATTTAATTCAGCTACAATATGATCAATGCTATCATAATTCATGACAGGAATACGGTTTCTATAGTGCACTAATGAACTTATATCTTCATCGGGTATTGTAATCCACTTTGATGTATAAATAACATTTTCATACTCTCGAACCGTATACATAGTGCAAGGATATTGAAATTCAACAACTCCAACGTGCCATTCTCCTTCCAAAATAAGTGATTTTGGTAATTTTGTTGAGAACATGGTCGTCGTGTTTTCCGGGAAGTATTCCATTGAACTATTACTAAGTAAAGTTAAATAAAAATTGTCTTCCATCATCCTATCTGATTAAGACTGGATTCTAAAATCCAACTGTTAAACTTATCAGGATAACCTTTCCACTTGACAAGTACTTCTTTTCTGTTACCTGAGTAGCGAGACCGTAGTATTTTATCAATTTTATATTGAGTGGTGGGGCTATATGTAACTTTTTGTAATTCATTCTCATAAAAAGTACCAACAATAGGTTCACTTTGAAGATCTTTAATAGTATATACTACTCTGGACATGTTATTTTTTATACCAGTTATAATAAATATTTCATCACTCCAATTTGTCTCATATCCTTTTTGAAAAATGTGCTTATATTTTGTTATTCTTACATGATCTCCAATCGAAAACTTAGACTGTGGTATAGCACTGATTTTATTATTTATATTTCCATATAAATTATTCCAAACTATCATAATGTTATTAAAATTAACTTCAAACGGACACATTTTTATGCTTGAATGGAAGCTATGATTATAAGAATAGAGTAAATCTTGTAAAATATTAATATAAGTATAGGTATTTTTATGTGTAAAATAACGCCACATTTTAGTTTTTAATGTCCTCTGAAATCTTTCAACTACACTTGCTTTAATATCTGGGTTGTTGGTTGTGTAATAATTTACATTTTTACTTTTAAAGTATTGTCTAACATCTTTTGATACGAATTCGGTACCTTTATCTGATTGTAAGTGGGTGGGAGTTGCATTAGCTTCAGTAAATATGCTTTCAAATGCTTGTTTTATACTTTCAGAATTTTTCTTTTTTAGGGCTCTAGCGAAAGCGTATTTACTAAAAACATCAATAACACAAAGAATATAATTAAAACCTTCATTATATTGAGAATAAGTACGCATATCACTTAAATCTGCTTGCCAAAGTTCATTAAGATTAGACAATATATATTTATTCCGAGGGAATTTTCGATGCACAGGCTTATGTAATGTATAAGTTTCCTGAGCTTGCAACCATTCTTTCACTTGCTTTCTATTCATTTTACCTTTTAATGCTCTTGATAATTTCTCTGCGCTTCCATAACCAGCAGGATTGGACACATCGTAATATATATCTTTGATGTCTAATATGGATTCCATCTTTCCCAAACGTCCTGTTTTTTCCTTAGTTTGTATGATGTTAAAGTTTTTGGACTTTTATCATCAATTGGAGAACTATGTCTTCTGGATTTTGGTGATATATTACTAATATTTTCAGAAGCTTGAGGGTTACCAATACATATTAAGGGAACCCCTATATCTTTTATAGTTTGGATAAATTTTTCCCATCCATTAGGCTTGGGGCGTTTTAATGGTCTCAAGGTATAATTTACTAGATCCACTATATTACTACCATCTACAGCTTCATTATCTACGACTATCAATCCATCCTTTTTCCAACTAATTTTTTCTTTATTGTTTAACAGAGTATTTAACAATATTTCACCTTTTTTTCTATACGTTTTTGGTATAAGTTTGTTTATATAAGTAGGGGTATATAAAATTTCAATCGGTAGCCCAAGTACGTGCTTATCATCATCTGATTCCGCATTAACTGCTGAATCATTGTCTTTCATTTCCTTTTTAAATATACTGTTATTGTCATAGTTTCGATCGTCCTCTACAGTGACTGGTAATTTAATTGGTTTTCTCTCTCCTTCGGTAATATGGAGATATCTTTGTAAAATTTGCGTGTATAACGTCCATTTTTCACGATCATCTAGTTTACTTTTCAGTATTTTTTGCATTTCTTTATCTAATCTTGACAAAGAATCGTCAGATGCAATATTTCTTGATTTTAGTCTTTCAATGACCTCTGGTTCAATAAGAACCATTTTTTTTGCGTGTTCCATTTTTATATTAAATTAAACAACCCATTTAAAACAGCTCCCAAAATAATAGGCAGAAATGCTCCTCCTTTTTGAATGATAATACGTTTTCGTGATTTATTTCCCCCTTTCTTTATTAATTTTCTGAGAATAGTTTTGTGTTTTTTTAACTTAGTCTTCTCACAATCCTTTAAAGGTAGTTTACCATTTAGTATATTGAAAATACACTCGCAAATACAATTGATTTCCTCGTCCTTACACACTTTCAATAAGGCTGTTCGGAATTTTGGTTGAAGTGTGTGTAAAGCCTTTAGTAAATTTTTGTGTGTTTTTACTCGTGCAGACATTGTTTTACAGTGATTCTGAATACATATTTATATTAACTTTGTAGAAAAGAAGCAATTCAATTTTACAGACGATTCTCTTGTCTCTTTATTGGGGGTATTTTCTTTAAATATTTCTTTGATATACTCACAAACACGATTAATTTCTTCTTTCTTAAGAGAGCGAAGTAAAATTTTACGATATTTTGGTTTAAATGTTTGTAATGCACACCTCAACTTTTTCGTGTCTTGCGTAGTACTTCCTTCAACCATTATTTGCTACTGACAAGAATTGAGTCATGCAAACCATATTTAAACCCCTTTTTAGGGATGTATACTACACAATCATTAGAAGTATTATCAATCTTAGTTTTAAAACGACATGAATCATTTGTATTTTGCTTTAAATCAATCATTAAATAACCATGAGGTTCTGTAGTGGCATCTTTATAAGCCTCTTCAACAAACTTTGAATTCTCAGGAAATACTTGACGTGCTAAATGGCGAATTTGTGTTCGGTCTCTGGGATTTTTAAAGTAAATTATGTAACTTGTATTTAGAGAAATATCTCGTTGCCCTTTCCCTTGATGAAAAAGATTTTGTGTGATATAAAATACACTTAAATTTCTGTGGTGACTACCTTTAGTAAAAATATCAACAACACGACCATCTGACTCCCTCATAAGATCATCAATTATGACTAATCGAGGATGTTTTCCATCAAACATACTCATTTCAGGAATTCCTTGAATGTAAGTTACATTTTCTAGATTGTATAGAGGCTGCATTTCATCGTAACACCACAAAATTTGATCAAATCGTGTATTACATATATCATTACAGTGTTTTAAGAAATTTGTCACAAAATGTGATTTACCACATCCACTCGGTCCTGCAACTATAGCAGTAAATGGATGGAGAAAATGATACATGTTCAAAAATACGTGTAGTTTCAGTTGAATTAGATATAGAAATGGGGAATAAAGTAATAAGACATTGATTTAAGTATACATTTATTCATAATTATATCTTAATTTTCTATACAATTTATAACTTAAAGATACATCTATACATTGTAGCACTTACTTAAAAAATAACATCGAGTCTTACCGCAAATCATTAGTAATCGACTTTATTTTGTAATGACCCCAAGCTAAAGTGTTGGTAGAGTTATTAATTAAAAACCGTTTAGTATCTGAATGTGATAATGATATTTTATTATTTTTTTGAGTAAATATTATATGCTTTATCGATCTGAATCTATACATTTCACATAACTCATTTTTTTGTTCAAATAAAACTGTTTTATAATTCTTAATTTTAAAATTTTTGGTAACCGATTTGTTTACGCCTTTTGCTTTAGCAATGAATTTATTTTGTGTATTAAAAGCATACACTTTTGATCTCAAACCAACAAATTCAGTCATAATAGTACCATTATTTTCATCCTTAAAATAACCAATTTTTTTTTTATTTGTCCGAGGAATATCATAACTATTATTAGAGGGGTAATCCGAAGTATCAAAGTATTTATTTAAGTCAGGTTTAATGTCATCATAAAAGTTATCAGTAAAAATGTGATATATGAAACTATCTGTGTCTGTATAAAGCATTTTACAACTTGAGCCATATTTCTTTTTCATATATTTGTAATGGAAATCATACATAAGAGTTTTAGAAATATCTAAAATACAAAATCCTAAGTAAATAGGTTTATTATAAAGTAATTTAGTTTTTCTCAATTGTATAGCAACCAAATTTTCTGAAAATATTGAGACACTATGAAACTCAGGTCTCGCAATAAGTTTTTGAGCACCAACAGATTTTCCCTTATCTTCCCAATGTGTACATAGTTTGACATCTACACGTTTTTCAATGTTCTCCATTGTTTTCCCAAATATTGAATTATTCATTAACTTATAGAAATCCTTTTCAAAATCAGATTGGGCAGATGTACGTAACTGTGTGTTTAAATCAATATATTTTTGTAGCCAAGGACTTTGATTGAATTTTAAAATCCGATGAATTTTTTTTAGTTTTAAACCCATTTCTAGGCACTGTATAAGATTTCTATAATGAATTACATACTTAGTTTTATCGAATAGATTTGGAACTAATTTTAAAGTTTTACTCCCTCCAACAAGTATATTCTCTGGACAAAGAGGAAAATCGGTATGTAAGTCATGTAAAGCTTCGGGATATTCTAAGTCTACTTCTAGAATATAACCCACATCAGAATCAATCGGTATGTTGAAATTAGTCTCACAATTTACCCATTCAAATCCACCTGTAGGAAGGTATTGAGACATAGCCCAACCATATAAATTATTAGCGTCTAAGTATGCGAGATAAGATGATTGAATTTTCTCATTAAAATTTGCCATGTACTTATTATTGGCTTGTGCATAGCGGTTACTGCACTGTGAAACACCACCGCGTATACCTGATTTTACGAATGCAATTTTTTCAAAATCTGTTAATAAATCTAATGTTATTTGTGTGTACTTTAACATTGCATCCCAACTAAGACCTGGTGCTGTATAATAATGAGCAGGATCTAAATCATAAGTTTTAATACAAACGTTTCTAAAATTTTCAAATATATCTGTTAAAAGTAATACATCCGTTTTCAAGTATAAATCAGAGTAATCACTCATATAAAGACATTTAAAATGGTTCCAAACATCTCTAGCATGTTTATAATCTTCATTTGAAATAGTACTGTTTGTAAGTGTACTGAAAAATTGATTCTGTGTTGGAAGTGATGTTAAATTTAAGGAGTCAAATGATGTCATATATTCGTATGGGTATACACCTTTACGTTTTAAATAATAAATATCTTTTTCACTTTGAAAATTTCTTCGCAATTCGATGAAATCTTCATCATTTAAATTATTTGTTAACGATTCTAGACTACTAGATAAAAATTTAAAAGAATCAATAAACCTCAATTCAATTTGTTTGTTCGTGATTTGTGTCTTTTTTGAAAACGAAATATATCGTTCTTTATTTTGGGGTATGACATTTATTGCACCTTCTGAGAAATTCAATGCATGCACAATGAAATGAGCATCGTAGTTACTAAGGTTATGTAAAATTATCGGTATAAATTGAGGAGTTTCTAACTTTTTACTACAACTTTTGTGGCAGACACCTACAAAAACTCCAGTGTATTTATTATATGCTATTTCGCGATCCGATTTTAGTTCTTTTTCACATATATGACATGTAGATATTGCAGATAATTTTTCGTTGTCATTTATCGTTAGAGGCAGTGGATTAACTTCAATTAAATGATCATCATAAATTCGTTTAATATCATCATTTAAGGTCTCCATAAACACTTTGGCACAATCAGTACCTGTATATGTTTTATATATTGATAGACTATCATTAAATGTACATTTGATATAGTATCCAAAGCTATATACTTCATGTTTTTGAAAATTTGTTGTGTATGAGGTAGTTGGATCATTATCACATCCTTGTATAGGATTTAGAAATGCTTCAAAATCTGCGTAAACAACAAAAGGCAATTTGAGCTTTCTCTCATATTTATTAAATGTTAATTTAGCTTTCGTGATATCGGGCATATCAGTTTTAATGTGATTACAATCAAACTTTTGATGTGATTTTAATTTACTCTCCGATTGAAAATATAGTAAGCAACCATCGCAAATAAATGTGGCGTGGTGATGTTTGTTTAATTGTTGACCAACTAGCCTGGAAAGATTTTTTATATAACAATAATGACCATTAGAACCATTATTTATGTATAATAAATTTATGTGTTTATGTTTTCGAGATTTTGTGAAATAGAGAGGACCAATAATCTTCGTAGAATTGCTTTTTGTGTCATGTTCAAGTCCAAAAACATTTATACTAATATTATTTAATGTCTCAAATTTACTGATATCTTTTAATTGTACTGGAAATGAAATATTTGTAAAATCTAAAGAGTTTTGTTTCGTTATATATGAAGTCACTCTGTTTGCATTCACTTTGACTGGATACAAAGCGGAAAGTATAGCCCATTGAAAGCATCTATTGTCATTATTTTTTACATTAATAATAGCAAGTTTATGTTTGATATCTATTGGTAAATCTATATAAGAGTTCCCTTTTAACGGGTTTAATTTATTTATATTTAAATCCACATAATTAATTTTTTTAAGACTCCAACCACTATCTTTCTTTTCAAAATTACAAACTTTACTCGAAGTTTCAGCTAATAAATCCGAATAAATGGTATTAATTTCATCACCTAAACAGAATGTATAGTTACACGTTTGAAAGTCAAATGAATTTTCTAAATTTTTTGATTCTTGAATAAAGTCACCGTTTAAAATGAAGTTAACTTTAATCAAAGTATGCTCTTTTAAAAGCGTATGAAGCAAGTCATGAACAATATTTTTAATGGAATTAAAAAAAGATTCAGGCGTCTCAAATTCTAAATTATTATTGGAAATCCTGTATGTTGCTATCCGTCGACCAAAAGCATTTTCTATTAATTGCACGTTGGTTAAGTTTTGTACCGAACTATTAAGAAGTACATTATTCATATGTTTCTTGCTTTTAAGGTGGTTGGTATAGTACTTTCGACTAATATTTATTTTACAGTAAGGACACTCAACACTATGATATTTTGTAGAACTTACAGATGAGGACGATTCTTCCTGCACTGATTTTGATGTCGTTAATAACCCCGTAGATGTAGAAGGTTCTTGACAACATGGTCGTTTACTCGTAGACTGTGTGACTGCAGTAGCCTCTCTTTTCACTCCGGCTCCAGTTTGCTTTGAACTGAAAAATAAAAATAGAATTATGAAACATATTTTCTATAATACAAACGTTACACTAATCTTTATTTAAATATTTACCATTTGTAGCACACATATTACAATATGCTTTCATAGGAAATACACCGTCAATTTCATCCGAAAGAGGACAAATGGAGATACGATGACCACTACATGGTGTATAAAACGGTTTAATCTCTGGGTCATCTAACATCCATCTAGGTAGTCTTTCAGAAATGTACCACAACCGTATGTATCGGTGCATCTTATTTAACACAAATGATTTAGTAAATACACTTATTTCATCATTGGAAAAAGCTTCCATGATTAATATTTTTCTATCACAACTTCGCTCTGAATGAGTGTAGTTAACAATAAAACCGAGTATTTATACGTAAATAGCCCCTCCCCATCAGCGTTGTGTTTAAACAAGTTTGAACTAGTCAGGGACGAGGGTGTATGGGATGGTGGCCGTTACATCAATAAAAAAATATAATCATGCACCTTATCTTCGGTCAACCGTTTGGGGTATAATAGATTAAAATAAACACTGTTCATGGAGAAAAAAATGATGGATAAAAAATACTCACGAATAAACTTGATCTCGTTCGACTTCCATACATATGTTAACTAACTTAGCGTTCAATTCTGCTTCTTCACAATTTGCCAGCAATTCTTCATCGTCAACAGAGTCGTTAAAGGCACACAGTTGACACAGCATTGTTGTAGATGGCGAGATGGAATATGACTTGAGTGTGTTAGAACAGGACTCTTTTATAATTTGTTTCGGCTGTGTTCACAGGCAAAATAGTAGGGAGAGTACATATTATTTTGAAATATATTTACGTTAAGTGACCTGGGTTACTAATTTTGTTATTTATTTGCAGCAGGCAGCGATGTTATCTTTTAAATAGTTATATTTTTTACGATGGAATAATTTATAGGTATTTTTATTGTTTGACATCTCTGTCGATAAAATATTTTTTACAATCATTTCTTCCTGCGATCTGCTTTGTTATGTTGTAAATAATATCTCGAGTGGCGTGATAAAATTTATCAGCGTCTGAATTCGCGTAGTACTTTAATCGTAAATCTGCATGTTTCCAGTACTCAAGAGGTGAAACCCCTTTCAGATTCTTCATGTCATAGACATCTATTTTGATGAGATGAGTTGCACTGACACCATCACCATCATTGGATGAGATATACGATAGACCTCCTTCAGTCGCTTGCGCTACCGTTGAAGAAATAGTAGTTCTCTTCTTTTTTTTTGGTTGTTCAAAAAATACATCTATATTGTTTTGCTCCATCATTTTGTTCTTTTTTGAAGCAGTCTTTTTATTATTTGACGCACAATCACTCGCATCTTGATCGTCTGACACATTGAGTGGATAGTAGTAATGTTTATAGGTGAATTCATCATTCTGCGAGTCCTGAAATAAAAAGATGATATTTCAACAAATAAAATTACATAAACTAATTAAATTAACTTCAATTTATAAAGTACTTGTTACAATTTATAAAAGTCCCATTACTAACGAATCAAGATGTTAGTTACAAAGTCAAGACAAATAAACTTTATTCAAAATTGGTACACTGTACACTTTTTGAACGTCAATTTAAGAACATGATATAATGGTGATAATTACTCACGAAAACTTAAAACTAAAAATACGAGGGTTTATTATCACCATGTCACAATATGGTCAAACCTTATAAATGATTATTTGAACTGTTGGCTTTTAGAGCAATTTAGGTATGTCCCTGGGTTTTGTCACTAAAAAATATTATAAGCTATCATTATTTAAATAATTGGTGCAATTACACACTTACCGCCATAATAAATATGTAGGTTCACAACACACTGACTCTACTACTCTACTACTGACAGCTAAGTAATATTTAAGACTTATTTTAGACTGAGATCCTAACGATGTCGCACTGAGTAAACTTGTGTTAGAAAAATTGAAATGTATCGTTCTTATACACATGCTCTTAGACGTGCAGCAACATGCTTGAACACCTGTTTTGCACCTGCGTGCAATATTTTTTCCTGTCTACATACCTCCCCGAAGATAATGGGATGATAAAATATAAAAGAGTAATAAAAAATCAGACAAGTTTGTGCGTGTCAAGGGGTTGGTGAGATCGTAAAATGCATAAATCTAATGGACAAAAAAATCGAACAGGTAGATTCGTGCATAGAGCTATAAATTATTCTATTATTAGGGTAAATTCTTTGAAACGTACAAGTAAGTTATGATGTAATTGTCTCGTTGGTCTTGTGATTAACATATTCGACTGCAGATCGCGAGGTCCCAGATTCGATTCCCAGGTCGGACAAATAATGTGTGTGTGTGTGTGTGTGTCTGTTCCCCCGTAGCGCTCAAACGGGTGAACCGATTTGAATGCGGTTTTTTTTTGTTTGAAAGGTGAATTAATTAAAAGTATTGTTAGCTATGTTTGATGAAAATCGATCCAAGATGGCCACCGCTACAAAATGACAGATTACATATTTTTCACAACTCTCTTAATAATTTTAACTATAAGGTCTAAACTAGGATAACATAGTCTTGTCGAGCCGGTCCGACAGCCGCAAGAGAGGGAGACATGTTTTTGTCGAGCCGGCTCGACAGCCGCGTTTCAAGAGTATGGGATGAAAATCGATCCAAGATGGCCGCCGCTACAAAATGGCAGATTACATATTTTTCACAACTCTCTTAATAATTTTAACTATAAGGTCTAAACTAGGATAACATAGTCTTGTCGAACCGGTCCGACAGCCGCAAGAGAGGGAGACATGTTTTTCAGCCGCGTTTCAAGAGTATGGGTATCAAATGAAAGGGCTTGACTAGTAGAATAGCAGTATGCAAATCCAAGATGGTGAATGTCAGGGGTTTTTAAATTTTCAATTTATACTTGTGAAATGAATTTATTGACAAACTGACCACCGTCAATAGGCGGTCTTATAATAGAGTGTGTCTTGGGTTCAATTCCTCAACATTTAAGTTCGAGTATATTTTCTTTGTAATTAATTAAATAGTGAATAATAAGAACTATAAAGGTTAGGTTAGTTGAAATTGAAATTGTTCGCATTGCTTGTATAACATACATTAGCTATTAATCATATTTAAATCTATAAATAAGTAAATATAAAATTCTATTTTTTCATTCATTATAATTATCATGAAATAACATGATAAACTCATAGCTCGTAATACACTTTTATATGAAGTCGGATAATAATGGAAACCATAGCAAAGCAAGAGTCCATAGTTGCCGAAGGGTCTGCTACCTGCGTACGGAGGGGTTGCCTGCCTCGGGTACCTGGCGCGGATGCGCTTTTGTCATGGACCGCATACCGGCAGGTAGTCCCCGCGAGCGCACTTTTTTATGAACAATCTGATCAAATTGCTGTTCAATCGGCTTGGGGTGAAAACTGTCGGAATTTAGTTTTTTTATATAAGAATACACCAGTGGAAAACGTGTGGGGCTGTGCTGTTGAACCGGCCATACATACTACTAATGCGTACGAGCGCTTAGTGCGTACAAAATGAGCGGTTGCATATAAAAATATAAAAAGCGGCTAGCCGCACCGCTACCGCAACCGCTAATGCGTATGAGGGCTTACAACACTCTCGACTAATTCACCTTTCAAACAAAAAAACCGCATTCAAATCGGTTCACCCGTTTGAGCGCTACGGGGGAACAGACAGACACACACAGAGACACGTCAAACTTATAACACCCCGTCGCGTCGTTTTTGCGTCGGAGGTTAAAAAAAGTACTTGTACTACTAAGGCTACTATATTATACTTACCTCTGTCAATTGCGAATTGATATAAATTGACTTAAAATAAGTTATTTCAAAAAACCGACATGAGCTTGTGTTCCAGTGCAAAATCTATAAGTCTCTGTCCTCTGTCGCTTCTTTTTCCATATCCATGTTGTTTCATAACTAAGTATTCTTCCTTCTTGGGTAAACCAATCTTCGCATTAAAGTCTCCCATTAGTATAATGTTCTTGTGGGTGTTTTCTAGTGCTTTGTCAATTGTTTTGTAGAATTCCTCTGTTTCAGACTCACTTGCTGTTTCAGTTGGGGCATATACTTGTATTATAGTGACCGTGAAACCTTGGATGTTCATGTTCAGTATTGCAACCCGTTCTGTCATACCAGTGAAGCTCTCTATATTGTATTTGTGTGACTTTTTTACTATGAAGCCTACACCGTACATGCCTGGTGTGTGCCCTACGTGACATACTATAAAGTTCTCATGTTCTTCTATTTTTGTACCGAGCCGTCTCATTTCTGAGATCCCAATGATATCGTATTTAACTTTTTTTATTGATTCTTGTAATTCTAATAAGCGTTCATATGTTGATAAGGTCCTGACATTATATGTTGCAATATGTAATTGGTGAGTTATTTTCTTATTTTTGTTCTGTGCCAAAGTGATATTCTTCGGAGGGTTGTGGTCATAATCTTCCACGGTGACCAGCCGGGTTGGAAGATGTATGTTCTTAACTTTAATTTGTATGCTATTTGGCTCTGTGTTGGAGGAGGAGCTTGGTTGCTATGTTTTCTTGTCTTGATTACTGCTACCGGTGCTAGAATTAGTTGTGTTGGTAGTATTTTTATTAACTAAGAAATTTAACATGCCCGGTTTTACAACTCCCTCAGAGATGCTGTTTGACCTTTTGACTGATGTATCAGAAAGTTGCACTTTGTTCTTTTTGTTTGTTTGTGTGATCCCGTCTAGTTTTGATGCTGTGACATTATTAGGTGAAATAGGTAATTTTCTCTTAGTGTTTTTAGATATTATAATCAGTTTATCATACTTAATTACTGCTATGTTTCCTTTCTCTCTCTCCAATTTCAGTTGTTCTTGTAGTTCCTTCCGTTTTTCCAGTACGTATTTTGGGTAGTCTTCTTTCACGTAGTACGGGGTGTCTTTCAGTTTGTTCCGTTCTTTCCATATTTTAATTTTTATACCTAAAGTTGAGAAGGTTACTACTACTGGGCGTGGTCTTCCTTCTTTCTTCCCCACTCTTTTGACTTCCTGTATGTCATTATAGGTTAGCTTGATGGAGAAATATTTGTCCACCCATTTGATAATATTACTCTCCAATTTTTCATATGATGTTTCAGTTTCCTCAATACCGAAAAACACTATATTTCTATTCCTTGCCTGTTTCTCCAGAAAGTAAATCCTGTTTTGCTGGTTTTCCACCATTTCTTTTAGTTTTTCATGTTTTTCATCCCATGCTAGGAGTCTTTCTTCGAGCATCCTATTTACATTCAGTGTGACTTGTTCCGTAACATTTTTTCCGGTTTCCCTTATTTCCGATCTTTGTTCATCTAGCTCTTTTTTTATTGTTTTAAGTGCGTTTAAAATTTCTTCCATTTTTGTTTGTAAATTCCCGGTTTGTTTTGGTATAGGTGGTTCTGGTTCGTAACAGTTTATAAGTCACTTTCAGTGTTTATTGATTTAGTGCCGTCTCTGATATCGGTACGTTATAGAGCGCCCTTGCTATTAGTCTACAGAATTTAAGCGGTCAGACCTTAGACAAGTATTTTCAATAAAAAATTTCTTATTCTTCGCTTGTAAACGGGCAATACTGCTTAAATTTTTGACTTAAAGCATGTAGGAATCCAAATCTTAAACAGCAGTTTGCAAGTCAATAGCAACGGGTTATGTTTATTTTCCACAGTATTTTAACTTCACTATGTTGAGTACCTCTTAGTCTGCAAGATTTAACGACCGGATCTTAGACTATGTATTTTCAATAAGGAAGTTTTTATAATTCTTCGCATTTAAACGAGCAATTCTGCTTGAATGATTGAATTTTACTCCTTGAAAGCATGAAGAAGTCTATCGATTCATAAATAATAACAAGTAGTTTTGCAAGTCATCAAAAAGGTATGTTTACTCTCAACTTAGTGTTTTAAACTTTAGTATGTGTATGTATTTCACTTTTTTATACCTGAACAAGCATCATTCTGTTCGAATTTTTACGTCTTGAAGCATGAAGCAGTCCACTAGGTAGTTCGTAAATAATAGGTAGTTGTGCACGTCATTCACAATAGGTTATGTTTATTTTCATCTTACATAGGGTTTTTAAATTTCGTAATGTTGTGTATATTTCCACTTCTTCACAATTAAATGAGCAATTTTTTTTCGAAATATTATGTCTTCAGAGCATAAATAAGTCCAACTCGTTCGTAAAATTGAAAGGTGATTTGCACTTTGTTTATCTCAAGTTTCACTTGTTTTGAACTTTATTTTTCACTGTTTTTTATTAACACTAGTTTTTAAAGCACTTGTATACGTGTATTAACATATTATATTGAATAACAGGCACTTTTGATGCATTTTCTTTAATATTTTTTACGGAGCCAATGTTTACTGTGGCACAGTCCAAATATAGGTATGTGGTAAAAATGAATGATAGGACTGATTCACATCATCATAACATTAATCATTTTATCTTTATTTAAGTACTACAGTAAGTACAAGATTTATTTTTAGGATGATACTCATATAAAATATCTATCTACTACAAAGGTAATGTGATTCGTGCGCGTGAATGAATACCGAATCGACCACGGGACAATCTCGACCATTCTCGCCCTGTCCTCCCGGCCGAATTTCGTCCACGGCCAATCTCAGTTGTAGTGGAGAATAGCTAACTACGCTTTACGTGCTCTCCGAGCTTCATAATTTTTGGCCTGACTCGGGAATCGAACCCAGGACCTCGTGAACCGCAGTCGACCACGCCAACCGCTAGCCCATCGAGGCAGTTAATTCGCCTTTACCACTCTTGCCACTAACCAAAAATGCCTAATTCGGATCTCCATAGTCGGGAATTAATATCGATAAAAGGCCGAGGTAATAAATTGCTTTCCTTTAGAATATCAATCATCTTTACAAGTAGGTAAGTAGGTTCCTTAATATATGGAGCCTTAAAAGCTAAGTAAGTACCTACATAATAATATGTCGGCTATGTCTGCATAAAGAACATTAAAGTTAGACAAATCTAAAAATATTTACTTAATTAAAATTCCATCGTCACCTCGCACGGCTCTTTTGAAAGACAAAACGGAACCGGACATCCGGAATAATAATTACTTAACTAGCCTGCAATGTATAATTGTAATCTATATATATTATATTATATTATATTATATTATATTATATTATATTATATTATATTATATTATATTATATTATATTATATTATATTATATTATATTATATTATATTATATTATATTATATTATATTATTATATTATATACATATAATAAAATCGTAGACTTGCCGTACCTGTACATTGAAGATTTTTGCAAAATAATAACTGGGGAATGTTAGGGATAAGTAATAGAACGTAAAAAAGCTATTTTTGAAATTTTTGTCTGTTTATCTGTTTGCCTGTTTTTCTGTATTTTTGTGCGCGCATCACGCAAAAACTACTGAATGGATTAAAACGAAACTTGGTACGATTTAAGTTCATACTACGGAGTAACATATAGGATTCAGCACGGTTCCCTAGGGAGAGGGGATGAAAGTCAAAACATGTATTTAGCTGTAATTCAATAACGCGTGGTCCGATTTCATTCATTCTTTTTTTGTTAAAAAGTAGATACTTTAAAGATTACCGACTAATCTCTAAAAGGCTGGATCGATTTTGATGGGACTTTCACTGGCGGATGTTTACATTTTGATCTCCCTAAACATCCGCCAGTGAACTTTTAACAGTTTTTAGCATGAGCTCAAAGGAGCTTAGGAAAAACAAAATGATTCCTACGGGATTTTTAAAAACCAATATAGGTATAAGTATCCACGCGAACGAAGTCGTGGGTGTCCGCTTGTACAAAATAATAATATTCCTAGAAATTATTTAATATTTACGTACATTATTAACCACTTCATAAAACGTTACTTTTAGTTAGTGAGAAACTTGAAAATAGTTTGTTCAGATTTTAGAATCAGTAGGACGGAGCATGGGCATCGCCAGGTAGGGGCAGGGGGGGGGGGGGCAGCTGCCCCCCCCCCCTAGAGATTTGAAAAAATATAGATATGCTATATTTTGCATTAAGTATCTAAATTAAACCTGGCGCAAATGGAAACGAGGTCAATGAAAAATTCTAATTCGAAAATAAATTAAGAGCTCATAACCAGCTTCAAAAGCTCTGGACTGTACCAACAATACTTTGTACTTTTCCCATACTATAATATCATCAACTTGCCCCCCCCTTGGCCATCGGCTGGCGACGCCCTTGGGACGGACGTTCATAGAGGTTCCTTTGCATTCCGGGCTCCAAGTTAGGTATATGGAATACCTACTGAGGGTTGTGATGGCTGTAATTTCTGAATTACAAAACCGATGACCTTGCAATATTTACGGAACAATCTTTAAAGTATTTCCTTTCTAACAAAAAAGAATGAATGAAATCGAACTACCCGTTAATGATTGACAGCTAAGTACACATTTTAACTTTCATCTCCTCTCCCAAGAGAACCATGCTGACTTTCAGGATGAAAAGTATCTTATATGTTACTCCGTAGTATGAGCTTCAATTATACCAAGTTTCATTTCAATCCAAATACAGTAGTTTTTTGCGTGATGCGCCCACAAACATACAGATAAACAGAAAAAAATTTCAAAAATGGCTTTTTACGTTCTCCTTATCCCTAACGTCTTCCAGTTATTTTTTTGCAAAAAGCTTTAATGTACAGACAAGGCAAGTCTACGATTTTATTATATGTAATGAAATATTATGAAAATGTACATTCTATCTTCCATCTATCCCGTATATATTTTTTCAAATTCCCGTGGGAACTGGATTTTCCAGGATAAAGTCTATGTAGCATAATTAAAATTTCAACCAAATCGGTTCAGTAGTTGCGGTACACACACAAACTTTCGCCTTTTTAATATTATTAGTGTCATGAGTTCGAAAATCTTTTATAAATAGTGCCATCTCGTGGAGAATAAAAACATTCCTTCAAAAGTTTCGATACGAACCTTACACATCTGCCAGTGCTGCAGCTAGATAACAACGTTTTGTTTTTAGTCCTGCCATCTATCGACCACAGTTTTATTTTTCTTTGTGCTGCCATTAAAATTATTTAGGTACACATTATTGTAAACTTGCAACACCAACGTAGAAGTCAGAATTCAGATTTCAGTAGTGATGTGCCGATTCGATTATTTTGATAATCGATTAATCGATTGTATTAATCGATTATAAAATAATAATCGATTATTAATCGATTATTGATCGATTATGAAATAATTCTTAGAAAGAACTGAAAAAACAATTCTACTTTCTGGAAAAAATTCTGAACCCTTGCATTTAGTAGCAACATCTATATTATAACCTTTTAGACTGTTCTGAAAAAAGAAAACAAACACTATTTTTTAAATTTTTTGAAATTGAAATTAGAAAATTAAATAGATTAATTAAAAAAATAATGTAATTGATCAAAATTAAATATACATACCTATTAGGTACCTATTTATCACACTAAGGCGAAAGTTTGTGTGTGTGTGTATGTATGTGTGTATGTTTATTACTTGTTAACGCCGCAACTACTGAACCGATTTGGCTGACATTTGGATTGGAGATAGGTTATGTCCTGGAATAACACATAGGCTACTTTTTATCCAAAAACGAGATAGGTGCTGTTAAACGCTGATTGTTCTTAGGTACATCACGCTCACATAACAAATTATAGCAATAGTTTTGCTGTCGTTGCATTTGTATGCTTTTGCATGAATTTGCTGTCGTTCTCGTTGCTAAGTTACTCTTAGATGATTTTGTTCAAATATTTTTTATGTGTACAAACTTATTAATCACGGGTAACATCGCGGGGCACAGCTTGTACATTTATAAATACTCATAGCGGGGGTAATTTCACTACAGTTGGTAAAGGCGTATCGTCGGTTCGGTGTGTTCGAAAAGTTGAGTATGTATGAAAAAGCTGTAAGCTGCATAACGCTCGCTCACAGTCGGCGGCTGACTATCCGTTTGGTGTGAACAAAGCCTAAAACTAACTTTGAGGGAATCCACTTTTTGCAATGATAGGGTTGCCAAACCATATTATACTTTAGCAAGCAAATTAATAACAGAAAGCTGGTAGTAAAGTTTGGTAATTAACGTATATCTTTATAATCGATCATGATCGATTATGCAAAATCATAATCGATTGCAATCGATCATTTTAATAATCGATTAATCGATTATTGATAATCGATTCCGCACATCACTAGATTTCAGACTCATTAATTTTAATTAATTTTTTACTCTGTAAAGCAACAGTGTTTGAGGTGGTCGTGTTTTAGGAATTTTCAGATATCCTTCTAATATGAAAATATTACGCGCACTTTAATCGATTTGTTTTCCTGAATATTAGTCCCTGAAATATGTTATAATTCTAAAATTTTACCCTGAAACAGAGAAGGAACAGAAAATATCAAAATGGCAAAGTAAGTACCTAGTGTTTAATTTAATTTCCGTAGATGCAATGATTAGCTTCTCAGGCTAGATATCGATATTTCTGCGGTCGAGTTCATGTTGTGAAATAAAAGAATCCATAAAATATTAATTTACTAAGCCATAAAGCGATATGTTGTTCGAATTTTAAAATCTGTCACGCATTTCAAGTGTTTCAAATAGCTTCTAGGAGATTAATAAAATAATTATTGTGCATTCATTAAGTGTATGTTATTTGTTTTTCTGTTTATCAGTTAAGAGATCTAGCATAAACAATTTTATTTAGATTACTAGGTGAATTTTTAATAATTACAAACACGTTAAAATATACCTACTAATGATTTAAAATTCATAATTTATACCTAGTTACTACATAAAACTTTCACTTCTTGAGGCACATCATCTACTGTCATAGCCTATTCAGAATTTAAGTCTATGCTATGACTTTATGCATATGGAGATAACGTTACCATTAAAATGCACCTACACCACTTTAATCTCATGTTCAAAAACCATTTACCTATGCATCTCTACAATTTCAAAACGGAATATCAACCTAATAAATTCCCAAGTTAATGATTTATTACAATGTGTCAGCCAACTATGCAGTAGATAAGCACTAAATATACTTAAGTAAGTAGTATTTTTAAAATATATTCAGTCAATGTAATTGACATTTTAAGAGTGCTCCAGTAAGCTGTCCCAAGTTTTGCATAAAAGCATGCTATTTTGGTCCACATTTACCACACATCATTTTGGTCCAATATTTCAACAACGCAAGTCAAGATTTGGCATTGCATTAATTAATTAATTATTTATGCAAACTAAAAATTAATGTCCATATAAAAAAAATATCATTATTAAGTAAAGTATGCCTTTACATTGTTTTTTCTGCAAAGGAGAATGGTCACCCCTGACCCAAACATTTACACAAAATGTAATTTATTAAAAATTATCTTACGAATATATGACAATTTGAAAATTAATAATTATTAATGCTACACTTCACGATAAAAAAATGTAATAAAAAAGGAATTAAACCGTCTTTTCAACTTCCCGTTTAAATCTGACGGCCATTTGCATTACATTCTACGCATAGGTACATGCCCAAAAAAGAGGTTTGTTATTTTTAAAATTTCATTTAAAATAGAACGGATATTAATTATTTAAATACATTATTTTATTTGTTATTTGTTGTAAATCGTACAATATATGCTTAAAGTAAATAAGTAATAATTAATATATATTTTTTTTATAATATTGTTTTAACTTCGTTGCGTTTTGTGCAATGGAATATAATATAACTACAACCTTTTTGATTTTGTGTAACAAAACTTATTTCAAGATGTCAATGTGACATGTCATTGTTTTAGTTGTGTGACGCTAGTGACGTCTACTCTGTTTACATTTTGAATGTTTATTGTAGCACAGCGGAGACCAATATTAATTTGGTTTATTGTTTTTGTATTGGATATCGTTGGACAGGTATGTTAAGTATAGTGCGCGCCAAACAAATAGTTCAAATCGGCAGGAAAGATACACGGCTTTCCTTACTACTTTAACAATTATAAACTACACATAACCTAGAATCATTTTAAATAAATAAATAAATAAATATTCACACATACACACACGGTCGTCTGTTCCTAAAGTAGGCAACTTAATGCCTGTGTTATAGGTAACAACCGACTGATATACATATTTACATATATACAATATAGATATATATAATTTTTTATTAAATATATAGTATAGTACCTATATACATAATACATACTTATATACTTACATAAATACACCCAGACTCAGGGCGGGAATCGAACCCGCAACCCCGGAGCGGAAAGCAGGGTCACTGCCAACCGCGCCAACGGGTCAGTCATTTTCAAACTTAAACTTGGATTTATTTAAAACTACAAGTCCTAGAGGTATTAAAATGGTGTGTTTGGTTATCAGGAATAAACCTGCAATAAATGCTGCATACAACACGCTTGTAAACGACTGGGTTACACGCCCATAGATTTTTGGGCATTCTCCTTTATATGTTGTTATAATTATTGTTTATTTTATGCACAAAGTTTCCTTAAAAGTTTTAAAATAGAAAAGTTTGAAGGGCCATAACTTTCAAAATGAATACAATTCTATCACAGATTAATGATTAGTATCTACGATAAATTCTATTATAATGTGTGCTGTAAGGCATAGATAATGAAGAGATAAATAGATATCTTACTTAGTTTTAGATCTAAAACAAAAAATATACTTATCAACATAATATGTTTGCAAAGCTCACAACTAGCATAATGTTAAGAAATGTTTAGATTACTGCAATACATACTCACGACCGATGTTCTTCAAATACCACAAATAAACTAGTTGAGTGGTTTCTAAAGGTTATGTGAATTATTTTTAGCAATCATACAATTTTATTTGTATTCAAATTAGTCATAAGTAGTTCTATTTTAAGTATTTTGTCTGGAATCTCAATCATAATGATATTCTTGTAAGTCATGACTGCTATGGGAAAAAATATATTTAAATATATTTTTACTATCAATAGTATCATTGAACTTAATAAATATGCTAATGATAATTTATATGGATATTTTATAGAGTAATAACTCGGCATAGATGTTGATTTTGATGAAAATACCTAACTAACTGCTCAGAATAATTTGTAATAAAATCTATCACAATCACACTAATATTATAAAGGCGAAAGTTTGGTGTGTGTGTTTGTTACTTTAACGCCTCAACTAATGAACCGATTTGGCTGAAATTTTGAATGATGATAGATTATGCCCTAAGTCCTAACCTAACACATAAGCTTGAATACTTTTTATCCCGGAAAAAACCACAGTTCCCACGGGATTTTGAGAAAACCGAAATCTATAGCTATAGGTAGTATAGAGAACTTCCTTGATAGTAGGTATAAAGGTTGGAAAAGGGAGCGGGAACGGGAACCGAAAATCTACGATTCCCTTGGGATTTGTTTAAAACCGAAATTCACGCGGGCGAACCCGCGGGCAGATGCTAGTTTATAATAAAATATATTAGTAACCACACATGTACCTTCTGATATTTATTATTAATTAGGATAATATATATTATTTTCCTTCCTGATTTCCATAATATATATTTTTTTACTGTTGTTCATTTGTAAAAGGAAACTAAACTAGATGTCGAGTCAGAATCAGCCAGTGCAGTTTCCAGGCGTAAGCTCTACGTTTTAACTGACCTAGTTATTACTTATGACAGTTACAGCTCCCGCACACTGGAGCACTAGTGGCGGAAGAGATTTTTCATAAATTTTCTTGTGGCTCGAACGCGGCCACTCGAGCGCTCAGTGTGCGGTGTACCATATAAAATGTATGAAAATCCCTCCCGTGACTACTTGTGGCCGGCCACTAATCGTCACACAGTGGCGTAACTATAGGGTGGCATTTCGGCAAAATGCCACGGGCCTCCAGCCGGCCCCAGGCCCAAAAGGGGCGTGAGCACATGAGCATCCTAACACAACAGATTTTCAATTTCATACCCTCTCAAGTGAACCCTGCTGAATTTCGCGATAAAATACAGACAGACAAAAATTAAAAAAATGCAGTGTCAGATGTAATACCTATCGATTATAGAGCACCCTCCAAAAAAAATTTCAAAATATATCTTCCTGTTACACTTTTAACATTGTTTGAGCGTCTATAAATCGGAAACGAGAGGCCCCATCTGATAATTTGCTACGGGCGCAAGCGGTATAGTTACGCCACTGACTGGTGGCCCAGTGTGTGGGGGCTGTTAGGGCCCAAATCTACCCAACCCGACCACCTTGGTCGTTAGTTCAAGGGTGTTTACTGTTTATGCTATTCTCTTGTAGGGAAATGATGATAGTGTTCGTGTATGACACCGCGTGCTGCGTGGCGGAGGAGGACGACCCGGCCGACGCGGTGCTCTACTTCCATCCGGGGTGGGTGTCCGACACGCAGCGGCTGGCGCTCGCCGGGCAGGTGGGTTCACACTATACCACCACCACTACAGCCCTTGCAGGGAAATGATGATAGTGTTCGTGTATGACACCGCGTGCTGCGTGGCGGAGGAGGACGACCCGGCCGACGCGGTGCTCTACTTCCATCCGGGGTGGGTGTCCGACACGCAGCGGCTGGCGCTCGCCGGGCAGGTGGGTTCACACTATACCACCACCACTACAGCCCTTGCAGGGAAATGATGATAGTGTTCGTGTATGACACCGCGTGCTGCGTGGCGGAGGAGGACGACCCGGCCGACGCGGTGCTCTACTTCCATCCGGGGTGGGTGTCCGACACGCAGCGGCTGGCGCTCGCCGGGCAGGTGGGTTCACACTATACCACCACCACTACAGCCCTTGCAGGGAAATGATGATAGTGTTCGTGTATGACACCGCGTGCTGCGTGGCGGAGGAGGACGACCCGGCCGACGCGGTGCTCTACTTCCATCCGGGGTGGGTGTCCGACACGCAGCGGCTGGCGCTCGCCGGGCAGGTGGGTTCACACTATACCACCACCACTACAGCCCTTGCAGGGAAATGATGATAGTGTTCGTGTATGACACCGCGTGCTGCGTGGCGGAGGAGGACGACCCGGCCGACGCGGTGCTCTACTTCCATCCGGGGTGGGTGTCCGACACGCAGCGGCTGGCGCTCGCCGGGCAGGTGGGTTCACACTATACCACCACCACTACAGCCCTTGCAGGGAAATGATGATAGTGTTCGTGTATGACATCGCGTGCTGCGTGGCGGAGGAGGACGACCCGGCCGACGCGGTGCTCTACTTCCATCCGGGGTGGGTGTCCGACACGCAGCGGCTGGCGCTCGCCGGGCAGGTGGGTTCACACTATACCACCACCACTACAGCCCTTGCAGGGAAATGATGATAGTGTTCGTGTATGACACCGCGTGCTGCGTGGCGGAGGAGGACGACCCGGCCGACGCGGTGCTCTACTTCCATCCGGGGTGGGTGTCCGACACGCAGCGGCTGGCGCTCGCCGGGCAGGTGGGTTCACACTATACCACCACCACTACAGCCCTTGCAGGGAAATGATGATAGTGTTCGTGTATGACACCGCGTGCTGCGTGGCGGAGGAGGACGACCCGGCCGACGCGGTGCTCTACTTCCATCCGGGGTGGGTGTCCGACACGCAGCGGCTGGCGCTCGCCGGGCAGGTGGGTTCACACTATACCACCACCACTACAGCCCTTGCAGGGAAATGATGATAGTGTTCGTGTATGACACCGCGTGCTGCGTGGCGGAGGAGGACGACCCGGCCGACGCGGTGCTCTACTTCCATCCGGGGTGGGTGTCCGACACGCAGCGGCTGGCGCTCGCCGGGCAGGTGGGTTCACACTATACCACCACCACTACAGCCCTTGCAGGGAAATGATGATAGTGTTCGTGTATGACACCGCGTGCTGCGTGGCGGAGGAGGACGACCCGGCCGACGCGGTGCTCTACTTCCATCCGGGGTGGGTGTCCGACACGCAGCGGCTGGCGCTCGCCGGGCAGGTGGGTTCACACTATACCACCACCACTACAGCCCTTGCAGGGAAATGATGATAGTGTTCGTGTATGACACCGCGTGCTGCGTGGCGGAGGAGGACGACCCGGCCGACGCGGTGCTCTACTTCCATCCGGGGTGGGTGTCCGACACGCAGCGGCTGGCGCTCGCCGGGCAGGTGGGTTCACACTATACCACCACCACTACAGCCCTTGCAGGGAAATGATGATAGTGTTCGTGTATGACACCGCGTGCTGCGTGGCGGAGGAGGACGACCCGGCCGACGCGGTGCTCTACTTCCATCCGGGGTGGGTGTCCGACACGCAGCGGCTGGCGCTCGCCGGGCAGGTGGGTTCGAGCTATACACTCACCATCATCATCATTGTTATCCCACAACTGGCCCACTACAATACACGGGTCTTCTCTCAGAATGAGAAGGGTTTAGCCCGTACTCCATCACGCTGCAGCTAGCCAAGTGGGAATTGGTAGACTTTGTCGACGTACGACAGGTGTACAGTACAGGTTTCCTCATGATGTTTTTTTTCAAAGGCACATAACTCTGAAAAGTCGAGGTATGTGATGGATCGAACTTGTTCACCCCAAAGGTAGGCTGAGTTCTTAATAACTATCACCGCTTTTATGCTATACCTACACTGGCTAAGTACCTGTAGGTAAAAAAATTGGTTGTCACTTGCCTGTAAAGTCAGTTTACGGACGATAATTTTACAGTTCATAAGAAAACAAAGAGATAGATGCAAGTCACAAGCCGAACGCGTGCCTCTCTATCGCTAGTTCCGCGCTCTCGCTTGCACGCTAGGCTCAGGCGGAACGGGACAATGAGTCATGCTTTTTCGTGCGTGCAGCTGGCGTTCATCGATTTATAAGACGTTATCACGTCAAAAATGATGATAGTTTGTATACATCTTACTGGTTTCGTATGGAATTGATTCTAGAGGAAACTATCACAGGTTGAGCATTGAGCAGCCTACCACCATAGGCTAGCAAACTTTGACAGCTCTATTCTATTTCTACTCTCCTCATAGGTACTAATTAGGTGCTAGGAGATACATTTGACATACATTTATGCAATGAATATAAAATTATTTTGCTATAATCCGCTAACAGTGACTTTGTAGGCACAACACCACACAAATTCACCACAAAACAAACTCGACGATCGTTTCGCTCCGACACCGGAGCATCTTCAGGAGATGTCGACTTCACAACGGACGATTGCAAAGTCCTTGATCTAAGGACTTTGCAATCGTCCGTTGTGAAGTCGACATCTCCTGAAGATGCTCCGGTGTCGGAGCGAAACGATCGTCGAGTTTGTTTTGTGGTGAATTTGTGTGGTGTTGTGCCTACAAAGTCACTGTTAGCGGATTATAGCAAAATAATTTTATATTCATTGTATATCATGGAATTCCGCAAAGTAACGCCTGCTTCCATTCAACACATACATTTCACAGTTTAACAGTTTTTATAGAGTAACCAGAGTATAGGCACTGCCTTGTATGAAATCGTTCACCTATGGTATGATGTTTACGCTCAAAAATTGGTTGTGCAATATTAGGAGAGTGGAAACCGGTTGTTTGTTTTGTAGTTAAACGTTAATTTATTCTAATATGCATCAGCCATGGCCCACGTCGTTAGGACGGGCTTGCTTATACGACCCAAATACTTACTTACCTTCGTCGAAAACATGACGACCTTTCTACCGCATGTTTTATTTGGTGTGCCCATAGATTTTTAAGAATATATCGATATTTAAAATAAAATAAAAACAATAGTTAGACAGTGCCTTGTCAGTCAGGGTACTGTTTTAATAGGTATAGAAAAAAAAGGATAAAGACCTGTTGTTAACACGCCGTGGAAACTCACGTTTTGTATGGATAACATGCCGGTAGTGTTCGGATGCCTTTAATTGACCTAATTAAAGCTATTTCATTGAAACTAACTTCGATCTAATTACAGGACCATGAGTAGGTACATAACAGTAGCTATATTGATTACCTATTAGTAATTAGAGCATCTATGATGTCCGCGCAGTTGTGGCCGTCGAAACTTGATATTATACATAATATCATGTATCTATTGTATGGAAGTTTTTGCAGTTACAAAAACATTCACTAAAGTTACTAGATAGACTATTTTGACAATTTACCATTGGATCAGTTCGCTCACCTCAAATACATTCCATACACAAAGATATAATACATTACATGCAAAGCAGTATGTGTATTAGACATAATATGTCCTAATACTTACTTCGATCGCAGCGTTCCTTATTGCGCCAATACACATTGGCTCATTGATAAACGCTGCTTGCAAAAAGCGCCAAGATCAAAAAGCAATCCGGCCAGCGCAGCAACCGCATGCGACAAATATACATACAAAGATGTTGTATTATCTCTTCATACGTCAAGTTGACGAGTATACAAGTTTCCCAAGTGCGTTAGCCGAGTTAGGTGGACCAATGTGTATTTAAGGCTCTTGAAACACCTTTGTATGGTAAAACTTTTATGAACTACTTATGTATTAGTCCCTAGTCCTATTAGGATAATAGTTCTTTATCCATTTATCCAACGCTTAGGGTAGGTAAGGTATCAGTTAAGTTTTGAATATGACAGGTTACAGCAATATACGGGCTCTGATGTTCTAGCCCTATTTTGTTTCCCATGAGTGAATTATCTACTCGAATCTGCATTTATTGTGCTTTACAAACACTTCGCGCTCGGTGAGCACACAAGTGTTTCTCTAAGCATCATAAAAGATTTTTTAATTATGCACGCTGCGTGCATTTCTCGCCCCTCGGCAGTTCTCCTAAAGTCCATTTTTGAATACGTCTATCTCAAGCACGTATTGACGGCTTGCATAATATTTTTTGTGTAAATCTGCATTCAAATGAGTTGTTTTATTATGCGTACTCAGGAGTCAGGCCACAACGGAAAACATACAGTTTGTATAGACTATCAGAGCTGGAAATTTCATTCTTACGAGTGCTTACCATTGAAAATATTTATTTGTTTGACACAATACCGCTCACAAATCAAGCACTATTTTTAACCGACTTCAAAAAAAAGGAGGTTCTTAACCGACTTCAAAAAAAAGGAGGTTCTGTATTCGACCCGTATGTATGTATGTATGCATGTATGTATGTATGTATGTAAGTATGTTCGCGATTATCTCCGCAACTAATGAACCGATTTTGATGATTGTTTCACTATCGTTATCTACATACTTTCGAGAAGGTTTTAGTATATAACACATCGAATTATCATTCTTACGTACGAAGTTATAAGCATAAATGTACACATATGTCACTAATATGTTCTCTGAGATTGCCAGACCTATTGCTGAAGTCTGATATAGCTATTCTGTCCAAAGACTTCACTCTGCTACGCCTACGTAACATTGACCTTTTGCAAAAAGTTTTGGGCCGAAGTCAGTACAGTTGCATATAGAGTGATTCCTTGGAGTTTGTGCATGGTTACGTGTATTTCCATTCTATACAAAGCCAAACCGCAAGGGTGTGAAACTAGTCGCGTATAGATTGTAAATTACGGTCTATCCAAATTACACAAGAGTTTTAAGCATACAAACTAATCTTGTATAGATCAAAAGTTAGGTTAGGTTGGGTTAGAACATAATAAAACCACTCACCTATAGTATGACACATAAAATGTATATGTCACAGGATATTTAATAATAATTAATAATATATAGGTCATAATCTATTTTACATAGTTCTCATTTATATTATTACTATTATTACCTAATATAAAGAAAACAAATCACTAAAAAGCATAAAATAATTTTTTTCAAAGAAAAATGAACCGACTTCAAACGAATCGAACTAAAAAGTTTAAAATAATTTTTTATTCATTTGGATTGACGATTAAACTACCTAACTCAAATGATATATAATTTTTTGAAGTCGGCGCCAAACCACATTCAATTCGTGTAAGTAAAATCAGAATATCCACTTTTGAATGCGAGCGCGGTGAACCTAGTCGCGGAGGGTGAGTCTGGGACCCGGGGGGTACATTTTCGACTTGAAGTGAACTTGAAGTCATTTGGCGCCGACTTCAAAAAATTATATATCATTTGAGTTAGGTAGTTTAATCGTCAATCCAAATGAATAAAAAATTATTTTAAACTTTTTAGTTCGATTCGTTTGAAGTCGGTTCATTTTTCTTTGAAAAAAATTATAAAATTACCGTTAGTTATTACTTATCTGTATCCTGAAAAATTTATTTTAAAAACTTAAACTTAATATAAGAATTAAGAACATAAATAAATTATGTATTTTATTTATTTTTATATTAAGTAGTTTTAAGTTTCGATGTCAGCCATATTGGATTGACCATGACGTCATGCTATAGTCTATGTCGAAGCAAATTAAACCTTATTCCTCAAAAGGCAATATTACTGTAATTTAGATTAAAATAAGATAGTCCTGTATGATCTGACTAATTTTTTTTAACCGACTTAAAAAAGGAGGTTCTGTATTTGACCCATATGTATATTTGTTCACGATTATTTTAAAAACGAATGAACCGATTTTTATGATTTTGTCTATCGTAATCTACATACTTTCAGGAAGGTATTAGTATATAAAACACCTAGTTATCATTCTTACGTAATAAGTTATACGCATACGTATGTATATCCATATGTCACTAATATTTTTGCTCGGTACACCGATTATCTGAGATTGCTGGACCGAAATTGGTTTAATTATTTCTAAAATATATCTTGTTTATTGTGAAATTGTTTTTTGTCTAGGTTGTGGGCGCAGCACATTGTATCAAGTCCCTCTTCTCACAGCCGCTGGCTATCACGCTGCAGAGCGGAAAATTTATTATCAGAGAATACGGCAGATTTATTTTGGTAAGCCTTTTAATGCCATTTTTATTGTAATTAATCCTACTAATATTATAAATGTGAAAGTGTGGATGTTTGGATGTTTGTTACTCTATAACGTCGCAACTACTGAATCGATTTGGTATCCGATTGGAGATAGATTATGCCCTGACTTAGGCTACTTTTTAACCTGGAAAAATCCACAGTTCCCGCGGGATTTTGAAAAAACTGAAATCTACATCTACATAGGTAGATTACTATAGCAAACTTCCTTGAAAGGTTGGAAAAGAGAGCGGGAACGGAAACCAGATATCCTCGATTCCCTCAGGATTTGTGAAAAATCGAAATTCACGCGAGCGAAGCCGCGGGCAATAGCTAGTAATTAATAAATCGCGTATCTTTATTATTTAGATTAGTGATTAGCTGATATTTCGGCGGCACCTGATCGAGGGAATTAATAATGTCCTCGAAGGAGATTATTGGTCCTACTATTTACTTGTTTGTTTTATTTATTAAACACTAGCTGACGCCCGCGACTACATCTGCGTGAATTTAGGTTTTTTTAAAAATCCCTTGGGAAGTTAGATTTTCCTTCTCCAAGGTCTAGTCTATCTCTGTATCAAATTTTGTCAAAATCGATTCAGCGGTTTAGGCGTGAGTGAGGCGCGACACTCAGACAGAGTTACTTTCACATTCGACAGTATTGAGTTAATTGTTAAGTTAGTTTTAGCATTTTTAGTACGTAGCCCTTAGTTCAGGTTAATAAGACGCCCATAGTGACAGGTTCACATATCTTTATAGTTCAGTTAGACAGTTTCATATCTTTTTTTACCCGACTACGGCAAAGCCAAAAGGAAGGGTAATGATTTTAGCAGTCTATGTATGTATGTATGTGGCCGATTTTTGTATGAGATTCTGTGTGTACCACCATAGCGCCTAAACTACTGGACCGATTTTGATGAATGATGTGTCTATTGACTCGTTGTAATGGTCCGGGTGACATAGGCTACATTTTATTTACGACAAAAAATCGAGAAGTGACCTTCGCACGGCTTTCTAGATTAAAAAGTTAGTTTTGGTAATCACATAACAGATGGCGCCACTAACTGCTTGCCCCGCGCTTTTATTATTAAATTATTAAGCGTAGTCGGGTTTTAGTTTACGAACTACTTCTTTATCTTTCAGGCAATAGGCAGCGATCGGAACATACCCGATTGGGTGCTGAAGAACCGAGCCAGCCTCCTCACGTCGATGATCAAGGTGTACCACGGCGACCTGCAAGCCCTGGCGGACAGCATGGAGGACCAGAAGCGGTTAGCGGAGAAACTGTACCAGATCTTCGAAACCTACTTGCCAGTGCTGCAGTACGGTTGCCATATATTCCAAAGGGTGCCAATGTTGAGTCTTCCAAAGGTAAGTTAAGCTTAAAGTTATCCTACTATACTATAAACGCGAAAGTTTGTGAACATAGATGTATGAATGGTACGCATGTATGTTTGTTACTCTTTCACGCAGAAACTACTGAACCGATTTAGCTGAAAAAAACATACATGGCTTATGACCTGGAATAACACATAGGCTACTTTTTATCCTGGAAAAGGCCATAGTCCCTGCGGGATTTTGGCAAAACCGAAATTTGCTAAAGCAATCTACAGCTACAGCTATAAGTAGATTACTATAGCAAACTTCCTTGAAAGTAGGTATAAAGGTTGGAATAAAATATAAAGATGTATGGGAATGGTCAGTCTCGTAACGGCTTCTTGTGAGTATAATATATGGGCACATAATACCTAAAAACATTATTAGTACTTACAAAGTACAGAAGATTCACTCCATAAAATCATTTAAATAACTAGCGACTGTTGTTACGACACAATAAAGTGCAATTCAGGTCGCAGCAGCGCTAACTACCTACCGTTATATTAAGCTACACTTTGCCTCTCTTTCCATCGCGTAGCTCTTATCCCTTCCGACTAAGTAAGGGTTAATTAAATGGGGCAGACCAATGCGAACGCGCTAGGTACTTGTAGCGCATTGTTGGTAATGCGGAGTGCGCCTGGCCTGGTATAGGCCAACTTTTAGTTCGTTCTAAACTATTATTTATGTACATAGGCATTTTTTGGAACAACATATCTTGTCATGGAAGCAATCGATAAGAGTCTAATCATATTTCTCATCGAGTCGCATTTAGCCGTGGTTTGGACACATTTAGTTCGATATTAGGTAAAGTCATGTTGTTTTAACTTCGATGGAATGCTATATATATGTTGTAAAAGTCGCTACAGGGACTTCCTTTTTGTTTAAGACGCGGTCAAAAATGTATATCTCTGACACTTACAATTTAACCTTCAACTTATCGTAACCTTTATAAAAACTTTTTTGTATCTATAAGGCCTAATCCAGTTAACGCATTTGTCAACTACGCGACTTTTACAACTGTATACCGTAACAAGATTAACGAATTACTTGTTATTTGTGGGTAGGTGTATATTTTTAATAAGCACTACCTACATAAATATGTTTTAACGAAAGTAAGGAGCTCCAAGTAGCCACAAATTAGTAGAATGATTAACGATACCTTACTAACTTACTAACTAAAAGTACTTAAGTAATATTTTTATATCTGTTGTACACAATCTCTAAATCTAAACTAAAATGACAGGTCCAAATATATTCCTGTCTCTTTCACAATCCTCCCTGCTGAAGGGGATAGCACTATTTTTAAACCTGTCAATTTAGTTTAGGTTTAGAGATTGTGTACAACAGAATTAGCCACAATGGGTATTTATTTATGATCTTGAGTTGTTAGAGATACTATACAATACAATCTTAAAATTGTGTACCTAAATTTTCCAAAACCCATAGTCAGACTATCTTCAGGTACTAAGTAATCTACTATTTTTAATAAATAGTTTAGACCTATTTATTAAAAATAGTAGATTACTTAGTTGTAAGCAATGCTATATTTTCTGTATTGTGAAATAGCACTATTTTTAGACTTGTCGATTTAAAGAGTTTAGTTTAAACTGTATGCCAAAGAAAGTAATAATACGAACGTAGCACTGAACGGTCCACTTTTTAATCCACAAACAAAAATTAGTCGAGATTTAGGTGGGATGTGATATACATATATTAGAATATATCGCAATAATTTAAAGTGAAGTGTAACTTTAAATTATTGCGATTTGCAGTCCAGTCCAATCAATTAGTATTTCATAGTTAAAGTCTTTTTAATCCAAAACTTTCCGAGTGACCTGGATAGTTCTAAGTGTTTATGCTTTATATCTTATCAATAATATCGATAATTAAAGATTTGATAATTGTTACAAAATAGTACTAGACTGATAACCTGCGATAGGCGTCGAAAGAGCTCCGAAAGTAGACTCTACGTATTAATTGATCATCCATTTGTAAATTATTACCTTAAAGTCCAAATTAGACGATTCATTTTTTGAGATTTTTGCTTTCATTTTCGAGGCTTCATCGATGAGTTATCGAAAATGAACCGTCTAAACACCGACCTTTCATCGTTCATCGGCACTATGCCATTGCAAATATTGTATCGTGCATCGTTCATCGCAAAAACGAACGATGAACGGGGTACCGGCTACTTTGGGCTAGACGGTTCATTTTTCGAGATTTTTGCTTTCATTTTCGAGGCTTCATCGATGAGTCATCGAAAATGAACCGTTTATCGTTAGAGGCATTTTGCCATAGCAAATATTGTACTGTGCATCGCAAAAATGAATGATGAAAGGGGCACCGTCAAAGGGCTTTTGGGTAGGTTCTTAAGGTATGCTGAAAAACTGAATTCGCTCATTGAGCGAAAAATGATGATATGATGACATCTTTAACACAGCCACGACACTTATCAGAAGGTGGTGAAACAGGCCCTAAGGGGTGGATAAACAAATTGCTTATTTGTTTATCCCCATATGACATTCCCATTAGAATAGAATAGAATAGAAAAGTTTTTTATTCAAATAAACTTTTACAAGTACTTTTGAATCGTCAATTGAATCTACCACTGGTTCGGAATGCCGTTCCAACCGAGAAGAACCAGTAAGAAACTCGGTGGTTGCTCTTTTTAAAAATAACAATATAACGATTTATGTAAGAAAAAATGAATACACAAAACCCAAATATTGGGAGAACGCCATTTTATAAAGGTATTTTCTATTTCAGAGTGCTACATCAGTGTATATGGAATCAATGCAAATCTTGGAGCACTGTCGCAGAAGTAAAGGTGTACTGGGTGGCGTCATACTTTATAATAACAAGTAAATATGCCTGTGATATCATCGTATATTGATAAGGTCTCATTTTATTTATAAAACGGGTGCGACATTTTATCAACCGCTAATTATATCTTTTTTGCTTGAATTCTTGGTGCATAAAATATGTATACGTTTTCCTTAATCTATGATGAAACATACAAAACTACTTGCTTGTTCTCTTGTGCTCTTAGGGCCAAGTCATACAAATGGCTTATTTCTTTCATTATTTATTTCGAAATACCGTTGAAATTGGTATACCATCGCGAACGGGCGATCCGGAGCGTGGTTCCTGATTTGATTTGTTTTCAACCGTATTTCCAAATACGCAAAGCTTAGTTTAAGTTGATATCATTGTCTAACTCGACTGCGCCTCAGCACTACTTGGTTGGTGTGCTCTGAAACTTATTCAATAATGTTCAGAAACTGTTAATTTTTCTTTTGGTAACTACTCTTGTTATAAAAAGAATTTGATAAAAGCTATCCGCGCGTGTCTTAACTGATTTAGGGCCAGTAGCACGACATGCGGTTAAAGTATAGTTAGGTGTTAAAGTTACTTGCCTTAAACTTGCTCACCCAAAAACAAGTAGTGGGTTTGTGGTTCACAAGTCAGTAAAATTTTCTTTAATGTTAAAGAATCTTGACTTCTGCAATTCAAAGTAGCATTTATTGGTCAAACTTTAACTCTAACGGTAACTTTACGTTAATCGCTTGATGTACCATCCTTAGAAGAAAATCTGAGTTTATTCATAACTTCTGAATTACTTTCAGAATAATTTCAACACAACTCCCGCCAAGTCTGACCTCGTATTTAACAGTAGTGGACCCGTATCGGATAAAATCTCCGGCCGAGAATCTGCAAACTGAAACACCTCTACCTTTAGGAGCTCAACTTTTAGTGGTTTACGTAGGAAAGAAAACTTACAATGCATTGAGAAATCAAGCGGATAAGTTACAGGAATTCTATCAGCGGGGAGAAGAGGTGATCGCTAGATTTAAAAAGGTAATTTAATCAGTACAGTTGCTAAATAAATATTTTGCATAATTGCATCGAGGTTTTCTAAGATTGCGTTCTCCACTACATACAACTCTACTAGACATTGATATTATTAACAGCTGTTGTAAACAAAATCGTATCATTTGAAAAAAAAAAAAACTTGAAATATCTTTAAATTCTTGTCAGTTCAGTATGCGACCGAACAGCATTTTAAGTACCTACCGACTTAAAGTAGTTTTCGAAAGTTTTTTTAATTTATTTTTTGAATATCCAATTTTATCTGACCTCCAAAGCGGACGTTAACATGTCCAAATAAAAATCGTTTTTCTTGCAGCTACAAGAGGCGGAACGTGAAAAAGCCCGGGATCATCCCCAATCGGGGATGAAACGGGACAAATCCCTGCTCTTCACCGCCGTCCCCGAGGAAGACCACACAATGATATCCCCGCCGAACAAGGAAGAGAATCCGGGCGTACAAAGAAAACCCAGCATGCCTGACGTAGTTCCATTCACGAACAAGCCGAGACCGCGTCCAAACAAGCTATCCCTCAGTTTCAAAACGCAGAAATCTCTAGACGAAGACGCGAAGGAAAACGAAAACGTGTTCACCGGACAAACTAGCGTCTGCTCAACGCCCATGGTCGAATACAAACGCTTGCACGGAAACATGCTGTCGATATGCCAGAATCCCGACAAACCTGACTGCGTCGAAGACGAACGGGAGACCATAGAGCCGGACGTGCTCAAAAACATCGAGAACACCGCAAACGGCGTGGAGGACGAGAAAAGGGACAACAGAACAGTTTTGGACAGCAATTGTATAGGAGAACACTTCATAAACAAACCCGAGCCGATGAGAAAGTTGGCGAGCGTTACGGACTTACAGGAGACGTTCAGAAAACTGTCCGCGAGGTCCACGTCGAAGGTGAAACTGAAACGGTCGAAACTGAACGAATCCGACCCGTCCCCGGAAGAAAAGAGCCAAAACACGATGACCATCAACGATCCGTTGTTCCCGGTGTTCAGAAACGACGGTGTTGCCATATCGGAATCTCTATTCAACCAGTACCTAGAGCAGTATTACTCAGGGATCAAAGAAAAGACGAAAGAGGAGAACATGTTCAATTTCAACCTCAAACTGTGCGAGGACAAATTCAAGGATTTCGACTCGGATTTGGTGAAGTCCCCTCAACGGACGCCGAAGAAAGTAGCGAAGGATTCGACGAAAGCGGCACAAGCAGATCAGTCTAGACGGAAATCTTTATCGCTACCTCTCAAATCGCTATCGGAGAGCAGTGAAACGCAAATCGTGAATGATTCGGATGGGATTAGTTTTAAGAAGAAACTGTCGGGTGTGCAACTGACTCCTTTGATGGAGAAACTGAGTCATCTAGCGTTTTCCGACAAATCGAGCGGATACAGCAGTAGAGTTATGACTCCGTTGGAATTGAGGGAGTTACTGACGCCAGCTTTGGAGAAGCAAGTCACATTTTCGGAAAGGTAAGTTGAAGCTAAAAAATAAAGTTGCAATTTGGATTGCAGTTCTTGGTGCAATGCAGTTAATTCAATAATAATTGGAGAAATAACATATACAAGTGATAGGATTCGCAAGGTCTATTAATAGCGAGGTTAAGTAGACTTAACCAACGGATAGTCTCTTGTCTTTAATCCCAAAAATGACATAACTAGAGTTACGTAACTGTTTGGGGGTCTGCCAATACTGCACTTTCCGGTGCGAGATCGCCACTCTAACACCTTAGGAATTATTGGTTCTTCGAAATATGTGTCCCGCTCATTACCACTTCAATTTCGCAACCCGTTGAGATATATCGGTGGCTCTGGTTGTTCTCATTTCTGAATTTATAACATAGAGAAACTCCAAGCATAGCTCTCTCCATCGCTCTCCGAGTGACTCAGCTTTCTTATGAGGTCCATAATGTGTAGGAGCCATATGTCATCATTGGCAACACGCACTGTTCAAAGCCTTTCGAATTCTGAAGGATTTTGGACGAGAATACATCGCAAAGCTTCCCCAACACTGTCCAGCGGAGTTGGAGTCGACGCTTGACCTCTTAGTTGAATTGACTTCAGCTGTATAGTAATTCCACCACCACGATAGCCCTTTAATACGATAGCCCATACGAGGGATTTAGAGCTTAGACCCACCACGCTTCCCCGATGGCGAGCTATATAGTTCTAGGTTAGAATCTTCTTCTTCTAGTGCCATTTCCTAGCAGAGATTGGCAACCAATATGGCTAATTGGATTTTATTAACTGCTGCCCTGAATAGTGATCTGAAACTCATCTTAAATCACTGGCGAAGGTATGAGTAGGTTTTAAAAAGGTTTAAGAGTAATCCTCCTTCTACCAGGCCTCCGTTTGCCTTTATAACTTTCTATTTGGACTTGGATATCTTTCTATTTACGCATTATGTGTTCCGAATATTCTCTAGTTTTTACTTTGCACACTTTTAAGTAATTCTGTCGACTTCTGTGGAGTACCTTGCCTTTTATTAAAAGTTCCAATTCCTCAACAGCAGAACGAAACAACTGCGGCACGAAGAAAGCGAGGACTCTGACGCAGACAGCGATAGTGATCTGGAGACGCTGCCGACGTTCAGCGCGCAGGCGGTCAAGTGCGCGCTGTTCGTGAGCGGGCTGCACAACATGGCGCTGCTCGCGTTACTGGACCTGGACGCGGCGAATGATGCCGACACTATCAACTCTTTGGTGAGCCTAAGACTTAAATTTAGGCCCTAAGTCGCAGACTTTTTGCGAGCGATTTTCTGATTTTTGACCCCCGCACACTGGGCCACTAGTGGCGACGACTAGTGGTCGGCCACAAGTCGCGGAAGAGATTTTTTATACATTATATGGTACCACCGTTCGAGCCAATGAAAAGTTTTACCTTTTGAAAGGAGATCAAGTGTATTCAAACACATTTTTGTATGTAAATCGGCACTCTGTTACAGTGGGAGACATCGCTAAACGCCCTGGGACCGATCGAGCAGAAGTGCATGGAACCGCTGAGCACGCACAGCGACGCGAGCGACTACAGCTACCTGGTACTGGACCCCGACTGGGGCACCGTGAAGAAGGGCGGGCCGTGGGCGGCGCTCGACATCGCCACCATGGGCTTCATACACAACGAGTTCGAGGAGCAGCCCGACCTCACGGAATTCATACTGCGGTAAGCGTTAGAATCTATGACTACCCACATTATTATATTCCATGTTCACTCCACTCGCTCTTATATTCCAGACTCCTAGATCTGTTCGGCGATTTGTTAGATCGCGAACAACGTGAAATCATGTTAGCTGATATCACATATTATCAAGGCGAAAGTTTCTGTGTGTGTGTGTGTGTTTGTTACTTTTTAACGTAGCAACTACTGAACCGATTTGGCTGAAATTTTGAATGGAGATAGATTATGCCCTGACTTAACACATACTTTTTATCCTGGAAAAATCCACAGTTCCCACGGGATTTTGAAAAACCGAAACCTATATAGCTACAGCTATAGGTAGATTACTATAGCAAACTTCCTTGAAAGTAGGTATAAAGGTTGGAAAAGGGTGCGGGAACAGGAACCGGAAATCCATGATTCCCTCGGGACTTGTGAAAAACCGAAATTCACGCGGGCGAAGCCGCGGGCAGAAGCTAATATTTTATACATAACTAGCTTATGCCCGCAACTTCGTTCGCGTGGGAATTCTTTGAATAAATAAATAAATAATAAATGAGTGTTCATATGCGACTATGTACATGTCGGCGACCAAGCCAGATCTTTCACGTTAAGGGTCTAATCATGGTGAAATTACACACCAAATATCACTTATTTTATTTCAGTGCAATATCTAACAAAGGAATGCATGCCATTTTTACGATTCGATTGCTTTTATATTTGTCTCTCAAGGTTATAACGGAAATATAGCAATACAACTTCTTTTGTATAACGAACAAATAAAATTACTGTAAAATAATTCTTGAACCATAGCTTAATAATCAAAATAAATATTTAAATGAATTTTACGTAACTCTAAATGGTTTATTTTAAACAAACTATGTTTATTTAAATAATATCAACCAACAGTCATAATTCCTGCAGATGGCGCTACAAGGAGATTCTACCATAGATTACACAAAACGTTATTATAAATTTTGCAATGATTAAATTTGATTAAGGTTAATGTTAATAACTCTAATCGATTTTATTATAAATATTTAAACAGCAAACTATTATTTCAATAGTAAATGGTGATTTTTAACAATAAAATAGACATCAAACATTCAAAGAGTCAAAACTGTGTCTATTTAATATAACAACTTGATAAATAACGGTTTTGTATTTACCAATAATGATTTGGATATCAATCTCATGTATTTCAGACATTTTTATAATTATTTCAATGATAAACTAAAACATATTTCATCAATTTTTGCCACTTATTGCCGATAGGTGGCGCTTGCTCCCATACGGCCATACTGATTCCAGCACGTCCCTTGCGCTGTTTCCCTTAAAAATCTGTGCCCCTCGCAGTTTTTTTTTCATAGTCAAATTCAAAGTCATTAAGTCAAAGTCAAAGTCACAAATTGTAAGTTATATTTTCAGTTTTTTTTTGTTTGTTTGTTATGACGTAATTTCAAACAAGGCATCACCCAAACTGGGATCTAGCCCTCCCACAAGGCATCACCCAAACTGGGATCTAGCCAACCCACAAGGCATCACCAATAGGATCTAGCCAACACAAAAGGCATCACCCATCCTGGGATCTAGCCAACACAAAAGGCATCACCCATCCTGGGATCTAGCCAACACAAAAGGCATCACCCATCCTGGGATCTAGCCACCAAGACCAGGTTTAAGGATACGCATGGTGGCCAGCCAGCGTTTAAGGAAGGATGTTTTGGATAGGAAAAATAGATTTGCACATCATGAAATAAAATAAATCATAAATCATATCAACACAATGCAAACACAGCATAGAGTCAGCATTGCCACAGAGGAAACGGAAGCACTCCCATGTTAATTATGTCCACTGATTCCTCTGCCCATACGGTCAATTCGTCTGAGTTGTTAGAATTAGGTAAGAATCCAAAAGGGTCTGACTGAACTAGGTGGATTCTGGCTTTACGTTTATCAAAATGCGTTTGTCATTAAGGAGCCGCTCGTTCATCCATTTCTACCAATCCATCTAACTTCTTCTACAACATCTGTCAGTATGTCATCATCTGTATAGTAGGTAGGTAACATCTTTTTTTTTTTCAAATTACAATTCCGTGGAACTTTTACCTGTACTATTTATTACCAATAATAACATAAATAGTGCTACATTTTAATAGATGAACAATTATTATTACTAGTTGATAGTTTTATTTCAAACATTACGTTCGTCGCTTTGATGGTAGTCATATTTTTTTTTTCTCAGAATGACCCTACAATTAAACTTAGCGTTGTTAAAACTGCCACGGGAACTGGAATTGCTGTTTGCCTAAAAAGGGTTAGGCTTGGAAACACTCTGACTAATCATCCGGCTGATTACATTCAAAACATACGACTTGACATTTTGAAGGTTATGTAACACGTGGTTTTTTAGCAACGCTATATTTACTTCCTCTATTTTCAATTTTACGTTTCCGTAATGTTTTAGAACAGATATTAATTTGGGAAATAAATTGGCGGTTATGCAAATAAAAAAATTCAATTCTTAACAACTCAGATCAAATAAATTCAGGATAAATACCTGTGACCAGTGCATCCATCACCCCCGCTGACAACACACCTTTCGCAACACTTGAGACCCATCACTTATTTTACAATGAAAAACGCCTCATCCGGAGGTCTTAAAAACTTTTGGGGCTGTGATCCCACCGCTGCTGTCGGCGACCAAGCCAGATCTTTCACGTTAAGGGTCTAATCATGGTGAAATTACACACCAAATATCACTTATTTTATTTCAGTGCAATATCTAACAAAGGAATGCATGCCATTTTTACGATTCGATTGCTTTTATATTTGTCTCTCAAGGTTATAACGGAAATATAGCAATACAACTTCTTTTGTATAACGAACAAATAAAATTACTGTAAAATAATTCTTGAACCATAGCTTAATAATCAAAATAAATATTTAAATGAATTTTACGTAACTCTAAATGGTTTATTTTAAACAAACTATGTTTATTTAAATAATATCAACCAACAGTCATAATTCCTGCAGATGGCGCTACAAGGAGATTCTACCATAGATTACACAAAACGTTATTATAAATTTTGCAATGATTAAATTTGATTAAGGTTAATGTTAATAACTCTAATCGATTTTATTATAAATATTTAAACAGCAAACTATTATTTCAATAGTAAATGGTGATTTTTAACAATAAATTAGACATCAAACATTCAAAGAGTCAAAACTGTGTCTATTTAATATAACAACTTGATAAATAACGGTTTTGTATTTACCAATAATGATTTGGATATCAATCTCATGTATTTCAGACATTTTTATAATTATTTCAATGATAAACTAAAACATATTTCATCAATTTTTGCCACTTATTGCCGATAGGTGGCGCTTGCGCCCATATACACAATTTAATTGAAGCCATGAAAATGCCGGAGCGGCCCCAATATGGCCGCCACTTTTTGCACGAAAATATTACCTACTAAATGCCATTTCTACTTACCATTAGATACTTTATGACTCTTTATGATATTATAAATAATGAAATACTCATCCTCTCATATTTGCCGGCAGGAGCGAGGAGAGCGTGGTGCTGGGCACGGCGTGCGGCGGCGCGCAGGTGTACTACCAGGAGAGCGGCGCGCGGCAGGCGGGCCCGCCGCCGCCCTCCGACATCCTCGCCACGGCGCCGCTGCGCGCGCGCCGCCGCCTGCACCGGGACCACTCCACGCTACTCTTGTAAACCTAACCTCTCGGGATTTCACTCATCCCACTCCCGCCTCGTACGACCTAGGCCGTGGCCCCATTAGGCGAATCTACCCCTCTTGTAAACAAACCTAGCCTCTTCTCAATAGGGCTTTCACTGATCATTTCGCGCCTCGTACGATTTAGGCCTTGAACTCGAACATAGAAGTTAAGTACATCAAGCCTCCCCACATCGTGTCAGACGGGTGTTTATGGTTATAGAGAAGATACGACGTCTTTGATTAATTTTGACCTTGTAGACATCAGATTTAAGATGCCAACTACTTATTAATGTAACTAGCTCGCATAAAACTCGGCTCGCATGCTCGAGATGTAAGCTCAATAGAATGGAGAAGTTTCATAGTGTTGATATTATTGAAATAATACAATGCTAACATTGTATGTAACATACAGTGCAAAAATTTAAGAAATCTATCGAGAAATGACGGAAAAATATGATCGGATGATCTTGATTTTGGCGCGGATTGATGGTCACATTATATGCTGGCATTTGACGTCACGTACCTATATTCATTCACTAAGCGTCACACTTTCACTGTTGTGTTGCTTTTATTGATTTAAAATTTAAATCTACAAAAAAATGTACTTCCACATTGGTTCATTCGTGTATTTCTATAAAGAGAATGTTATTCACAGCTATTCGAAATGGTTACAGACTATATTATTAATTATTCTAATCTGTGGGAAATCGAGCATGCGAGGGGAGTTCGGGTTCGGAGACTCTCGGGTTGTTCTAACCCAGAACATACTGTTAACATTTTACAATATTGTAATGTTGCGTTAATATTCCTTAAGGAATCATTTTTTTTTTTAGATAAACTTGTAGTATTGATTCAATTCTAGTTCACGTCTTTGATCAGACTTACAAGACGTAGTTTAAAATGTTGCAAAACAATTTTGCAATTGACATTTTGTAGTGGAAACGAAACCGATTAGATATTATTAAAGTGAAGGTAGGTGTAGTTTGTCGTTTAAAGACTAGAAATATTACAAGTAGACGATCCAATGATACTTTAAAGACTAATCTTAGTATTAATTCTGATTGTAGTTTCAAACTAAACAATTAAAAGTTCCAAGCCAAGTTTAGTCATTCCAAACAATTTCAAGTCAAGTCTTGAGGAATATTCTAAACTTCTAATGCTGTTCAATATTAATTTCACTGTCGACTATTCGCCATTTTCCTATTTAGTCCGTAGTAAAATTTACAGGATCGGTACATATCTTTGAATCCATCTCAAAAAAAATAATTAAAATAGAAATCTATTAAAACTTAGCCAAAGATAATTATTTGCTGCACAAAATACTGCAGCTTGAAGCCAAAATTGTGGAACTGAGCTTGTGATATTGCGTTTCATATAATATGGTGTCGTTTGAACTCTTCGCATAGCGATAGCGATCGGCAATAGCGATTGCCAAACTATGTTCCGCCTATATCTACAAATTCTAAAAAAATATATGTAATTATTTTATAAGAATTTTTATGTTTCAAAAATTCAGTTAAACAATAGTAGATTGTATCATAAGGGAGCAAAATAATATTTTTACGGCGAGGGCGCTTTTTGAATCCAGAGCGAAGTGAGGGATTGTATAGTAGAATCCCGAGCGTAGCGAGGGATTCTTTAGTACAATCCTGAACGTAGCGAGGGATTCAAAGTATGTCGCCCGAGCCAAAAATATATTGCGCCCGAGTTATACACTCTACTTTTCATCACCCTCTATGAGGAAATAAAAGGCGCCTCATATTTTTAACCCCCGACGCAAAAACGACGCGGTGTTATAAGTTTGACGTGTCTCTCTCTCTCTCTGTGTGTGTGTATGTCTGTCTGTTCCCCCATAGCTCTCAAACGGATGGACCGATTTGAATGCGGTTTTTTTGTTTGAAAGGTGAATTAGTCGGGAGTGTTTTTAGCTATGTTTGTTTGATGAAAATCGGTCCAAGATGGCCGCCGCCACAAAATGGCGGATTAATAATACAAGTGTAAATTAAAAATTTAAGAAACCCCGACATTCGCCATTTTGTGATGGCGGCCATCTTGGATTTGCATAGTGTTATTCTACTAGTCAAGACCTTTCATTTGATACCCATATTGAGGGAGTTGTGAAAAAATATGTAATCCGCCATTTTGTGGCGGCATCTTGGACCAATTTTCATCGAACATAGCCAAGAACACTCCCGACTAATTCACCTTCCAAACAAAAAAAAACCGCATTCACATCGGTTCAACCGTTTGAGCGCTATGGGGGAACAGACAGACACACACACATACACATACAAACGTCAAAATGAAAGGTCTTGACGACAAGACCTTTTATTTGATACCCATATTGAGGGAGTTGTGAAAAAATATGTAATCCGCCATTTTGTGGCAGCGGCCATCTTGGACCAATTTTCATAAAACATAGCTAAGAACACCCCCGACTAATTGACCTTTCAAACAAAAAAAACCGCATTCAAATCGGTTCAACCGTTTGAGCGCTACGGGGGAACAGACAGACACAGACGCACATACATAGTACATACACAGACGTCAAACTTGTAACAACAATAACAACAATCGATACTATCGTTCGCGCCTAGCCCGGTGGGACCACGGGCCCTTCATCTTCAATAAGTGCGCCGCAATTATCTTTTACCGTAAAAGTTTTACTTTTAAGTAAAAGATCTTTTAGGCGCACTTATAAAATTGCGCCGAAAACACCACCTTTGGGTGGCACATAAAGGCGAACCAAGTCGTCCTTTTCGAATAGATGGTATGAAAAAGTTATATAAATGCCAGAGTTATAAGTACTCGTCACGGAAGCTATAAAAGTACTGAGCACCGATTGTAAATTTTCATGTTAAAAAGCGTTACACCAGACGTACTATATTAATCTGCCAAAGTATGAAGATTTCGACTCGGCTAAAGGCCAGTTGCACACCAGGCGGTTAATGTTAAATTAGACCGACCCAAGAAAAGCTATTTTGGGTTGCACTTTGTTAAGATTCGTTAAATTTCAACCAACGGATGCACAAGTACTGACTTGCGCAACCCAATTTGCTTTTTGTTTGGTAATCTAACTTTAATCGCCTGCATGCAAATGGCCCTAAATAAGATTTACCTTATCGCTCATTTCAAGCTATAATTTACTTAAACTTGAAAAGTCACATTGGGGCCTCTGTATGAAACGCAATACAAACTGAAGTTCCACATTCAGTCCACCCATTTTTAGTATTCGTCTATGCTAGTTATTTATGTAGTCTATGGTAGCGAAAAAGAAATTTTCTTGTACGCTCATAGTAATCTCGCCACTAGTTAGTAAGTTCCCGGCCACGTAGTATGTATTTGCTATTTAATCTGTGCTCAATCTTGCCATCTTGTAGCTTATATAGTATTGTTATTATAACCCGTTATATTTTTATTTATTATAGATAGCCACTGAGTATGCGCAGTACTTTTTATAGCTTAAAAGCTGTTATTTTCTGCAAGGTGCATATTTATTGAAACTAGTTTTAATTAAGTCCAAAGTGCTCCCCTCTTCAGTGCCCTAGCAAATTACAGATCAATGTTATAATATGATCGGCCGATATTTTTAAACGGATAAAGATGTCAGTTAATTTTGCGCGGCCAAACTTTTGTATAGGGCAAATACAAATCTTTAATATCCCCTCCACTCCAGATTCAACCATTTCGACAATGCAATAAACAAAATTCAAATGTATATTTAATGACGTTTGTTTATTTACATGTGCCATTTAAATCTTGAGAAACCTCGCGTCATTCCGCGCATATGCAAATATGAAAAAGGCCGCTCTCTTCACGCGCTTCTCCATACAAACGTATTAGGGCGTTTGTGCACTTATTCGTTTTCGATTCGTTTTCGTGTTTCGTGAAAACACGATTCGACATAGCCTTCCTTATAACTGTATGGGCGTTTGTGCACTTACTCGTTTTCGATTCGTTTTCGTGTTTTTAAATTCGTGAACTTTTCACATCGAATCGTTTTAAAATAAGGACGCGTGCGGAAAGGTGTGTGCGATATTCATAATCACTAACCTTAGTGTTACTGCCAGTATTTCTTCACAGAGTACCTACATTGAATATAATTTCTTCTGCAGTTATGCATTCTCTAAAACGTGCGTATGGCTGAGTAATCTGTTCTTTTATAAGGCACAATATGATATCGAAAGTAGCAACATTCATTCGATTGTAATTAAAAAAAAAGGTTTTTCATGATGTCTCAATAAGTGATCATCGATAAATGCTCCTAGAATACTTCTGTTTATAGGATGTATCCACAATTTTTTCATTCTCCGGCGCCTACGAATGTATAAGAAAAGGGCGAAAAGCTGACGACGATTAAATGCAGCACACATTATGAACACGGTTTTATCTACGAAATGCTAAAAACGTATAGTGAAATCACGATTAAGTGCACAAATGTCATTCGTGAATTTCGTATCCGTTTTTATGATGTTCATTAAAAAAAACGAACATGAATCGAAAACGAATCGAAAACGAGTAAGTGCACAAACGCCCTTACGCCTATTTGTTCTAATATTTGTCGCAATAGGTCTAAAGTTAAGCCAGATATCAATTTATATCTCCATTATCTATGCCATAAAATAAAAATATTAGTAAAATTATATTTATTTTGAAAGATATGACGCATGAAAAATCACTATTTTTGGGCAAATTTTGGGGCAACTTCGTGCGTAAATAAACTATATAAGAAACTAGAAAATTGAAAAACGGCCGAAGTCTTATCATAGGTTACTTCATAATAATTACAAATGTCTTTAGTTCATGTAAAAAATTGCCAAATATTTGCTAAAATAGGGGAAATTCCAAACCTAGATTTGCATCTTTTTACTTTGCCGTTTTTCACTAAAAATCATGATATCTCAAGCAAAATTTATTTATTTAATTAATTTATTATTTATTTATGTATATATTTTTAGTACTCTTCTTTACTGAAGACGTCTCGCTCTCTAAATGCAGAAATCACTGTTTTAGACTCCACTCACAAACGATTTGTCGGTGCCATGGAGAGGGCTCTTAACGTCAAATTACACATTTGAATTTTCTTTAAAACATAATAATTGTGACAAGCGACATATTTTATCAGCGCACCATGTGGCTAGGTACCCTTAGGCCTCTTGTTAACACACCGTGGAAACACGTTTCCAAGGCGTGTTAAGTAGTAGTAGTAAGTGTTCAAGAGGCCTAAGGCTGAGATCTATATAGCGTGCTCTAAGACTCAAGATAAGAGTTGAAACGGGATGTAAACATGTCAGTGGCATAAATCTGTCTCGTTTTAGCTCTGCCTTGAGTCTGTGTATAGTCTGAGTACGCTCTAGATCTCACCCTGATTATTATGTGAATCTTGCTTAGCAAAATAATCCGCCCATCAATACCCAATGTCGGTAGTTTGTGAGGATTTTTCTTTCGGAAATAAATAAGCTCTGCTCAGTGCTGCTCCTTTAAACTAAAATTGGTCACAATCTGCTCCCGTCCATGTTCAAGCCCTGCTCAGATATATGACTACGTTTCAAGCATACTTTGCTGAAGTAATTTTGTTAGCAAAGTACCTACATAGCTTGTTGTCGAATTCTACAAAATAACGCCTGCTTGTCAAACAAAAAACTGTTCAAATAAGTGACGTGTTAAAAATGTTTTAACGTTATTTTTGTCTAGTGTGTAAGTACCGTGTATTATTTGAAACATTCCAATCGTGGATATTTTTTTAATGAGATGTTCAAAATTGTCAATCAATGCATATTACGAATCGCGTCCAAAGCCAAAACTTACCGCTTGATATGTTATTTTTTGTTATTGGTGCCAATTATTCTGTTGTACAATGTGGCCAATTCCGTTGTACACAATCTCTAAACCTAAACTAAAATGACAGGGCTAAGTATATTCCTTCACAATGCTCCCTGTAGAAAAGGATAGCACTATTTTTAAACTTGTCAATTTTGTTTAGGTTTAGAGATTGTGTACAACAGAATTGGCCACAATGTGGCCGATTCTGTTGTACAATCTCTAAATCTAAACTAAAATGACAGGTCTAAATATATTCCTGTCTCTTTCACAATCCTCCTTGCTGAAGGGGATAGCACTATTTTTAAACCTGTCAATTTAGTTTAGGTTAGAGATTGTGTACAACAGAATTAACCACAATATTTCTTAAACTGACAGCTCTAAATATAATGCTATCTTTTCTGCAGGGAACATTTCGAAAAGGATAGCACTAAGACACGTCAATTTAGTTTGTGAGATTGTGTACAAATAATTGGCACCATTGCGTTGTTTTATATTCCACCCCATTTATTCATAAAAAAATCAAAAGAAAACCTCTGGAATTTCATGTGCGATGCCAAAACAAAAACAGAGGTTTAAATTTTTTATGAATATGATGAGGGTAATATTTTTACTACTATGTACAGTAATATCTTGAATGTATGCGTTAGACAAACAGAAAAACTATCCGTCTAAACTGCTCGATTCCTATTATTATTTTCAAGGTATGACTGTGGGTATTATTGCTAATAGCGTTTAAGGAGTGCCAATGCGTCACAGATAATGTGGTATTTATTTATAATTTTTACATACATAGATAATGTTTAAGAATTTTAATAAAAACCCGATAGTGAGATTTTGTTAATTGTACGCCAGTGTAATAATTATATACATACCCCAATAAAGTTAATACATAAATACATATATTGCATTATTATTGATAGCTAAATGAAATTTTAATTTCTAAATGACATGAAAATAATATTTAGTGAATAATATAATATTAATTATAATTGAGAACCCCCTTTTAGTCTTCTAACAGAGATAGTTTTTGTCTTGTAGGTTAGTTGAATTTAATGCCATGAAATCTACAAACAAATACATAATATATTATTTATCAAAACTACCTCTCATTAATACATATCTAAACCCAGTCAAATAATATACAAGGCATCGAGTCAAGTGAAATAGGATAGAAAATGGACAAGGATATGGTATAAAGGTCATAAGACATTCAGTAACAATTTTAGAAATTATTAATTCTGGGTTCACAGGATAACTCTGATGCCAAATATGTCTGTCTGCATTTCCAGTTGTCGCTTCTGCCAAAAGAATTATCGTGAAGAAAAAACGATACAGAAAATGACTGATGGCTGGTATAAAGTTGTAGTACTCGTGTGTACTAACTGACCAAATTGGTTATGTTATGGAGCAATGCTCGTTCAAAGAATACAATAAATAAATAAAGCAAAGACAAATATTTGCCATCAGAGAAAGATATCCTGTGAACACAGAAACAGCCATCGTTACCAAATTTTTTATCACCTTGTTATATACCCAAAGTAGAATGATTGAAAGAAGAATCAGTACGACATTTAAAAAACTATCATTTTATTTCAACAAGTCGCTCACAACACAAGTCTAAAACTAAAATATATTACGGTGACACTATAGACTACAAGATATCTGACAAATAGATACATACTATTGTGTATTGGATAAAATTGCATAATATAAGGAGATATCACCACAAAAATAATATGTAATATCAGTGTGTGTGAACTGTATCGTCAAGTATTGGTCGGAAAGAATATGATCAGTGTGCGTCAGAGCGCCTCCGTCTTGAGCTCGAACTACAAACCGTGACTCGATCATATTCTTTTCAGAGCGAGAGCGTTCGCGAAACTTCGCCTCGGCGCCGACATTTTCTTTTCGGCGCCCACCGGCCCGGTCCGGGTTTCGGAAAACCGCCGTTTCGAAAGCGCCGCCATTTCGAAATTTCAATCAAACATTTTCAAAACTTCATTCGTACACAGTTAGTTTTTTCAAGGAACTTCATCCTTTACTTCTTGTTTCAATACCTTTTCAAAACAAACAAAATCAATATTAGACTTAGTGTTTAGACCTTTATTAGAGCTATACTTTACATCCTAGAGGCGTCGCCCGGGGGGCGTTTACAAACTAACTTACAACTAGACCCTTTGTATCACTCCTATTAGGCCTGTAGCAGACCTCCGCCGCGGAATAAGTGTAGCGGAACCGCTGTAGCTCCCGGACGACTTGTCCGTTGTATGACATGCGAAACTGCCTGTTCTAACGCAGATATTAGACTATGAATCTATCTCTTTTCATCATAGTCATAGTCTAATCTGCGTCAGAACAGTCATTTTTGCTTGTGTTCCGCATATCGTACAACGGACTAGTCGCGCCGGAACATAACCCGTTGTCTTAGGTTAACGACAATATGCGACGCGAAAATATCAAACAGTAGTATGAACCTTCACGTGGGCTAACGTTGTCGCGTAGATAAGTTTGTCATTTTGTATGTAGTCGTATCGTGTCGCGTCGCGTTTGTCGTTCACCCAGGACAACGGCTCAGCGATTTCGCGGCGGAGGTGTCCTAAGGGCCTCATAGTACAGTGGCAATGACAAACTCGTGACTCTGGAGGCGAAGTGCGCCCGTCGCTGGGCGGCGACGCGCGCAGCTCGCGTCTTACAATAGTTATTTTAACAATAGTCGCCGCGCCGGCCGGACAGGTACGGTACGGTATAAATGCATTAGTTGGCCGGCGACATTGGTAGTGGTGTATCAAAATCTATGCTAGTCTGAAGACGACCTCAGCGTCACGATATTAATATCGACCTGTAAAGTCAAAGAGGGGAATAACCATGGCGTCCAACATTATCACTCTTAAATTACACAGCACAAAAATTAATTTCACCGCAGCTATTGCACACTAATTCTCTTCCCTGGATATGAGATACCCTCAATTGAGGCCGTTAGCGCAAAAATGGCCTAAACCTGAGACAGTTAGTATTAGTTAGTGGCGGGTTAGGCCATCTTTGCTCCAATAAAAGACGAAAATAATTTAATACAAAAATGGATTTTGTTACGCCATCTATTACATAACAGGATAACTATAGTTAGGCCATTTTTAGGCAAAGAATTATCATCTTTGTAATCAGTTTAGGTCTATAAGTAAGAACTTAAAAAAATGTGGGTTAGGCCGCTTATGCGCTGACGGCATCAATTATAAACCAGCGATTATCCACATTATTTTGAACCTACTCAACGATATTCATTTTAAAAGGAATTTACCAACAATTTGTACCGAATGCATTTCGACGATAGAAATTAAGTGTAGACTCCATATTGAGGAAAGAAAATACATTTTAGTATGGAATAGCTGAGTGGGAATTAGATTTCTGAAATAATACGACTCGGAACATTCCTTATAGATGACACTATCCAAAAACTGTTACGGTTTAACCTGTAATAAGTAGCTAGTTGTCAGATGAGAGGTAATATTCACTCATTGATCTCAAATAAAAACTAGATTTACAAAAACAAACAATTTGCATTTTTTTTTAAATTATTTTTGTGAGCAGTGTTGCACACATTAGGTAAACATTACGCCTGCATAAGCAAGCATTTTTTTAAAAACTAGATAAAATATTTTTGGATATATTTTTTTGTTCTGCGAAAAGAATTTTTTCAATACAGTTGTATAACATGGCGTACTTTCAGAGGCTATAGTTATGATTCGAAAATTAAATCTTTTGCACAGGCATGTTTTGTTTTACGCGGTCGTGACTTTTGTTTTACGAGCTCGATCATTTTGTTTTGCAGTTTATTTTTAAATTTATAAGTCAATTTAAAAAGTTTAGTAGCAAGGAGTTTTCATACATAGAATAAAATCGGATAGATTTTATACGAGAAAAAATTAATAAATGCGTACGTCTTAGCATTGAATTCTCAAAATTCTTTTAAATGTTTGTTTATTATAATTAATTATATATTTAATTACCATTTTTAATTTAATTATTTTCACATTAACATATCTCAAAAATCGAATAGGCTGTATGCGCGTAGACCGCTGCCTAGTTTCGTTTTAAAATGTCCAGTTGCTAAAACGCGCCATTTTCTGAAAACTTTTAATTTTTTGTGTGATAAATTGATTATTTTTTGTAAATATGAGTTCAAGTACAAGTGATATTATGGAATTAACTCCACGTGATATTTTATCTGGGGCAAAAATTACGCAAGATGGAATTTTGCCCCCAAGATTCCGACAAAGATAGGTAGGTACGTACGTAGGTATGTATGTTGAAATAAACATTTGATTCTTCGATTTGTTTTTTTACTATTTCCCACAACTGTATTGAAAAACGTCGTGTGATACACGGGTGTATCGGTTATTGCAAACTCGTGACATTAAAAACCCTCACCTTCGGTTCGGGCTTGTTAATGACAGCTCGTTTGCAATAACCAACATTCCACCCTTGTATCACAATGTACTATTATATGTGATCAATGATCCACTTTTTTATTTTGCACCAAACACAAATACAATGAAGTTCATTTTCTGTAATTTGATTCTTCTCCAGAATCTTGATGTAATTGATAATAACAGGCTAGACTTAGGCTTTTCTAATTATTACAATACACCAATCACATCGAACATTAGAGCTTTCCACTTCTGATATTTCATGATTAAACATCACAAGTGAGATTGCTAATTCTACAGAATTTTGAGTCCTTGTCATTTAATGGATGATTTTTATTCTACTAATAGAGCATCCAAACAACCGATAAAATAAAAGAGAATGATCAGAATGATAAAAGTAAGTGACACCATGACAAATTATCTCTTTTATTACTTAGAGGTATTTAATTTAAAGCTTTAGCGATTCGCCTTGGTATTAATTGCCGAATAAATTAAGCAATCATTATAATATTTGATTGAAATATTAAAAACATTAAAAATTAAACATAATGCAGATGCATATTTCCAAGGCTGAATCGCAGGAGAATTCACTTTGAAACTGTGGTAATGATTAGGAAATCTGATTATGCTCAGAATACACAGTGAAAACACGTGAATGAAAAAGAGCCCTGGTTCAATTTATTTATATCCTAGAGTACTATACAAGAATTACAATGAAAAAACTTATACCGTTCACTGTGTGTTTTGAGCTTTATGAAGAAAAATAATTATATACAAAATGTGTAATCTTGAGTTAAGGGGAAGTCTTTATACCGACAGTTTGTCTTTACAGTATGTGGTAGTCGCTAAGTAGCTTAATGGTAATTGATGAGGTACCAGTAAAAATAAATTGGGAAGGAAAGTCACACAGGAATAATGGAAAGGTAGTCAATTCAGTCGGGTAACGGACAATTAATTTTATCCTGTCCATGTCTATGTCCTTTAATTTTATCGAGTAGTCGGCAACCGCTAATGTACTTATGACCTTACTACCAGGAAGGTAGGAAGGTCACAAGGTGGGTAGTGAACCACAAGTTGGGTAGTCAACCAGAAGTCGGGTAGTCAACCAGATATCGGATAGTCAATCAGAAGTCTGGTAGTCAACCACAAGTCGGGTAGTTAACCACAAGTCGGGTAGTCAACCAGAAGTCTGGTAGTCAACCACAAGTCGGGTAGTCAACAAGAAGTCTGGTAGTCAGCCAGAAGTCGGGTAGTCAACCACAAGTCGGGTAGTCAACCACAAGTCGGGTAGTCAACCAGAAGTCGGGTAGTCAACCAGAAGTCGGGTAGTCAACCAGAAGTCGGCTATTACGGTTTCAAATAAGATTTAGCTCTTGTAAAGGTGGCATGACAGACTAAATTACTATGACAGTGGGTAGAAGTATCCCGGCAGCAATACAACAGTTATGATAGAAGTTGTCGGTTGTCAGTTTAGTTAGTATTAAAGTCGGCACCACTCGGGTAGCATTGTTATTAGGGTCCCAGTTGGGTAGCGCTTTTATTAGGGTCATCAGTCGGGTAGCGGTGTTATTAGGGTTCCAGTCGGGTAGCGCTGTTATTAGGGTCATCGGTCAGGTAACGGTATTATTAGGTCACCAGTCGGGTACCGGGTGTTATTAGGGTCACCAGTCGGGTAGCGGTGTCATTAGGGTCACCAGTCGGGTAGCGGGATAATTAGGTTCACCAGTCAGGTATATGTATAATTAGGGTCCCCAGTAAGACTTACGCGGCGAGTAGGAGCGCTCCCGCTCGTAGCGGCGGCGGCGGTAGTGCGGCGAGGGCGAGCGGTGGCGGTATCCGCGCGCGTAGTAGTCGCGCTCGCGCTCGCGGTAGTTGCCGCGGTAGTAGTAGTCGCTGCTGTGAAAAAAAAAATAGAGCATTAAGGCCAATATCTCACTACGACCATTTTCTAATAGTATCCCAATAGTAGTAACTACTAACACAATTATTTAAATTAATATTGTAATGAATATTGAATGACACTAAAGAAGACTGGATTCATTCAATGTTATTGTTGTTTCATTAGAATTTAAAAGTTTTTATGGTAAACGATAAAAAGCCTTATTTATACTGTAATCTACTATGACCATAACATTACTTACACATACAAAATTAAATCAACATGAACAAACTGGAGATTACTCTCCAGCGAAACGAAATTATTAAACGAAATATGAAAAAAATGTTTTATAAAATAGTTAATAAAAAAATACTTACTCCCTATCCCTGCGTCTGTCGTAGCCGTTGTCGCCTCGGACGCTGGAATTAAATAAAAAAACATAATTTTTTTGTACATACATTTGTGTATTCTATCAATAATACTTTGAATAAGAGTTTTTGACTTTTTGTCACATTGTTTAAGCAGGCCTTTAGTAATCCGACAAAACTTGCAGTCAGTTTACACTAAATCTACTTATTTAATGTACCAATAGATTGACAACCTACAAAATTATACAAAATAAAGTAGGCGCTTTTATATTGGAAACTAGCGACCCGCCCCGGCTTCGCGCGGATAGTAGTTGCTCGTTACTATCCCAGCATACATTGTTTTGTTATATCTCAAAGGCAGCGTTTTCGAACTCCCAACCAGCTTGACTTTTTGCGATATTTTCAACTTATTATCATCATATTTCAACCAATTTACACAAAACCTTAACAAATTATATACCTAAACCTTGCTCATGAATCACTCTGTCTATTGGTGAAAACTACGTGAAAATACATTCAGTAGTTTTTGGGTTTATCGCAGACAGACAGGCAGATGGACGCGGTGGGGGACTTTGTTTTATAATATGTAGTGATTTCAAAAATCAAAGAATATAAAGATTGAGATTTTATAATTTCTAAATTGTCTGGTCTGGTCTGGTCTGGTGGGAGACTTTAGCTGTAGCTGGTTACCACCCAACCGGCAAAGCCGTGCCGCCAAGCGATTTAGCGTTCCGATACGAGGCCGTGTAGAAACCATCAGGGATATGCATACCTCTTTCAAGTTAGCCCGCTTCCATCTTGGACAGTGATGATGCATCACTTACCATTAATTGCAGTCAAGGGCTAATTTGTAATTGAAATTAAAAAAGGAGCTAGTAGAGGCGAAAAGAAAGAAAAGAAAAAAAAATCACACAAATCGGTACAGAAATCTCGGAGTAAACTGTGTAAATACATACAAAAAAATATACGCGCCAAATTGAGAACCTCGTCCTTTTTGGAAGTCGGTTAACAACTCACTGTGTCGGTTTGCCCATGTATATGCCGGGCGTCGGTGTGTGCGCGCGCTGCGTGATGGAGAAGTCTACGCGGATGCGGCGCCCGTCGATCTCCATGCCGGTGCACTCGTTCTTGGCCACCTTAGCGTCGTCTTGAGATTCGAAGTACACGAAGCAGAACCCGCGCGAGCGACCCGTCTGAGAATTAATGTTACTTATCAATTCAATTCAATGCTATTTTATTGCGAATTTGGGATAGTAACATTATATCTTATAAATATTGTTAGTGTTTCGTCAAATTCTACCTTACGGTATGCAATGATACGATCCAGATTTTAACTGTTACACGTCAATCCATTTTATCAATTAGTGAAAACCGTTATTTTAATCAATTTATTATTTGTTTAAGTAGTGCTTTAATAATCCAACCATTTGCGGTCAGTTTACACTAAATCTACTTATATTTTATGTACCAATAGATTGACAACCCACAAAATTATATAAAATAAAGTGGGCGCTTTTATATTGGAAATTTTCATATATAAGAAGTTACAGCACAAGTGACCACCTAATTTATTTTGTACTTTCAAGTAAAGAGTAAATAGGCATTTTCTAGACAAGCGCGTTCCAAGTAAGACCTCATCATTGCTCTCCTTGACAGAATTATCATCAAGCATAAGCCTATCAAACAATAATAAAATAAAAATATAGCATTATTCTGTTTTCCCCTTCAATCACAATAACAAAATGGTTTTCCCTCAAATACTCACCTTTGCATCAATAACAACTTGAACTTTGTCAACGGGGCCATACTTTGAGAAGATGTGGTGAATTTGCTGTTCGGTGGTGTAAAGGCTCAAGCCAAAAACGCCCAAACACCGAGACGGTGTTGGGTTTTCCTGTAGACAAAATACGGGCAATATACATATTTTTTATACACGTAAAGGAAGGAGATGGCATACAGACTAAAGGAGAAACAATACAGAACAATGGAGAGAGAGAAAGTAAGACCACAAGATTAAAAGGCATCTTGGATGGAAGATGTTTTTTCAGTGGCGTAACTACACCGATGGGGGCCCGTGGCAAATTAATCAGATGGGGCCCCTTCTGCTCAGAAGGTCAACTAACGATAAAGTATATTCATTTTATTTTAAAACTAGCTTTTGCCCGCGGCTTCGCCCGCGTGAATTTCGGTTTTTCACAAATCCTGAGGGATAAGTAGATTTCTGGTCCACCCGCCCCCGCCGCGCGGCGGCGTACCGCGGTACCGCGTACGGCGGGCGCAGGGCGCAGGGGCGCGGCGCGGCGCGGCGCGGGGAGTTCCGTGCAGCGCGAGCGTCGCGTCGGCCGTAAAATACTTACCTATCAGGGCGTTTTTTAACATAGGTACTTACCGATTTCAACACAACTCCTTATTTGAAAGTCGGTTAAAAAAGTAGCCTATGTTACTCCTTGGCTAATTCTCTACTTGTCTGTGAAAGTCCCGTCAAAATCGGTTCAGCCGTTCCGAAGATTAGCCCGTTCAAACAGACAGACAGACAGAAATTTTAAAAACGTGTGATTCGGTTATGGTATCGTTCAAATAACCATATGAGCTTAATATGTGGTAGTTATTTCGAAATTACAGACAGACACTTCAATTTTATTTATTAGTATAGATTTAATAACTAGATGATGCCCACGGCTTCACCCGTGTGGTTTGTAAAAATCTCGTGGGAACTTTGATTTTCCAGAACAAAAAGTAGCCTATCTGTAGTAAGTAGTAACCCGTCCACAAAACGGAAAAATTCCGTGGGATCCTTACGATTTCGGAATGCAATTCCTTACAGCATCAGGGTTGAGGAGTTGGACATGTACCTACTCGAGGTCATTCAATAATAAAGTCTAATTGGTATCCCCAATATCAATTTAAATAACCGACAGGTCCTAAATCCCATTAGTGTTGGGGATCAGATCCCCTACAGCATCAGGATTGAGGAGTTGGAATCCAAATTTTTTGTAGCACAGTGTCGCAATGTTTCTCTATCGATTAAAAAAATAATTACGCAAATCGGTTCAGAAATCTCGGAGATATCGGTGTACATAGGTAGAAAAACACAACTCCTTTTTTGAAAGTCGGTTAAAAAGTAGCCTATGTTACTCCCTGGTTAATTCTCTACTTGTATGTGAAAGTCCCGTCAAAATCAGTTCAGCCGTTCCAAAGATTAGCCCGTTCAAACAGACAGACAGACAGACAGACAGACAGACAGACAGACAGACAGACAAAAATTTTAAAAACGTGTGATTCGGTTATAGTATTGTTCAAATAACCATATGAGCTTAATATGAGGTAGTTATTTCGATATTACAGACAGACATTTCAATTTTATTTATTAGTATAGATAAATCATGTAAGTACGTAAAGAAGGTAGGTACATAAAACGCTATTAAAATTAGTTGTTTTTCTAGTAACTTTCAATTTAAGAACATGGACGAACATTTTGCTTAGTTTATGAACATTTTGTTCTGAAACAAAAAATGTGATGCAATATTCGTCTTATGGTGCTGCCACACTACACACACTACACCGTCCACACCGCCGCGCAGTTACAAAATATGTTAGTAAACATTATTGTTAGTTAACATTTTGTCACAAATGTTAGCAAAGTTCTAAATGTTTATGAAACATTTGTAACAAATTTTTATTAAACACTAGCTTTTGCCCGCGGCTTCGCCCGCGTGAATTTCAATTTTTCACAAATCCTAAGGGAATCTTGGATATCTGCTTTCCGTTTTCGCTCCCTTTTCCAACCTTTATACTTACTTTCAAGGAAGTTTGCTATAGCTGTACTACCTATAGCTGTAGATATAGATTTTGGGTTTTTTAAAATCCCGCGGGAACTGTGGATTTTTCGAGGATAAAAAGTAGCCTATGTTTTAAGTCAGAGTCATAATCTATCTCCATTCAAAATTTCAGCCAAATCGGTGCAGTAGTTGCGACGTTATAGAGTAACAAACATCCAAACATCCACACTTTCACATTTATAATATTAAGTAGGATTTTGCAACAAGTATAATAGACTAGTCAATAAGTTCAAAAACGTGAAAAATTCAGATAAAGGTCCTAAAAATATGAGCGATAGCTCATTCGATCCATTCAGTAGTTTCGGCGTGATGCGCGGCCAAGATACAGACAGACAGACAGACAGACAGACAGACAGACAAAAATGAAAAAAATTGCAGTTTTGGCTTCAGTATCGATTATAGAGTGCCAGCCAATAAAAATTTTCAAAATATCTTCAATGTACAGAATTGGATCTGTTACAGTTTTATTATATTATAGAAGATAACTTTATAAAGTTATACTTTAATTTGACGTTGAAAATAGGACTCCGCGCGGCGGTTACTTACGGCATGCGCGCGCGAGCCTTCAGCAATGAAAATAATTTTTTATAACATAAAATGTGATTTTAAAAATTTGAAAAAATTTTAGTATCTTCTTAACACTTGAAAACATCGAGCCCTGAAGAAAAAAAAGTTTAATCACCATTTTTCAATAAGTTATATTCAATTGTAAACTAACTTTGTTCCCAATTTCCGTTGGCTTAAACAATGTGATGAAAGGTATAAAAAATTGACCTAAAAATTTTAAATTTCGTGGAGCCCTTCTGATATATATACTTCATAAGATCCTGTGATAAATTTTCGTAAAAGTTTATTAATTTGTTAATTATGATTTTTTATAATTGATGTATGTAAATCATATGATTTACAGGATTATTATGATTTTTCAATAGTTATAAAAAATCATAATTAACAAATTAATAATGATAAATTGATGTAATTAATATATTAAATGTTAGTATACTCCGGTGCTCACGGCCCTCTCGGGTCGGGGGCCCCTTTCGGCTCGGGGCCCGTGGCATTTTGCCGAAATGCCACCCTGTAGTTACGCCACTGTGTTTTTTCCAACTTTTCAATTTCTATTTTCTTTCAACTGACAATTAACATCTACCTATGGTAATGATAAGAATGGTATGGATAAGAAATTCAATTCTAATACTTTATTGTCAAAACCAATCACATCTTATTAAAAGTATGTTTGCATCATTATGAAAAAAAAAACCGAACCTGTTTCAATTTATTTGCTGCTTAATTTATTATCTAAGTATTTTTGATCAAACATATTTTTTAACAACTGACAGTACTGACTAATTTTATTACACTGCCACATGATTTTTAGTTAATGATACTAGCCAATATAGCAGGATATTTCAAAATAATTTCCCATCAGAATTATCAAAAATTCTTTCTGACATATGCAACTCCTTAAGTCCTACAACAGACTTTTAAATAAGGTAGAAAAGGTACCTAGAAATGGTTTCTGCTGTATTAAATACTGGAGAAGCATGTTGCAGATTAACAACTCCCGAATGAGTACAGAAATAAATTGTAAGCACATAGGTATTTCTAGTATACAAAGCAACTTACACTGTAATGCTATACTATATCTGCGTAATCTATGACGCGCTTTGATGTTTCACTAGACATCTGCGCAGAACGGACAAGTTCACGCAACTCTACCACTTTTATTCTGAATTCTGTGACTCGTACATACATACATAGATGAAAGTCATGCAATATTCTCGAATGTCTAAACATGTACCTGCTACAACAAGGAAAATATATCAAGGAAAAGTTACATGTTTATACAAAAAGAATAATTAATTTGTAGACATTTGATAAGCATATAAGCTACATTAAAATTATCAAACAGTATAAATTACAATACAGTTTTTAATTTTTTGTGTATAAATATGTAAATTCTGTGTTAAATACCTACTTCCAAACTGTTTGATAACTAAAATGTAAGCTTATTAATAATTTGGTTAGCAATATTAATAGGGGAAAATGGTGCTCACTCTATTGTAAATAATCTCTCAACTGAGGCGCTGCGCAAACGTACACTTTTGAGTTGTGTGTCAGCACAAGCCGCCATAGAATATTTTTAACCCCCGACGGAAAAACGACGGGGTGTTATAAGTTTGACGTGTCTGTGTGTGTGTGTGTCTGTCTGTTCCCCTGTGGCGCTCAAACGGGTGGACCGATTTGAATGCGGTTTTTTTGTTTGAAAGGTGAATTAGTCGAGAGAGTTGTTAGCTATGTTTGATGAAAATCGGTCTAAAATGGCCGCCGCTACAAAATGGCGGATTACATTTTTTTCACAACTCCCTTAGTATGGGTATCAAATGAAACGGCTTGACCAGTAGAATAGCACTGTTGCAAATCCAAGATGGCCGCCGCTACAAAATGGCGAATGTCGGGGGTTTTAAATTTTTAATTTATACTTGTATTGTCATACAAGCAATATGGAATCAACCAACAACTGCACAAAAGTCAGTCGCTGACAAACGGACACAGCAACCACGGTTTCCTATGTCGGAGTGCAGCATTGGTAACAAAAAGTGTCTATGTTTGCGCGGCACCTAGGTTGGCAGGCCTACAAGTACGACTATCCTTTTCAGCAAAGTACATTGTGGAAGGTATAGCAAGATCTGTCGATTTATCTGTAGTTTACTATAGATTTACAACCGAATTAGCACTATTGTATCTTACGATATTATTGAGTTACTTTACTACTAATTAAAACAAGTAGATGAACTTCAATTTATACAGTGTCATATTTCCTTATTATCCTTCTAATTGTATAGAACTATAAAATTTTTGAGAATTTAGAATTTTAAACGATTTTGCAATACAGAATAAAAAGTTTTTTGTTCTTTGATTAAATTAAGCTAATGTCTTTTCTCTTCCCCACAAGTTTAGCCACAATAATATTATAAAAGCGAAAGTGTGTTTGTCTGTTACTTTTTCACTGTTAGACAGCTCTAGACATAATTTTGGACAGATATAGTTTGCATCCTCTAATCAACATAGAATACTTTTATAATTGGAAAATCCCACATTTTTGATAAGACTACTAAATCCAGCATGAAAAAGTCAAATGTTATTTTTATTTTTTATCATATTGTTTAAGTAGGAATTTAATAATCTGACAAGTGAAGTCAGTTTACACTAAAATATACTTATATTTAATGTACCAATAGATTGACAACCCACAAAATTATATAAAATAAAGTGGGCGCTTTTATATTGGAAATATTTCAGATATTAAATCTAATTATAAAAAGACTTCCCCCACAAAAGTTACCTGTACACAAGTTATATAATAAACAGCTAAATGATGCCCACCACTTCGATCATGTGGATTTAATTTTCTTTTAAAATCTGTGGAAACTCATTTTTCAGGATAAAAAACAGCCTGTGTCTGTTACCAGGATGCGAACTATCGCTGTGCGCTTTCGTCAAGATCCGTTCAGCCGTGATAAGGTAACAGACAGACAGAGAGACAAGTCTTAGTTTTGCATTAATTTGTATGGATTATTATTGAAGTATTATACCTGCTGTTCACGACAGAGGCATATCATATACTTTAAAAAAGTATAAATATATACAGTCAAAATCTGTTATAACGACATCGAAGGGACTACTCATATTAAGTCGTCAAAACCGATAGTTATAACAACCGGTTCCACCATACAACACCATTTTCTTTTGCCTAGTCTTTGTTTAGAACTCCGCTCTCTTGTTTTGAAATAATACGCGATTTTTCTTTGATATTAATTTGCTTTCTTTTTGTTTCCGACAAGTTAAAAGTTTCACAATTAATTCAACAATATGTTTTAAGTAAGATAAGTAAGAAACTGACTGAAGAAATTTGAAGAAGTGGGCCTTTACTCTACGGCATGCACGTGTTTTGTTTTCTAAGAATTACAAAAGACCCTAAACACGTGTTTATTTTTACGATAATAACCATTGACCATTATTATATTATGCCTATTCAAAGTTTACAATACAGATAAGTTGGTCGTTGTAGAACGACCTGTAGAGATACAATTCTCCGAAAACATTGGTCAAATGTGGTCGTTTAATGCGGTATGTAGAAGTAACCAATGTCGTAAAAAGCAATGTTTTTGATAAGGCAGTCATATAGCATTCAGCCGGGACCTTTGATTACGGTTAATATAACCGATATGTTATTCTAAACGATGTCGCCATAAACGGTTTTGACTGTACATTGTATTAGTTACTATCAGTAAGATAATTAAGATTAAAATTGCCTGTTTCATTTTATTCTGCGGTGCTCAACTGCAACCCAAATAAACAATTATTATTGTTTATTTATCTTTATTTTATCAAGAAATATGTACAATCTGTACATTTGAAGTCCAACTACGGTTTAAAATATAAAAAAATGTGTCTGTACCAAAAGCCTCACCCGATCACCTTGGTGCCGCCTTCGGGACGACATCGGGCTGTGCGAGTGGGAGCGGCGGTACGAGTCGCGCGGCGAGTAGGAGCGCGAGCGGCTGCGCGAGTAGCGCGAGCCGCGGTAGCCGCGCCGCGGCGTGCCGGAGCGCGAACGCGTCCTGCACCACAGATTAAATAACAGTAAACAACTTCACCTTCTGCACCAGATTAAGTAACAGTCAATAGCTTTTCCACCTTCTGCACCGCAGATTAAATAATAGTCAATAGCTTCTCCACCTCATCTATTGGCCTTGATCAGCATGGTCAAGGTGTGTTTATGACACCATTCATCTATATGAATTGGTATTGGTTGAAGCAAACTGAAAAATCTAGTACCACTAAGATAGCAACTAGCTTCCAATGATCAAGGCTGATTATTACTAAAATCTTCGAGACTAAAACCTTATTCTAAATCAGTCCAGCCTTTCTCAAGTGATATGCCTACCAGCATTTTATTGTACCTGCATGGGTGGCTAGTGATTTTTATAAATTAACTAGCTGATGCCAGCAACTTCATCTGCATGTATTCTTATAAATCTCATACAAACTTTCATCCTCTATTTAACCCCCTTAGCGGTGGAATTTGCAATATTCCTTCCTTAGTGTGCACCTATGCCATAAAAGAAAGCTACTGTGAAAATTTCAAGTTTCTAGCTTCAGTAGTTAACGCTGTGCATTGATGATCAGTCAGGACAAGTCTGTATATAAGTATAGATATGTACAGTAGTAAATTATGTATATTTGGTGGATGTCATCATTTCTAACTAAATGTTTCAAGCAGAAATGTAACATCATTTCTGCCTAAATGTTTAAAAAACAACCACCCACTAGAATGCTTATCGAGATATTGACAAAACTGTTGCTATAGAGTTGGCCGATGTGTATTGATAAAATAAAGCCTACAACAAACTGATTTTGTTTAAGCAATAATACTTGTCCACTTATACATATTATATGGATGTGGTAAAAGGAAATGAAGTAAATTAACACAATACAAGGCAATGATACAGCAAAATACAATGTAAATTATTCAAATAGAATTTTGTAAAAAATAACTGTTGCTACGGAGTAATAATATTGTATTAAAAAAATGTTTTTTTCACTTTAAGTCTTTTATACCTACATCATAGCTTTTATTGGTGAATTCCACATACACAATATCATGAATATTTTAATACGCAAATACAAGTATGCATATAGATATAGAGCTATAAATATAAAATTGCGCAACAATCGCCTTGACAACGAGGTTATGATGATAAAAATCTACACGGAAAACGTGCAAATTATCAAAATATTCAAGGATAAATTGCCAAAATGTTGAATAGACTTAAAAAAATTTGTTGGTTAAACATACGGGCTCCTGTATTTTCGGCTGGATGCTTTTGGCGGTGGAGGCGTGCGGGACCGGCTTCTGCTGTGCCCGCGTGACATTGCAATCGCCTTGGGTGCTGGCTCCCGGGACCCGTTGCGGGTCCTCGAGCGGCTCCTCTGAAACCACCCGGAAAAAATAGTGTGAGTAGCACGCTCAACCGGCAAAATAAATGCAACGCGCATGAGGGCGCGATCGGCAATCGTACTCTGCCCAGATAATAATTATAGTACCTCGCGATCCGACATGACGAGTATTACAACACAAACAACAAAAGCGTTATTAACACAATCAATCAATCTAATTATAAACTAGAAGTTCTTTATATATAAATCACTTGGTCACGAATCACGATGCCGCCGGAATGAAAAACAAAATGGCGTCTTTCTTTTGGAAAAAAAATATCGTCAAGCGACAAACGTGCTACTGGCTCATTACTGGCTGCGTATGTGTCATGTGACACAGATCACTAATATACTAGTCTCTAGTATGTGATTCGGCGTCCGCCGGAAGTAGAATTTCTACTTAACGACTTGCGAAGTTGCGCGGCAAAACTCCTAAACCACAGATAAAATCATTTTAACAATGTTGCTGCTGGTAACTTTTAATTTTACCAACTCTCTTGATGTTGGTGTAAATTGCAGCAAAATAAAGAAACTTGATAAATGGGCACATGATACCTACAGTCAGTCACATATGCCAATGCAGTTTATGTAAACAAACCATACTCGTCACGACATTTCACTTTTGCGTAGCATATTTTCACTGTTGCTTATAACAAATCACTCACAATGATCTTTTTTCCCAAAGTAAAACTTATTAAGTTTATATTACACACAAAACCAATTCAATTTTAGCAGTTTACGTCACAGATTAGGTATTAGTTACTACGGTTTACGTAAATATTTTAACAAAAATCTAGCCCACAATCGTAAAATAAAACCACAGAGTATTGACCTACAATGGAGTTTGACATAAGATATAGACTAAATGCCTAGTGCTGAAAACGAAAAGTGAACCATAGAGTGAATGTTATAAACGAGTGAGAACGAGTTTAATCGATTCTGAAATTCGGATAAAATAGGAAGTAATTTTTATAACGGTCAATGTATTATGTGTGTATTACAAAACAAAATGGGCGTTTTCGTTTAATTTTGTTATCGTTATTAAGTAAGGCGCATCCGATGCCGGCATCGTTTTTTTAGCATCGATTTGACTGTGGAATTTGCCAAAATTAGGTACCAGCTGGAAGTCTGCGTATAGAGATACTCGGTAACGATGCAATAATAATAACATTTGCTGCCTATTTAACGAATCGACTTATACTCATATAAATTTTTAACTAGTAGACGTCCGTGGCTTCGCTTGCGTGATACCTAAACTAAGTATTGCCAATGTCCTTCCCAACGCTTAACTATCATCATATCAAATTTCCCCGAGACCGAGAGGGAGCGAGCGAGCGAGCGATACTTTCGGTCTTCTTCAGTTTGTACTGCTAGTGGCGTGCCGAGTGCCGATGCGCCGCGCTGTCATGTCGCCACCGCTTTTCGTTGCGTGGTCAACTGTCTCACTCACACTGCACTCGATGATGTTTGCATCGGGTCTGATCGTTTGATTCGGGTGTTGCGGGGTCATTCGTTTCGCTGCTTCTCTTGATGTTGTACGTTTCGGGTGTTCTCTGGTGCTCTTTAGTTTTTATTTTCGACGACTTGGATTTTTGGATTTTTTTTTGATGAGCACTCCCCCTCCCCTCCCTCAAATAAAACTATTTCTTACTCTTTAGGTAATTTTTGGCTATTGTCATCAATTCATATATATTTTTATAAAAAGCTTTATGTTATTTTAAATCAGATTTAACCAGATAAAACATTATGTAACAAAACTTGCTACAAAGCTAGTAATATTAAATGAAGTATCTGATTTGAAAGGTTTAAATAATATCGTTTTCAACGATAGAAGGTTGTTTTTAAAATCACTCTATTTCGATAATCGATTTAAGAATGTATTCATTCAATCGTCCATTCACAATCTGCCTGCTTCTACTTCCCATCACTATGAGTACAATGACAAATATGATCACGTGATCTGACGCCATTTCTGTTTACAAATACTGCATTGGGATATGGTATGGACTGTAGATTGATTGGAGGACAGATTGGCGTGATTAGAGACAACTTCCCCAGTGGGAAAACTCTATGAGCCTTAGCTAAATATCCAGTATATGCTTTTTCTTTAGTCGACAAATCGCCTGCGGCATTGTCAACTGCACTGCCAGGCGATTTGGATAGTTAGTAAGTCGTATTTTGTAGTTGCAATTATAGCTTTTAATTTCTTAATAGTATATTAAGTGTAAATATTTAAGTGCTCATGGAGTTCCAATATCTGTACGAACCATGGTGCGTTGGATAGTTGTTAGAAAATGTAATTTTGAGCTCTTTGTACAATAATTTGAATATTGGAGTTGCATGCTGATCCCCAGAGTTCTATGCCATATGACCATAATATCGGCTTTATTATTATCTTGTATATCAGTAGCTTGTTGTCTAAGGAAAGTCTAGAGTTCCTTGAAAACAAGGCTCAGCCCTCAAGGAAGGAAAGAAAGAAGCAAACAGCAAGCAACAAACAACAAACAAGCAAGGAAACAGCCCTCGGTGAAAGGAGAATGATCAATCCTGACCCAAACATTTACACAAAATGTAATTTATTAAAAAATATCTTACGAATATAAGACAATTTGAAAATTAATAATTAATTATCAATGCTACACTTGCTTTTAAAAAATGCAATAAAAAAGGAATTCATCCGTCTCTTCCTGTTTCTCTGGCATGTCTGGTGGCCATTTGCATTACTTTCTACGCATACATGCCCGCAAACGCAAACAGATATTAATTTTTAATACCTACATTATTTTATTTGTTATTAATTGTTGTAAATCGTACAATATGATTAAAGTAAATAAGTAATAATTAATAATATTATGTGTTATAGTATTGTTTAAACTTCGTTGCGTTTTGTGAATGGAATATATAACTACAACCTTCTTGATTTTGTGTAACAAAACTTATTTCAAGATGTCAATGTGACATGTCATTGTTTTAGTTGTGTGTGACGCTAGTGACGTCTACTCTGTTTACATTTTGAATGTTTATTGTAGCGCAGTGGAGACCAATATTAATTCTATTTTTTTTCCTTACCAACGACTTTTGCTATACTATACGGATTCGATCTAGCCTACTCGTCTACTTTACTTTCTACGGATTCTAATTTTTGCTCGCAATTTAGATAACAATGTTGAGGTGCATTAACAATAATAAACTACACATAACCAAGAATCATTTTCAAATATAAACTTAGATTTATTCAAAAACGGCTAATCCTAGACGCATTAAAATGATGTATTTGGTTATCAGGAATAAATCTTCAATAAATGCTGCATACAACATGCTTGTAAACGACTGGGTTATACGTTCACAGATTTTTGAGCATTCTTCTTTGTATTCTAATGATATTATGATATCGACATGATGAAACTTCAAACAAAACAATTTGATTTTTGTTACCTAAATTATGGCAAAACTTGTTTAAATTGCAACACTATTTCTGAACCGGAAACAGCAGTAACCATAAAGTATTTTTAATGAGTGAGACAGCACTACATTTTAAAACTAAGTGTGAAAGAGATAATAAATAATCCAAAGACAACAAACTGAAATCTGTCTTTGTCAATGTCACAGCTGTCAATATTCAAATGTCAATTATGTCAATGTCATGAATTCTATTTTTGATTTTTGATTTCCATTCCACATCGCTGACTGATCGTTCGGGCAGCGTGACCACATGTGGTAGATTTCTACTTTTTTGGTAGATTTAAGGCTTGTTGTGGTAGTTAAAAATTGTTGGGTAGATTTTGGTATAATTACACATTTTTGATTTATTCTCCGATAGATTTGGTAGATTTTGGATCAAGTATATGGCAACCTTCTGTTTAGTAAGATTTTTTTGGCGGGGTTTCTCCATCCATAACAGGGGAGTTATTCTGTAACTTAGTTAGCAACTGAAAATAGTTGCCAACGAATTAGTTCGATATACATTTCTGCTTTACTGTGTAAAATTATGAAAACACTTTATATTTCCCACAGTAAAGCAGCAATGTATATCAAACTAATTCGTTGGCAACTATTTTCAGTTGCTAAGTTACAGAATAACCCAGCAGGTCATAGCTAGTCTTGTTTTATTAATCTTCTTTGCCCGTTCGCAAGTAGGCACGTCTACCTAAACTTTTAACTTAATGTATCAACCTATATGTACGACTTAATACAAGATTACTTGTACTATGAGCTGAAGAGCACATATCGAGAGCGATTTCTTTGTTTTGTAATTTAATAAATTAAATTACAAAACAAAGAAATCGCCTTCCGTATTTTCTTTACACCATGAAAAGAAATTACGGAAGGCAATATCGTACGGAGTGGGAGCAAAACTCTTTATTTTCAAAGTGGTTGACTAAATCATCGGAAGGAGACAATGCCTTTTGTAAAGCCTACAATTGCAATATTCTTCCACGTCAACAATCTTATTTAAAATTATCCGCATTTTATGATTTTCTACTTTCGTTGGCCAGACTCTAATGAAATATAGTTTTATTTCATGATTCATCTCTATTTTATCATATTAGTGAGGTAGATTTGTGGTAGTTTTAACCAAAACTGTGGTATATTTCGGTAGTTTTTTGAAGCTGCAGAAGTAGATTGACCAATTTAAATGTGGTCACACTGCGTTCGGGATTGTTTCGAATTTTTGAAGTCATCAGATCATCTTGCAGATATCGTTGAATTCGTATTTTCCATTAAGGATGACAGACAACGATCCCCAAAATGGTCCCACAGGGGACCAACCGCAAGAAAAGACCGCGAAACAACTAGAAAAGGAAGCAAAGAAAGCAGCTAAATTAGAGAAACTAAAGGCAAAGTTGGATAAAAAGATTACCGCGCCAGCTGTCCAAAAAGAAAAGCCTGAGGTTAGTTCAAAATAATTTAACAATCTTTCCCCCAATTTTCTGTTTATCGCATAAAGTTTTTACATACAATAATTAATATCAAGTGAAAACAAGATTTTTGTAAACACACCACGCGACAGTGAAAGGCTTACGTGTATTGTTCTAAACAATGCATCAATTGCATCACTTCCTCAACTTCAAGAGCCTTTTTGTATGGTGCAAAATAATTGTAAAAGTCACAAATTTATATAGATATCCTTAAAAAGGTAGTAATATTAATTTAATCTATTTCTATCTATTTTTCTATTTTTATATATATTTTTAATCTAAATTTACTAAGCATAGTGTTCTACACAGTGTTGCGCTGGTGCAACTTTGGAGTAGCAGGGAGATGAAATGATTTACACAGCTTATATACTAAAATGTACAAGGAAATTATAGTTCAGTAGAGCAGGGGTAACCTTAATTATGCACGCATTGCTATTTCATCGAATGTGATGTTATAAAAACAATAAAATATTGTAAAAATTAAATTCATAAAATGTATCTTCTTATGGTCACGTAGCTGTGCCATATACAGGTCTCTCTTCTCAATAAGCATTCATATTTGAGCATGCCTCAGAAAATGACAACCCAATGCCAATCTATAAAAATGTATGAAGGCAGCATAAAATAACCCAGACATTTGTTGTGCAGACAGCAGTCATCAGACTAGACCAGGTTACCCATCAGTCACAGCAGTGACTCTGGCATAACTGACAGATTAGGAAAGGCGTCGTCCTAATGGCTAAGTGCTCATACGCATTATCGGTCAACCGCGTGCGCGGCTAACCGCGCGGCTAGCCTCTTTTATAGAATTTCATTGCTGTTTAGCGCATATAAAAATATAAAAGCGGCTAGCCTCGCGGTTAGCCGCGTACGCGGTTGACCGCTAATGTGTATAAGCACTAATGATTGTACAATTAATATGATAAATTTTGTTGCACAATCCCCTACAAGTGGCCTGCAGGTCATTGCATAATCGCAGTAGTAATTTTTCAGTGTTTAGACAATTATTGCACACCATTATGATTATGGCTGATTGTAACATGCAAACACAAAACTTTGTAACACCTACCATGTACATACTTACAATCATGCAATAAAATCTATTCTATTCTTCCATTCTATGGTAGAACCTCCTTGTAGCGCCATCTGTAGTGCCACGAACAACAAATATGTTTTAGACATTTTTTTTTATTTTTTTTAGAAAAAAGTCAAGGAGACCAAAGAGAGTGCAGTGTACACAGCCAACACTGCAGCGGGTGACAAGAAGGACATCTCCGGCGCTATGCCTGATGCGTACAGCCCTCTCTATGTGGAGGCTGCCTGGTACTCCTGGTGGGAGAAACAGGGGTTCTTTAAACCTGAATATGGGGTGAGCACAATATACTTACAAGAAAATACTTAATTTTTTGTATTAATTTCTATGTCTATCACATACAGGTATTTCACACCTCACACCATGTTTATTGTGTGTGTGTGTGTGCAATATGTGTGATGTGTGACGTCAGTGGATAAGTTTTTAAAGAGCACCAAAATGGCAATGTTTAAATTTGTTCCTGAAAAAAAATTTTGTTCTGAGTTTCTGTGAATTTTTATGTTTAATTAATTACAATGGATTCATTGATAGCTTAACAAGTTTTTTTAGAGGAAATCAGTATTGGAGCCAAATCCAAAGGGAAGCTTTGTGATGGTGATCCCTCCTCCAAATGTAACGGGTACACTACATCTGGGTCACGCTCTTACCAATGCTGTGGAGGATGCTATTACTAGATGGCACAGGTAATTATGATTTTTCTGCATAGCTAGTATAGTTATCTGCAAGGATATGGAGGCATGACCTTGAACTGATCAAAAAGTCATTTATTGGACGTGTTAATACTGGTCAAAAAGTCATTTATTGGGTTTGTTAACTGGTCAAAAGTAATTTATTATGTCTGTGTCAGATAGTCATTAATTGGGTGTGTAAATCCTTTGTGTGTGAATGTAGTCCAGATAATATGTTGAGAATTTACAAAAAAAAATTTTGAAAAATGTGGCAGACATTTCACTTGAAATTCTTGAAAGGTCTGTTTTTCTAAGTATCTATTTTTACATTTTTCAAACCAAAAATGAACTTTTCATTTCAGAATGAACGGCCGCACCACACTCTGGAACCCGGGTTGCGATCACGCGGGTATCGCCACACAGGTTGTGGTGGAGAAGAAGCTATGGAGAGAAGAGAAAAAAACACGACACGAATTAGGTCGAGAGGAGTTCATCAAACGTGTATGGGACTGGAAGAACGAGTAAGGCAATTTTAGTATCTATTCATTCAATGATAGGTTTGGTTTGCTGGTCACAATTGAGTCCAATATTGCATTTATCAATATAAATGCAATATTTGTGGTCCAGGTACAGCAGTCTATCTCTAATACTTAGTTAAATATTTGAATGTAGAAAAATATACGTTTGTTGAGTGTGTATAGTGTACTGTATAATCTTGTTTGTGAAAGTCTTTAGAAAGTTTTGCTTGTTTGGTAAGTAGTTCTCTTCATAATTTTTTTAATAAATAAATCAACTGTGAGTGGGCCAAGGAACATATAAACGCTATTTACGAATGGCGCCCATATACTTATACCATTCCGCAAGTTGGCAAGCATAAATACATTTTTATTTCAGTCACACACAGTTCACTTACCCTATGTTAGTACTTACAGTCTAGTTAGAACTATTTACGGCTTCATATAGCTCAACTAATGCTGCCATGCCAGTACCTCTAGAGATGGTCAGCCACCTTACCAGCCAATGTGCTGAGAAAAGTTCTGGTGCTGGTTACAAACCTGCTCATCACAGACGCGGCACGTTAAAACGGTTTACATATTATAATATTATAGCGGTTACTAAAACAGTTGACATGTTTTTTTTTTTTTTTTCAGAAAAGGTGACAGAATCTACGAACAACTCCGATCCCTGGGGTCCTCGTTAGACTGGTCGCGCGTACGTTTCACGATGGACCCGTCCATGTGTAGAGCCGTCAACGAGGCGTTCATACGCCTGCACGACTCGGGCGACATATATCGCGCTAACCGGCTGGTGAACTGGTCGTGTACTCTGAAGAGCGCCATCTCGGACATTGAGGTGGACAAAGTGGACCTGCCCGGACGGACCATGCTGGCTATACCGGGCTATGAGAGCAAGGTAACATTGATTACTTTATATATTATTATCTGTTAACGAAGTGTTCATACGCCTGCACGACTCGGGCGACATACACAATAAATGTTACAAACGACGCGTTTCCACGCGTCTCCTTTCACTTCACCAATTTTAGTCTATTAAATATGTATCTTTAGACCCATGTAAACATTGAATATTCATTTATTGAATATACATTCATTGAATGATCATATTTTATTGAATATTCATTTATTGAATATTAATGTATTGAATATTCGTTTATAGAATATTCAAAATTTAAAAATCCACGATCTCCTTCAATTCACAGGTGGAGTTTGGTGTGCTAGTGTATTTCGCGTATAGAGTGGAAGATTCCGACGAGGAGATAGTGGTGGCCACCACGAGGATAGAGACCATGCTCTCGGACGCGGCCGTCGCCGTGCACCCTGATGATACCAGGTATTGTATCAACCGACTTCAAAAAAGGAGGTTATCAATTCGATACGTGTATGTAAGTCTTGCTGGTAGATATGTAGTTATTTTGTTCCATATATTGTTTCAGGTACAAGCATTTAGTCGGGAGAAATGTTGTACATCCAATATTGAAGAGGAAACTTCCCATCATCTCAGACGAATATGTTGACATGAACTTTGGAACAGGTAAGAGACATATTCGTGGAAAAAAAAATCATACAAAATTTCACAGGAGAGGTGATCAATCAGTCAGTCAGTGAATGAATCAGTACGAGCAGCTCCATACATATCAATTATACCGTGTACATTATTAAAGGTGCGGTGAAAATTTCCCCGGCGCACGACGTAAACGATTTTGAGATCGCGAAGCGTCACAACTTGCCCTTCATCAATATCTTCGACGACGAGGGCCGCATGCTGGACAACTGCGGGCCCTTCGCTGTGAGTACCAACACTATGCTGATAGAATAGAATAGAATAGAACAGAAAAGTTTTTTTATTCAAATTAACTTTTACAAGTACTTTTGAATCGTCAATTGAATCTACCACTGTTTCGGAATGCAGTTCCAGCCGAGAAGAACCTGCAAGAAACTCGGCGGTTGCTCTTTTTTAATTTTTAATTTTTTTAAATTAATTTATGTACATGATTGAAATGCCGTCTCGCGCATTGCTGGAACGAGTTAAATCCATGCTTTTTTATCGTTTATTTTATATAATCTTCAATTGTATAATAAGCTTTTTTTATGAGCATACTTTTAATAGAGTTCTTAAACTTGTGTAAAGGCAAGTCTAAGATTGCTTGTGGAATTTTGTTATAGAACATTACGCCCATTCCCACAAACGACTTTCAGACCTTCTTGAGGCGTAATTGAGGAATCACGAGTTTATTTCTATTTCTTAATTGCCTATCGTGTAATTCACACCTTTTCTCATACGTATAATACGTTAAATACGTCAAAAAAAAAACAATTCCTTTAAATACGTCAGTACATGTTTAAAACCGGCCAAGTGCGAGTCGGACTCGCGCACGAACGGTTCCGTTCCATTACCTATAAAAACGGCAGACAAATCACATTTGTTGTATGGGAGTCGTTTTTTAGTACATGTTGTTATAGCGGCAACAGAAATACATCATTTGTGAAAATTTCGATTCTAAGGGCCGGACCGCACTTACGCGGCGCTGCGCGTCGCTGCACTGCGCGGCACAAAGCGTCAAAATATTCTTTCTATCATTTTGTATGGGGCATATCGCACTAGAGCGGCGGCGCAGCGCCGAACAACAACAACAAAAATGATAGAAAGAATATTTTGACGCTTTGTGCCGCGCAGTGCAGCGACGCGCAGCGCCGCGTAAGTGCGGTCCGGCCCTAACTATCACGATTCATGAGATACAGCCTGATGACAGACAGACGGACGAACAACGGAGTCTTAGTAAGTAGTAGTAGTCCCGTTTTACCCTTTACGTACGGAACCCTAATTAAAAGGTGTGTGTACTTGGCGGCCATCCATAAATTACGTCACACGTTAAGCCGGGGGGAGGGAGTCGACGAATTGTGACATTGTGTGAAAAAGGGGTGGGAGGGGCCCTAAATTTTGCGACGTCATTGAAAGCAGGCGGTGTTTCACCCCCGTGCCTCAGAGAACACGTTAAACAGTCGGTCCCGGTTATCATCACTATCATGTGACAATAGTCGTTAAAGCCCCCAACCCGCATTGGAGCAGCGTGGCAGGTTTAAGTTCTAAAATCTCATAGGAGAGAGGAGGCCTGTGCCCAGCAGTGGGACGTCAAAAAGCTGTAGTAGTGGTGGTGATGGTTTCTGCCCTTTAAATAATATAAATTGTGATTTTAGGGCAAGAAACGCTACGACGTCCGTGTGGAGATCATCAGAACGTTGGAACAGGCCAAGTCGTACAAGGAGACAAAGGACCACGCCATGGTGGTACCGCTCTGCAGCCGCTCCAAGGACGTCGTGGAACCCATGCTGAAACCTCAGTGGTAAGTATATACAAGTCACGGCAAATAAGTCGACCGGTGACCTTCAATGCGCAGAAGTCGAAAATGAGGTATCTCGGGGTGTGAGGGGGTCGCGGGGAGGGCGTGGGGATCGTTCGTAAGCACTGATTAGCTCTCGCGGATCCCTCGTAAGCGCTGATTGGCTCTCCAATCGTATTGTGTCCCGCTCACTCGTACGACGCTGCGCGCACTCGAAGGTCACCGGTCGACTTACGTGCCGGGGGTTATAGCAAGTATCACTTCCACTGTGATGTGCTGTTCTATCGCTCCTCTAATCTAACATTATAATGAAGTAACAAGTAAGCTCTGCTACGCCGTGCTTTGTACGGCTGTGGTTTGTTTAAAACATAGCAAGGATCGAGCGATACGTGCTGTCTCGCTCGGCATCACATCGCCCAACCCGCTCACTCTTCCGTCTATCTCGCTTGCACTTGTGCGCATGCATGTCGTGCTGTCTCGCTCGGCATCACATCGCCCGACCCGCTCACTCTTCCGTCTATCTCGCTTGCACTTGTGCGCATGCATGTCGTGCTGTCTCGCTTGGCATCGCATCGCCCGACCCGCTCACTCTTCCGTCTATCTCGCTCGCACTTGTACGCATTCATATCACGCTGTCGCGATACTGATTGCTGACCCAGTCGCACAGCGCACTGCGCAGCTCAATGGTAGCTCAATGCTCAATGTTAGCTCAGTGTTATCGACACTAAAATCCTCTCTTGCGTACCAGGAGTCCATAAGATGACAGACGATCGTTTGAGTTTCCAGGCGCTGCACAAGTGCCAGAAAGGGACAGAAATAGGATTTATCCTGCGAGAGAATGAGATAGAATACAACTTGGTTTCCATGAGGAGCGCCTATGTTCCGTTTTTGTACCCAAACTTTATTTCAAAAACATAAACAAGGTTTATTATTATAGTTATATATTAGTCGGGTTTTAGTTTACGAACTTTATTTCTTGTTATACTACATAACTCAATGACATAACTCGGAATGAATATCCACAATCCTAAAGGTACATCCGCTGCGACAACATGGCGGCCGAGGCGGTGAAGGCCGTGCGAACCGGCCAGCTCAAGATCATACCGGACGTGCACGAGAAGACCTGGTACCACTGGATGGAGGGCATCCGGGACTGGTGCATCTCGCGCCAGCTGTGGTGGGGCCACCGCATACCCGCCTACCGCGTCACGCTGCCTGACACCGAGGTAGACAGTTTATTCATTTAACCTCCAAATAAACCGTTCAAGTGCGAGTCAGACTCGCGCACCGAGGGTTCCGTACTCCAGAAGTATAAGCACAATCTGTTTTTCATTAGTTTGTCTTAAAAGGTAAAGTGCTAATTAAGCTAGGCCTCTAAATTGTATGAGCACTCATACAACTCAGAGGTCTATCTTAAATGGCTCTACTATGTATGTATGGGGACACCCTTTAATTTCCAACTTTTTTTAGTTTTTGGAATTTTTCCTTTATTTGTGCTGTAAGACCTGGCTTTTTGCTAAATTTCGTAATTCTAGGTCAACTGGAACTACCATTTAGGTTTTCGACCTAAAACCTATAGGGTACTTCCGGTTGACCTATATTTGTCAATTTTGGTCAAAAGCAAGGTCTTACAGATCAAGTAAAGGAAAAATTCCGAAAAATAAAAAAAAAACTTGAAAATTAAGGTAAATTTTGGTACTTACAAGTTTTCGTGAAAATCTAAATTTGTCCATATCTTTTTATTGTGTGGACTCAGGACCTTAATTTTTATACACCTGATAGGGACCATAAACCTTAGTATCTGGTATAAATTTCAACTTGCTAGGTCCACCCGTTCCTGAGAAAATCGTTGGTGACACACGGACAGACGGACAAGAAAGTGATCCTAAAAGGGTTCCTTTTTTTACCATTTGAGGTACGGAACCCTAAAAAAGGAAGTTTTCAATAGGGATTCTTGAAGAAGGTTCATCCGTTTGAGCAATTCATACGAAATTTGGTACAGAGGTAGCTTTCGTCCCTGAAATTGACATAGGCAACTTTTATTCCGGAAAAGCAAATAGTTCCCACAGGATTTTAAGAAGCCTAAATCAACGCGGACGAAGTCGCGGTCATTATCTAGTTTAAGATAAATAGAAGAAAAAGACGAAATTAATTATGTAACTTAAATTAGGTGATACAATCTATATGTACATATATTATAGTACGTAGAGCTACCCGAATTACCTAGTGTTTAATGTCAGATGTGGTATAATTTCACGCCGCAAGGAGGCCCGCGGGCCGAGCGCGCCGCGCCGCCGCCGCACGCGCAGCGGCCGCAGGAAGCGCGCGCGCAAGACGCGCGCGCCGCCCGCCGGCGTACGTGTCCGATGTAACGATGCATGATATAACTCCCGGCGCGTAAGTCTAGCGCTGAGCGAGAAGTGCGCGCAGCGTCGTACGAGTGAGCGGGACGCAGTACGATTGGAGAGCCAATCAGCGCTTACGAGGGATCCGCGAGAGCTAATCTGTGCTTACGAATGATTCCCACGCCCTCCCCGCGACCCCCTTACACCACGAGATACCTCATTTTCGACTTCTGCGCATTGAAGGTCAGCGCTAGACTTATTTGCCGTGACCTGTAACCATTATTGTTCTGTATATAACTCTGTACACCTCGAAAACGCAACTATACTCTGATTTTTAACTGCACGGAATTCTGACGTTTCTTAATGTTACCAGAGATAAAACAGTTCCCGCAAAAAAGATAATATATTCAAAACTTATACAGGGTGTAAGTGACATGTTAATGAAAACTTTGAGATAAGGTTGCATTTAATTTGCTAAGTAAAATTACTGAAATCATTTATCTCGGAAATGATTGGTTTCAGATATTGTCATTTTTTAACGCGCAATGTATTGCATACAACGCGATCACAACGCACGCAACGCTCCGCGCAAAATTCACAATATGAGACTTTTATGAGTTAATAAAGCGTGGCCTTGACGTCGCGCGCCCGGCACTTCGTTTGACTGCGCCGCGAGCCTCATTATAAATTCAAGGCCAGTACGAATGTAGGTTAACGACCTTTTTTTTTTTTTTACGTGGGGAAATCCGTCATGGATACCACCGTGCCCGGGGAAGCACGGTGGTTATGTTGGACTTGACCAACTAAAACCCCACGGTGTTCCGTCTCTCTTTTGGTTTGCTGGGTGCAGGAACACTTTCGTACACTACTGCACCCAGCAAAAGCACCACCAAAACAGGCCCAACTTCCGGATTATTACGAATCCTTTACACACTTTAAGGCGCGCCAGGAACACATGGCGCGCCTTCCAACTCGAGGACCTTTTCTCCTGCGGACGATAAACTCCCCGTGTCTATCGCCCGGAGGTCCTCACTATGGAGGCAGGCGGCGGTCGTGCGCTTGCCTGCGCCCAGTTCTCCTACGGCGACTCGGGTGGACATTCACCGCTAACTCCCGCTCACGCTCCGCCGTCTCCTTTGCGGACATCACCTCCTCGCAAAAGGAGACGGCGGTACTCCACGCTGTCTCGCTCCGAACCATCGCTCGAACTATGTTCTGGAGCGAGAGGCCACCGACTGCCGCATCGAGTGCACGGCGCTGCTCCGCCCAAGCTGGGCACTCCTCCAGCGTATGCTGCGCCGTATCCTCGAGGCAGCCCTCACAATGGTGGCATCCGGGTGATTGCTGCCGACCTATGTGATGCAGATACTTACCGAAACAGCCATGTCCGGTAAGTATCTGCGTCAGCCGGAAGGTTAGGGTGCCATGTTTCCGCCCCAACCAATCCTCCATTACGGGCCTTACCGCGTCAATGGTAGCGTGCCCTAGGTTAACGACCTGTATTCACACTAGTTCACTAGCAATCAGCTGTTCGACGAAAATCTTAAATTTGATAACATTACCGTTTTAAGTGAAAATAATGAAATAATTACTTTTTCATTTATAATTGCATTGAAACAGATAGTAATAATGATTTTATACAGTATTCAATTAAAAAAGAGTTAAAAAAAAACGTAAATTTCATGGAAAATCCGACGAAAAATTTCACCACTGGGGAACCCAGAATCATGTACTGAATCTATGGGACGCGTTTTGAACAACATGTCTGACTACACCCTTTATATAAATAAAAGTCAATTACCTCAGTAGATATGACAGATATTTCAGGTACTTTAGTTTGGGGTAAAATCGAACTTCAGTTCAATTATTTTCATTCAATCATTTCAACCAGATTCAGTTCAATCGAAGTTCATTCATACAAATAACTAAATAAATTTTTAAATGGCAATTGTCAGAATTCCACCGAATTAAAAATCAGACTATAGAATTCGAATTTCGAAAAACTATAATGTCAAAACATTGTGGAGATCAGCATCAGCAAAGTTGTACTAAATAAACTGTTGCATTTCATTGCCTCGAATGTTTGTGTTGCACATGGATTTGTTTTATAGCAGAAATATATTTTTTACCATCCCACCTAATATCATACAGCATGTATTTTATTTAATTAATTACATATACAGATTTAACATTTTTATAAATATGTTGTCATTTGGGTGCCAATTCGCTATACTTATCCGGCTAGACACTTTAGTCGTAAGTTGTTCCACCTCAGCGAATTGAAATATTTAACACTTGAGCACTACAGTAGCTACCTCCATCGAGAATTTCCAGCCTGTTATCTGGCATTGTACTGTGGTAATAAATTTCAAATATTTTTTTTAGAAAGAAGAACAGTGGGTGTCCGCTCACAGCGAAGAAGAGGCCCTTTCCAAGGCCGCGGCCAAGTTCGGCGTGTCCGCGGAGCACGTGCGGCTGGCGCGGGACGACGACGTGCTCGACACGTGGTTCTCCTCCGGCCTGTTCCCGTTCTCGGTGTTCGGGTGGCCCGACAACACTGACGACTTGCAGGTGAGACGGCTCAATTTGAACTGGGCTTCGCACGGGTAGTAAATAGCTCACAGCGAAGAAGAAGCCCTTTCCAAGGCCGCGGCCAAGTTCGGCGTGTCCGCGGAGCACGTGCGGCTGGCGCGGGACGACGACGTGCTCGACACGTGGTTCTCCTCCGGCCTGTTCCCGTTCTCGGTGTTCGGGTGGCCCGACAACACTGACGACTTGCAGGTGAGACGGCTCAATTTGAACTGGGCTTCGCACGGGTAGTAAATAGCTCACAGCGAAGAAGAAGCCCTTTCCAAGGCCGCGGCCAAGTTCGGCGTGTCCGCGGAGCACGTGCGGCTGGCGCGGGACGACGACGTGCTCGACACGTGGTTCTCCTCCGGCCTGTTCCCGTTCTCGGTGTTCGGGTGGCCCGACAACACTGACGACTTGCAGGTGAGACGGCTCAATTTGAACTGGGCTTCGCACGGGTAGTAAATAGCTCACAGCGAAGAAGAAGCCCTTTCCAAGGCCGCGGCCAAGTTCGGCGTGTCCGCGGAGCACGTGCGGCTGGCGCGGGACGACGACGTGCTCGACACGTGGTTCTCCTCCGGCCTGTTCCCGTTCTCGGTGTTCGGGTGGCCCGACAACACTGACGACTTGCAGGTGAGACGGCTCAATTTGAACTGGGCTTCGCACGGGTAGTAAATAGCTCACAGCGAAGAAGAAGCCCTTTCCAAGGCCGCGGCCAAGTTCGGCGTGTCCGCGGAGCACGTGCGGCTGGCGCGCGACGACGACGTGCTCGACACGTGGTTCTCCTCCGGCCTGTTCCCGTTCTCGGTGTTCGGGTGGCCCGACAACACTGACGACTTGCAGGTAAGAACGACTCAAATTGTAGTTTTCCATTTTTTTTTACGTTTTAACGTCTTAATCGATGAACGCCGGCCGCTCGCACGAAAAAGCATGACTCATTGTCACGTACCGCCTAGCTGAGCGTGCAAGCGAGAGCGCGGAACAAACGATAGAGAGGCAATGTTAGCCGAGCGTGCAAGCGAGATCGCGGGACAGGCGATAGAGGCAATGTAAGCCGAGCGTGCAAGCGAGAGCGCGGAACAAGCGATAGAGAGGCAACGTTTTCTTATGTCGTTAAATTATCGTCCGTAAACCGACTTTACAGACAACCAATTTTTTTTCTCTTTTCCTTTTAGGGTACAACACCACGCAAATCCCACTACAAAACAAACTCGACGATCGTTTCACTCCAACACCGGAATATCTTCAGGAGATGTAGACTTCACAACGCACGATGACAATTCTTTGTGGTGTTGTACCCTACAAATTTATCGCTTTTGGCGGATTTTAGCAAAACAATTTTGTTTCTCATTATATATCGTGATTCATGGAGTTCTGCAAAGTAACACATATTTCTATTCAACGGTACAGGCGTTCTATCCGGGAACCCTGCTCGAAACCGGCCACGACATCCTCTTCTTCTGGGTGGCCAGAATGGTCTTCTTTGGACAGAAACTACTTGGCAAACTACCTTTCAAGTAAGTCAGAAAATCCTCGAATAATTTTAATTCATTCATTTTTCAAAAGGACATCCATTGAGTTTCGAGTCAAAGTCAAATAAACTTTATCTATACAAAATTTATTTGAATTATTTAAAGTCAAACTCAAAGTAAAGTCAAAGTCAACGTATTGACTTTTTATTATCTGTGGTAAATTCACTTGACGATATAATTTAGATTAAATTATTTGAACTATTCAAAGTCAAAGTAAAGTCAAAGTCAAAGTGTTGGCTTTTCATTATCGGCGGTAGATTCAGTTGACGACATAATTTAGACTAAATTATTTGAACTATTCAAAGTCAAAGTCAAAATAAAGTCAAGTCAAAGTATTGGCTTTTCATTATCGGCGGTAGATTCAGTTGACGACATAATTTAGACTAAATTATTTGAACTATTCAAAGTCAAAGTAAAGTAAAGTCAAAGTATTGGCTTTTCATCAAATCGATAGATTCACTTGACGATTCGATATCACTTGTAAAACTTTGCCCATTTTTTCAGGGAGATCTACCTACATCCGATGGTCAGGGACGCCCACGGCCGCAAGATGTCCAAGTCCCTCGGCAACGTGATCGACCCCGTGGACGTGGTGCGCGGCATCACCCTGGACCAGCTGCACGCTCAGCTCGAGGACTCCAACCTGGACCCGCGCGAGGTCGAGAAGGCCAAGCAGGGACAGAAGCAGGACTATCCCAACGGGATACCCGAGTGCGGCACTGATGCGCTGAGGTGAGGAGTTTCTGTGCGTTTAAAAACAAATTGGTTTTAGAATAGAATAGAATAGAAAAGTTTTTATTCAAATAAACTTTTACAAGTACTTTTGAATAGTCAAACGAATCTACCACTGGTTCGGAATGCCATTCCAACCGAGAAGAACCAGCAAGAAACTCGGCGGTTGCTCTTTTCCAAATTTACAATATCAATATAACAATTTTATGTTAAGTACATGATTGAATTGCCGTCTCGCGCATTGCTGGAAGGAGTCAAATCCACGCCTTTTTATCATTTATATAAGTAATCTTCAATTTTATTCAGATAAGCTTTCACAAGCGCTTACGAATCGACAAATGAATCTACCACAGGTTCGGTTTGCGCTGATATGCCCCGAGCTTTAGTACGAAAGTTGCTTTAAACAACAAAAAAAATGCAATTCGCAACCTACTGCAGCCGTGGTAATAAAGAGTATATTTGAAGAGGATTGTTCGTCAAAAAAAAATTGGTTTGTAAAATCGGTTTACGGACGATAATTTTACGTGATAACGTGATAAGAAAACATTGCCTCTATCGCTTGTTCCGCGCTCTCCCTTGCACGGTCGGCTAACATTGCCTCTATCGCTTGTTCCGCGCTCTCGCTTGCACGCGGTACGTGACAATGAGTTTCGTGCGTGCTAGCCGGCGTTCATCGATTTTTATGACGTTATTACGTCAAACAAAATTATAGTACGGCAGCCCTGGAACAAAATTTTTAGTGATTAATAACAAGCTAAATTTTCGTGAGTAGGTTCGTTTCGACGAGACGACCAACTTTTATATCTATGAAAATTTTCGATGGAGGTAGCTTCTCGAGTGGGCAGGTGTGTGAATAATATTCTACAGCGTCCTCCAGTCCGAATATTTCCAAATGGTTACAAAAATGATTAAACTTTATTAACTATAACTAGCTGATTTTTTGTATGCAGCTTAGTAAATACTTGTATAATGAAATGGCTACATAGTCCTACTTTAGTGGAACGATTTCCCACCCGAGCGAATCGTAATTTTTAATCGAGAGCCTATCTCCCCACTCGAGAGCCTATTAGCCATGATGAACACGACTAATATTCGTCTTTCCCCTCCAAATAAGCGAGAGCTTGTGTCAGGAGTGGGTACGACAATAGTTTAACGGGTTGGGTTTGAACCTTGCAGTTTTAGATCCACGCCCGACGACTGTTGCGCTATTGAGGCTAAATAAAATATATCATTCGAATATTTTTGAAATTCCACCCCGAAGTGGGTTAAATAGGGGATGAGATTTATAAGAATCCAAGCGGGCGAAGTCGCGAGCATCAGCTAGTAATATTATAAAATTTGACGACTTATGAAATCTACATGGTGTAGTATTTTTCATAGTTGGTGATGATGGTGCTGATGATGATGATGATGATGATGACATTGGTCGGCAGGTTCGCGCTGTGCGCGATGACGCAGGGCCGGGACCTCAACCTGGACATCCAGCGGGTGCAGGGCTACCGGTTCTTCTGCAACAAGCTGTGGAACGCCGCCAAGTTCGCGCTCATGTACTTACCCGCGCACACCACGTACAAGGTACAAGTCACGGGCCGCCCACGCCCTCCAAGCGAGCCCTCACACCCCGAGAGTGTGGATGTTTGGATGTTTAGATGTTTGGATGTTTGTTACTCTATAACGTCGCAACTACTGAACCGATTTGGTTGAAATTTTGAATGGAGATAGATTATGTCCTGACTTAAAACATAGGCTACTTTTTATCCTAGAAAAATCCACAGTTCCCGCGGGATTTTGAAAAATCTATATCTACAGCTATAGGTAGATTACTATAGGAAACTTCCTTGAAAGTAGGTGTAAAGGTTGGAAAAGGGAGCGGAAACGGAAACCAGATATCCACGATTCCCTCAGGATTTGTGAAAAAGTGAAATTCACGCGGGCGAAGCCGCGGGCAAAAGCTAGTAAATAATAATGAATACGTTGCAGGCGCACGAGCCCGCTCTGCCACCAGGTCTCTCCTCGATGGACCGATGGATGCTATCCAAGCTAGCGTTGGCCGTGCAGAAAGTGAACCAGGGCTTCCAGAGCTACGACTTCCCTTCAGCCACCACGCACTGCTATAATCTATGGCTTTACGACCTCTGCGATGTGTATCTGGTAAGTCAATATACTTACTGATCTCTTTTTATTGTATAGAATAGTTTTTTTTTATCAAATAAACTTTCATAAGTGCTTTCAAAGTGCTTTAAAAGCAATCAAATAATAGAATAGAATACATTTTTTTATGTCAATTAATCTTCGACTAGTGTTTTCGGATAATAGCTGTGATAGCCTAGTGGTTAGGACGACCGACTTCTAATAGGAGGTTGTGGGTTCGATCCCGGGCACGCACCTCTAACTTTTCGCAGTTATGTGTGTTTTAAGTATTTAAATATCACTTGCTTTAACGGTGAAGGAAAACATCGTGAGGAAACCTGCATGCCTGAGAGTTCTCCATAACGTTCTCAAAGGTGTGTGAAGTCTGCCAATCCGCTTGGCCAGCGTGGTAGACTATGGCCAAAACCCTTCTCACTCTGAGAGGAGACCCGTGCTCTGTAGTGAGCCGGTAATGGGTTGATCATGATGATGATGATGTTTTTGGATCGTCGAACGAATCTATCGATGGTTCGGAATGCCGTTTCGAAACCGAGAAGAACCAGCAAGAATACGCTGGCGGCTTTTTTTAAAGAAATAAATTCCTGATTTTCATAGGCTACAAGGCATAATCGACGCGTTTAACGCGATTTTGAATTCGTTTCGCTGCATCACATAATTTCCATTTAATTGAGACATATAATGCGCTCAAAGAGAATATTACCCGTTACCTATTCACGTAAAACACACATCCTTGGCCCATTTTTTTTTTCGTGTTGTTGGTGTGCAATAAATACTTCATGAATAAATAAAACACTATTATGTATAATGCCTGTATTTATTTTAATATGTGACCATTATTAACCCCCGACGCAAAAACGACGGGGTGTTATAAGTTTCACGTGGCTGTGTGTGTGCGTGTGTTTTTTTTTATTTGAAAGGTGAATTAGTCGAGAGTGTTGTTAGCTATGTTTGAAGAAAATCTGTCCAAGATGGCCGCCGCTACAAAATGGCGGATTACATATTTTCTCACAACTCCCTTAATATGGATATCAAATGAAAGGGCTTGACTAGTAGAATAGTACTATTGCAAATCCAAGATGGCTGCCACCACAGAATGGCGAATGTCGGGGGTTTTTTAAATTTTTAATTTATACTTGTTAAAGTGTGAATTTTTTCAACACTTTCAGGAATATTTAAAGCCGGTGTTCGCCCTAGGCACCGAGGAGCAGAAGTCCGCCGCGCGCCGCACCCTCTACACCACGCTCGAGTACGGGCTCAAGCTGCTCAGCCCGTTCATGCCCTACGTCACCGAGGAGCTGTACCAGCGGCTGCCCAGGCAGGACGCGCGCTGCCCCTCCATCTGTGTAGCCGACTATCCCACTGTGAGTACTCAGACTCTCACTGTATGCATGTGTGCTTGTCCACGCATTTCTCCGTAACTGTCAATCGGATTGTGACCATTCTTTTTTTATTGGCATACATTTAGTTCAGCTTAAAAACAGTGCAAATTGTTATCAAAATCGGTTCAGTAGTTTCCAAGATATAGCGTACATTTTTTTTTGTAATATATTGTCAGTAATCATCACTACTATTACCTGTTCTTCGTTTCCGAGAGCGGTCTCCTTACCCCTGTCCTGTTATTTAGCTCTAGAACTTTCATTTACTGTTTCCTTATAAAAGGTTCCATCCCATCTTGAACGCACGCGGACACAACAGATAAAATATCTAATAAAAAATTGGTTGCCTGTAAAGTCTGGTTATTTTGCGTGATAACGTCATAAGAAAACAAAGAGTGATAGATGCGTCACAAGCCGAACGCTTAAGCCGATCGTGTCTTCGCTTGTTCCGCGCTCTAGCTTGCACGCGGAACGTGATAATGAGTCATGCTTTTTCGTGCGTGTAGCCGGCGTTTATCGATTTATTCAATTGTTATCGCGTCAAAAAAATTAAATCTTTTTTTAATATTTTATCTGCAGGAGTCAGACACACCGTGGCGTTCGGAAGACCTCGAGTCCAACGTGGAGACCGCTCTGAAGATCGTCCACGTGATCCGTTCCACGCGCTCCGAGTACAACCTGACCAACAGGCAGCGGACCAGCGCCCACCTGGTGACCAGCGGCGACCAGCTCGAGGCGCGCGAGCTGTTCCGCAAGCTGCAGTCGCTGGCCAACAGCGAGCTGAGCGACGACGAGCCGCCCACCGGCTGCTCCATACTCACCGTCTCCGATAAGATCGAAGTGCATTTAGTGCTGAAGGTACGTTCGCTTGTACTGCTTTACCGACGCTAGGTCCAGTCGACCTGGTGACCAGCGGCGACCAGCTCGAGGCGCGCGAGCTGTTCCGCAAGCTGCAGTCGCTGGCCAACAGCGAGCTGAGCGACGACGAGCCGCCCACCGGCTGCTCCATACTCACCGTCTCCGATAAGATCGAAGTGCATTTAGTGCTGAAGGTACGTTCGCTTGTACTGCTTTACCGACGCTAGGTCCAGTCGACCTGGTGACCAGCGGCGACCAGCTCGAGGCGCGCGAGCTGTTCCGCAAGCTGCAGTCGCTGGCCAACAGCGAGCTGAGCGACGACGAGCCGCCCACCGGCTGCTCCATACTCACCGTCTCCGATAAGATCGAAGTGCATTTAGTGCTGAAGGTACGTTCGCTTGTACTGCTTTACCGACGCTAGGTCCAGTCGACCTGGTGACCAGCGGCGACCAGCTCGAGGCGCGCGAGCTGTTCCGCAAGCTGCAGTCGCTGGCCAACAGCGAGCTGAGCGACGACGAGCCGCCCACCGGCTGCTCCATACTCACCGTCTCCGATAAGATCGAAGTGCATTTAGTGCTGAAGGTACGTTCGCTTGTACTGCTTTACCGACGCTAGGTCCAGTCGACCTGGTGACCAGCGGCGACCAGCTCGAGGCGCGCGAGCTGTTCCGCAAGCTGCAGTCGCTGGCCAACAGCGAGCTGAGCGACGACGAGCCGCCCACCGGCTGCTCCATACTCACCGTCTCCGATAAGATCGAAGTGCATTTAGTGCTGAAGGTACGTTCGCTTGTACTGCTTTACTGACGCTAGGTCCAGTCGACCTGGTGACCAGCGGCGACCAGCTCGAGGCGCGCGAGCTGTTCCGCAAGCTGCAGTCGCTGGCCAACAGCGAGCTGAGCGACGACGAGCCGCCCACCGGCTGCTCCATACTCACCGTCTCCGATAAGATCGAAGTGCATTTAGTGCTGAAGGTACGTTCGCTTGTACTGCTTTACCGACGCTAGGTCCAGTCGACCTGGTGACCAGCGGCGACCAGCTCGAGGCGCGCGAGCTGTTCCGCAAGCTGCAGTCGCTGGCCAACAGCGAGCTGAGCGACGACGAGCCGCCCACCGGCTGCTCCATACTCACCGTCTCCGATAAGATCGAAGTGCATTTAGTGCTGAAGGTACGTTCGCTTGTACTGCTTTACCGACGCTAGGTCCAGTCGACCTGGTGACCAGCGGCGACCAGCTCGAGGCGCGCGAGCTGTTCCGCAAGCTGCAGTCGCTGGCCAACAGCGAGCTGAGCGACGACGAGCCGCCCACCGGCTGCTCCATACTCACCGTCTCCGATAAGATCGAAGTGCATTTAGTGCTGAAGGTACGTTCGCTTGTACTGCTTTACCGACGCTAGGTCCAGTCGACCTGGTGACCAGCGGCGACCAGCTCGAGGCGCGCGAGCTGTTCCGCAAGCTGCAGTCGCTGGCCAACAGCGAGCTGAGCGACGACGAGCCGCCCACCGGCTGCTCCATACTCACCGTCTCCGATAAGATCGAAGTGCATTTAGTGCTGAAGGTACGTTCGCTTGTACTGCTTTACCGACGCTAGGTCCAGTCGACCTGGTGACCAGCGGCGACCAGCTCGAGGCGCGCGAGCTGTTCCGCAAGCTGCAGTCGCTGGCCAACAGCGAGCTGAGCGACGACGAGCCGCCCACCGGCTGCTCCATACTCACCGTCTCCGATAAGATCGAAGTGCATTTAGTGCTGAAGGTACGTTCGCTTGTACTGCTTTACCGACGCTAGGTCCAGTCGACCTGGTGACCAGCGGCGACCAGCTCGAGGCGCGCGAGCTGTTCCGCAAGCTGCAGTCGCTGGCCAACAGCGAGCTGAGCGACGACGAGCCGCCCACCGGCTGCTCCATACTCACCGTCTCCGATAAGATCGAAGTGCATTTAGTGCTGAAGGTACGTTCGCTTGTACTGCTTTACCGACGCTAGGTCCAGTCGACCTGGTGACCAGCGGCGACCAGCTCGAGGCGCGCGAGCTGTTCCGCAAGCTGCAGTCGCTGGCCAACAGCGAGCTGAGCGACGACGAGCCGCCCACCGGCTGCTCCATACTCACCGTCTCCGATAAGATCGAAGTGCATTTAGTGCTGAAGGTACGTTCGCTTGTACTGCTTTACCGACGCTAGGTCCAGTCGACCTGGTGACCAGCGGCGACCAGCTCGAGGCGCGCGAGCTGTTCCGCAAGCTGCAGTCGCTGGCCAACAGCGAGCTGAGCGACGACGAGCCGCCCACCGGCTGCTCCATACTCACCGTCTCCGATAAGATCGAAGTGCATTTAGTGCTGAAGGTACGTTCGCTTGTACTGCTTTACCGACGCTAGGTCCAGTCGACCTGGTGACCAGCGGCGACCAGCTCGAGGCGCGCGAGCTGTTCCGCAAGCTGCAGTCGCTGGCCAACAGCGAGCTGAGCGACGACGAGCCGCCCACCGGCTGCTCCATACTCACCGTCTCCGATAAGATCGAAGTGCATTTAGTGCTGAAGGTACGTTCGCTTGTACTGCTTTACCGACGCTAGGTCCAGTCGACCTGGTGACCAGCGGCGACCAGCTCGAGGCGCGCGAGCTGTTCCGCAAGCTGCAGTCGCTGGCCAACAGCGAGCTGAGCGACGACGAGCCGCCCACCGGCTGCTCCATACTCACCGTCTCCGATAAGATCGAAGTGCATTTAGTGCTGAAGGTACGTTCGCTTGTACTGCTTTACCGACGCTAGGTCCAGTCGACCTGGTGACCAGCGGCGACCAGCTCGAGGCGCGCGAGCTGTTCCGCAAGCTGCAGTCGCTGGCCAACAGCGAGCTGAGCGACGACGAGCCGCCCACCGGCTGCTCCATACTCACCGTCTCCGATAAGATCGAAGTGCATTTAGTGCTGAAGGTACGTTCGCTTGTACTGCTTTACCGACGCTAGGTCCAGTCGACCTGGTGACCAGCGGCGACCAGCTCGAGGCGCGCGAGCTGTTCCGCAAGCTGCAGTCGCTGGCCAACAGCGAGCTGAGCGACGACGAGCCGCCCACCGGCTGCTCCATACTCACCGTCTCCGATAAGATCGAAGTGCATTTAGTGCTGAAGGTACGTTCGCTTGTACTGCTTTACCGACGCTAGGTCCAGTCGACCTGGTGACCAGCGGCGACCAGCTCGAGGCGCGCGAGCTGTTCCGCAAGCTGCAGTCGCTGGCCAACAGCGAGCTGAGCGACGACGAGCCGCCCACCGGCTGCTCCATACTCACCGTCTCCGATAAGATCGAAGTGCATTTAGTGCTGAAGGTACGTTCGCTTGTACTGCTTTACCGACGCTAGGTCCAGTCGACCTGGTGACCAGCGGCGACCAGCTCGAGGCGCGCGAGCTGTTCCGCAAGCTGCAGTCGCTGGCCAACAGCGAGCTGAGCGACGACGAGCCGCCCACCGGCTGCTCCATACTCACCGTCTCCGATAAGATCGAAGTGCATTTAGTGCTGAAGGTACGTTCGCTTGTACTGCTTTACCGACACTAGGTCCAGTCGACCTGGTGACCAGCGGCGACCAGCTCGAGGCGCGCGAGCTGTTCCGCAAGCTGCAGTCGCTGGCCAACAGCGAGCTGAGCGACGACGAGCCGCCCACCGGCTGCTCCATACTCACCGTCTCCGATAAGATCGAAGTGCATTTAGTGCTGAAGGTACGTTCGCTTGTACTGCTTTACCGACGCTAGGTCCAGTCGACCTGGTGACCAGCGGCGACCAGCTCGAGGCGCGCGAGCTGTTCCGCAAGCTGCAGTCGCTGGCCAACAGCGAGCTGAGCGACGACGAGCCGCCCACCGGCTGCTCCATACTCACCGTCTCCGATAAGATCGAAGTGCATTTAGTGCTGAAGGTACGTTCGCTTGTACTGCTTTACCGACGCTAGGTCCAGTCGACCTGGTGACCAGCGGCGACCAGCTCGAGGCGCGCGAGCTGTTCCGCAAGCTGCAGTCGCTGGCCAACAGCGAGCTGAGCGACGACGAGCCGCCCACCGGCTGCTCCATACTCACCGTCTCCGATAAGATCGAAGTGCATTTAGTGCTGAAGGTACGTTCGCTTGTACTGCTTTACCGACGCTAGGTCCAGTCGACCTGGTGACCAGCGGCGACCAGCTCGAGGCGCGCGAGCTGTTCCGCAAGCTGCAGTCGCTGGCCAACAGCGAGCTGAGCGACGACGAGCCGCCCACCGGCTGCTCCATACTCACCGTCTCCGATAAGATCGAAGTGCATTTAGTGCTGAAGGTACGTTCGCTTGTACTGCTTTACCGACGCTAGGTCCAGTCGACCTGGTGACCAGCGGCGACCAGCTCGAGGCGCGCGAGCTGTTCCGCAAGCTGCAGTCGCTGGCCAACAGCGAGCTGAGCGACGACGAGCCGCCCACCGGCTGCTCCATACTCACCGTCTCCGATAAGATCGAAGTGCATTTAGTGCTGAAGGTACGTTCGCTTGTACTGCTTTACCGACGCTAGGTCCAGTCGACCTGGTGACCAGCGGCGACCAGCTCGAGGCGCGCGAGCTGTTCTGCAAGCTGCAGTCGCTGGCCAACAGCGAGCTGAGCGACGACGAGCCGCCCACCGGCTGCTCCATACTCACCGTCTCCGATAAGATCGAAGTGCATTTAGTGCTGAAGGTACGTTCGCTTGTACTGCTTTACCGACGCTAGGTCCAGTCGACCTGGTGACCAGCGGCGACCAGCTCGAGGCGCGCGAGCTGTTCCGCAAGCTGCAGTCGCTGGCCAACAGCGAGCTGAGCGACGACGAGCCGCCCACCGGCTGCTCCATACTCACCGTCTCCGATAAGATCGAAGTGCATTTAGTGCTGAAGGTACGTTCGCTTGTACTGCTTTACCGACGCTAGGTCCAGTCGACCTGGTGACCAGCGGCGACCAGCTCGAGGCGCGCGAGCTGTTCCGCAAGCTGCAGTCGCTGGCCAACAGCGAGCTGAGCGACGACGAGCCGCCCACCGGCTGCTCCATACTCACCGTCTCCGATAAGATCGAAGTGCATTTAGTGCTGAAGTCTCGTCTGGGAGTTCGTACTGGATTGACGTGTTTTTGTTTTGAGTTTGTGCCTACGATAACCCGCGCGACAGTGATCGTATCGCTTGTGTTTTCGGACTTTAATCCTCGCGTAAGATGCCGCATACCTGCGTTGCCTGCACATCCACTTTGGAATCAAAGGAGTTAATAAAATGTTCGATTTGTGCATCAACCTATCAAAACCTGTGTGTGGGCATGACAAAGGATAATTACGCTAAACTGTCTACATCATACAAATCCTCCTGGAAATGCCCTGCATGCAAAGTGGCGAGTAAAAAGGGGCCTCAAAATGCAGATGGCACTCCGGTTAAGGGCGCTGATCCAGGTCACCCCAGTGATAGTGGCGAAACTAAACACTTAGACTTTCAGTCCTTGAAAAGTGACTTACTTAGCAGTATAGCTAGTAGTATAGCTAATTCGCAGGATGAACAACGTCAGGCCTTATTAAACCTAATTACGGAAAAATTTCAGGCTGTACAGTGCTCGTTGGATGTTTTCTCGAATGACTTCAATATCATGAAGAAAGATATTTCGGAATTAAAGAATACACTTTCTGCTAAAGTTGAAGATTTAAACAACCGTGTTACTGACCTCGAGCTAAGGTTGCAGCAACTAGAGGGTATTAAGTCAGATTTTGACGAACTCAAGGAGAAGGTGAGCAATATTATGGAATTTAACATAAAAAATGATCAGTGGGTCCGGCGCTCTAACATACAAATAAACGGCATTCCGCAGAAGAAAGATGAGAACCTAGTCAAGGTCATCACTAACCTTGCGGAAAAAAGTGGGTATCAATTGGACCCGTCAAAGGATATAGATTTTGTCACTCGAGTGGCGGTTAGAAACGACGTCGACAACTCAAACCCGAAGCCGATTATCATAAAACTGTTATCGAGATACAAAAAGGATGACTTCCTAGCGTGCTTGCGTCGCCTGAAGAACCTGAGAGCTTCAGATATTGGATTTCCGGGCAATCAAAGTCGAGTGTATATCAACGACCACCTATCTAGCTATAATAAAATGCTCCTCCAGAAAGCCAAACTCAAGGCGAAGGAAAAAAATTACACCTATTGTTGGGTGAGGAACTGTACAATCATGGTTCGCCAAAACGACAAGTCCAAAATCTTACATATTACTTCAGAAGAGTCGTTAAAAAAATTGTTTAGGTGATAACTTTTCAGTGAACGGTCTATACCATAAAAAGAATCTGTATAATTTATTTCCTGTGTTCGGTTTTTTCAGTTATCGTGAGTTTGTCAAATCGTACATAATAATAATATTATACATAAACTTTGAGCAAGGTTTTACAATCCATGTCATAAAACATAATTATTTTCTTGTAGATATTCTAATCTTAAATATACCCGCAAAATTGTGGGTACCTATTTACTCATTCACTAATTCTGGCTGCTTATCTTTTATCTATTATTACGATCACATAGGTTGCAGTGGGCTATCGCTACGTGCGATATCCATTGCCGGCACAGCTTACGTAGTCCTTCGCGAGAAAGTGCCTTTAGCCGCAATGTATCATAATGTAATAACGTTAAACAATCATGTAACACTCGTATTTGACTTGATTTTGGTCTTGGCAAGTTGCATTGTTCTGAAACTGTTTTGGTGCTTGAAACAATCATACTCGTTAGTAGTTAATACCAAGTATTCTACTTGTTTCAAACTACAATTAATGACGAACGACATACAATTTTTTTTATATTCCATAGTAATTACGAACATAATGGTGTTTCTCGACTGTAAAGGTCAACCTTTGACGAGTATGGTATTTCTTATATTAATAATTGACTATTGCTTTTTAAATTTATTAATTATTACTCTTAGAATTTTTAATAACGGTATGTTTTTACATTTTATGAGATGGGACTTAAGATTAAGATTATTCATACACTACTACCATAAAATATATGTATACAATTGCGAACTTTTAATAATAATATTATATTGCAAAAAATTATATCATAATATTATCATAACAGCTTACATTCTGTTTAGCGTTGTTTACGAAATATTCACGATTAATATTAAACCTAATCTGAAACAGTGTTAATTAGTCTTTTTTACCAGAACGTTCGCGGTCTGCGAACAAAAACTATTGGTTTCCTGAAAAATCTGTTAAAAAATGATTACGATATTATATGCTTAAGCGAGACGTGGCTATTACCGGGAATTAACGACGCAGAATTATTCGACTCACGCTACAATGTGTACAGAACTGATCGCGACTATGACCGATTGGGGTTGACAATGGGAGGCGGTACCCTTATTGCGGTACACCGTACACTTACTACTAATATATTTAATATACGTCCCCTGCCAGTATTCCCAGATGCTGAAATTACCCAGATTAACATATCATTAAGCCGCGGTCCTACATTTAAGAATCTCCGATTATTCTGTTGCTACTTCCCCCAAAATCCACATCAACTCTGGTCACAACAGCAATTTTTCGAGTACCTTTCTGACCTGACCATTGTTAATCATACAGATGACTTCTTAGTAGTGGGCGATTTTAATATAAGGAACGCTGAATGGCAATCTAACCCAGGTGATCCAAATTTTAATATTTTGAATGCTACAACTGATCAATTAACTTCTCAACTTTCTTCATTTTTATGTTTTACTAGTTGGATGCAATTTAATGGTATTAATAACGTGAATAATAGATGCCTGGACTTGGTCATATCCAATTCCCACTGTACAGTTTCTAGAGCCGAGCCTTTATCATTACCGGAAGATAAACATCATCCAGCCCTCCATGTAACTGTCGACATCCAAAACTCACAACCTAGCCTACGTCCTCCTCCTCGTCTGGTTCGTCGTTTTCATACAGCAGATTACTGTGCCATTAATGAAGAATTATCGAAAATAGACTGGGTTGAGAGCCTCGGTAATAGAAGCATAACAGACGCAGTCGATGAATTTTATCATATAGTTAATCTTATAATTGATAAATTTATCCCCTCTAAGTTAGTGTTACAAAATACTAGATATCCATGCTGGTACTCACGCCATTTAATTAAGATCGGAAATAAAAAAAACAGAATTCACAAAAAATGGAAAATATACGGTAGGCAATCTGACTACATCCTATTTGGAGAGCTCCGACGTGAATTTAAGTACACCGAGGCTTCGTGCTACAATTTATATATTCAACGTGCTGAAGGTAATATTTCGCTTAACTCTAAATGTTTTTGGTCGTTTGTACAATCTAAATACAAGGTTAACAGTATACCAGATAGTTTATACCTAGATAATCAAAATGCAGATGATGGGCAACATATAGCTGACCTCTTTAACAATTTTTTTGAATCTGTTTTTGTAAAGCACTCAACCCTTAAATTCAACGCCGATTCCAGTGAATCCTCGCAAGCCCTCATTGGGAACGTTGTGATTGATATTAATACAGTTAAAAAGCATCTATCAACTCTTGATATTACCAAGGGAAGTGGCCCTGATGGTCTACATCCCTTATTCCTTAACAGATGTAGCAATCAATTATGTGTGCCTCTAACGCTTTTATTTCAAAGCTCCTTGCGTTCCGGCGTTTTGCCAAACACTTGGAAACGTTCAATAATCGTCCCTATTCATAAAAACGGAGATAAACATAATGTAAGAAACTATCGTGGTATTTCTAAACTATCTGTCATCCCCAAACTGTTTGAAAAAATCATATACGACAAGTTATTCCCGGCAGTGCGACCACTTTTAACGCAGTACCAACATGGTTTCATAAACAAACGGTCCACGGAAACCAACCTCTGTGAATTACTAGATATAACCTTAGACGCAATGGATAATGGTTTCCAGGTTGATGCCGTGTATACCGATTACTCCAAGGCTTTCGATAAAATATCGCATGACATTTTAATTGCCAAACTAGAAGCGATCGGTATACACGGGGACCTCTTGAGATGGCTAGTATCCTATCTGCGTGAGCGTACCCAAGCAGTGGCAGTCAAAGGGTACACTTCTACCTTCGTACCCATAACGTCTGGCGTCCCCCAGGGCTCTCACCTCGGACCTTTACTATTTAACGTTTTTATTAATGATGTTTCAAATTGTATTAAAAACTCTCATATACTTTTGTATGCAGACGACACAAAAATTTTCAAAATAATAAGGACTGAAAAAGATTGCTTAGGCTTACAGGAAGACTTAGATCGTATTAGTGAATATTGTAAAAATAATGGCTTAGATTTAAACATAGATAAATGCTGTACCATTTCCTTCACACGAAAAAAAAAGAATGTACTATCCCATAATTACTTCTTACTAGGTAAAAAATTGCGTAGGGTTGATGAGGTGAGAGACCTGGGTGTCCAGCTAGACAGACAATTACTATTTGATCAGCATCTGAACAAAATTAAAAATAAAGCTTATAAAATGCTCGGATTTGTTTTTCGCCAAACAACCGACTTTAAAAACCCTAACACTTTGATTTTGCTCTTTAACTCACTTGTTAGATCCCATTTGGAGCATGCCTCCACTGCTTGGAACCCTCAGTACTCAGTCTACGTGGACATGTTAGAAAGCATTCAACGCAAATTTATAAAATGTTTGAACAAAAGGTTTAGATCATTTAATACTAATAAATTAAAAACATTACAAATAAGGAGGGAACAGAAGGATCAAATATTTTTATACAAAATTATTAATGGTCTAATTGATAGTCCTTATCTTTTAAATAAAATAAAATACTGCGTTCCTAAACTGAATAAGCGTAAGTCACGTAAAAATAACATGTTTGTAATTCCACCTGCCAAGACCAATTACAGTCGAAACAGATTTATCATACGAGCTTGTGATACATATAACAAGAAATATCTAAAAGTAGACCAATTTAAATATAAGTGTGGGGGGTTTGTCTCTGCCATCAGGAAATGCACATAATACAAAGCTTGGTGGCAGGGGCGAACCTATCTCGTTTACGGTACATTCATAATAAATATCTTTTATAATAAGTATTTTTGTGGAAATTTAGAATGGACTCCCGCCTAAAATATTATTTGTTATCTTTCTGTGGAAACTTAACTGGCTTGTGTAATAGCTTACTGGAATAATTTTTCTTTTTGTATATTATGCTGTATGTTTTCTTAATAAATCAAAAAAAAAAAAAAAAAAAAAGAAGGTACGTTCGCTTGTACTGCTTTACCGACGCTAGGTCCAGTCGACCTGGTGACCAGCGGCGACCAGCTCGAGGCGCGCGAGCTGTTCCGCAAGCTGCAGTCGCTGGCCAACAGCGAGCTGAGCGACGACGAGCCGCCCACCGGCTGCTCCATACTCACCGTCTCCGATAAGATCGAAGTGCATTTAGTGCTGAAGGTACGTTCGCTTGTACTGCTTTACTGACGCTAGGTCCAGTCGACCTGGTGACCAGCGGCGACCAGCTCGAGGCGCGCGAGCTGTTCCGCAAGCTGCAGTCGCTGGCCAACAGCGAGCTGAGCGACGACGAGCCGCCCACCGGCTGCTCCATACTCACCGTCTCCGATAAGATCGAAGTGCATTTAGTGCTGAAGGTACGTTCGCTTGTACTGCTTTACCGACGCTAGGTCCAGTCGACCTGGTGACCAGCGGCGACCAGCTCGAGGCGCGCGAGCTGTTCCGCAAGCTGCAGTCGCTGGCCAACAGCGAGCTGAGCGACGACGAGCCGCCCACCGGCTGCTCCATACTCACCGTCTCCGATAAGATCGAAGTGCATTTAGTGCTGAAGGTACGTTCGCTTGTACTGCTTTACCGACGCTAGGTCCAGTCGACCTGGTGACCAGCGGCGACCAGCTCGAGGCGCGCGAGCTGTTCCGCAAGCTGCAGTCGCTGGCCAACAGCGAGCTGAGCGACGACGAGCCGCCCACCGGCTGCTCCATACTCACCGTCTCCGATAAGATCGAAGTGCATTTAGTGCTGAAGGTACGTTCGCTTGTACTGCTTTACCGACGCTAGGTCCAGTCGACCTGGTGACCAGCGGCGACCAGCTCGAGGCGCGCGAGCTGTTCTGCAAGCTGCAGTCGCTGGCCAACAGCGAGCTGAGCGACGACGAGCCGCCCACCGGCTGCTCCATACTCACCGTCTCCGATAAGATCGAAGTGCATTTAGTGCTGAAGGTACGTTCGCTTGTACTGCTTTACCGACGCTAGGTCCAGTCGACCTGGTGACCAGCGGCGACCAGCTCGAGGCGCGCGAGCTGTTCCGCAAGCTGCAGTCGCTGGCCAACAGCGAGCTGAGCGACGACGAGCCGCCCACCGGCTGCTCCATACTCACCGTCTCCGATAAGATCGAAGTGCATTTAGTGCTGAAGGTACGTTCGCTTGTACTGCTTTACCGACGCTAGGTCCAGTCGTCCTGGTGACCAGCGGCGACCAGCTCGAGGCGCGCGAGCTGTTCCGCAAGCTGCAGTCGCTGGCCAACAGCGAGCTGAGCGACGACGAGCCGCCCACCGGCTGCTCCATACGCACCGTCTCCGATAAGATCGAAGTGCATTTAGTGCTGAAGGTACGTTCGCTTGTACTGCTTTACCGACGCTAGGTCCAGTCGACCTGGTGACCAGCGGCGACCAGCTCGAGGCGCGCGAGCTGTTCCGCAAGCTGCAGTCGCTGGCCAACAGCGAGCTGAGCGACGACGAGCCGCCCACCGGCTGCTCCATACTCACCGTCTCCGATAAGATCGAAGTGCATTTAGTGCTGAAGGTACGTTCGCTTGTACTGCTTTACCGACGCTAGGTCCAGTCGACCTGGTGACCAGCGGCGACCAGCTCGAGGCGCGCGAGCTGTTCCGCAAGCTGCAGTCGCTGGCCAACAGCGAGCTGAGCGACGACGAGCCGCCCACCGGCTGCTCCATACTCACCGTCTCCGATAAGATCGAAGTGCATTTAGTGCTGAAGGTACGTTCGCTTGTACTGCTTTACCGACGCTAGGTCCAGTCGACCTGGTGACCAGCGGCGACCAGCTCGAGGCGCGCGAGCTGTTCCGCAAGCTGCAGTCGCTGGCCAACAGCGAGCTGAGCGACGACGAGCCGCCCACCGGCTGCTCCATACTCACCGTCTCCGATAAGATCGAAGTGCATTTAGTGCTGAAGGTACGTTCGCTTGTACTGCTTTACCGACGCTAGGTCCAGTCGACCTGGTGACCAGCGGCGACCAGCTCGAGGCGCGCGGGCTGGTTCGTTCGCTTGTTTTTGAAGTGTAAACTTTAGACGCGCTGAGCACTTTTTGTGGGTGCTAAAAGAGATTGAACCGTCACGCTCGGCTATGTAACGCTCATTCGGCTAAAGTCGACTCGAGTCGACCGACGGAACGATATATATATATAATTATATAGTCAACGCGTCACTGCTATACTGGCTCTATTTTATGAATACAGAGCAAAAAAAGTTTTATTTCGTATTGTTATAAACCACGCCGTGATGAAGTTTTCACTTCTGTCGTAATGTCTACATTTCACGGCCGTTTATCAAAATTGGCTTGTCGACATCGAATCAACTTCAGTTATAATTCCACCACCACCACTACAGCCGTTTAACGTCCCACTGCTGGGCACAGGCCTCCTCTATCATAGGAGAGAGGGATTTAGAGCTCAGGCTTATAATTATTTTCCAATATATATATATATATATATATATATATAGCAATAGCAATAGCAATTGTAATTGTTTCAATAAATCGTTACAGGGCTTGATCGACCCCCAAAAGGAGATCGCCAAACTGGAAAAGAAGATGGAGACCTTATCGCAAACCATAAACAAGCTGCAGCAAGCGATATCGGCGGAAGATTACACGAACAAAGTTCCATTGGACGTGCAAAACTTGAACTCTGAGAAGCTCGCGCAGTCGCAAGGCGAGATAGAACGGTTACAAGCCGCCGTCGAGACTTTGAAGCTTATGTGATCGTTTACTTGCTAGCTAAATACTGTGTTAGCTAAATTTTATACCTAGTCGTTAAGGAAAAATGTTGCAAATATCTTTGAAAAAAATTTTTTATTTTATTACTCGGGCAAGGGTGTAGCTATGGTACGTGAACGGGAGCGTTTGCCTCATCCTATGTACAGTTGAACTGTATTTGTGATTTTACACTCATGAGATCCTAGCTCACGAAGTGAGCATAGCCTCAATAGCTCAACGGCCGTCGGGCGCGAATCAAACACCGCAAGCTCGACGCACAGTGAATCGCCTAGAACAAGCTAGGTGGACAAAAGTCAAGTCAAAGAATCATTAAATTGATGGTCACTTATCACTAACGACAACCCAGGGATAATTAATGTAGGTAATAATTATGGCAAACATTCTATAACGATGAGTTATGCGCAGTTGAAATCTGGTGATAGAGTAATTCCATTTACGTAAACAATTTAGTTGCAATTTTGCATTACTTTCGACAGCACCTATTAAAATTTGTGCTGAATATTATAGTTTCTGCTGTGATGGGTTTTACTTTAGAGGGTAAGTATTTTCATTTTTTACTTCAAATAGATTCTAATAACAGATAATGTGTAGTCTAAAATTTTTTGAAAAAACAGTCCAAAAAATGTCGTCTTTTTTTAAATATCTTTACTTCCAACGAATGTAACTTTTTGTATCCACATGTATCCAGTCTAATTTTTTTATATAATATAGCTACTACATTAAGCTTCAAAATGATATATAATTTTAATACCACAACGAATCCATTTCATTTTAATGAATTTTTTTCAGAAAACGTGCATTTCATTTCTAAAATGGAAATTTTCGAAGAGTGGCGGAAACATGCCCAAGAAGAAAGAAATACTCGTCTAATAAGTTTTATTACTTAAAAATTTTCTATTACAAATATTATTCTCAACTAACGGAGGAGTATTTAGTTACAAATAGCAAGTCTTTCGTCAAAATTAGCTGAAAAGTGGGTTGCATCGAAAATTTTTCGTATTTCCATTTTGGTGACTCTTGTTGGCAAATTCTCACGCATTTCATGAGCTACACGAAGAGTACCTTCGCTAACCTCATTTGTAATAATGGGGTAAGCGTACATCAAATCTTTCATGTCCCTTTTCATGGCCCCAAAGAAAAAGTTACAAGGCGTTAATTCTGATGATCTTGCTGGCCAAGGAATAGGTTCACCTCGCTCAATCCTACGAAGTCCATCCACTGGCGTCCACCAAACCGAAAGTAAGCTAGACAACTATCATGTTAAGCTTCTTATAATCTAATAATTTTCCAATAAAAGGTTCATTTGTTCTCTTAGAAAAATTTGTAGTTTGTCCGTCCGAATTCTGACTGAAAAAATGAGGGCCAATTAGATGTTTACTGATTAATCCCATCCATACATTTACAGAAAACCTACGTTGATGTGCCCTTTCTTTTTCTTCCTTAGGTTGTCTCCTTTTGCCGCCCAATAATGTAAATTATGACACTTTTTGACTCCGTCCCGGTCAAATTTAGATTCGTCAGTCCACAGTATTTTGTTGAGAAAATCGGGGTTTTAGAAAAATTTGTAGACACCTGTACCTTTTTGAATAGCTAATGAACCAAGGAAGTTATTTCAGTAATTTGTACGTAACATTCCATACATTTTTTTTAGAAATACTATTGATTTTCAACTATTTCGATTTTTTTTTCAAAAAATAATAAGTGGTTTTTAGGCCTTGACTAAAAAATTAACAGTATTTTCTAGCTTATATTGATTTTAATTGAGTTTCTGAACGCTTTTATATCAGAAAACAACAACAAAAAACAACAAAGACTGGTATGACTTTCTTCAGCAGTTAATTTTTACTGTAAAACTGGAATGTTTTGTTAAAAACCTTAAATCTTCAATAACTCTGAAACGACTACGTTTCGGATAAGATACTATATGAAAAAATTTGCTGCAAATGAGCTCTACTTTAAGCCCCTGTAAGGAATGTATATTATATTTTATGTTTCTGTATCCTGCTTCCTGTCACCCTGTATATTATATTATTTTAGGTTTTGTTTATCTTAAGGTAGTTTTAAGTGATTTTAACTGGGATTTTATGTTGTGTTGTATTTTTTCTTTAACTTGTTATTATATTACTGATTTTAAACATATTATTTTCATTTAAATAAGTACATTTTTTATACCAAACTTGATTTTTTATTTAGAATTTTCCTGAAGCCTTTAAATAATTATTTATTGATAATTTACGCAGTATAACAACAAAATATCATTGTTCATAGCTATAATAATTAGAAAACACAAAAAAATATTTTTGTCCACCTAGCTTGTTCTAGACGATTCACTGTGCGACGGTTCAAACCCCACCCGTTACACTGTTGTCGTATACACTCCTAGCACAAGTTTTCACTTAATTGGAAGGGAAAGGGGAATATTAGTCATGTTTCATCATATCTAATATTTTATATTTAAAAAAAAAGTATCCCGGCAACCATTTATTTTTCTTGATGTTTTAATTTTTTTGAACTGTAAAAGAACACTTTAAAGATTACCGCGCTTAATAGGGTATTTGACTAATTTTTGGAAATTGTTTTAAATTATTCTTTATTACTTATTAAAACACACTACATTGATATTTTTCGCAATATCTACAGTATTAGTGCCATAACCCACTGGCGCGACACGTCGCGCGCGGCAAGCCGCGGGTTGTCGCGCGCGTTTTTATTTTCTATACAAACTATGTAAAACTGACGTGCAAAACCCACTGGCGCGGCACGAAATCGCGCCGCGCCAGTGGGTTTTGCGGCAAGCGTTTGCATAGAGTTTGTATAGAAAATAAAAACGCGCTCGACAACCCGCGGCTTGCCGCGCGCGACGTGTCGCGCCAGTGGGTTATGGCACTTAAGAATTAAATCAATGATAAAGTTTAAGAAAACCGCGCCAAAAACGACATTTCTGATCACATGATACGCGTGACGTCACAAATCGGTATGCAAGTCACTTCTCTCGCTCACTCCTTGTCGGAGACGCTACGCAAGGCGACTGCTATAGTCGTTTAAATGCGCCTAGTATCGTAATGTTGTAAATTGTTATACCTACTCATTTTAATATCAATCTTATTTTCTCACATTTAAAGTTTAGTTTCGGTTGACTTGATAGACTTCAATTATAACAACCAAGTCAAGTGTACTAAGATAGTGACGTCACAACCAATCTCAGAGCCGCAGCTCAGAGCGTTCACGTTACTGATAAAATTTCAAAAATTATTATGTTTTATTTCGTGCAAAATATCGCGTAAAATTACATAATTTAGTTTGATTGAGTGAAATATGTCTTTTTGAGGCTATTATCTGATAAAATGACCACAATCAATAGTATATTTTCAATGTTGTCAAATACCCTTTTCGAACGAAATTATATAGACTTTCTCGACTTTTTTTTATTTATTTTCCTTGGCACCCCCCCCCCGAAGCTAATCCTGGTTACGCCCTTACACTCAGATCTATCATTACAAGAGTAGAGAGAATGTTCAATAATTTTCATATATAGCTCTCCGTATTCTCTATTGAAAAATATAATATGGAAAAAATTATTTCGATACATCAATTAGTTTCCGAGATACGAAATTACGCTCGCTACGTGTGACGTAGTAGTACAACGCTTGCTAGAAGATAATATTACAAAATATGTATTAAATATCCAAAACCCAAATAATACAAAATCATTATTGTATCGAAATGTACAAACTACTGGCTAACTAATGGCCACTAATGGCTCTCGGATGTTTTTCTTGGGCAAGATACATGCTACCACTGCTGGCGACTAGTGAGAGCAATCTGTGTTAAATTATGACGTCACCGTTGACGTCATTGTTTAACATTGTTACCGTCCACCCCAATTTGCTCTTGCCGATATGGATTGTACATAACTGAAGAAAGATATAGTTGAAATTAATAATTAAAAATTTACAAATCGTGTATTTGTCATTAAATATTAATTTATTCCACTGTGATTTTCAAATGCTGTAATAGTCTTGTAATAATTATTTACCTTTACTTTTTTTGTATGAAATGTTACATCCTATTTATTTGTCGTGTTTGCAATAAATATTTCAGTGTTGTGCTTCAGTATGAGTTTTCTTCCCTATTTAAAGAATCCGTTAATGTCAATGCTTAAATGTTAGAATTATGGATTAGCGAGTTGTGAGTTTGAGAGTTAGGCCGGAACCACACTTACGTGTCGTGGCGTGTCGTGACGCGCCAGAAGCCTATCGGTTTCATACATTTAGTATGGTTAGAGACACTTGTAGGGCGCACAGTGGGTCGAAACTGCTATTTGAGGGACATAGGATTTTTTGTTACAAATTCCATTAAAAAAAATACCAATCGAAAGATCTTGTCATTCTGATAAATAATTGTTATTAAAAGTTTTTCTCTAAAACTGATATCTTGCCCGAAAAAAAATATTTTCTGTTTTTGTTGTATGGAATGAAAGATAAACTGCTAAAATTTGGCCAAGTCTTGACAGGTCTTGCTTTAAAACTACTTTATTCTTATTTTTTGACTTGTTGGCTATAATTCTACGCTATCAGCGTGCACCCAAAGTTGCCCGTTCACGAGTTATAAGGTTCACAAAAATGAAGAAAAAAAAGTAATTAAAAAGTACTTTTTAGAATTCTGTACCTCAAAAGGTACCAAAAAAAACCCTTATAAGATAACTCTCTTGTCCGTCTGTCTGTCTGTCCGTGTGTTACCACCGATTTTCTCAGAAACGGGTGAACCAAGCAAGTTGAAATTTATACCAGATACTACAATCTATAGTCCCTATTAGGTGTATAAAAATCAAGGTCCTGAGTCAACATGATAAAGAGATATGGGCAAATTTAGATTTTCGCGAAAACTTGTAAGTACCGAAATTTACCTTAATTTTCGACTTTTTTTATTTTTCGTAATTTTCCCTTTACTTGTGTTGTAAGACCTTACTTTTAACCAAAGTTGTTAATTCTAGGTCAACCGGAAGTACCCTATAGGTTTTGGGTCGAAAACCTACATGGTAGTACCTGTTGACCTAGAATCCTGAAATTTGGCAGGTAGGTAGATCTTATAGTACAAGTAAAGGAACAAATCTGAAAACCGTGAATTTATAGTTACATCACACAAAAAAAAATTTTATTCGTAAACAAATAACTAGTGTTTTCAATTTTCAAAGTAAGATAACTATAGCAAGTGGGATATCATATAAAAGGGCTTTACTTGTACATTCTAAAACAGATTTTTATTTATTTTTATGCATAATAGTTTTTGATTAATCGTCCAAAATGTCGAAAAAAATTCCGTTGCGCCCCCCTTATCTCTGAAGTTTACCAATAGAAAAATCTAAAATATAGTTTTTTTAATTATATTAGCTGTAGTTTTGAATAAAAATAACTAATACAATTAAAAAAACTAAACCAACAAATTTTAATCACTATCACTATCTTGTAAAGTATGTATATCTATAAATTCAAATTCGGTTAGAACGTTGATTTTATTTTTTCGGTAAAATGTACATAAAATTCTAATGACCATAATTTTTTTAGATTTTTCTATTGGTAAACTTCAGAGATAAGGGGGGCGCAACGGAATTTTTTTTGATATTTTGGACGATAAATCAAAAACTATTATGCATAAAAATAAATAAAAATCTGTTTTAGAATGTACAAGTAAAGCCCTTTTATATGATATCCCATTTGGTATAGTTATCTTACTTTGAAAATTGAAAACACTAGTTGTTTGTTTACGAACACATTAATTTTTTTTTTGTGTGATATAACTACAAATTCACGGTTTTCAGATTTGTTCCTTTACTTGTACTATAAGACCTACCTACCTGCCAAATTTCAGGATTCTAGGTCAACAGGAACTACCATGTAGGTTTTCGACCCAAAACCTATAGGGTACTTCCAGTTGACCTAGAATTAACAATTTTGGTTAAAAGTAAGGTCTTACAGCACAAGTACAGGGAAAATTACGAAAAATAAAAAAAGTTGAAAATTAAGGTAAATTTCGGTACTTACAAGTTTTCGCGAAAATCTAAATTTGCCCATATCTCTTTATCATGTTAACTCAGGACTTTGATTTTTATACACCTAATAGGGACTATAGATTTTAGTATCTGGTATAAATTTCAACTTGCTTGGTTCACCCGTTTCTGAGAAAATCGGTGGTGACACACGGACAGACAGACAGACGGACAAGAGAGTTATCTTATAAGGGTTTTTTTGGTACCTTTTGAGGTACAGAATTCTAAAAAGTACTTTTTAATTACTTTTTTTTCTTCATTTTTGTGAACCTTATAACTCGTGAACGGGCAACTTTGGGTGCACGCTGATAGCGCAGAATTATAGCCGACAAGTCAAAGAATAAGAATAAAGTAGTTTTAAAGCAAGACCTGTCAAGACTTGGCCAAATTTTAGCAGTTTATGTTTCATTCCATACAACAAAAACTGAAAATATTTTTTTTCGGGCAAGATATCAATTTTAGAAAAAAACTTTTAATAACAATTATTCATCAGAATGACAAGATCTTTCGATTGGTATTTTTTTAAATGGAATTTGTAACAAAAAATCCTATGTCCCTCAAATAGCAGTTTCGACCCACTGTGGGGCGTGTCGTTTTTACTAAATGTATGAAACCGGCGCATCACGACACGCCACGACACATAAGTGTGGTTCCGGCCTAAAGTGAGGGTAGTTGAAGAAAATAAGAGATCCCTGTTTACTATTCCACAGAGACAAGGCTGAAGACTGATTTTATAGAGGATGTCAGGAGAACGCACTCGCAAAACTGCGTGAGCGCCAATGCTGATACTTACCCTATAAGATTGTGTTTAAGTTGTTTAATAATAGCGCTAAGTTTTCGGAAGTGATCTCCTTATACTTGTATAAATTTTCACGTGAATGATCTCTTCGATTTTTACCTTGTATTATACTGTATACATTCATTATACGCCATTAACATTTTTGCTTTTGAAAACACGTCGTCGTCTCCTGGACTTCAGACAATGTTCTTCAAGTTCTTACTCTGTGCTTCAGACGAAGAAAAAGCACGAAGCCAGAAAAATCTTTCGCGGTAAAATCATTCGGCAAAATACGTGCAAAATATGAATGAGTATGAAATGGAAAACCCCCGCACGTTGCTATTGCGCTGGAACCTTGTCACATTAACTTCAGCGTGACGTCAGACGAAACGAAAATATACCGTCGCCAACAAAAATTTTTTTTATAAATAAATTAAACCGAATGAACAAATAATTTTCAGCTTTTATAGATTTAATATGAAGAAATTATCCTTATTCTTCAACTCCACTGATGTTATCACAATCACATTCTTGTAATTCGGATTCGGATTTTTTTCAGATTCTCTTGTGTCTGAGTTACTATCATTTTGTGTTAATAATAAAAAACTCGTCAATTAATCTGTCTTTGCGCCAGTATTAAACAAGAATATCAACTAAATGAATGTGAATTTATAATAATTATTCAAAACTCAATACACGTGCTCTGCCAACAGTTTTTGCCAACAGTACCGACGTCTGAGTACCTACGGGCTACGGCCAACGGCCAGTAGGTATATTATCACAGATTATCGTTAATCTGTGAGCTGGTGTTGTAATTTTTTCGTGGTCTGTAGTAGGTACTTACTCTGTGTAAACCTATATACGGTGTAAACCATAGAGATAATAATAATAATTCTATAGGTTCATGGTGTAAACTCTGTGACTGAATGTCATTCATCGTCGTCGTCGTCGTCTCAACCCTAAGATATTGTAATATATACTCTAAATAGATGTCAAGTTTACAGCTGTCTGTGGTCACAAGTTTTTTAATGACACGTGACGATGACACGTGACGTGCTAGTGATGTAGAGATCGACCAGAATCTCATGAAAAATAGGGAAATTAAATTTTGTAGTAAGCAACACTAGGTTAACTCGGCTGCCCTAGAGATAAACAAAGTAATCACATTCAGAACACCTTACATGGGATCATTTCACGAAACGAAAAATCAAGCAACTGCATTTTAAATACAATAAAACCGGCCCAGTGCGTGGCGGGCCACGCGCAGTGTAGGGTTCCGTAGTCACAATCCTCGAAAAACAGATATATCTCCTTAACCTGTGAAACCTAATTAGCCATGATAGTTTTCCTTTAAAATTGATTATATATACTACTGCTGTGAAGTTCCCATATACTGCCATTTGGCTGATAGAGGGGGGAGGACACTTGACTCTAATAAAAATTAGCATTTTAAAACATCATATTTTACAAACGGATCTAGAAATCGAAAAATGATGTTCCCACACCCACAGTATTTTTAAAAGACCTATTTAACGATACCCCACACTATGGGGTGGACGAGAAAAAAAATATTCATCCCCACTTTACATGTAGGGGAGCTACCCTAAAAAAAATATTTATCAAAACTTTATTTCACCTCTTTGTCGGCGTGATTAATATTTATATCCATGCCAAATTACACATTTCTAGCATTAATAGTCTCTGAGATTAACCGAGGACGGACGGACGGACAGACAGACGGACGGACATGGCGAAACTATAAGGGTTCCTTGTTTACTACGGAACCCTAAAAACAAAGTAATCAACATCCAATTACTTTGTTTTGTGTTGTGCTTGTTGTTTACTTGGTTTTTGCATTTATATTCCGGGTTAGTGAGTGCAGTTACTTTCTTTGGGCAATTTAAATTTCAGTAAACGGTTCAAGTTATTTGAAATATTAAACTGTGGTAAAAAACTACTCGACATAAAACTTTTGTTAATGCAAAAAGTCAATTTCACAAAAAATGTCAGTTACTTTGATTATCGCTAGGGCAGCCGTAGTGTTGCTAACCTTGGAATTTCATTTCCCTATTTTTCATGAGATTCTGGTCGATCTATAACTATCGATATTTTGACTGTGAGGATCTATAGGGACACAATATGCGTGTTTAAATATGTGGACCATACTCTAATATTACATTATGCGAAAGTGTGTCTTTCTGTCTTTTACCTTTTCAGGGCCCATCCGATTTGGACGAAATTTTGTACACAGACAGCTTGCATCCCGGGAACCGATATCTAAGGCTACTTTTGTCTTGCAGTATCAAAGCGTTCCTACAAGATTAATAAAATAAAAACCTAAGCTCACGTGAATGAAGTCTCGGGCATCATCTTGTTAGGAAATACAAGAATAATATGTTTCATATTATAGTATATTTTTAACCGACTTCAAAAAAGGAGGTTGTATGTATGTATATATGTATGTATATAAGTATGTTCGCGATTATCTCCGCAACTAATGAACCGATTTTGATGATTTTTTCACTATCATAATCTACATACTCAAATCAAATCAAATCAAATCAAATAAACTTTATTCAAAATTGGTACACTGTACACTTTTTGAACGTCAATTTAGGTACAGGCAATGGTGATAATTATTTACGGAAACTTAAAACTAAAACTACGAGGGTTCCAAACGCGCCAAATACTTTCAGAAAGGTTTTAGTGTACACATCGAAAAATATACATATATATATAATATATATATATATAAAAACACAAAATATACATATCCTTCTAAAACCTTTGTTGTGCCTTCTAGAACTGAAATAAAATCGAGTCTTTTTGGAGTCGATGAAACTTTATAAACGGTGTTTCGAAAATACGATCATACAAGCTATTTTTAAGAAAAATTAAACCGACTTCGGTCCAGCAATCTCAGAGGAACCGCGGTGCACTAGTCAAAAATATTAGTGACATGTGGGTATTTATGCGTGTAACATCGCACATAAGAATGGTAACTAGGTGTGTTATACATATACTAAAACCTTCCTGAAAGTACTATGTAGATTACAATAGTGAATTGTTTTGTCTCGAAATACATAATACTAAACCTATTTATATTAATAGGTAGTAATATTATACTTCGTGCAATTTGCACATTGCACACGTTGCACATTGCACGAAGAACCGATGGACGTTGGTGTCCCAAGGTGCTTGAATGGCGACCTCGCACCAGCAAACGAAGCGTAGGTAGGCCCCCCCACTCGATGGACAGACGATCTCAAGCGAGTCGCTGGTAGCCGCTGGAATCAGGCGGCACAAGATCGTGTGTTGTGGCGATCCTTGCAAGAGACCTATGTCCAGCAGTGGACGTCCATTGTTTGAAACGAACGAACGAACGAACGAATATTATACACTTACTAAATTTCTTTGAACATTAATGTTTATACGTCACTCCGTTAATGTGCGAATGGAAACTTCATTGGCGGAATTTTCTTCTGCATTACAGACATCCATTGGTAACGGTTCTCTTGCCTTAAATTAAAAAAATCAGACGTGGTAGAACATTTTTCACGTTTCGCTTCAGCGTTTTTCATACACCAATAACAGCTTTTAGGGTAAAACTTTTAAAACGTGCCGCCTTGATATGGGTTATGGGATGGGGGGAGGGAGAGGGTAAATCATCCAGTGTTGAGGTTAGAATTGATTTTCGTTGTTTTCTTGAAAACGATGAATTACCTTATTATAAGAGTGTTAGCATTATACTCGTGGACCAAACATCTATCACTAATGACTATTTTATCTCTGAATTCGTGCCAAAGACTATTAAGTCCAACCCTAGTATTTGCATGTATTTTGCACCTTCACACAACACTAGCATGAAATTATGGTATTATTACAAATATCTGATATTATTATAATTACCAATGTGTCTATATGCGGCAAAAATAATAGCGTTTGCTTTTAAGCGCCTCCATTTTAAATTGTTTTTGGGCACAAATCAATTAAGTGTGAAGTGTTTTGAACAAATATGACTATGTTTCTGCGATGTCCAATATAGCGGTCTTATTCTTTGTGCCCATTCATTTCTTATTTTTGGGTTCTTTGGAAATCTGTAACAAATAAAAATTTAGCGATCATGATACAACAATCTAGCACGCGGAAATACACGTAAGTATTCATTGTGTGTAGTGGCTACGGAATCTAATGTTCAAAAATTAAAAAAAAAAACCCGACATTCACCATTTTTTTATCGCGGCCATCTTGGATTTGCATGGTGTTATTCTACTAGTCAAGCCCTTTCATTTGATACCCATATTAACGGAGTTGTAAATAATAAATAATCTACCATTTTGTAGCGGCGGCCATCTTGCAGCGATTTTCATCAAAATAGCTGACAACACTTTCGACTAATTCACCTTTCAAACAAAAAAACCGCGTTCAAATCGGTTCACCCGTTTTAGCGCTCCAGAGGAACAGACAGACAGACAGAAAGACAGACACACACACATACACACACACACACAACACACACACACAGACACATCAAACTTATAACACCCCGTCGTTTTTGCGTCGGAGGTTAAAAATTTTATCGCACGTAATCGATATGCAATTTTAGTACATCACTATGCTAAAAAACATAACCTTTATTAGTCAACAGAAAATATTTAAAAAATAGGCAAAAATGGGTGTAGAATTGAACACGATGATGGTTTCCAAAAACTACAAATAACGTTACATAATTTTAGATTATATTTACATACAAAACTATCAAAACTCACCGATGAAATGATAATATTTCTTTAAAATTTTCTTTTCGGCCCCTATAGGAATTACATTCTTTCACAGCACAGGACATTATAATAAAACTACGGAAAATTTATCAAAAATAACTTAAGATCAAACATTTATAAATTCTTGGAAGAAGAACACCAAAATAATAAACATTTATCAGCCTCGTGATTGATGTTTTTGGAAAATTATGATGCGACTAAATAAGGACTAAATTCAATTATGACACATCCAAAAAAAATAGTAATGATGATTTATGAGACATACCTATTTAATTTGGTAGGATTAAATTTATTAAAATATAACAAATAAGTCCATTTGACAATCAATTTAGTGACACGGTTAGAAATAATAAAAAGCAAGTGCGATTCGGTGTTTCATTTACACCTAGACAGGAGTCATTTAGGTTAGGTGAGTACAATAACTGTACCTCAAGTTAATTTTTAGCTTCAGATCTCTTAGTTAATAGATCAATGTCTCAACCAATAGACGTCCACTGCTGGACATAGGTCTCTTGCAAGGATCGCCACAGAACACGATCTTGTGCCGCCTGATTCCAGCGGCTACCAGCGACTCGCTTGAGATCGTCTGTCCATCGGGTCGGGGGTCTACCAACGCTTCGTTTACTGGTGCGAGGTCGCCATTCAAGCACCTTGGGACCCCAACGTCCATCGGTTCTTCTAGCAATGTGCCCCGCCCATTGCCACTTCAGTTTCGCGACTCGATGAGCTATGTCGGTAACTCTGGTTCTCCTGCGGATCTCCTCATTTCTGATTTGATCCCGCAGGGATACTCCGAGCATAGCTCTCTCCATCGCCCGCTGAGTGACCCTGAGCCTTCTTATGAGGCCCATTGTTAGCGACCATGTCTCAGATCCGTAAGTCATCACTGGCAACACGCACTGTTCGAAGACTTTCGTCTTCAGACACTGAGGGATATTGGACGAAAAGACATCTCTAAGTTTCCCGAACGCTGCCCAACCGAGTTGGATTCGGCGGTTGATCTCTTTCTCAAAATTGGACCTACCTAGCTGGACCGTATGTCCCAGGTATATATACTCGTCTACAATTTCGAGTGCCGAGTTCTCAACTATTACTGGATGGAGCGGAACATGAGCATTAGACATGATTTTCGTCTTACTCATGTTCATTTTTAGGCCCACCTGTTGAGAAACTCTGCTGAGATCATTGAGCATTGTATTGAGGTCTCCCAGAGACTCTGCCATAAGGACTATATCATCGGCAAACCGTAGGTGAGTGATGTACTCGCCGTTTATGTTGATGCCAAGTCCGTTCCAGTCCAGAAGCTTAAAGACGTCTTCCAATGCAGCGGTAAATAGCTTCGGGGAGATAACATCTCCCTGACGCACTCCTCGCTGCAGTTGAATTGGCCTCGTAGTCTGGTCCTGTATACGGACTGACATAGTGGCGTTTTCGTACAAGCACTTCAGCGCTTGGATGTACCGATAATCGATCCGGCATCTCTGCAGTGATCTCAATACAGCCCAAGTTTCCACCGAATCAAAGGCTTTCTCATAGTCCACAAACGCTAAGCAAAGTGGCCGGTTATACTCTTCGGTCTTCTGTATAACCTGCCGCAGCGTATGGATGTGGTCTATGGTACTGAAGCCTTTTCGGAACCCGGCCTGTTCGGGAGGCTGGAAGTCGTCGAACCTACGAGCGAGACGATTCGTAATGACTCTCGAGAACAACTTATAGACATGGCTCAGCAGCGAGATGGGTCTATAATTCTTCAGCAGGGTATTATCACCCTTTTTGAAGAAAAGAACCACCACGCCTCTGTGCCATGCTTCTGGCGTTCTGCCCTCGTCGATGACGGAATTGAACAGTCGCTGAAAAATTTTAAGTACCGGTTTTCCACCTGCTTTCAGGAGTTCCGCTGTGATTCCGTCATCACCTGGCGCCTTGTTGTCCTTAAGTTGCTTGAGAGCCATACTAATCTCGTATAGGCTGACGTCCGGGATATCTTCGGTATAGTGTCGGGTCAATTTGGCTCTGGGATCTTTAGCCAAATCTTCAACAGGCTTCTGTGTTGACGTGTACAGCTGTCCGTAGAACTTCTCGACCTCTCTCAAAATCTCAGGCTTAGACGAAATGAGACTACCGCTGTCGGTCTTCAGTCGCGTCAGCTGGCTATGACCGATAGACAGATCTCTCGCGAAGACTTTTGAGCCTTTGTTTCGCTCGATCGTATCTTTAATACATTCTGTATTAAAGTTACGCAAGTCACGTGTTTGCGCTTTGGAGATCTGCCTGTTAATCCGCCGGTAAGCAGACGCATCTGTTGAAGACTGCAGTCTCATTTCATGTCTCTGTTCCATGAGATTGAGAGTATGGTCTGAGAATTTTTTGGTTCTATTTCTACGGTGGGCCTTAAAGAACCTAGACCCGACCGCATGGACAGTTTCCACAAGCCTGTTGTTCAGTTCGTCCACAGAATCGCAATCTGCCAGGCAAGCAAATCGGTTTTGCAATTCGAGTTGGAAGCTCTCGGGGTTCTGGATACGGGCACGAGAAGGTCGGAGCGTCGACTTCACCAGTCTGGCCCTTTCCAGCTTTATGTTGAGATTCAATGTGCCTCTTACCATACGGTGATCACTGCCGGTTTTTATCCTGTTGATCACAGAGACATCATTGAATACGTGCCGCTTGGTAGACATGATGAAGTCGATCTCATTTCTCGTAGAACCGTCGGGGCTCATCCAGGTCCATTTCCTGTGTGGCCGCTTCTCGAAGAAAGAGTTCATCATATAGAGGCCCTCTTTCTCCATGAAGTCGGCCAACATTTGGCCCCTATGGTTCCGTCGCCCATAGCCAAATTGTCCCACTTTCAACTCTTCACCGCTTCGCTTACCTAGCTTTGCGTTAAAATCCCCCATCACAACATTGTAGTAGGTGTTAGAGGCATGCATGGCTTTTGATATATCCTCATACATGACCTCTACCTCCTCGTCGGGATGTGTCGATGTCGGTGCGTAGACCTGTATGACCTTCAACGAATAACGTTTGGTTATTCTGAGTATAAGGTACGCTACCCTGCTCGACACACTTTCGACTTGCACAATGTTGTTAACGAGGGACCTGTGGACGAGAAACCCGACACCACCCTGGGACTGTTGATCGCCCTCCCGGTAGTAAAACAAGTTGCCGGAATTAAGGGTTATCGAGTCCTCCCCCTCTCTTCGGACTTCAGATAACCCTATGACACCCCAATTCAACTTGCTTACTGCTTCTTCCAGCTCGATGATCTTTTCGTCGGTCCTCAAAGTGCGTGCGTTATACGTTGCCAGGTCCAGTCGTCGGGGTCGGCAGCGGAATCTCTTCCGGAGATTCTTGACACCCCCTGCCCCGCCGTTACCGTAACCGCTGCCAGAGCTAGGAATAGCGGGGCCGCCGGGGACTGGGGGCTGTGGCTTCGTTTTTAAATCCATGTGCAAGGATATGCCCTTAATCGCCACGCTGGGCAGGCGGGTTGGCGATCGCAGGGCTAGACTATTGCACCGATGTCGCTGCTGCCCGACATCGGCCCTTGTCATTTCTGTAGTCTAGCCGATATGGAATGGTTATACCGCCATTTGTCGGTCGTCAGAGCCTCGTCTGTTGATTAGCAGGGGGCACCACGTGCAGGTGAGGTTGACAATTGGAGTGCTGAGATGGAGGTGCACTCCCTTACCCCCCTGTCATTCATAGCGTGACAGATTTAGTAAATTTCTACTTTTTTGGTAGGTTTTGGTAGGTACTTTTGAGGTATGTATTGGCGGCACTATTTAGTAAGTAAAAAATATAAATTATTTTAGTAGAATTCAAAATTGGTAAAAAATATTTGGTGTGTGCTTTGGTAGAATTCACAATTTTTTTGATTATTTTCATATTTTTTGGCTTGAGACGACAAGCCTGTGTAAAACTTTTTGATGCGGGGTATCCCCTTTTTTAAGGAATCCAAATTCCAAATATTACTATCTCTTTCAGAAATTATTTTTATACGAGAGAGAAAGCATTCGGGTAATCCCACATTTGGTAAAAATTTGTTGATTTTGTCCTTGTTAATAATTCTTGATGTTGTTATTTGTTTTGTTTCCGGACAAAAGTATAATCCAATTAATTGACTCAAACATCTATAAGAAAAATGAAAATATAAACGAAAATAAAGATGAGGAACATAACCATAAAATTATGGATCCTCATAATATCTTTATTTTGATTTAAAGGTATTTAATCAAGAATAGGTATAGTATAATCAAAATTTGATCTACTACAGGATTTTAAATAATATTAAACATTTCTTATTCAAGTTGATTTTTTTTTTCACTTTATTGTTAAGTTTAACCCACATATCGATAATGACACAACAATAAAAATGCAGTACCTCGATTTTCAGTAGTATATTCTATTTCCATTTTAGTAGATTTTAGATTTTCACCTGTACATGCAGTAGATTCGTCAAATCAACGTCAAATAAAATCTGGTCACACTGGTCATTCAATTTTCAATAAAAAATGTCAAAATTGTCAAATTGTGTGTCGTTTGGTGTCGTTTTAATAATTTCTAATTAAATCTATTAAAATTCTTAAAATAACAAAACGTTTCATAAGACCAATAAAATCTTAACAAATAAATTAATCCAGAAGTGAGAATTTACGATAGCTTTCTTGAGAGAATTTCTTTGTGTGCTGTTACTTGGAAAATCCATTAATCACCCGCTGTTACCGAAGATGGAGTTCCCTTCACTCGGCGAGCATTGCCAGAGGGAAGATTGCAACCAAACAGACTTTTTACCCCTTCTGTGCAAATGTGGAAAGGTATTCTGCCGCCAACATTTCAACGACCACTGTTTGTCTGGGCAGTGCGAGTTGGCGCCGAAACCCAAAGAGGTTAACTTTGAGAACAATGACGAGATTTTTAGATGCTCGTCAAACGGCTGCAGGAATGGAAATCTACATAAAATGCTGTGCAAAAAGTGCAGTAAACATTACTGTGTAGAACATAGGTTCCACCCGTAAGTTTTTTTTTTTTTAAGATTATTCTTTGAAATGCTAAGTGTTATTCTATTATTTATTATCATTTATTATATTTTGCAAGTACAAAATTCTCTTAAAATAATAAATGTTTGGTGTCTCTTCAAACACTGGTTCACATCCACTTAGGTTTCTTGCAATGACTGCTACTGAGCATAGTCTTTTGCTGATTGCGGTGGCAGCTGTTGTAGGTATGACCAGATTTTTCGTTTATTAAGCACCTATAGAGAATGAACATTTTTGTATAATTTGTCTGTATTTATACTTCTAATTACAGTTCCTGTCCTGAGATCGACGATGAAACTATGTCAGCAAAAATAGAGCAATTTGAGGCACCAAGACGTCAATTTCAAGAAGCTAATAGGTTCCTGCAAGATAAGGTCAGTGCCTACTTATAAAGATTTTCATTTCAACCAATAAATAATCACTTTAGGGATGAAATTTCAAAATCCCCTGAGTGTACTCAAGAAATATTTGCTCTTGGTTAAGTCTGTGCACAGTCTGTCAGTTAGCCACTGTACTGTTTTATAGGTATAGACTTGAAGTTAGAAGTGACCAGCTTTACATTTCACAAATATAGTAGAATCTCTTGACTACTCTAATAGAAAAACGCCAATAAACTGTGAGCGGAATTGTGTTATAATGTAACATATTTACCTCACTTTCTTGATTGGAATCAGTGTAGCGTAACTGTGTAGGTAATATTTATTGAACTGCCCTAAATTCTTCTATTATAGAATAACTAGCTTCTGCTAGTGGATTCACCGCCGGCTTTCAAAATTTCAGCCAAATCGGTTCAGTGGTTCCGGCGTTAAAGAGTAACAAACACACACACAAACTTTCGCCTACATAATATTAGTGTGGTAGTGTGATAAGTTCCTTGCCTAATATTTACCTTATGATATTACTTATTATAATCATTTCTTTTTCCACAGATAACTGAAAACATAAGAAAAGCGCTGCAATCCTCAACAAAAATGAAAACTGCATCAAAAATCCAATTGATGAGGATCAAACAAAAAGCACTCGGGCCTAAATCTATACCAGTGTCGGATAGAGTGTACTTTGCTATCAAAAAACCTACGGACATGCTACCAAAACCAGTAACTATTGTAAGGGATGAACAAAATCTGATGAATATCGAGTCATTAACGCTAGATCCGGACTTAACAGGCACCACTTCTGTATTTATTTCTAAGAAATGGAGTCTCGGTCGTACTATCGACAGTATATGTGATACATGTAATATTAGGAATGATAATAATCAAATAGGCGATACAAAACTGAGGTTATTCAGACAGTTAGACGGCTATTGTATAAGTCCTTTGAGAATGGATGTGGAGATTGCAGAATTGTTGACAAAAGAGGTGTTGTTAGAGGGCGATAAATTAGTCATAGAGTATATAGATCACCATGTCATAAATAATTTGGAAGATAATGCGCAGATATTTTTAAGTTAATAATGTTTTATTTTTTGGCATAATATAAAATATTTTCTGAATTTTACATGTTTTATTCCAATACTTTCTCTATTACTTTGTCATTCTGGAGTTAGTTTTCAAAAATCACATGGGAATTCTTTCATTTCCCAGGATGAAAAGAAATGTCTCCATCTCCAGGATGCAAGTTTGGTCAAAATTGGTTCAGTTGTTAGGTACACAGTCATTTTTATTTAAATTATATTAAATTTAAAATTTAATGTATTTATACATCGTAGGTATGATGAAAGTTAACATTCTTTACTAGAATGGATATTATTTTGTAGGAAGAATAATATGCATATTTAGATCATCATCATCATCATGATCAACCCATTACCGGCTCACTACAGAGCACGGGTCTCCTCTCAGAGTGAGAAGGGTTTTGGCCATAGTCTACCACGCTGGCCAAGCGGATTGGCAGACTTCACATACCTTTGAGAACGTTATGGTGAACTCTCAGGCATGCAGGTTTCCTCACGATGTTTTCCTTCACCGTTAAAGCAAGTGATATTTAAATACTTAAAACGCACATAACTCCGAAAAGTTAGAGGTGCGTGCCCGGGATCGAACCCACGACCTCCAATTAGAAGTCGGTCGTCCTAACCACTAGGCTATCACAGCTTTTTAGGGTTCCGTAGTAAACAAGGAACCCTTATAGTTTCGCCATGTCCGTCCGTCTGTCCGTCTGTCCGTCTGTCCGTCTGTCCGTCTGTCCGTCTGTCCGTCCGTCCTCGGTTAATCTCAGAGACTATTAGTGCTAGAAATCCGTAATTTGGCATGAGTATAAATATTAATCACGCCGACAAAGTGGTGAAATAAAATTTTGATAAATATTTTTTTTTAGGGTAGCTCCCCTACATGTAAAGTGGGGATGAATATTTTTTTTCTCGTCTACCCCATAGTGTGGGGTATCGTTGAATAGGTCTTTTAAAAATACTGTGGGTGTGGGAACATCATTTTTCGATTTCTAGATCCGTTTGTAAAATATGATGTTTTAAAGTGCAAATTTTTATTAGAGTCAAGTGTCCCCCCCCTCTATCAGCCAAATGGCAGTATATAGGAACTTGAAAAAATTCACAGCAGTAGGGTATATAATCAATTTTAAAGGAAAACTATCACGGCTAAGTAGGGTTCACAGGTTAAGGAGTTATATCTGTTTTTCGAGGATTGTGACTACGGAACCCTACACTGCGCGTGGCCCGCCACGCACTTGACCGGTTTTTTTAGATAATGTAGGTGAATAAAACAAAAAAATCTAATAAATATACCTATAATAATATCAATAGTAATAACTAAAATTAGCCTTATACAGTTACAAAATATCTGCCTCGCCATTTTCTTTGTTCATTGACACATTGATTGACACTGATCTATTGTAATCTACGAGGGGCAGCAGCAGCGGCGGGGCGGAGGGGTTCGTGTTTCCGGTGGGAGGGGGGGTGGCCGCCAGCTTGTACCGCTCCACCAGCCAGTTGCACCACCCAGTGCGAGCTATCAGGGTTATGAGATCTCTCCTATACTGCTTCGTTAGGATCGCGTAGAGGAACGGATTCGCACACGCGTTCAACGGGTAAAAGAACACCAGCAACACCTTCCCGTGACTGACGTCCACTAGTGGGATGCCGGCTAGGGCTGTCACTCCAAAGAAGGCGACGGGCGCCCAGCAGAGTAAATCCGTGCCGATTAATAAAGCCATCTTATTGGCTATCCGTCTCTCAGCCGCCGCGGCCGCCGCCCTACCGCCGTACTTCTCACCACCCCCTCCCAGAGATCTGTAAATCTGCACGTAACACACCACGATAGTCACCCAAGCGATCGCATTCGTCAAAAACAAAGATCCTTGGTACACAGCGTCACCCACTCCTTCACTCTCCACCGGTAAACAGATCGACGTCGAGGAGTAGTCCGAAACACCGGCCAGGGGCAACCCCGCCATCAAAATAGAGAACATCCATCCCCCGATCATTATCTTCGCAGCAGCACCCAGAGTTATCCGCCTCTCTAAGTAAATCGCGTACGTTATCGCGAACCATCGCTCTAGAGTCACAATGGTAAGCGTGAAGACGGATAGCTGTCCGGAGAATACGGAAAAAAATCCGGCAATTTTACATCCGACTCCATACTGCCAGTTGTAAGCGTAGTTGAAGAATTCTCCGTAACTTCTGAGGTCGACTACGGCCAGCATGAATAGGTACAGTCCCGTGCACAGATCCGAAAACGCCAGATGACACATGAGGAACCTGGGCACTGTCAGTTCTGTGTGGTTGGTGAGCAGAACCAGCAGGACAGCAATGTTGCCAACCACTGCAGCAGCGACAACGAACCATACACTGGCTCGCAGCCACGACCAGCCCATCACGTCTTCGCAAGGGTTGAGAGCGTCTGGTTGGGGCGTGCATTTGACTACACGACGGCTGAAACAAAATTGTTTGGATTAGATATCCTGTCTTATGCGCACAGGTCTGGTTATTTCGATACCATGATTCGACTACGGTTAGTTACCCTCACGGCAAAAGAGCAGCGGTCGTCTTATAATTTGGCCGGATCACACCGCTCTGTCACTCTGAATGATTTAGGTATAGTCTGACTGCTGAGTATAAACCGTTTTTGAACGCTCAACGGTAAGAGTGAAAGAGGCACGTCGTTGATTGTGAGAAAGTCGTGGCTTAAAATCTGAAAACGGATGGGACAGTTGCTGACATTGCATAACTTTTCCGTTTGTTTAAAAACGGCTTCATACGAGATGACGGGCAATCAATAGTGGTACTAAAAGGTCAGACCTTACCGTAAGGCTTGATACTACCTAGTTAAGTTTAGGTTAAGCTCTCGAGGTTTAACCTCCTAAGAAAGTCGTGTTAGTTACACTATTTACAACTCAAGAACGGCTTTACCGATTTGGACGAAATTTGGTGTAGAGGTAGACAAGGCCTTGGAAAAGGACATAGTGTACTTTTTATCCCGGAAAATTAAAGAGTTCCCAAGGGATTTTTAAAAAATATTATCCCATACAAAATGTTCATGGGTTTCGTAACTGTCGAATATTTATTGTTCATCCCGTCGATACGGCAAACTCTCTCGCCTGTACCTACTTAAATTCTTCCGTAGGTACGTGTGTTTGCCATCCTCCTAAACGGCTGGACCGATTTGGATGAAATTTTGTGTGTATATTTCAATGGGTTCCTGGATGATTTGAAAACAATTACGGGGTAAGTATAGGTAACCTACCGGGTCTCGGTAGGTGATGCTGATGTCGGTATGTCACCACCGGGCAGGACGAAGTCTGCGGGATCCACTAGTATTATATATTATACATATAGAGGGATCACCTCCTATAACTCCTCGTAGATGGGTATGGGCGTGTCGTTTGTGGCACTAGAAGGAAATCACCTCGAGCTGAAGTTCCCGCACTCGATGGAGTATGACACGCCCAGGCTGCTGTTGACGGGCGCGTGGAACAACTCCGACTGCTCGTCCTCGAGGCTGCCGGAGTCAGAGAAATACTCCTCGCTGCCCCACGACTCCTCGGAGCTGGCTGAGGACGCGTCGTTATACTCACTAGAAGGACACATACAAGTCAGTATACTGTTAGATTTGGATCGAACCTGACAAAAAACCGCGATGAACGAGTATAGAGGTAGATTACTTACTCCTAGTTAGGAGCAATTAATTTAACGGTTTTGAATCCCGTGCTTCAGAGTTTTTTTTTTAACTTACTAGTTTGCTTCTAACTTTTGTCATAATAATGAGTAAGTATTATGTTTTTATATTGACCTTGATAATGTTGTAAGCCTTCCAGCTGAAGTTGGATTAGCAGATCGCCTCTTTCTTGATTCCTCAGAAGGCATCTGGGCAATTTGGTTGCATCTCTGTTGGAAAAGATGATAAAAAATAATGAAAATCGTTGCTCGATTCAAATATTGGTAGGTATTCATGTTAATTAGTACGTAAGTAGAAGATAGCTGTGATAGCCTAGTGGTTAGGACGACCGACTTCTTATCGGAGGTCGTGGGTTCGATCCTGGGCACGCACATCTAACTTTTCGGAGTTATGTGCGTTTTAAGTATTTAAATATCACTTGCTTTAACGGTGAAGGAAAACATCGTGAGGAAACCTGCATGCCTGAGAGTTCTCCATAACGTTCTCAAAGGTGTGTGAAGTCTGCCAATCCGCTTGGCCAGCGTGGTAGACTATGGCCAAAACCCTTCTCACTCTGAGAGGAGACCCGTGCTCTGTAGTGAGCCGGTAATGGGTTGATCATGATGAAGTAGAAGATGCTTGCTACCTAGTCAGACAGAGTCCTTAATGTTACTAAAATATTTTATCTAATACTAGCGTACCCGGCAGACGTCGTCCTGCGACCTGCCCGCTGTTAGCGCCACCTACCGGGTCCAATTTTTCTACTTATAAAGCTTCCTCTTGAATCACTCTATCTATTAAAAAAACCGCATCAAAATCCGTTGCGTAGTTTTAAAGATTTAAGCATACATAGGGATATAGATAGGGACACAGAAAGCGACTTTGTTTTATACTATGTAGTGATATTTAGTGTGTTAGTATAACCCCCGGCACGTAAGTCGACGGTGACTTTCAAGTGCGCGCAGCGTCGTACGAGTGAGCGGGACACAATACGATTGGAGAGCCAATCAGCGCTTACGAGGGATCCGCGAGAGCTAATCAGTGCTTATGAACCACAAAGATCCCCACGCCCTCACCGCGATCCCGTAACACCCCGGAATACCTCATTTTCGACTTCTGCGGATTGAAGGTCACCGTTCGACTTATTTGCCGTGACATGTAACAAAATTCATTCATTCATTATTATTCGAAACTAGTCGGCCACACTCCGACAAAAATACACGTGAGTTAAAGCCGGTGTTTCAATTCCTTAAAATTTATTAATACCTAAATACCTACGTCTATGCCTTATTATGAATAGAATAGAATAGAATAGAAAAGTTTTTTATTCAAATAAACTTTTACAAGTACTTTTGAATAGTCATATGAATCTACCACTGGTTCGGAATGCCATTCCAACCGAGAAGAACCAGCAAGAAACTCGGCGGTTGCTCTTTTCCAAATTTACAATATCAATATAACAATTTTATGTTAAGTACATGATTGAATTGCCGTCTCGCGCATTGCTGGAACGAGTCAAATCCACGCCTTTTTAGGGTTCCGTAGTAAACAAGGAACCCTTATAGTTTCGCCATGTCTGTCCGTCTGTCCGTCCGTCCTCGGTTAATCTCAGAGACTATTAGTGCTAGAAATCCGTAATTTGGCATGAGTATAAATATTAATCACGCCGACAAAGTGGTGAAATAAAATTTTGATAAATATTTTTTTTTTAGGGTAGCTCCCCTACATGTAAAGTGGGGATGAATATTTTTTTTCTCGTCTACCCCATAGTGTGGGGTATCGTTGAATAGGTCTTTTAAAAATACTGTGGGCGTGGGAACATCATTTTTCGATTTCTAGATCCGTTTGTAAAATATGATGTTTTAAAGTGCAAATTTTTATTAGAGTCAAGTGTCCCCCCCTCCATCAGCCAAATGGCAGTATATAGGAACTTGAAAAAATTCACAGCAGTAGGGTATATAATCAATTTTAAAGGAAAACTATCACGGCTAAGTAGGGTTCACAGGTTAAGAAGTTATATCTGTTTTTCGAGGATTGTGACTACGGAACCCTACACTGCGCGTGGCCCGCCACGCACTTGGCCGGTTTTTTATCATTTAAATAAGTAATCATCAATTTTATTCAGATAAACTTTCACAACCGCTTACGAATCGACAAATGAATCTACCACAGGTTCGGAATGGTGCTTACAATTCTACACATGTGAAGAAGGGCAGACAAAAGTAGCCCCATTTCCGACGGTGGCACCCGTTCACGAGCATGACGCATGATCCAGCCATTGCTTCGCTCAACCATATTCGAGGGAACGTAACAACCCGCACCACACGACACCACCACAGAAATGTTTAAAGAGAGCGTGACATACTTAGGCTACCCATGATCAAAGCATCGAATTGAACACCAATAATCAAATACTCATTTTAAATTTTAAATAACTCATTATGTAAATATGTGATCCGCCATTTTGTAGCGGCGGCCATCTTGGACCGATTTTCATCAAACATAGCTAACAAGTTGTTGGCTATGTTGTTAGTAACAACACTCGACTAATTCAACTTTCAAACAAAAAAGAAACGCATACAAATCGGTTCACTCGTATGAGCGCTACAGGGGAACAGACAGACACACACACACACAGACACGTTAAACTTTTAACACCCCGTCGTTTTTCGTCGGGGGTTAAAAAGATCTTTGCATTGTACCTACTCGGTAAGTCGGTACTCTATTGCTTTCAAGCATCAAGTAGGTAGGTCAAGGTAGGTAGGTCAAGGTAGGTACCTTGACCTACCTACCTTGACCTACCCATATGTGCTGTATTAACAAAGGTATTACAGTACAGGTAAGTACTGAGCCTGCGTGCACCATGTCGAGATAAATCTATCTAGCCTTTTATTACAGGGCCCGGTGCAAGTCAATACAGCCTGTATTGATTTTCCCACCGCCCTACGCCCCTCGTACAACCGTGCTCTAGTTGCACTATCAGTTTAAAATCAGTTTTATTACCGTACAAGTGTAGAGCTATTAATTATTAAAGATTAGTTTATTGTAATGGCCCGCCAACCCGCATTGGAGCAGCGTGGCGGGTCTAAGCTCTAAACCCTCTCTCCTATGAGAGAGGAGGCCTGTGCCCAGCAGTGGGACGTAAAAAGGCTGTAGTGGTGGTGGTGGTTATTTTAAAATGTTTTGGTGTGTGCTTTTCATTGAGAATGGCAAAACGAATAGATGGAAATGAAGGGTAGGTACTTAATTGTATTTTATTCTACATCGATAAAAAGTCCTCCTTTTTCGACATAAGTATATTTATTTGGTTTAGCTTTTTAGCTGCATTTATTTGGAGAGTTCAATAAATATGGTAAAAACTATAATTTTCAGGAAGTTTTATCTAATATGTAAGTAGTTAGTTTTTTCCATTGTCTGTTTAAATAGCGTCCATTTTGAATTTAATTATTATTATTTATCTAGGTATAGCTATGAAATACCTAGCTATAATAGTAGGTATTAGTAAGTTTGGAATGAATTAACTCGACTAGTCACGAAAGTTTTATATTTATTTATTTAGGTATGTACCTAATTAGTTATCTATTTTTTTTTCTTTTTTTTAAATTCAGGTATCACAACGCAATCATACAACGTGTACAAAATCCCAAATCGACAACTGTTGCATAGACTGACAGGCGACAGCTAGGAACAATGTTCACGACTTGACTTGAGGTAAGTCTAGAGACATCTAGAGAGCAGATATGGCACAAATACTCAAAAACAACAACACTACACTCACGCAAGCGCAATCCGAGCAATGAAAATGGCGCATTTGCATGTGCAAAAATGCCGGATCGGCTGCAATATATCCGCCACTTATTGTATGAAAAATTGTCATCTCTTCTTACTGTTACTTTATGAGCGGTACAACGGAACATAAAATATAGGCTAATGAATACAACGTTAGTTTTACTTTGCGCAAAAACCGAAACACGTGTCAAATATTTTTACATTAAAAATATTTATACAAAATTTCAAAAAATTATAATGAAAAGTAACGAAGTTATAAGCTTGTTATGTTGCGTCATTGTCCTCGAAAATAACCGGCCAAGTGCGTGGCGGGCCACGCGCAGTGTAGGGTTCCGTAGTCACAATCCTCGAAAAACAGATATAACTCCTTAACCTGTGAACCCTACTTAGCCATGATAGTTTTCCTTTAAAATTGATTATATATACTACTGCTGTGAATTTTTTCAAGTTCCTATATACTGCCATTTGGCTGATAGAGGGGGGGGACACTTGACTCTAATAAAAATTTACACTTTAAAACATCATATTTTACAAATCGGTCTAGAAATCGAAAAATGATGTTCCCATACCCACAGTATTTTTAAAAGACCTATTTAACGATACCCCACACTATGGGGTAGACGAGAAAAAAAATTATCATCCCCACTTTACATGTACGGGAGCTACCCTAAAAAAAATATTTATCAAAATTTTATTTCACCACTTTGTCGGCGTGATTAATATTTATACCCATGCCAAATTACAGATTTCTAGCACTAATAGTCTCTGAGATTAACCGAGGACGGACGGACAGACAGACGGACGGACATGGCGAAACTATAAGGGTTCCTTGTTTACTACGGAACCCTAAAAATGGTCACCGCATAACGTCGCCGCAGGGACTAGCGATCGATGCGAGTTGAATGACCGCCGCTGTGTGCCGACCGTCAGCTGATGCGCGGTAAATCATTGTGTCTAAGCTTGTAGGATTTCAAAATATTTTTGGACAAAAATATAACACGGTATATAAATGGTTGGATTGGATTTTGTTACTGATTCTGAACAAACTACTTTCAGGTTTTGCGTAAAGTAAAACTAACGTTGTATAGAGTTTAAGCGCTCATCGGTGTGCGAGCTGAATTGCACTTTATTGAACCGAATCCAGAGTAGGTTTTTAATTGAATGGCCGCGTGTAGTGACCTGTTTCATGATCGCGAGCCACTTATTGTATGGAAAATTGACATCTCTTCTTACTGTTACTTTACTAGTACTCGGAAGAAAACTTAGGCTAGTGAATATAGAGTTTAAGCGCTCATCGGTGTGCGAGCTGTATTGCACTTTATTAAACCGAATTCAGAGTAGGTTTTTATGTAAATGGCCGCGTGTAGGACCCGTTTCATGATCGCGAGCCACTTATTGTATGGAAAATTGTCATCTCTTCTTACTGTTACTTTACCGGTACTCGGAAGAAAACTTAGGCTAGTGAATATAGAGTTTAAGCGCTCATCGGTGTGCGAGCTGAACTGCACTTTATTAAATCAAATTCAGAGTAGCTTTTTATTTCAATGGCCGCGTGTAGTGACCTGTTTCATGATCGCGAGCCACTTAATGTATGGAAAATTGTCATCTCTTCTTACTGTTACTTTACCGGTACTCGGAAGAAAACTTAGGCTAGTGAATATAGAGTTTAAGCGCTCATCGGTGTGCGAGCTGAACTGCACTTTATTAAATCAAATTCAGAGTAGCTTTTTATTTCAATGGCCGCGTGTAGTGACCTGTTTCATGATCGCGAGCCACTTAATGTATGGAAAATTGTCATCTCTTCTTACTGTTACTTTACCGGTACTCGGAAGAAAACTTAGGCTAGTGAATATAGAGTTTAAGCGCTCATCGGTGTGCGAGCTGAACTGCACTTTATTAAACCGAATTCAGAGTAGGTTTTTATTTGAATGGCCGCGTGTAGTGACTAGTGACCTGCTTCATGATCGCGAGCTGCGTCTCGTAGAGCTTGTGTTTCGCGGGGTTGTGTCGCTCCGGGAACTGGAAAGCACAGCAGTGGAAGTGGTGCGTCAGCTGCGCCTCCCGGAGATTCTGTTCACAACCAACCGAGCATTTAAAAACAAGTGTAAATTCAAAATTAAAAAACCTCCAACATTCGCTATTTTTGGTGGCGGCCATCTTGGATTTGCTTAGTGCTATTCTACTACTCAAGCCCTTTCATTTAATACCCATATTGAGGGAGTTGTGAAAAAATATGTAATCCACCATTTTGTGGCGGCAGCCATCTTGGACCGATTTTCATCAAAAATAGCTAAGAACATTCCCTACTAATTCAGCTTTCAAACAAAAAAAAACACGTACACCCACACACACACGCAGAGACACGTCAAACTTATATCACCCCGTCGTTTTTACGTCGCAGGTACCTATAACAATAATAATGCCTTATACTCTATACCAGGCTCGAGTTGATGACCTTCCTGGCACAATGGTGAGCGCTGTGGTCTTATAAGTGGGAGGTCCGGGGTTCGATTCCCGGCAGGGGAAATTTGGGATTTTATAATAACTCAATTGTCCCTGGTCTGGTCTGGTGGGAGGCTTCAGCCGTGGCTGGTTAGTGAAGTTACCACCCTACCGGAAAAGTCGTGTCGCCAAGCGATTTCAGCATTATCCCATATCAGTTTCATAATGAAGAATTTTTCATTTCATTTTGTTTCATGGGAAGGCCGTCTCTACATAGGAAGCCGGTTGGCGGTCGAGCCGGTCCAAATTGCCGCGCATTCAGATGACTGCATGTGACGTCATGGCTGTGTACATGTACCCACATCAGTAATTGAACATTGAAGATATAAACATTGATGAATATATAATTTTTTGGGTAGCATATATTAGGTAGGTACTAGGACTACTACTACTACTAACTAGGTAGATTATACTTACTCTGAAATCGTAAATAGAAGGTATGTACTTCAAACTCGGTGTCTTTTCTATGTTCAGCGACTCGAGGTTTTCGAGGCCCTTGGTGGGAAGGTGGGTTACGGCCGTGCTGCTGAGGTCACTGAGAAATGTTATCATGTGATTAAAATATTATTCTTAGCTTGATTTCATTTAATGATGAAATGCAGTAATAGTTTACATTGTAGTTAGTACTTCAGAACAGATTAGTAGAATTTGTGTACTTCAGCCTCCTTTTCTGAGTTTTGTGCGTTTTTAACCCCCGACGCAAAAACGACCGGGTGTTATAAATTTGACGTGTATATGTGCGTGCGTGCGTGCGTGCGTGCGTGCGTGCTTGCGTGCGGGTGTGTGTGTGTGTGTGTGTCTGTCTGTCTGTCTGTTCCCCCGTAGCGCTCAAACGGGTGAACCGATTTGAATGTTGTTTTTTTGTCTGAAAGGAGAATTAATCGGGAATGTTACCCAGTGTTTGATGAAAGTCGGTCTAAGATGGCCGCCATCACAAAATGGCGCGGGAGTGTTACCCATGTTTAACGTATTTTTTCACAACATCCTCAATATATGGGTATCAAATGAAAGGGCTTGACTAGTAGCATAGCACTATGTAAATTCAAGATGGCCGCCACCACAAAATGGCGAATGTCGGTGGTTTTTAAAATTTTTAATTTATACTTGTAAGCAATTAAATATCACTTGGTTTAACGGTGACGGAAAACATCGTGAGGAAACCTGCACGCCTGAGGGTTCTCCATAATGTCCTCAAAGGCGTGTGAAGTCTACCAACACGCTCTTGGCCAGCGTGGTGGACTACAACCAAAACTCTTCTCATTCTGAGATTGGTTGGGCTGATTTGATAATGATGATGACAATATTAATTAACAAGCGGACACCCGCGACTTCGTTCGCGTGGATATTAGTTTTTAAAAATCCCGTGAGGATTATTTTGTTTTTCCTAAGCTACACCTTGCTAAAAACTGTTAAAAGTTCACTGGCGGATGTTTAGGTAGATCAAAATGTAAACATCCGCCAGTGAAAGTCCCATCAAAATCGGTCCAGCCTTCCAGAGATTAGCCAGTAATCTTTAAAGTATTTCCTTTCTAACAAAAAAAGAATGAAGGAAATCGGACCATCCGTTAACGAATTACAGGTAAGTACCTACACATTTTCATTTTCATCCCCTCTCCCAAGGGAACCGTGCTGAATTTCGGGATAAAAAGTATCCTATATTATGTTACTCCATAGTATGAACTTAAATCATGCCAAGTTTTATTTCAATCCATTCAGTAGTTTTTACGTGATGCGCGCACAAACATACAGACAAACAGACAAACAGACGTTCTATTACTAATCCCTAACATCCCCCAGTTATTATTTTGCAAAAATCTTCAATGTACAGATACGGCAATTCTACGTTTTTATTATATGTATAGATAGAAGAATAGATAGTAGGTCATACGTACAGCTGCCGTAGCACTAGGTTTCCAGCGAACGCCAAGTCATCTAATCTTTTCAGTTTCGTATTACCTTTGAAACTCCTGAAAAATACAAAATATTTATAGGTAGGTACTGCTCGACGGTTATCTTAGATAGTCAGATCAGTCTAGCGGTCTCTCTAAAAATACAGGGCATAAGGAGATCGCTCCTGAAAACTTAGCACTATTATTATATTACCTAAACACAATTCAATACATACTAATATCCATTCATCTTATTGCGTAGGTATGGCGCGCAATGGTAGGTGCACACGAGTAGATATTATACAGAGGAAAAGCTACCTAAGAACGTCCAAAATTTATACCTATTCTGATAGGGTTGTCACCTGTTGCATGTGAAAAATTAATTATGGGTAAAAATAAAAATATTATATACTAGTATACATAATATAGCAGGATATGTAATAATCATTGGAAAAATATGTTTTTATATTATATTACTATAGTATATATAAGTTATATAGTTACTTAGGTAGGTACTTTTAGTACTTTTATTAGTTACCTACTAAAAGTATATTATGTAATAGCACATGCGTAGATATCCCTAGCGATAGTATCTACATACTTACTTACTTTTGTAAATTAAGTACCTAGTTACTTAGGTATGTAGTAGGTACTTACTAAAACTAAGTGTGATAGCACATGCATAGATATCCCTAGTGACAGAACTAGATACTTTAGTAAAATGAATGAATTAAGTACCTAGTTACTTAGGTAGGTAGTAGGTACCTACTAAAAGTCAGTGTAATAGCACATGCGTAGATGTCCCTAGTGATAGTACTTAGATACTTACTTTAGTAAAATAAATGAATTAAATACCTAGTTACTTAGGTAGGTAGTAGATTATAAAACCGTAGACATTTTTATTGTTTAATATGTTATGCTGGTCGGGTTGTACTCGTAGCCACTTACCAGCATCAGGATCGCCGCTGCGTATGGGGGCCCCCTGAGTGTGGTCTGGCTTCCAAAGGTCTTCGTCTGGTCTGCACTTATTTAAAATCTCGCGTAACACAATGATATTGACGGCGTAATAATGGTTAGGGTTTTTTATCGGAGCGGTTAATTTCGCGTCGCACGGAGTTCGTTGCGGTAAGTCGTCTGCGGTTTGACAATGCAACGCGACTCGGTGATACCAGCGCTGGTTTTTCGATCCCTTTTTTGGAAGCGGCCACATTTGTATACCAGACCAACAATAATTTGAATAAGAAAGGAAAAAAGACTGTTTTGTGCTAAAATAATTATAATAATAATAATGAGAAATATGAAAGTATTGAACATTTATGAACAGATACTTACTAAAAATAAGTGTGATAGCACGTGCGTAGATATCCCTAGTGACAGTACCTAGAATCTAGATACTTACTTACTTTAGTAAATTGAATGAATTAAGTACCTAGTTACTTAGAATGACCCGTTAGCGCGGTTGGCAGTGACCCTGCCTTCCGTTCCGGGGTCGCGGGTTCGATTCCCGCCCCAAGTCTGGGTGTATTTATAATATGTATGTATATATACCTTTATATAAAATATATATATGTATTTATATGTAAATATGTCTATCAGTTGGCTATTACCTATAACACAGGCATGAAGTTGCCTACTTTAGGAATAGACGGCCGTGTGTGTATGTGTGAGTATTTGTTTAATTATTTATTTAGATAGGTACCTTAGATAGGCCCATCGCGATGGCCCGTTGCATAGAGGATCTATAACACATTTTAACTTACAACCCGTTTACTAAAAGATAGGACCTCGCTGCCAAGTTGCTTTGACTCGCTCGCTCGCAAGACAATACTAACACAGCATACCCAGAGTTTTTCACAAACATTTAAGTTTCATACAATACCTAAATATTCTTAATGATGCTTTTTTGCACACTGTACCCATGCGTCGCAGTGACGTCATCGACGCCAGGTCCAATCTTTTAGTAAACGGGTTGTACCTGGCAATGTTATTACTCAATTATTCTATTCAGTAGAATCTGCATTAGAATGCTGCTTAACCAGTAGTAGAGTCTTGACATAGTATCATAAGTGGCACATACTATCCTACAATAAATAAATTCATGTCATTTCAATTAATTTCATTTCATTAATTTTATTGTATAGATATGTAGGTATACTTACTTCACTTGATCTCTAGGGTACACAAAAAAAGAGATTGGAAAAGTGCGCTCGACCCACAGCCCTGTCGATGTCGCTTGTTTACCAACTGTCCTACCAGCGGAGCGTACGTGAACCGTTGGTGAGAGCTCGTGTGTGCGTGAGCGGCGCTATGTGTGAGTGTACTTACAGCTGGCCGCTTGTAGGTAGCTTTCTCTCTGTATAATATCTACTCGTGTGGTAGGTGTCTAACGCACGCTGAAGGTCAAGGTAACGCAACGTCCGTTGACTTCCAGCGTCAGCTGATTTTATTTGAATTACGTTACGAACTTTAAAAAGTACAGAAAATAGATTTTTCACGCGTTTTTTAGGGTTCCGTACCCAAAGGGTAAAAACGGAGCCCTATTAATGTCACTCGGCTGTCTGTCTGTCTGTCTGTCTGTCTGTCTGTCCGCCGGTCACAGGTCTCTAGCTCGCAGACGAAATGAGTTACAAACCTGAAATTTTGGTATTTGGTGTAAAACGTTGACCCAAAATCAAATATTGAATTAAAAATTGAATTAAATTATTTTTCAGGGGGGCTCCCATACATGAGAAAGGAGCCGGAAAAAATTTTTTTTTTCTTACCCTAGCTTGTGGGGTATCATTGTTTAGAGCTCATTGAGTAGAGTACGAATATATATTTTTTTAATTTTTTGCTTAAAAAGTAAGGAAATGGGGGGTCATCAAAATTGTCAATTTTAGACCATTTTTGTGACGGGGGCTATCTAAAAAACTAAACTAGTTAGGAATATGATATTTCGGTATATTATGTATTATATGCTCTATTTGTACAACAAATACTGAAAACAACGATTCATAAAATAGTTTATAAGCTGTGACCAAAACAAACGAACTTATTTTGCGTTTTTCTTTCACGGTTTCTTGCGATGTCTAACTCGGAAATTAAATATTTCTTAGACCCAAAATATTATATTGTTCATAATTATGTACGGAACCCTGAAAGAGCGAGGCCCGACTCGCACTTGGCTGATTTTTTATGATATCTTATCAGTAATCATCAGTACTACCTATCACCTGTCTTCGTTCCCGAGAGCGTTCTCCTGGTAAGTATAAAGATCGGCACGTACATCAAACGCTGAAGGAAAGTGGAGGGGGGTAAGCTATTGTATTACGTGCGTGACAGTTCCCATACGCAGCTATCCCCTCCACGTTTCGTTCAGCGTTCTATGTACGTGGCGCGGGTTATACCTACCCTACAATGTTATAATACTATTATGTACTAGGTTATACTACTACTACGTACCTATTTAGTACGTCACCTATCTAAAGATGTTTAGTCAACTTACAGTTTTGATATTTGCGAGTTTTTGAAAGCATGCGCAGGAACCTCCTCGATCAAATTGTAGTTCAATGACCTAGAATGAGATAGTCAACAACAATAAGCAATCACCATGGGCGTCGCAAAGGGGGAGCAGGTAGGGGCAGCCGGCAGCTTGATCCACTAAAAGTTCGTTAGCGTTTAGTGAAACAAAGTGAAAAAAAAAACATGTTTAAAAGTTGCATCTTAAAAGTCCCTTTAAAAAAATTATTGTCTGTAAAGTCGGTTTACGGACGATAATTTTACGTGATAACATCATAAGAAAACAAAGATATAGATGCGTCACAAGCCGAACGCTCAGGCCGATCGTGCCTTCTCTATCGCTTGTTCCGCGCTCTCGCTTGCACGCGGAACGAGTGAGTCATGCTTTTTCGTGCGTGTAGCCGGTGTTCATCGATTTATACATTTAAGACGTTATCACGTCAATAAGATAAAAAAATTAAACTAAATATTGCGACTCCGTTAAATTATGTTGATTCAACCGGGCCTTAATAATGCTCAGGTGTTTTCTTTGTAGTTAACATAGTGCGTGAAATAAATACAATAATAATTATATTTGTGCATGTCATTTACATGTTATTTGCAGATTAAATACAAATATTTGAGGCTCGCGGGACTGCATTTTGCACTCATTATTTGCATTTCCATTTTCCATGTAAATTACCTATTTGCGAACGTTATGATCTATATCTGGTGGTAGGTACTACTCGTATGCATATTCATATTAATAAAAGAATGGCATTATCTATTAAGAAATCATTATTATTGTAAAAGTTAAAAATATATTTAATCAATTAATTTTATTTCACAATTATCTAAATATAAATTAATGACATACTTAATTTGCTTTTTTAAATCAAAATTTAATAATTATTATTCCGAATTCTCTATTTTATTTGTCAATTATTGTTAGGAAAATAGGTAATGCATGAAATGAAATACTTATCTTGTAAATATTAAGGATGAATAAAAGGCTTTTTTATTTTTATTTTATTTAAGTACTAGCGGTCCGCCCCGGCTTCCCCCGTGGTACATATATGTATAGCCTATAGCACTCAAGGATCACGTACATATTCAACGGTGAAAGAATTTTTGAAATCGGTCCAGTAGTTCCTGAGATTAGCGCGTTCAAACAAACAAACTCTTCCGCTTTATTATATTAGTAGTATAGATGCGTTTTAAATATTAAAGCGTAATGATTTTGTCGCTACAAAGCTGGCGGGCGTCGTAAGTACAAACAAATTAGATCCCTTGGGCTGTGCCTTGGGTCTCAATTTTTTTAACCACTCCATACAAAAAAAAAATAAAGTGCGGTCAAGTGCGAGTCAGACTCGCGAACCGAGGGTTCCGTACTCCAGAAGAATAAGTACAATCTGTTTTTCATTAGTTTTTCTTAAAAGGTAAGTTGCTAATTAAGCTAGGCCTCTAAATTGTATGAGCGCTCATACAACTCAGAGGTCTATCTTAACTGGCTCATGTATGTATGTATGGGGACACCCTTTAATTTTCAACTTTTTTGAGTTTTTGGAATTTTCCCTTTATTTGTGCTGTAAGACCTGGCTTTTTGCCAAATTTCGTAATTCTAGGTCAACTGGAACTACCATTTAGGTTTTCGACCCAAAACCTATCGGGTACTTCCGGTTGACCTAGATTCGTCAATTTTGGTTAAAAGCAAAGTCTTACAGATAAAGTAAAGGAAAAATTCTGAAAAATAAAAAAAGTTGAAAATTAAGGTCAATTTTGGTACTTACAAGTTTTCGTGAAAATCTAAATTTACCCATAATATCTTTTTATTGTGTGGACTCATGACCTTAATTTTTATACACCTAATAGGGACTATAGACTTTGATATCTATACTAATAAATAAAATTGAAGTGTCTGTCTGTAATATCGAAATAACTACCTCATATTAAGCTCATATGGTTATTTGAACGATACTATAACCGAATCCAACGTTTTTAAAATTTTTGTCTGTCTGTCTGTCTGTCTGTCTGTCTGTCTGTCTGTTTGAACGGGCTAATCTTTGGAACGGCTGAACCGATTTTGACGGGACTTTCACATACAAGTAGAGAATTAACCAGGGAGTGACATAGGCTACTTTATTAACCGACTTTCAAAAAAGGAGGAGTTGTGTTTTTCTACCTATGTACACCGATATCTCCGAGATTTCTGAACCGATTTGCGTAATTTTTTTTTTAATCGATAGAGAAACATTGCGACACTGTCCTACAAAAAATTTGGATTCCAACTCCTCAATCCTGATGCTGTAGGGGATCTGATCCTCAAAACTAATGGGATTTAGGCACTGTCGGTTATTTAAATTGATATCGGGGATACCAATTAAAGACTTTATTGTTGAATGACCTCGAGTAGGTAGGTACATGTCCAACTTCTCAACCCTGATGCTGTAAGGAATTGCCTTCCGAAATCGTAAGGAACCCACGGAATTTTTCCGTTTTGTGGACGGGTTACTACTTACTACAGATAGGCTACTTTTTGTTCTGGAAAATCAAAGTTCCCACGAGATTTTTACAAACCTAAATACACACGGGCGAAGCCGTGGGCATCATCTAGTCTGGTATAAATTTCAACTTGCTAGGTCTACCCGTTCCTGAGAAAATCAGTGGTGACACACGGACAGACGGACAGACGGACAAGAAAGTGATCTTATAAGGGTTCCTTTTTTTACCTTTTGAGGTACGGAACCCTAAAAACCTCGACAAAATAGCAATATTTTCAACTACAACTAAATCCTCCGCCGCGTCTGTCTATTTGAGTGTCTGTCTCTCTTTTCGGGATAAATTCAAAAACTAAGAATTCAGACTCAATAAAAAATCTTGAGGAAAATGTTTTGGTAAGGTTTTGTACAAATTGGTTGAATAAGAAGTAAGACGATAGATAATAATAAATAATTATTGTTGAAAATGTCGGAAAAAGCGAGTCGACGCGCTGGGAGCTTTCATCAACGTTGCCTAATCCCGAGATATAACAAAACTGTGGGATAGTAGTAATTGTCCGTAATTACTATCCCATGCGAATCCGGGGCGGGTCGCTAAATAGTTAAATACTTATATCTCGTGACTCACGTGATTATAGCCGGAGGAGGTACGCCGACTTTAGAATCCATCCCTCACATGATCAAGAGCATTCCGGAAAATCGAAGAGGATTTTCATAAAATCAAAAACAAAACGTAGAGAAAAAAATAGAATGCGTTGTGTGTAGGTACCTAGTGACTTACACTTGATCGGCGCGGATCCTCAGCGCGTGGGATGGTATGCGGCGAATGTGGTTGAATTCCAGGTCCCTGGAAAAAAATTGTTACACTTTTATTAATATCGACATAATAGACAGAGTGACAACCTGGGGAGGGAGGGGGCGGACTTAAAAAAGGGTGGGATGGGACTTTAAGTCCCATCAAAATCGACCCAACCTTTCAGAGATTAGCTGGTAATCTTTAAAGTAGGTACACATTTTGACTTTCATCCCCTATGAATGAATGCTGAATTTCGGGATAAAAAGTATCCTATTACATAATTATATGTTACTCTGTAGTATGAACTTAAATCATGCCAAGTTTCATTTCAATCCATTCAGTAGTTTTTCCGTGATGCTCGCACAAACATACAGACAAACAGACAAAAATTTCAAAAATAGCTTTTTTACGTTTTATGTATTACTTATCCCTAATATCCCTCAGTTATTATTTTGCAAAAATCTTTAATGTACAGATACCTACGGCTAGTCTACGATTTTACTTACGAACTTTATCTATTGTTTGTATTTTTTCTGTTACAAAGAAGACAAACTCACACTGCTTGTAGATACTGCTGCGATCTGCTCGCGTCGTCGTTGTCATGTACGTGACTCAGATTCGGCACCTCCACCAGCCCCGATGTCGTGATGATTCTGAAAATGACCAACACTTTCTTGACGTTCCATCCGTCCTTCCAAGAGTGTTTCCTTTCGAAAGAGAGAACTTTCCCCATCCCGGTTGCGCATTTAATAGGCTACCGGGAAAACAAAAGATCTCCCTTTGGAAAGGGAAGGGAAGGAAGAAGACAATAGTATAAATTAATATAAAAAAAACCCCGACATTCGCCATTTTGTGGTCATCTTGAATTTACATAGTGCTATTCTATTAGTCAAGCCCTTCCTTTCATTCGATTGTCATATTTACTTGACCACATAAGTTTAAAGCAAAATATAAGTAGGTATAAGAATCACAAAAATACATACGTACAAGGTGCGCAGTTCGGGCAGAGCTGGGAGAGGCGCTATCTTGTGCAACAGAGGTGCTTGAGTTATACTCCTGGAAATTAGGTAGGTACATCAATATTTTAAATGTTCATCCATGCTTAGAGCTGCAAGAATTAGATCTACTTAATCTAAATCAGGTATAGGTACAAGTCACGACAAATAAGTTGACCGGTGGCCTTCAATACGCAGAAGTCGAAAATGAGGTGTCTCGTCGTGTGAGGGGGTCGCTGGGAGGGCGTGGGGATCGTTCGTAAGCACTGATTAGCTCTCGCGGAGGGATCCGCGAAATCCGCGAGAGGGGCCTATGGAAAGCTGATACTGTTGGTAGTGGTTCGGATTAATATCTATACATATAATAAAATCGTAGAATTGCCGTATCTGTACTTTGAAGATTTTTGCAAAATAATAACTGGGGCATGTTAGAGATAAGTAATAGAACGTAAAAAAGCTATTTTTGAAATTTTTGTCTGTTTATCTGTTTGTCTGTATGTTTGTGCGCACATCACGTAAAAACTGCTGAATGGATTGAAATGAAACTCGGCATGATTTAAGTTCATACTATGGAGTAACATATAGGATACTTTTTATCCCAAAATTCATCACGGTTCCCTTGAGAGAGGGGATGAAAGTCAAAATGTGTACTTAGCTGTAATTCGTTAACGGGTAGTCCGATTTCATTCATTCTTTTTTTGTTAGAAAGGAAATACTTTTAAGATTACTGGCTAATCTCTGAAAGGCTGGATCGATTTTGATGGGACTTTCACTGGCGGATGTTTACATTTTGATCTACCTAAACATCCGCCAGTGAACTTTTAACAGTTTTTAGCAAGGTATGAGCTCAAAGGAACGTAGGAAAAACAAAATGATTCTCACGGGATTTTTAAAAACCAATATCCACGCGAACGAAGTCGCGGGTGTCCGCTTGTTCTACAATATATAGATATATAAATCAGCCATGTGAAAGTAAGTTAAGTTATTCTTATTTTTAGTTACCTTTAACACTTGATATCTCCATAAGTACCCCAGTTACGAACTCCACAATTACACAGTTATTCAAAGCAAATGAGACACTACTGAGAGCCTAAGGTTTCATCTTTCCGAAAATAAGTTATGTCAGATCGCACTGGGATCTTGGTCTATTAGATACTTAAACGTGTTTTTATTGTTTTGTAATTAATTGATCTTTGTCTTTATGAAAACAAAACAACTTCTTTAGCTATAAACCTTTGATAATCGTGGATAAACTCACTAATAAATAATAATAAAAGTCGAATCAAGATTATCGTAAAATAAAGTAATAGGCACTCTAATTAATCAAATAGGTAATTTATCTATTGGATTATTTTCATCAATTTGAGTAATTATCCATTGGATTAATTATTGTCAGATCGTTAAAAATACTCTCTAAACGGGCGACGCGTAAAACTAAAGCGCAACGCCTACTAACGGAGTGAAGTAGAGCCGAGGTGTCTTTTTTGTAGCAATTCAAAGTTAGCTTAGTCAATTATGATCTAACTACCTACGAACCGACAAAATCACTAAAGTCCCTCCTGTGGTCGGGTCTTTACCCGAATATTAATATATAATATATAATAAATGGTTTCCATTTGTAGGTATTTTAACAGTTCACTTACAATGATCTAAGGAAAGGCATTTTTGTCAGATCTTCAACAGCTATATGTTCTAACTTTGTTGCGTTCACGACTAACCTGTGAAAAGCAAAGGAAATTTTTAATATACATAATATTAGGTACATTTCTAAATATTCAAAACCATACATTTTTCTACAATTTTAATAAACACTAAGCGCTCGTACGCATTAGTGGTTGCGGTTGCGGCGCAGCCAGCCGCTTTTGTATTTTTATATGCAACCGCTCATTTTGTACGCACTACACCGCGACGAAATTCCAACCGCGGCGGTTGACTGGGAGGCAGCGGCCCGCTTCGCGGCTGGCCGCCATGTTGCCTGTACGCACTAGGCGGTTCGGTTCGCGGCGTGCCGCAGGTGTGTTGTCAAAAAAGAAAATAAGCAATATGGAATTGTGAAGCAGCAGATTATAAAAACAGAGACCTAAAATGAAGACAATGGAAAGAATTAGTAGATATTTTTGGAAAATATCTACTAATTCTTCGTTTATGATAGACTGAACGCTGATGTCAGACTTCAAGCGGTCCAACTGACGCGGTTCAACAGCGGCTCGCCGCCGGTGGCGGTGAACCGCTGTTTCAACCGCGTCAGGCGGTTCGAACCGCCTGCTACCGCAACCGCTAATGCGTATGAGGGCTAAAACCCTAGAGTTAGTTGGTTTATATTGTTAACTTCAGATCATAGAATACTTTAATATCTGGTACCTACTTTGTACTTTGGTACATAAGTTTGCCTGGACATGCTGCGCGACGTTGAATGTACCCGCAGATACATAATTGTCTGCTTTGGCGGATTATAGCAAAGTAATTTCGTTTCTCATGGTGTACCCTTATAACGGGTGTGAGGGGACTGCTATCGGGAACGGGAACAGTGATAATTACTAATAAGATATCACAAAAAAAAAACACGAAAAAAATATAAAATTATTTCCTATATTTTTTAAAAGTTCGCAATGTGGCAAATCAGCTGACGCCAAAATACCTATGTTGTCGTCGGGCGCCCGTCGCTCGCGAGCGTTGGACACCACACCACACCCCGAAAGTTTGCACGCTGTACATTGCTGGTTTGAAAAATACTAACAAGGAGACGGCAAGGGTGTGGGGTCCTCAAATCAAACGGAGGTTCCGCGTGCAGTTAGCATTCAGTGAGTGTATTCATATACTCAAATCCTAGAGCGCACTACTATGCCATTGCCGAGAAAAAAAATCCAATAAAAGGCAATGGCTAAGTGGTGCACTCTAGGATTTGAGTATATGAATACACTTACTGAGTGCTAACTACACGTGTAACCTCCGTTTGATTTGAGAACCCCACATGCTTGCCGTCTCCTTGTAAATACTAAAACACTAAAACCCAGTGCACACCGAGCGTAGCGCAGAGCAGAGCATTTGTCAATACTCGTAAAGTTAATTATTCAGATTTCAGTGTTCTCAGAAAATGCTCTGCTCTGCGCTGCGCTCGGTGTGCGCCGGGCCTAATGCTACAAGCATACAACTAAATATGTGTATTGGTACGGGATTGTGTTTAGGTAGTATAATAATAGCGCTAAGTTTTCGATAGCGGTCCCCTTATACCCTTGTATAAGTCGCGGCGAATAAGTCTAGCGCTGACCTTCAAGGCGCAGAAGTGCAAAATAAGGTATCCTGGGAGGTGAGTGGTCGCGAGGCGGGCGTGCAGATCGTTCGCAAGCGCCGATTGGCTCCCCAATCGTACCGTATCCCGCTCACTCATACGACGCTGCGAGCACTTCTCTCGCTCAGCGCTAGACTTGTAACTCTCAGCGCGTAAGTCGAGCGCTGACCTTCAAGTGCGCGCAGCGTCGTACGAGTGAGCGGGACACAATACGATTGGAGAGCCAATCAGCGCTTACGAGGGATCCGCGAGAGCTAATCAGTGCTTACGAACGATCCCCACGCCCTCCCCGCGACCCCGTCACCACCCGAGATACCTCATTTTCGACTTCTGCGCATTGAAGGCCAACGCTAGACTTATTTGCCGTGACTTGTACGTGCCGGGAGTTGTACTAACAAGTGCTCTATATCGTGGAGCCGGTGGCCGCGCGCGCTGATCACGCGCGCGCTCAGCCGCGTGATGTCGGTGTTGATGAACTCCACCGTGCCGGTCTTAGCTCCTTGCCCGCAGATCGGCTCCACTGGAACAATGTCACACGTTTTCCACGTTAAAACAAGCCAGCAAGGCCCCATTGCTGCCTACCACATCGTATTACCTGCCTCGCATAACTTGTGTACCTTCAACACAAAGTGAATATGCATTTTCTAGATTTCATCATTGCTTTCCATCAGGCATGATTCTGGTCAAGCGTAAGTAATACAAAAAAAACATACCTACCAAATACTCGCATAAATACAAATTATTTATTAAACGCTAGTAACTAGTGTCCAAACATGATTAATTGGGTAAAATGGTCATAATATAGCATGATCACCCGCCAGCCGACGGCAGCGATTCCCTCTATTCTAAACACGCACACACCACACCCTTTGGTGTGGCAAAGGGCATCCTTTCCTGGTGTTCTCCCCAACAGCATCCGCGGTTTATTTTCACCACCACCACTACACCCTTTTACGTCCCACTGCTGGGAACAGGCCTCCTCTGTCATAGGAGCTTAGACCTAAAAGGTCGAGACTTTAAGACCCCGTTCCCATGACAAGCGTCTAACGCGCGTTTATATCGCCGCGTTTCATAATAGCATGTGAATAATTGTGAACACCTCGAAAAAAATACATGTACCTACCTATTACACAGAAGTTTCCGTAAGTAATTATCACCATTGCCTGTTCCTAAATTGACGTTCAAAAAGTGTACAGTGTACCTACTTTGAATAAATGAATTTTGAATTTGAATTTGAATATATAATAGTACTACGTAGGTACCTATTATAAAATGCATGTCGTTATATAGTGTAAACTCGCGTTCTTAGCAAAACGCGCGTTTGACGCTTGTCATGGAAACGGGCTCTAAAGACTGTAGACTGGTGGTACTGTATACGTTCGTAGCAACGCCATTTCGTAGCTGCTACGAATGGTGCTTCAAAATATTATGTAGGTACCCATGTATTTTACACGGTGTTTTTAACCCCCGACGCAATAACGACGGGTGTTATTAGTTTGACGTGTCTCTCTGTGTGTGTGTGTCTGTCTGTTCCCCTCTAGCGCTCAAACGGGTGAACCGATTTGAATGCGGTTTTTTTTGTTTGAAACGTGAATTAGTCGATAGTGTTGTTAGCTATGTTTGATGAAAATCGGTCCAAGCTGGCCGCCGCTACAAAATGGCGGATTACATATTTTATCACAACGCCCTCAATCTGGGTATCAAATGAAAGGGCTTGACTAGTAGAATAGCACTATGCAAATCCAAGATGGCCGCCAACACAAAATGGCGAATGTCAGGGGTTTTTAAATTTTTAATTTATACCTAGTTACTTGTATCATCTGACTAAAAAACCAGCCTAATCCGTATCCGATTACTTCTTAAGTTACTTACTGTAGAGTTTTTTATTCGGTTTTCACCAACGGATAGACAAGAAGTGAGGTTTAGGTGTAGGTAGGTAGGTAATATTAAATTTTTTTGATTCAATGTGAATTAGTCGAACTTTGAAGATTTTTGTCGATTAATTACCGTGTTAACCATTATTGTAGAGTTTCTTGTAGCCCTACGAGAACTACATAATATAGTCACTTTTAGACTTTCATCTATAATATAATAAAACTGTAACAGATCCAATTCTGTACATTGAAGATATTTTGAAAATTTATATCGGAGGGCACTATATAATCGATACTGAAGCCAAAACTGCAATTTTTTTCATTTTTGTCTGTCTGTCTGTCTGTCTGTCTGTCTGTCTGTCTGTCTGTATCTTGGCCGCGCATCACGCCGAAACTACTGAATGGATTCAAGTGAAACTTGGTACGATTTGAGTTTATACTCCGAGGTAGGACATAGGATACTTTTTATCCCGAAATTCAGCACGGTTCCCTTGGGAGAGGGGATGAAAGTTAAAACGTGTATTTAGCTGTAATTCATTAATGCGTCGTTCGATTTCACTCATTCTTTCTTTGTTAGAAAGGTAGTACTTTATATATTGTCCCGTAAATATTTCAAGGTCATAGGTTTTTTAGTTCAGAATTGACAGACATTACAACCCTCACTATTGGGTTCAAATAACTTGGGACCCGGATCTTTGAACGTACGGCTTATTTTAAACTGGTGTGCGTTTAAATTTATGTTTGTCGGTCTGTTTATTTGTTCCAGCTAATCTCCAAAACGGCTGGATCGATTTTAATGGAACTTTCAATGTTATAAGGAGTAATTTAGGCTACATTTAGTTTCGGTACATAAAAGAATTATGGGATCCGATCCGATCCTATATAAAAACCTATATCTACGCGAACGAAGTTGCGGGGGTCAGCTAGTTCTTTAAATAAGAATTTAAAAAAATTTAAAAAATGAGGCAGTCTTTGGGTACCTACTGCCGATAGAAGTGAAAATAGGATTAAAGTTTAAAGCCGATAGAAGTGATCAAGGATTAAAGTTTAAACAGTACCTACCTATACATACAGCTCATGGGAAGCGTGTGGTGACAATGACCCGAAGTTCACGCTTTTTGTTCACCAAAAAAGTACACATACTTATATGTAACACAGTATACATATAGCTCATGGGAAGCGTGTGGAGGCGTGTGGTGAGGATGACGCGAGTTTCACGCTTTTTGTTCACCCAAATCAAAAAAAATTGTGGAGTTGTTTATCGTAAATATTATCGCATAAACCATTATAGTTTGTTTACTGTATTGTCGCAAAACCAGAGTACTTATTCCTCTTAAATCGATTCTATTATTACTACTACAGTTGAAAAAATATAAATGTTTGTTTTATTGCCGCAAATCGTGATTGATGGCAGAGACTTCAAAGGTGCTTCAAAGGGTGGCATTGAAACGTGAAAACTGCGTTGTTAGCTTTCGTTATGATTTATAATCAACTAATATTTTGGCTTTGATTTAGAATACGGACACAACATCTACGTATCTACCCTCTTGATGGAGTGGCCTCTGAGCGTTTGATATACCTACTTACGAATTCGCGAGAAATATTTTCTGCCGAATTCCGAGATCCTCCCGCGGCCTACATGTACTATTAATATGTACCTAGGTACACCGAAAGAAAATTATGTATCAAATACGACGGAATAAATTAAACAAAATACACTTCAATAAATTCATGAATTCGCACCAGACGCCATACATTTCCGTTGCCAAAGGCGAGTCTACTCTGTAAGAGAAAAAACAATGCGAGGCAGTCTTTGGGGACTGCCGATAAGTTTAAAGACGATAGAAGTGATCAAGGATTAAAGTTTAAACAGCATTCATATTAAGTATAGCTCATGGGAAGCGTTTGTTGACGATGACGCGAGTTACGCTTTTTGTTCACCCAAAAAGTGCATACTTAAGTATAATTAAAATTTATATGTATACACAATTGTATAATTATGTAGATAGCTCATGGAAAGCGCTCGGTGACGATGACTTGAGTTCCATGATTTTTGTTCACCCAAAAAGTGCTCAACGCGCGCTGAAAAGTTTTCACTTCAAAAAATATTCGGTCTGCTTATCTACCTATCTACGAGTAGATAATATCTATCTTTATCAATATCACACAAGTACATATTACGACCTCCACAGGCGCAGTGGTAAGTGCGGTCTTATAAGTCCCGGATTACCGATATTACCAATTTGGGAAATTATATTTTCTAATTTGTCTTATGAGTTATGGTCAGGCCAAGTCAGACAAACGCTTTGGCCGTGACCGGTTACAACCTACAACCCTACTGACAAAAACCAAGTGATTTAGCGTTTCGGTAAAATGACGCGTAGCATTATAGAAACTGATTTATTAACAAATCTGTCATTTTCACTCCTTTCAGGTTAGCTCGCTTCGATTATAGACTGCATCATCACATATTATCACCAGTTGAGATCGCGTAATAAACGAAAAACAAAAAAAACTACCCAGTTCGGAGAGCAGATTGTACTACGAAGAAACTGGTAAGAAACTCAGCAGTTACCCTACTTATTCCGTCGCCAATCAATCACCTATGAATTTATTACTAGGTAAGATTACAGCGGAAATTATATAAACTATTATACTCTTGGAATTAGAAAGCTTCAGGTTCTGCATCTAGCACACAAACTTTTTTTATTTGCAAATTAAATATCCATTTCCTCTGCACTAAGTAAACACCTAGTTTTAAATAATAAACATCCGCAAATTCAGTTACCTAGAGCCAAAATTAAAACATTTCTGAGAACAAAACGTATGTAAATCCATACATGTGTACCTAAGTATACATATAAGTACATCACTATCATCACTCTGCCTGCCGCGTCCGTCTGTCTGTTCGCGATAAACCCAAAAACTACAAGATGGATTTTCACACGGTTTTCACCAATAGATAGAATGAATCACTCTATCTATGAGAAAGGTTTACGTATATAACTTGTGAAGGTTTTGTGTAAATTGGTTGAAATATGACGATAATTGTTGAAATTTTGGGAAAAGTCTGGGAGCTTTCGACGAAAAGTTTGCATAATCCCTTTGAGATATACCTAACAAAAAAAACAGAATGGTGGGATAGTAGCGGGTAATATTTTTTGTTGTTGTTGTTGTTGTTGTTGTTACGTTCCCTCGAATATGGTTGGGCGAAGCAAGGGCTGGATCATGCGTCATGCTCGTGAACGGGTGCCACCGTCGGGGCTATGGGGCTACTTTTGTCTGCCCATCTTCACATGTGTAGAATTGTAAGCATATTATAAAAAAAAGCATATTATACAATTGAAGATTATATAAATGATAAAAAAGCATGGATTTAATTTGTTCCAGCAATGCACGAGACAGCATTTCAATCATGTACCTAAATAAATTGTTGTATTGTTATTTAAAAAAAAAAATCAGCCAAGTGCGAGTCGGGCCTCGCTCTTTCAGGGTTCCGTACATAATTATGAACAATATAATATTTTGGGTCTAAGAAATATTTAATTTCCGAGCTAGACATCGCAACAAACCGTGAAAGAAAAACCCAAAAAAATGTTCGTTTATTTTGGTCACAGCTTATAAACTATTAATAAATCGTTGTTTTCAGTATTTGTTGTTTAAATAGAGCATATAGTACATAATATACTGAAATATCATATTCCCAACTAGTTTAGTTTTTGAGATAGCCCCCGTCACAAAAATGGTCTAAAACTGACAACTTTGATGGCCTCCCATTCCCTTATTTTTTGAGATAAAAATTAAAAAAATATATATTTGTACTCTACTTAATGAGCTCTAAACAATGATACCCCACAAGCTAGGGTAAAGAAAAAATTTTTTTTTCCGGCTCCTTTTTCATGTATGGGAGCCCCCCTGAAAAATAATTTAATTCAATTTCTAATTCAATATTTGATTTTGGGTTAACGTTTTACACTAAATACCAAAATTTCAGGTTTGTAACTCATTTTGTCTGCGAGCTAGAGACCTGTGACCGGCGGACAGACGGACAGACAGACAGACAGACAGACAGACAGACAGACAGACAGCCGAGTGACATTAATAGGGCTCCGTTTTTTACCCTTCGGGTACGGAACCCTAAAAAGAGCAACCGCCGAGTTTCTTACTGGTTCTTCTCGGTTGGAACGGCATTCCGAACCAGTGGTAGATTCAATTGACGATTCAAAAGTACTTGTAAAAGTTTATTTGAATAAAAAACTTTTCTATTCTATTCTATTCTATGTAATTATACTACCCGTGCGAAGCCAAGGCAGGTCATTAGTATAAGTATAAATGCCAAGTCATTGAACAGTTAATACACAATATTATTATGATTTTGTATCCTGATACAGTTTCGAATTTACCCAGCATCACTGCTCAAAACAAATAGGAATGCATAACAAAAAGTCGTGACGCTTCGCGTGGCGTGTTTGTGTTGACACGCTGGTTAGTGCGGCTCAGCGTGACTACTCCATTAGGTATTCTGTTTGTTGTGTACATACCTACTTTGTTCCGGAATAAGGGCGAGAACACGAAGGTTGCCATCAAGCGTTCATGTGGTTGAAGGAAAGCCTTTTTCCGGACTGCGAATGAGTTGTTTTTAACCCCCGATGCAAAAACGACGGGGTGTTATAAGTTTGACGTGTCTGTGTGTGTGTGTATGTGTATGTGTGTGTGTGTATGTGTGTGTGTGTCTGTCTCTTCCCCTGTAGTGCTCAAACGGGTGAACCGATTTGAATGCGGTTTTTTTTGTTTGAAAGGTGAATTAGTCGAGAGTGTTGTTAGCTATGTTTGATGAAAATCGATCCAAGACGGCCGCCGCTATAAAATGGCGGATTGCATATTTTTTCACAACTCCCTTAATATGGGTACCAAAAGAAAGGGTTTGACTAGTAGCATAGCACTATGCAAATACAAGATGGCCGCCATCACAAAATGGCGAATGTCGGGGGTTTTTAAAATTTTTAATTTATACTTGTTACTGCATTGTCTACCTACACGGTACGGTATTGGGTATTGGTTCCTAAGGTTGAAACTTGAAGCCTTAAACCATATGAACCAATACCTAATACCGTTAAATAAAACTAGGTAGATAGTTAGATACTTGCTACTTACCGAAATTTTCTGGCCATTCAGTTCCTGGCATCCACATATCTACAGTGCTGTAAAAACAACTCATTCACAGTCCGGAAAAATGCTTTCCTTCAACTTGAAGCCAGGAAAACCTTTTCCGTACTTTTAATGCGGTAAAGTTGTCTTTACAGCGTTGTATGTGGATGCCGGGGAATGAATGACAAGAAAATTTCAGTAGGTGTAAGTATACCTACTTAAATTTTATTTAGCGGTCTTGGGTATTGGTACGTAAAGGTAGCAATTTGCGTTCATTGGTTCATGTGGTTGAAGAAAAGCCTTTTTTCGGACTGTGAATGTGGTAGAGTTGTCTTTACAGCGATAAATTGGATGCCAGGGAATGAATGACCAGAAAATTTCTGTACAGGTACTACCTAGTTTTATTTAACGGTATTGGGTATTACGGTAGGTTCATTAAGGTAGCAAATTAAATACATTTATTAAAAAAAAAAAATAATGACTCTTGAAATGATATCCACGTGGAACTAACCTAACCTAACTTCAGCCTCCAGAACCACCCCTCACAGCCGTCCAATCGCACACCAACCTAGCCTGATGACATCGACCTTCTAACCAAGTAATCAGGCCCCACAATAGGGCAAACCAACGCAATAACCAATCACACCAAAACTAGAATAGACGGCAAATCACTCACCATACAGCCACACCCTCTTTCCACAATTCACTGAGTATTTAACACAGACACGACCGCACCTGAAGCGTGTTTAAGAGAGACTACCCGATTCGTCGAGCTGAGTTGGCAAACGTATTCACCTTTATTTAAAACTACCCTCTTTCTAATTTTAATTATTTGGAAAAATCACGACAATACCCATGGCTGAAACAAAAAAAAATTGTAAATATTTAATAGTAAATTCTAATACTTAGTAAATTTTAATACTTATAATTACTACTGCATTAGCTTTAAGGGAGTAATGTGGGCAATATAATAAAATAAAAATTACCAAAACAAATATTAAAAGTGAAAAAAGGCACGGACGCCTAGTCTGTGGAGTGTAAGTAGTTTAATTTATAAAAAAAATACATAATTATTATACTTTGATATCGCTTTATTTATGTAGCTCTATTATACTTAATTATTTTGGTATGATTATACCTACTTATTATTTATATAATATATTGTCATCATCATCATCATGATCAACCCATTACCGGCTCACTACAGAGCACGGGTCTCCTCTCAGAGTGAGAAGGGTTTTGGCCATAGTCTACCACGCTGGCCAAGCGGATTGGCAGACTTCACACACCTTTGAGAACGTTATGGAGAACTCTCAGGCATGCAGGTTTCCTCACGATGTTTTCCTTCACCGTTAAAGCAAGTGATATTTAAATACTTAAAACGCACATAACTCCGAAAAGTTAGAGGTGCGTGCCCGGGATCGAACCCATGACCTCCGATTAGAAGTCGGTCGTCCTAACCACTAGGCTATCACAGCTTTTGTATTTCGGCATTATATAGTCAGTTATAGGTAGACCGTAGGTACATGTCGTGGTAAATTTTTGAAAATTTTAAGTCTTGGTTGTCGGAAACTTGAAAGCATCTGTAATTCCATTGTGTCCATTGTATCGTAGGTAGATACTAAAAATTAATAAGTAAATTGAAACGCCCCACTTTTCTTCCAATTGCGTTGTATGGTGAAAAATAACGTAGGTAGCACTTAATTTCTTAGAAAACAATTTAGAAAATTAAAACACGAGCACTGTCCACTTGTCCTCTATCGAAGGAAGGTTATTTACTTGTTAGTTTTATACTGAAGTACCTGCAATGATCAGTAGGTAGGTACCTACCTATAGGTATCTAATGCGTAGAATGTTCGAGGCACGTGGTGATTCTTGACTTGTTGACGTTCGGATATATCATATAACGTTCCAATAATTTTCAAATAAAAATTCTATATGATTTTATAGATTCACTAGCTTGTACCCGCGGCTTCGCCCGCGTGGATTTCAGTTTTTCACAAATCCTGAGGGAATCGTGGATTTCCGGTTCCTGTTCCCGCTCCCTTTTCCAACCTTTATACCTACTTACTTTCATGGAAGGTTGCTATAGTAATCTAACTATAGCTGTAGCTATTGATTTCTTTTTTTTTAATCCTGTGGGAACTGTGGTTTTTTTTAGAATAAAAGTGTGTGTTGTTGTCAGAGCATAATCTATCTCCATTCAAAATTTCAGCCAAATCGGATCAGTAGTTGCGGCGTTAAAGAGTAACAAACACACACACAAACAAACTTTCGCCTTTATAATATTAGTGTGACTAGCGCCCCACCCCGTCATCGCCTGGGCAGTAATTTTACCCGCTACTACCTATCCCACCATAAGTAAGACCATTGTTTTTTATATCTCAAAGGAATTAGGCAGCGTTTTCGATGACCTAGGCGGCAAGACTTTTTCCGACATTATTATTGTCATATTTCAACCAATTTACACAAAACCTTCACCTATATCTTTCTCATGAATTATTGTGTCTATTGGTGACAACCTTTGTTTTATATCATAGACCAGTAAGGTATTGGGTCGCGAATGCGTCCGTGTGGATTTTTTTTAACTCCCGCAAGAAGCCATTGTATTTCCGGGATAAAAAGTAGTCAACATCTTCTTTATATAATCCACTATGTGTCTATAAAAAGTCCGTCAAAATCAGTTCAGCCGTTCCGAAGTATAATACACTATCTGTATCTATATACAATAACCAACTATCTGCGCAAACAGATAGACTGACAGACTGACGGTCTTTCACATACTCTGCCGACTTCGCCACTCGCCAGACCTAGATTAATTTACAATTCGTATTCTGGAATGCTGTTCTGTTATTGTTTGTGTAGTTTATTCATAACTCGGCACTCATGAGCAACTTAAGTAAAAATAACCTAATTATAATAAAATCATTTTCAAACCGCGCAACATTTTCAAATAGCAATATGTAACTGTTAGTATGCAATAAACAATACGTTGAATGTTTACAATTATTTCAACATGTAAAACCAATAACTATAGTGTTTCTTGTACACAGTATGACTGTCTGTTTACTTAACGATAATTATTATTATCCGGTGCCTAACAGAAACATCGCGCCAGACTTCCAGGACTGATTTAGTTTTTTGCGCTTTGCGTATATTATTCCGTTTACTTGTCCGACTAAACATTTAATCATTATTAAAAAAAATACATATTATGTAACATATACATATAGTTAAAGGGTGGTACTTTTCTGCTTCCAAGATATTATAGAAAGTCAGAATCAAAAAGTGTCGCTTGCACTTTTAGCTTGATGTGTTTTTTTTTTCATTGGACTCATAATATTGGATTTTTTTTGTTCAAAGAGTATCGTTTTTCATGGCAAAATATTATCAGTTATCAACCAAAGTCGCATTCTGTGATCACACTGGTGAGTAAAGTGTTTTCCCGATTTCTGAACAAAAAAGGAGAATTATTGTAGTTAAGTGACATTTTTTGATCCCGACTTCCTCTATTATTTTATAAGGACTACAATAATTTAAGAAGAGTATTTAAATACGTAATAACAATTATTTGGGTCATGGACGAGCGAGAAAACAATTTTATTACAATAACTGAGACAGGCGCGTCTATCGAGAGTATATATTACAATATCTTAGATCGAATCCATACATTTCTCGTGAGTCGTGACATAGGGAGTGTCACAATTGTCATTCGATTATAATGAGAAACCATTGATCTATTAACTAAGAGATCTGAAGCTAAAAATTAACTTGAGGTACACTTATTGTACTCACCTAACCTAAATGACTCCTGTCTAGGTGTAAATGAAACACCGAATCGCACTTGCTTTTTATTATTTCTAACCGTGTCACTAAATTGATTGTCAAATGGACTTATTTGTTATATTTTAATAAATTTAATCCTACCAAATTAAATAGGTATGTCTCATAAATCATCATTACTATATTGTTTTTGGATGTGTCATAATTGAATTTAGTCCTTATTTAGTCGCATCATAATTTTCCAAAAACATCAATCACGAGGCTGATAAATGTTTATTATTTTGGTGTTCTTCTTCCAAGAATTTATAAATGTTTGATCTTAAGTTATTTTTGATAAATTTTCCGTAGTTTTATTATACTTAATGTCCTGTGCTGTGAAAGAATGTAATTCCTATAGGGGCCGAAAAGAAAATTTTAAAGAAATATTATCATTTCATCGGTGAGTTTTGATAGTTTTGTATGTAAATATAATCTAAAATTATGTAACGTTATTTGTAGTTTTTGGAAACCATCATCGTGTTCAATTCTACACCCATTTTTGCCTATTTTTTAAATATTTTCTGTTGACTAATAAAGGTTATGTTTTTTAGCATAGTGATGTACTAAAATTGCATATCGATTACGTGCGATAAAATTTTTAACCTCCGACGCAAAAACGACGGGGTGTTATAAGTTTGATGTGTCTGTGTGTGTGTGTTGTGTGTGTGTGTGTATGTGTGTGTGTCTGTCTGTCTGTCTGTCTGTCTGTTCCTCTGTAGCGCTAAAACGGTTGAACCGATTTGAACGCGGTTTTTTTGTTTGAAAGGTGAATTAGTCGAAAGTGTTGTCAGCTATTTTGATGAAAATCGCTGCAAGATGGCCGCCGCTACAAAATGGTAGATTATTTATTATTTACAACTCCGTTAATATGGGTATCAAATGAAAGGGCTTGACTAGTAGAATAACACCATGCAAATCCAAGATGGCCGCGATAAAAAAATGGTGAATGTCGGTTTTTTTTTTTAATTTTTGAACATTAGATTCCGTAGCCACTACACACAATGAATACTTACGTGTATTTCCGCGTGCTAGATTGTTGTATCATGATCGCTAAATTTTTATTTGTTACAGATTTCCAAAGAACCCAAAAATAAGAAATGAATGGGCACAAAGAATAAGACCGCGATATTGGACATCGCAGAAACATAGTCATATTTGTTCAAAACACTTCACACTTAATTGATTTGTGCCCAAAAACAATTTAAAATGGAGGCGCTTAAAAGCAAACGCTATTATTTTTGCCGCATATAGACACATTGGTAATTATAATAATATCAAATTTTTGTAATAATACCATAATTTCATGCTAGTGTTGTGTGAAGGTGCAAAATACATGCAAATACTAGGGTTGGACTTAATAGTCTTTGGCACGAATTCAGAGATAAAATAGTCATTAGTGATAGATGTTTGGTCCACGAGTATAATGCTAACACTCTTATAATAAGGTAATTCATCGTTTTCAAGAAAACAACGAAAATCAATTCTAACCTCAACACTGGATGATTTACCCTCTCCCTCCCCCCATCCCATAACCCATATCAAGGCGGCACGTTTTAAAAGTTTTACCCTAAAAGCTGTTATTGGTGTATGAAAAACGCTGAAGCGAAACGTGAAAAATGTTCTACCACGTCTGATTTTTTTAATTTAAGGCAAGAGAACCGTTACCAATGGATGTCTGTAATGCAGAAGAAAATTCCGCCAATGAAGTTTCCATTCGCACATTAACGGAGTGACGTATAAACATTAATGTTCAAAGAAATTTAGTAAGTGTATAATATTCGTTCGTTCGTTCGTTCGTTTCAAACAATGGACGTCCACTGCTGGACATAGGTCTCTTGCAAGGATCACCACAACACACGATCTTGTGCCGCCTGATTCCAGCGGCTACCAGCGACTCGCTTGAGATCGTCTGTCCATCGAGTGGGGGGGCCTACCTACGCTTCGTTTGCTGGTGCGAGGTCGCCATTCAAGCACCTTGGGACCCCAACGTCCATCGGTTCTTCGTGCAATGTGCAACGTGTGCAATGTGCAAATTGCACGAAGTATAATATTACTACCTATTAATATAAATAGGTTTAGTATTATGTATTTCGAGACAAAACAATTCACTATTGTAATCTACATAGTACTTTCAGGAAGGTTTTAGTATATGTATAACACACCTAGTTACCATTCTTATGTGCGATGTTACACGCATAAATGTACCCACATGTCACTAATATTTTTGACTAGTGCACCGCGGTTCCTCTGAGATTGCTGGACCGAAGTCGGTTTAATTTTTCTTAAAAATAGCTTGTATGATCGTATTTTCGAAACACCGTTTATAAAGTTTCATCGACTCCAAAAAGACTCGATTTTATTTCAGTTCTAGAAGGCACAACAAAGGTTCTAGAAGGATATGTATATTTTGTGTTTTTTATATATATATATATGTATATTTTTCGATGTGTACACTAAAACCTTTCTGAAAGTATGTAGATTATGATAGTGAAAAAATCATCAAAATCGGTTCATTAGTTGCGGAGATAATCGCGAACATACTTATATACATACATATATACATACATACAACCTCCTTTTTTGAAGTCGGTTAAAAATATACTATAATATGAAACATATTATTCTTGTATTTCCTAACAAGATGATGCCCGAGACTTCATTCACGTGAGCTTAGGTTTTTATTTTATTAATCTTGTAGGAACGCTTTGATACTGCAAGACAAAAGTAGCCTTAGATATCGGTTCCCGGGATGCAAGCTGTCTGTGTACAAAATTTCGTCCAAATCGGATGGGCCCTGAAAAGGTAAAAGACAGAAAGACACACTTTCGCATAATGTAATATTAGAGTATGGTCCACATATTTAAACACGCATCAATTGTGTCCCTATAGATCCTCACAGTCAAAATATCGATAGTTACATCACTAGCACGTCACGTGTCATCGTCACGTGTCATTAAAAAACTTGTGACCACAGACAGCTGTAAACTTGACATCTATTTAGAGTATATATTACAATATCTTAGTGAGAAACTTTCCCATGTTTTTACATTAAGTAGTGTGCGTACTCCCAGCGGAATGTTGTCGAATTTCTTGATTTTAAGTATGCAGATATTTAGTGTATTAGGACGTGTAAATGTGTGTGATAGTTTCAAATTTGTGCGTCCAACTATATCTACGATAGGTAGTATATCTACTTACCTACTTCCTAGTTACACGAAATACTGCGAACTCAAGGCATTTTCCGGCCCATAATGACCTTCGCATCTATACTAATAAATAAAATTGAAGTGTCTGTCTGTAATTTCGAAATAACTACCACATATTAAGCTCATATGGTTATTTGAACGATACCATAACCGAATCACACGTTTTTAAAATTTTTGTCTGTCTGTCTGTCTGTTTGAACGGGCTAATCTTCGGAACGGCTGAACCGATTTTGACGGGACTTTCACAGACAAGTAGAGGATTAACCAAGGAGTAACATAGGCTACTTTTTTAACCGACTTTCAAAAAAGGAGTTGTGTTGAAATCGGTAAATACAGATGTTAAAAACGCCCTGATAGGTATTTTCGCTGCGCGCGATCGCGACGGCTGACGCTCGCGCTCCCCGCGCCGCGCCCCTGCGCCCTGCGCCCACCGTACGCGGTACCGCGGTACGCCGCCGCGCGGCGGGGGCCGGGTGGACCAGAAATCTACTTATCCCTCAGGATTTGTGAAAAATCGAAATTCACGCGGGCGAAGCCGCGGGCAAAAGCTAGTATGTAAATATATCTAAGGATGTTGTACCTCTATAATATGTAGGTCTACAGGGTACAAGGAGACCGCTTTCGAAAACTTACGCTGACGAACTAGGTACTTACCTAAAACAATCCAATACCAATAACCATTTGTTTTATAATTATGTATACCTACTTATTAGTGGTTTAGTATTTAGTATTTTTCAAACCGTAAGAAAAACGTGCAAAACCAGTAAGAAAAACGCATTGTTTGAACTTTCGGTATTTAGGCGTCAGCTGATTTTGTTACATTGCGAACTTACGAAAAATACAGGAAATAAGTACTTACCTTAATTTTTTTTTCGTTTTTTGTTGTGGTATCTTATCAGTAATCATCATTACTATTACCTACCTGTCTTCATTTCCAAAAGCGGTCCCCTACACCCGTTATAATATTCATCCCGAAAGCTCGCGGATTATTTGCTAAATTAAACTACTGTGATACATAACACGCAAACTGTCAGCTGTTGGTGGGTCAGCCAAAACATACAGCCGATATGAAACGGTGCATTAGGAGAGTACACTGTTGACAGATGTGACCTAATTTATTGGGTGAGTTGGTACTTTACTGTTACTTTTACGATTTAGGTCAAGACTTAAGTTTACAAGTTCTTGACCGAGAACTAAAATTCTCAATTATTTATACTGTATCCATTTGTGATTTTCTTCACTATTATTCGGAACATTTTCATGTTATATGAACAACACAAGGATAATCATAGAATAGAGGTATACTAAACGTGATGCGGCCCGCGCGTCGTCTTTAGTTTATAGTATTAAGTATGTTTCCACCTTAATTACCAGTCATAAGTAACGTATGAAAATTGAAAACTATTCGAAATATTGATAATTTCAACATTTTCGTATGTTTCAATCTGTATAATTGCATATATTTTGTGCATTTTAAACAAACCGAAAGTGCCTATACTAATATTTTACCATCAAATTACAAATAGATAAGCTCGGATGTTTTTTTATGTATCGGAATTTACGATCATTCCAATACATAAAATAAAGTTGACGCTTTACAATCCGACGCACATTTTAACATGAATGAATTTTACTGACTCGTAAAATATCAATAATATAATGTTGCATTTTATACATTTCTTATTTTAAGTAATTATTTTTTGATTAAATATTTCAAATATTTTTGATTAAATATTTCAAATATTTTTTTCTATATTTTTTAAATATTTTTTCATTACTTTAACCACACTTTTAGATATAATACTTATTGCCGCAGTCGTTAATGGTTACTTAAAGAACTCCTTAGTATAGATTTAAAAAAATCACACTCAGTGTCAGCTAACGTTTCATTATAATACGGCCGAACTACAACTCATTTAGAGATATAGTGATAATAATTACTTAGTAATAACTATCTATTAATGAGTATTAATGACACATTAGTAAGGTCAGGAGTAGAATAAATAAATGTTTTATTCAAATTCTATTCTTAATCGAAATTGCTCAGTTTACAGCACTGAGGCACTGTCGCCTATACATCGGTTTTCTATCGGATACAATTTGGAGAGTGTGCTCAGGTACCCAGGTAAATACTTCACCTCCATCCTTCTACCATAGTACTTAAAGAAGACGTGACGTCCATCTTTCTAATACAAACGACTTATGCCGGCTGTGCACTCTCCTCGAAGCACCGCGTGGTATGACGAGCGCTAGTCATGTACATGCTACATACGCCTCGTCTCTTTGTGTCTCGTCTGTTCTCCATTCCGAGTCGGGTTTTTTACGTGAGTTAAAGGGTCTCACTTACCCTCGCTAGGCGACGCGAGTGCATCACTGTACTTACATTCTCGCATCGTTCAGTTTAACACAAGCTTTCTTGCCGCGTCGATGATTTATTTTATTAATTAAATGGAATAACAAAGTTTAAAAAATCTATTTCAATGCATGTTTTGTATGGTATATATTATGCACGTATTTATACCTAATAACTGATAGCGCATAGTGTAACAGCTGCCGTAAGTTGCACGTCCACCTTTTCGGCTATTCGCAACCATACTGAGTAAACGAGAGTGTACAGGCTCCTACTCGTCTTCTCGCGCGAGTGCTCTCAGCGAATTAAAGCGAGAGCACGTGTGTGTGCAGCCGGCATTAGATGTGGAATGCACTTTCAGCGTCCGTGTTTCCCACCACGTAACCTTGAGTATAGCTTCAAGGCATGACTGAGTATGCATGTAACATGTTCTAGGCAAGCGCGCTCCAACCGCATTATATCGATCAGGCATTACTGTCGTCGAGCGCAACCTTATCGTGCAATAAATACCTAAGTTTGTCGTTATAACTGACTAACGTTATATGACTAAGCGGGGATAGTATATATAAGACCGCTCATTCGACACGAACTCACTTTGCAATCGTCCGTTGTGAAGTCGACATCTCCTGAAGATGCTCCGGTGTCGGAGCGAAACGATCGTCGAGTTTGTTTTGTGGTGAATTTGTTTGGTGTTGTGCCTACAAGATTGTGTGGTGTTGTGCCTACAAGATTGTGTGGTGTTGTGCCTACAAATTTGTCACTGTTAGCGGATTATAGCAAAATAATTTTATATTCATTGTATATCATGGAATTCCGCAAAGTAACGCCTGCTTCCATTCAACAAATAATACGTACATAGATAGATACATATAAAGCTTATCCTTAACTAATTTTAGAACTACTGAAGTGTAGATAATAATTGATAGCAATGATAAAAAATGAAGACAGTTTGATATAATATAAGTACTTAATAGATTTGAAAAACTTGAGAACCACACCTAATTAATTTCAGTATTAGATTTAATCAGAATTATCTTGCTATGTTTAATAAGGTAATCACAGGAACTGACAACTTTGATGGCTGCCGATTAATTAGTTTCTGAATTTTTGAAAATAAACAAGAATTTAAAATCAATGTACTCGAATATTAATAGCTGCTCGTGCTGATTCATTCACTCACTGACTGACTGATTGATCACCTCTTCTGAACAATTTTGTATGAAATTTTTTTTTTTCAATAATGGTGTCGTATAGAGGACAAAAATTCATTCGGAGCAAAAATATGGAGAGAGCTAATGATTGAGGATTTCAGAGACGAGCGACGGGCACGCTTAAGGTACTGAAGATAGGTGGGGGGTACTCGAGCAAATGTCATTCGAAACGTCATCCAATTGACAGTTAGCTGAAAAAAAATTCAAAATGGCGAAAAAAAGATGGCCGCCATACAAATTTCGTCGGTGTCCATCTCGGAGGATATAAAAGATGGAAGAGTGGTTTCTTCACAAAAGATGATCAAGATCCGAAGGTCTACTCGATGAATAGAAAAAAAATTCAAAATGGTGGAATTTATTTTTCCATAGAAAATGTATGGCGAATATTGAAGAGACTATAAGTTGTAAACTATGCAAGGCTTTGATGCGGTTCTTTGGAGAACTCTCAAAGAAAAATATGGGAAGACATGATGATTGAGGGTTTGGAAGATGGATGAGGAGCCCGGGCAGGGTATTGTAGATAGATGGGAGGTGCTCAAACAAAAATTACTCAGAATCTCATCCAATTGGCACTGAGATGAAAAAAAAACAAAATGGCGGATTCAAGATGGCGGCTATACAAATTTCGTCGGTGTCTATCTCACCAAGTATAAAAGATGGAAGAGTAGTTTCTTAGAAAAATATGATCAAGAACTAAAAATCTACTCGATGAACAGAAAAAAAACAAGATGACGGAATTTATTTTTTCACACAAAAAGGTTTTTTTAATGATGGCTTCGTATAGAAGACAAAAATTCATGCGGAGGAAAAATATGGAGAGAGCTGATGATTGAAGATTTTGGAGACGGGTGAGGATCACGGACAGGGTACTGAAGATAGGTGCTAAAACAAAAATTACTCGATAGGTGAGGGGTGCTTGAGCAAATGACAAATGTCACTCGAAACCTCATCCAATTGACAATGCGCTGAAAAAAAAGTCAAAAATTCTGGATTCAAGATGGCGGCCATACAAAGGAGAATGCCCAAAAATCTATGGGCGTGTAACCCAGTCGTTTACAAGCGTGTTGTGTGCAGCATTTATTGCAGGTTTATTCCTGATAACCAAACACACCATTTTAATACCTCTAGGACTTGTAGTTTTAAATAAATCTAAGTTTAAGTTTGAAAATGATTCTAGGTTATGTGTAGTTTATAATTGTTAAAGTAGTAAGGAAAGCCGTGTATGTTTCCTGCCGATTTGAACTATTTGTTTGGCGCGCACTATATTTAACATACCTGTCCAACGATATCCAATACAAAAACAATAAACCAAATTAATATTGGTCTCCGCTGTGCTACAATAAACATTCAAAATGTAAACAGAGTAGACGTCACTAGAGTCACACACAACTAAAACAATGACATGTCACATTGTCAATAAGTTTCGTTACACAAAATCAACAAGCTATAATTTAAAAATTAAAAAACCCGACTGCCATGTAATAAAACGAACTAAAAAATTAATAAACTACCACCGTACCACTTACAGTGTAGTTGTTATTTATTTTGTTTTTCATGATTTGTCACTCCAAACTGATTTAAAACATATAGATTGTATACATTTTCGTACTGGCCTTTTAAAGTCCTTTATTTTGATACCCCACTCGAGGGTCTTGAGGAAAAAAATTTTTTTCAGCTCGCACATTAAAGTGCATAAAATCCGCCATTTTGAATTTTTATTAATTTTATGTACCCAGTAACATTTGCGCTGTTAAGACAAATCTAATGACGTATCATTTATCAAAATAGGTTGAGTCGTTGAGTAGTTACGAACTGACATAGGAAACGGTCATTTTCTGTGATTTATCACTCCAACTTGTTTTCAAATATATAATTGTATACATTTTTGTATTTGCCTTTTAAATCCCTTCATTTTGATACCCCACTCGAGGGTCTTGAAGAAAAAATTTTTTTTCAGCTCGCACATTAAAGCGCATAAAGTCCGCCATTTTAATTTTTTTTTAAATTTAGGTACCCTATGACAGTTGCGTCATGAAGACAAATCTAATGACGTATCATTTATCAAAATCCGTTGAGCCGTTGAGTAGTTACACGCGGACATAGGAATGGACATACATACACACAGGTGAAACACATAACCCAGTCGGGTAATAAAAAGGTTGTAGTTATATTATATTCCATTGCACAAAACGCAACGAAGTTAAAACAATATTATAAAAAAAATATATATTAATTATTACTTATTTACTATAAGCATATATTATACGATTTACAACAAATAACAAATAAAATAATGTATTTAAATAATTAATATCCGTTCTATTTTAAATGAAATTATTTTTTTAAAAATAACAAACTATAGCAAGTCGTGAGGCTCTTTAGCAGAGCGGTCGTAACGGGCTCGTCACGTTCTATCGGAGCGGGGTTTTTTTTACTAAAACTTCGTGAAGTATATTCGTTATCGACCCCGTGTGGCGGTACGGGGGTGCGTCCCCCTGCCGAAAACTCCACCAAGCGCCCAGCGCGGGCGCTTAGCTCAGGGAGTCGTTATGTAACCGCTTTACGCGAAGCACGTCTTCAGGGCGTACCATTAGATCACAGTCCGCGAGTCGTAACTTATTGTACCGATCGTAGATATAAGTTGATTGTCGTCTCTTGACTTTGTATTAGTTTTCGTAAGTGATAACGCCATGTGTTAACGCAATTATAAGTGACTCTTATACGAAAAAACTTGCCGCTTTTCATTGTTCGCCCTATAAAATTGGTTGCCCATCGTGTGGCCCTACTATAAAATTGGCGTCCAACGTGAAGCCTATAGAGAGTTGCCCACGTTTGGACTATAAAATGGCTGCCCAACTCGAGGCCGTAACTCACGGTGAACTAAAGTGACTAACAGTGTTAAGTGTTAACAACAAACATAACTAAGTATATACGACAGTAGGTATTCTGCTGGTCGGTAAGTCTTTTAAAAGTTTTTGTTGAACGTCGTATTCTTATAAAGTGAACGAACTTTTATGTTATTGACTTTTGTGATCGAACATTGGTGTTAATTAGTGAGAACTTTATCAATATTTAGTGAGAACTTTGAGAACTTTTGCGAACTTACGAAACTTTTATTACAAACTGGTGGTTAAGAGGCCGCGGACCAATTTTGTGATTTATTGTTACGAACTTTGTTAAGGTTCCGCTTGACTGTTGAGTGGTTGTGTGGTTAGGTTTCCGTGTTTTTTGTCGTGGTTCACAATGCCGCGAACACGAAGTCATACGGATCATGACGTAGCGAGAACGGGTCTCGGAAGAGCTGTCTCTAACGAGTCCGTGCATGCCGCTGGCATTCCTGGTGTTGGCGATTCCCCGCACGCTGGCGTTGCGCCAGGCGCTGCCGCTAGCAGGCCAGTTTCTGCCGGTGTTGACGCGACGTCCACTCCGATTATGATGACCGATCAGCAACTTCAATTCATCCTTCAGCAAGTGATGCACGTTCAGAGTGTGAGCGTTCCACCTTCACCTGCGCCAACGACGGCGTCTTCAGGGAATTTCACGAAATGCACAGCACGCTTCGACGGAACGAAACAAAGCGACGTGCTAGCGTTTTTAGATGCGGTAGAAACATACAAAGATTGTGTTCGTGTAGATGAGGAAAATGCGATACGGGGTTTATCCATGCTTTTGACCGGCATCGCCGCCACATGGTGGAAAGGGATAAAACAGTCGGTAAGCTCATGGAATGAAGCAGTGGAACTCCTGAAACAAACATTTGGACCTCGTCTGCCACCCCACCGCGTGTATCGTGAACTATTCAAACAAGAGCAACGAGAGGAGTCAACGGATGTTTTCGTGTGTAAAGCGCGCGCTCTTCTCGCCACATTGCCTTCGGATTCTTTAAGTGAAGTTGTGCAGCTGGATATGGTGTACGGCTTACTACACCGGCGTATTCGTGAAAAAGTATCACGCAGCTCTCTTACCAACTTCATGGACCTCCTTCGCGAAGCACGACGTATTGAAGACCTTTACGATGAAGGACGTCGTATAGCACCAGCGGTCAAAGAGCCCGCTGAGGAGAGGACATCGAAGGGAATTTCTTCATCATCAACAAATTCGTCAACGACAACTACGTCATCACCAACGCTTCCCAAGCGGTTACGTGAAAAGTGTGGGTACTGCAAGTTCTATGGCCATAGTACGAATACTTGCACCCGGTTAAAGAAAAAGGAAGAAACCAAGACGGTCGAGGAGGCTGCTTGGAAGACCAGTAAGCCCACCATTACGTGTTTTGGCTGTGGGACGCCAGGGGTGATCCGGTCAAACTGTGCGGTCTGCAAGGAGGGACGTACGGCATTGACGGCTACAACCTCCAGTGCTGCGTTCCAATCAGTGGCGGTTCGTGATGTGTGTCGCTTAAATCCACGAGTGAGACCGATATTTGACGTGGAAGTGCATGGTGCTGTAGGTACTGCGTTGTTAGATACCGGTGCGAAACACTCGGTTGCAAGTGTTAGTTTAACCAAACATTTGCGTAATAACGGACAAGTTTTTCAATCCGTTGAAACGGAATTAAAGTTTGCGGATGGAACTAGGCGTGTAGAGACTGTAGAAACTGCGTTAGTTAATGTTAAAGTGCAGGGCGTGGAGATTGTAACACTTTTCATGGTTTTACCTGGTGCTAATGAATCGCTGCTAGGGATGAATTTTATCCAGGATGCTGGGTTGACCCTAGATTTTCGCGAGAATCGTTTTACTTTGCGTGCTACCGGGGAAAAATGTGAACATGACCTTCGGTACGAACGTGAGGATCCGGCTATAGTTAGCTCAACGATTGGTCTCCGCGAGTGCGAGGGCGCTCTCCTCTCTCCTGCCGACAAACGGCAGTTGGTCAAACTCCTCAAGGCCAATGAGAATATCTTCGAGCCAGGGGGAGACCCTACTCCTTTCGCTGTTCATCGAATCGACACCGGCGATGCGGCTCCCATCTCTACACCGCCCTACCGCGTGACACCGATCAAGAAAGAAATGATTCGGGTGGAAATTGATAAGATGTTGGAAGAGGATATAATAGAGGAAGCTGAGTCCGAGTGGACTTCACCAGTGGTTCTGGTGCCTAAGAAAAACGGCGATTTAAAGGGCAAATATCACGCTAGCCTCCTTACGCCGTACGAAGGTCATGGTCCAGTGGTGGAGCGTAGGAAAAGGGGAAGACCGCGTAAGAAGAAGCGTTAGGGTCAATCCAGTTCCTCGTATTTAGCACCATTTGTCCGTATACTCCGTGTTCTTTTGTGTTGTTTGTGTTTTTGTGTTCATTTTGTTTTTTTTTTCCTCTGTTTTGTTGCCAAGTCACAACCGGGACGTATTTGTGACTTGGAGGGGGAGATTATAGCAAGTCGTGAGGCTCTTTAGCAGAGCGGTCGTAACGGGCTCGTCACGTTCTATCGGAGCGGGGTTTTTTTTACTAAAACTTCGTGAAGTATATTCGTTATCGACCCCGTGTGGCGGTACGGGGGTGCGTCCCCCTGCCGAAAACTCCACCAAGCGCCCAGCGCGGGCGCTTAGCTCAGGGAGTCGTTATGTAACCGCTTTACGCGAAGCACGTCTTCAGGGCGTACCATTAGATCACAGTCCGCGAGTCGTAACTTATTGTACCGATCGTAGATATAAGTTGATTGTCGTCTCTTGACTTTGTATTAGTTTTCGTAAGTGATAACGCCATGTGTTAACGCAATTATAAGTGACTCTTATACGAAAAAACTTGCCGCTTTTCATTGTTCGCCCTATAAAATTGGTTGCCCATCGTGTGGCCCTACTATAAAATTGGCGTCCAACGTGAAGCCTATAGAGAGTTGCCCACGTTTGGACTATAAAACCTCTTTTTATTTGGGCATGTACCTATGCGTAGAATGTAATGCAAATGGCCGTCAGACTTAAACGGGAAGTTGAAAAGACGGTTTAATTCCTTTTTTATTACATTTTTTGATCGTGAAGTGTAGCATTAATAATTATTAATTTTCAAATTGTCATATATTCGTAAGATAATTTTTAATAAATTACATTTTGTGTAAATGTTTGGGTCAGGGGTGGTCATTCTCCTTTCGTCGATGACTATCTCACTGAGTATAAAAGATGGAAGAGTGGTTTTTTGGCAAAAGATGATCAAGACCTCAAAGGTCTATTTGATGAACAAAAAAAAAATCATGATTACGGAATTTATTTTTCCATACTTACATAATTTTTTTTCACTGATGTTTTCTTATAGAAGACAACAATTCATCCGGAGGAAAAATATGGAGAGAGCTGATGATTGAGGATTTCAGAGATGGGTGAGGACCACGGCCGCGACCAGGTTATTGAAGATAGGTGGGGGGTGCTCAAACCAGACCACTCGAAACCCCGCGGTCCGCTTTAGCGGGCCGCGCAGCCACGCGCAATACTAGTATACTTATAAGCTTCTTGTGTACTCTACTCAATGAATTTCAAAAAAAAGTCTAGTCGTGATTTATTATCATTACTGTTTTATTTTAAGTCGTGATTTTGTATAGCGTTGAGAACAACGTAATTTCGCATCCGTTAACGTTAAATATTACTATCTGTAGCGTCATAGCGTGTCACGTGGCGTTTGTCTTTGACAAGTCTTTTGGTGGTGGTGGAATGAGTCATTTTGAAATTCACTTTTAAAAAGGAGCTTTGGGTGGAGTCAGAATTTGTTTGACTAGTCGTAGCCTGGAAGCAGTACCTAGGTGTAACGTGATCATTCGGTGAGTTTTTTATGTCTATTCCAATTTTGCTGTTATGTTAGATTATTGCCCTATAGAGGACCTGATCTTGGTTAGAAGATCGATGTCATCAGATTAGGCTGATGTGGAACGGACGGCTATAAGGGGCTAGGTTGGAGGCCGTAAGTTAGGTTAGGTTATTTCCACGTGGATATTATCATGCCACGAGTTGGTTAAGGTTAGTGAATTTTTCACAGAAGGATATATTCTCTCTCTTCTATTAGCTCTTTTTTCGTGTACCTACTTATTTTGTCGAACTATCGAAAAATTGCTCTGCATGCTTACTCATCAATTAACTCTACACCTACGTTTATCAATTAATGAAACTTAAATAAAACTCTAAACTGCTAAGTGATAACTCAATGTTCGTAAAGTATAATATCTACCCGCATTCTGCAATTTGTTGGAAACTATAATACGGGCGAGAATTCCTACCATGTGATATCACTGATATGTATTGTCTGGCAAACATAAAATAGATTTTATTATTGTAGCCACTTTGCATTATTCATATAAGTAGGTAGGTATTACAGGGTTTTAAAAGCGAAATAGACTGCCATAAAATGTATAACTTGTAATAAAATGTATTAAATGTATAATTGTATAACTTAACACATAATATAGTACCTACCAGCTACCTAGTTCCCTATGTTAGTACATATATTACGCATCGAACTATTACGTTACTTTGACGAATAAACTACTACCTATTCATCCAAGATATGTAATAAAATAAATTATAGAAGACATAATATATTTAGGGTATTACAATATTATGAATAGGTGTGTAGGTTAGGTATTAAATATAATTAAAAAAAAATCAAACTTCGTTTGTGTGGGGCGCACTCGAGATAAACTCCTCTAATCAGCTTTTATTTGCATTTATAAGTTTGTTTTGTTGGAAAAGAAATCAGTTAAAACGGCTGATAGCGTTCAAGCATTCCCCGAATGCGTGATCGCCTCGATTTGTGGCCCATTACTTATCTGTGGGTTTATGCCGAGTTTGCACATTTTGGCAACGTTATCGAAATTCGAGTATCGAAACAATGACTGCAGAATGAAATGGACCTAAACCTGGCTTGTTTTAAGATTTGAATTCGTTCATACATCTACAGCCAGCGCCCCAAGCAGAAATTTTGCAAAATAAATATTGGAAATTGACTGTCTCGTTGGTCTAGTGGTTAGCATATTCGACTGCAGATCACGAGGTCCCAGGTTCGATTCCCCGAGGTCGGGGAATGTATTGTTAGGTATTTGGGGTTTTCTGTCAAGAAATTCTCAGTGCCCGCCCGGAGTTGGTAGTTGGCGGTGTTTCACCCCCGTGCCTTGGAGAGCACGTTAAGCAGCCAGTCCCGGTTATTATCACTAAATGTGTGACAATATAGTCGTTAATAGAATAGAATAGAATTTTTTTTATTCAAATAAACTTTTACAAGTACCTACTTTTGAATCGTCAATTGAATCTAACAAACCCGCCTATCCTCATTGGAGCAGCGTAGCGAGTCTAAGCTCCAAATCCCTCTCTCCTATGAGAAAGGAGGCTTTTGCCCAGCAGTGGAACGTAAAAAGGTGTGTAGTGGTAGTAGAAATATTGGAAGTACTGAATTACGACTTTAAAATACGAGCCTTTGGGTTCATTTTGCTCTGATATTGTAGTTTTTCGATATCTAGTAAAGTCTGTTCAAAAAGAGATTCGGCGTGGGATTTGAGGGCGCTGCTGTGCTTTTGTTTAGCGGGCAATACAAGTACAATACTATAGCGCATTAGTTCACTGTTAGGCCACGCCGATTCTGTTTTTGAACAGACTCTAACGTTTTGCGTTATCGAGGTGTGCAAGCTTGGCATAAACCTACTACTGACTAGATTATCTACAATGAAAGACGGTGGCCACTTCAACTGGCACTTCACAATATGTGGATGTGGAACGCGGTGATTCTCAAAGTTGTTTGTACGAAAACAACTCAATGTATCATCAGAATTTTAGGAAGCCATCGAGTCCATTGGCCCGATGTGCACAAAATTATTTAGAGTTAGGTTTTCACAAATCCCACGGGAACCATTTGTTTCTTCTGGATAAAAAGTATCCTGTAATTTAACCTTTAACTGCATCCATGACAAAGACATAGATACCTACTTAGTAAATTAATAATTATGGTGAACTTCTTTTACGCAGTAGGTACCCAATTCTGCTGAATAATTTTCGAATTCCTATTAAATTCAGATTGAAATTAACTCAGAACTTTAAAGATGTTATACCTACTCGTAAGTAGGTACAACTAATTATTCATTATTGGCATGGACTATGATTTTATTATACTAGTTAATAGATAATTATATATGTTACAAATATTAACTATTTTCCTCCCTTTGTTTCAGAAACTTTCATTCTACTGAACTACTAATTCCAGAAGAAACCTATAATTTGTATGAAGAAAATTAATAATAATAATGTATGTAGGTATGATGTTTAATATATGTAGTTTCTTAACTTTTTCCGAGAAAAATAGACTTGAATGGTAGTAGAGAGGCTATCTAAGGGCACGGTGTTTCTCGCTATAGTTTTAGTTAGCCTTTTGACTTTCAGTCTACTAAACTACTTACTACTTCCAGAAGAAACCTATAAATAAGGAGGACATTAATAATAAATTATGTGTGTTGTTTAGAATAGTTGCTTGCCTTTTTCAGAGAAGAATGAGATTTGAATGGCAGTAGAGAGGCTATCTAATGGCAGGTTGTTGCTCGTTAACCTGCTTTTAGATAGCCTCTTGACTTTCATTCTATGAACTACTACTTCCAGAAGAAACTTATAAGTAAGAAGGACAATAATAATAAATTATGTGTGTTGTTTAAAGTAGTTGCTTACCTTTTTCAGAGAAGAATATGTCTTGAATGGTAATAGAGATGATGTCTAAGCGCACGGTGTGCTCTTTAATGTACGCTTGGACATCATCTTGACTTTCATTCTACTGAACTACTACTTAGTTCCAGAATAAATCTATAATTTGTATGAAGAAAATTAATAATAATTTATGTACAGCGCGACCAATCTATCTGTGAACTGAGGTCGTCGTGAGGAGGTCGTTAGTGTCGCTTTAGTGTTGCCATACAATCGTTTATTCGACTTTATGGAAATTCCATAGCAGTAGCCGCAGTAGGTACACGTGTATGAGGTGCGACAAGTCGCCCGCGACTAGTAATCCCAATCTGGGACTCACTCACTCACTGCGAGTTGCGACTCATCGCATCACATGCATTCCCGCCAAGACGCATTACTATGTCGTCACTATAATGTTTATATTTTACATACCTAAGTATTAAGTACGTAGATATATACTGATGGTAAAAGTCGTAGTTTTAGTTAACCTTTTACTTTCATTCTACTGAACTACTACTTCCATAAGAAACTTGAACTTTGTAAGAAGGAAATAATTATAAATTATGTATGTTGTTTCAAATAGATGCTAATCTTTTTCAGAGAAAGACTTTAATCGTACCGTAAAACCGGGTAACTTCGCCCAACTATCCTAACTTTGCCCGACGCAGTACTTTTTACAAATGTTGTATAATCTGGAAAGATATTTTACTTACGTTTATTATTTAATCTGTGGTACAAAATTGAGTATATTTCTGGCAAAATTGCATAAGCAACTGTTACCAATTTCACTTTAGTTAGCAGTGAGCACCAGTCAAAGTTGATGGTATAAAAAGCGGGCCAAAAATAGTGTAAAAAACTTTTGTTGTAACTCGCTTGGTAATTGCAACAGGTAAGTCATTTTTAAACTACAGTTATTTGATATCAAATAAACGATATAGATCGAATAATCAGCGCGGAAGCTTTCTCAGTTTCAGAAATATGTTGGTGGGCAATGTTATATTGCTGTTTCGGACGCACATTTTATAACTTTGCCCACCAAAATATAGCCCTTAGGGTTGTACCTGTACAGTAAATTTAAATTGACATTAACAGTTACTTTCGTTTACGTTTTGTTTATCACAGTTCATTTTGGAACTATCTCTGTTGTTATGAGAAAGTTTTTATTTCTACAATATGATAAAACTGTAACAGATCCAATTCTGTACATTGAAGATATTTTGATTTTTTTTTTTTGAGGGCACTATAATCGATACTGAAGCCAAAAAAATATATATATTTTTATTTTTGTCTGTCTGTCTGTTTGTATCTTGGCCGCGCATCACGTTGAAACTACTGAATGGATTCGAATGAAACTTGGCACGATTTGAGTTTACACTCCAAAATGGGAAGGACATAGGATACTTTTTATTCCGAAATTCAGCAAGGTTTCCTTGGAAGAGGGAATGAAAGTCTAAACGTGTATTAAGCTGTAATTCATTAACGCGTAGTCTGATTTCATTCATTCTTTTTTTGTTAGAAAGGCGGTACTTTGAAAATTATCTCGTAAATATTTGAAGGTCATAGGTTTTTTTCTCATTATTCGTTAATACCTACCTACCTTAATAATAATAATTTTTGTGATTTTAACAAACTGACTGAATATTTTTGATTTAATTTTTTGATGATTCCTTACTAGAATGTTTTATTAGTATTAAGTTAAAATATACTTATTAAATTTCTTATAAGTAAATTAAAGATTTTTATAAGCTTCATTTCATATTTGTTTTAATATTTTTGGTTTGAAATTATAATAACTTACGTACCTTACCTTAAACCTGGTTAAGAATAAAAAATTACAACCCTAGCTTATCATTTTATTAGTATGAAAAGTTACAAAAAAATTATAGCAACTTTGCCCACTCAATTTTGGCAGCTAATATGAACATTTAAATGTTTAGTAATAAGATCCTATGTTACATAAACTATTTTTCTAAAGTAACCCTAAGTTTCATGATCTTACGGTTAAAAATACTGGAGTTATATAAGTTTTCCCAAAATGGGCAAAGTTGTAAAAAGTGATCAATTTTTGGCCCGCTCTCTAAATTTAGCTTTTTATCATATACAGTTCCATTTGATTGTTATAGATTTTAATTATATGAAAAGAAGAGTACATTTAACAGTAGTGTAGCTCACAAGCAAAGTAAAACTAATAATAGTTTTTTAAATATTCGACATTGAACCAAAAAACTTAAGAAATTCGGGCCAAGTTACCCGGGTTTACGGTACCTACTTAGTAGAGAGTAAGTATATTTAAATTAATATATTATGTGTATGTAATTCAAGGGCGTCGCCAGCCGATGGCCAAGGGGGGGGGGGGGCAAGTTGATGATATTATAGTATGGGAAAAGTACAAAGTATTGTTGGTACAGTCCAGAGCTTTTGAAGCTGGTTACGAGCTCTTAATTTATTTTCGAATTAGAATTTTTCACTGACCCTTTTAAACAAGCGGATGCCAGCGACTTCGTTCTCGTGTAGGTATATTGGTTTTTAAAAATACCGTGGGAACTTTGGTTTTCCTAAGCTCCTTTGTGGGATGAGTTAAGTTGAGCTCCTTCTCTTTGAAATGAGAGGGTTCCACTACCGACTAGAAAAAGGTTAGAAACCCTGCTTCAAATCATTGATAGATACATAATCTTAAACATTCACAGGATAAGATGCAATGATACATACGTTGCGCGGTGTATCTCAATCCCAAACTAACTACCTAGCTCATTGGAGGGATTAGTTTCGTAGGGACGTTAGCTCTCTCTGCGTTTTTTATCGTCTCTATAACGGGGAATGTTCTGAGGAGTTGTTCGACCTATTACCACCTACTCATTTCCAGCACCGCACCGCACGCCATCGAAAAAGCTATCCTCACCACCTGGATCACTGGCATACATCAACCAAGCGTTGCGCGAGGTCATTTCTTCCGCGCACTCAAAAATTGTGGAACCAACTCCCTTCGGAGGTGTTCCCACATAACTTTGACATAGGGTTATTCAAGGGGCGGATCAACAAACTCCTTAAAAGCCGGCAACGCATTAGTGGTTCCTCTGGTGCTGCAAATGTAGCTGCAGGGCGGCGGTAATCACTGACCCGCCCGCCTGCTCGTTTGCTCGTAATTAATATAAAAAAAATAGAACCTTAGAACTTATTTCCGCAAAGTAAATTCCTCAGCACCAAAACTGCCTCGTTGGTCTAGTGGTTAGCGTATTCGACTACAGATCACTAGGTCCCGGGTTCGATTCCCGAGTCGGGCAAATAATTGCTATGTATTGGGTTTTTCTGTCAAGAAATTCTTAGTTCCAGCTCGGAGTTGGCAGTTGGCGGTGTCTCACCCCCGTGCCTCGGAGAGCACGTTAAGCAGTCGGTCCCGGTTATTATCACTATCATGTGACAATAGTCGTTAAAGCCCCCACCCCGCATTGGAGCAGCGTGGTGGGTCTAAATCCAGGGATTTAGAGCGTAGACCTACCTACCTCTCAATTCTCATAGGAGACAGGTCTCCTATGAGAATTGAGAGGGGAGGCCTGCGCCCAGCTGTGGGACGTTAAAAGGCTGCAGTGGTGGATCACCAAAATATTTTGTCAGCTAACAGTTCGTAAATCTAAATCTAACGCCATTAAACATTCTTAATAGGGCGTGCGGGTAAATAGACATTTACGAGCGTCAATGTAATTAAAAATGTTATGGTCGTCGCGTGCCATAGACAAGATTGATTATTATGCCTAACCTAAGATATTGTAATATATACTCTAAATAGATGTCAAGTTTACATTTGTCAGTGGTCACAAGTATTTTAATGACACGTGACGATGACACGTGACGTGCTAGTGATGTAACTATCGATATTTTGACTGTGAGGATCTATAGGGACACAATATGCGTGTTTAAATATGTGCACCATACTCTAATATTACATTATGCGAAAGTGTGTCTTTCTGTCTTTTACCTTTTCAGGGCCCATCCGATTTGGACGAAATTTTGTACACAGACAGCTTGCATCCCGGAAACCGATATCTAAGGCTACTTTTGTCTTGCAGTATCAAAGTGTTCCCACAAGATTAATAAAATAAAAACCTAAGCTCACGTGAATGAAGTCTCGGGCATCATCTTGTTAGGAAATACAAGAATAACATGTTTCATATAGTATATTTTTAACCGACTTCAAAAAAGGAGGTTGTATGTATATATGTATGTATATAAGTATGTTCGCGATTATCTCCGCAACTAATGAACCGATTTTGATGATTTTTTCACTATCATAATCTACATACTTTCAGAAAGGTTTTAGTGTACACATCGAAAAATATACATATATGTTATACATATACTAAAACCTTCCTGAAAGTACTATGTAGATTACAATAGTGAAATGTTTTGTCTCGAAATACAAAATATTAAACCTATTTATATTAATAGGTAGTAATATTATACTTCGTGCAATTTGCACATTGCACACGTTGCACATTGCACGAAGAACCGATGGACGTTGGGGTCCCAAGGTGCTTGAATGGCGACCTCGCAGCAGCAAACGAAGCGTAGGTAGACCCCCCACTCGATGGACAGACGATCTCAAGCGAGTCGCTGGTAGCCGCTGGAATCAGGCGGCACAAGATCGTGTGCTGTGGCGATCCTTGCAAGAGACCTATGTCCAGCAGTGGACGTCGATTGGTTGAAACGAACGAACGAACGAACGAATATTATACACTTACTAAATTTCTTTGAACATTAATGTTTATACGTCACTCCGTTAATGTGCGAATGAAAACTTCATTGGCGGAATTTTCTTCTGCATTACAGACATCCATTGGTAACGGTTCTCTTGCCTTAAATTAAAAAAATCAGACCTGGTAGAACATTTTTCACGTTTCGCTTCAGCGTTTTTCATACACTAATAACAGCTTTTAGGGTAAAACTTTTAAAACGTGCCGCCTTGATATGGGTTATGGGATGGAGGGAGGGAGAGGGTAAATCATCCAGTGTTGAGGTTAGAATTGATTTTCGTTGTTTTCTTGAAAACGATGAATTACCTTATTATAAGAGTGTTAGCATTATACTCGTGGACCAAACATCTATCACTAATGACTATTTTATCTCTGAATTCGTGCCAAAGACTATTAAGTCCAACCCTAGTATTTGCATGTATTTTGCACCTTCACACAACACTAGCATGAAATTATGGTATTATTACAAATATCTGATATTATTATAATTACCAATGTGTACCTATATGCGGCAAAAATAATAGCGTTTGCTTTTAAGCGCCTCCATTTTAAATTGTTTTTGGGCACAAATCAATTAAGTGTGAAGTGTTTTGAACAAATATGACTGTGTTTCTGCGATGTCCAATATTGCGGTCTTATTCTTTGTGCCCATTCATTTCTTATTTTTGGGTTCTTTGGAAATCTGTAACAAATAAAAATTTAGCGATCTTGATACAACAATCTAGCACGCGGAAAGACACGTAAGTATTCATTGTGTGTAGTGGCTACGGAATCTAATGTTCAAAAAATTAAAAAAAAAAACCCCGACACCATTTTTTGATCGCGGCCATCTTGGATTTGCATGGTGTTATTCTACTAGTCAAGCCCTTTCATTTGATACCCATATTAACGGATTTGTGAAAAATAAATAATCTACCATTTTGTAGCGGCGGCCATCTTGCATCGATTTTCATCAAAATAGCTGACAACACTTTCGACTAATTCACCTTTCAAACAAAAAAAACCGCGTTCAAATCGGTTCACCCGTTTTAGCGCTACAGAGGAACAGACAGACAGACAGACAGACACACACACATATACACACACACACACAACACACACACAGACACATCAAACTTATAACCCCCCGTCGTTTTTGCGTCGGGGGTTAAAATTTTTATCGCACGTAATCGATATGCAATTTTAGTACATCACTATGCTAAAAAACATAACCTTTATTAGTCAACAGAAAATATTTAAAAAATAGGCAAAAATCGGTGTAGAATTGAACACGTTGATGATTTCCAAAAACTACAAATAATGTTACATAATTTTAGATTATATTTACATACAAAACTATCAAAACTCACCGATGAAATGATAATGTTCCTTTAAAATTTTCCTTTCGGCCCCTATAGGAATTACATTCTTTCACAGCACAGGACATTATAATAAAACTACGGAAAATTTATCAAAAATAACTTAAGATCAAACATTTATAAATTCTTGGAAGAAGAACACCAAAATAATAAAAATTTATCTAGCCTCGTAATGTATGTTTTTGGAAAATTATGATGCGACTAAATTCAATTGTCAATTGACATAAAACATGCAAAAACAATATCTAAACAATCCATAAAGTAATTATGGTTTATGAGACATACCTATTTAATTTGGTAGGATTAAATTTATTAAAATTTAACAAATAAGTCCAGTTGACAATCAATTTAGTGACATGCTTAGAAATAATAAAAAGCAAGTGCGATTCGGTGTTTCATTTACACCTAGACAGGAGTCATTTAGGTTAGGTGAGTACAATAACTGTACCTCAAGTTAATTTTTAGCTTCAGATCTCTTAGTTAATAGATCAATGTGCCTAACTAACAATATTTGATTGTCTATTGACTTAGTTGATTGCTTAGTTGTTTTAGTGGCTATAACTAGCTTATCCTGATACGGATCTTGAGGTCACGGGTTCGAATCCCGGGTCGTTCTAAAAAGTTGTGAGAATCAAGAAATAAATTAGACGGTGCCCCGTTCATCGTTCATTTTTGCGGTGAACGATGCACGATACGATATTTAGTATGGCAAAGTGCCTGTGAACGATGAACGGTCGGTGTTTAGACGGTTCATTTTCGATGATTCACCGATGAAGCCTCGAAAAATGAACCGTCTAATTTGGCCTTTAGGATCGTTTTATCATTCACAGAAGCAATAATAGCAATCGATCTATCTACGGGTCATCCCATTATGATATCTGCCTGTCTATCTTACTTGTATCTAATAGTACGGGAGGTAGCGCTACAGTTGAGCAAGTCATTTTATATCGACTGAAAATCATAACAATAATAGTTTTTTAGCACTAAAATTATGTTTACAAAACTATTTTCTTAAAAATCTATACTTAGGGTGGATGTTCCTAAGCTCGGCCCCCACTCCAAAAGTCGGCACTTCGTCTATTTCTGTCGATCTGGTGCTAAACTGCTGTCTTATTTTAAAACTATTTCCCCATTAGAGCAAGCTAAAGCTAAAAATATTACCCATTGTTCCTAAGAAGCACCAAAACGCTAATAACGACAGAAATAGAACAGAGTGCCGACTTTTAGAACGGGGGCTGAGCTTAGGAGGATCTACCCTACCTTACACAATAATTTTACGTCCTAATAACAAATAACTCGTAAACCTGATGAATTCTAATTGATGTAGGTACGCAATGTACCAAGTCCTATCATTTATAATTGAGCAGTAAATATTTTTCAGGCGTTTTGTTTACGTTAGGCGTTAGCAATAAACTGAGTTGTCGGATCGTGGTTGACGAATTACCTGTATACCTTTATAATTCAATGATAACGCTCAAAGTAGTGTACTGACTGTGATAAAAACTAGTCACTAAGGTCGCTGAGGCATTATTTTGATCTAAGTAAGAGTTATCCCGAATAGGTACCTACTTAAATATAATATGTAACTGTCTATTATTGCTATGCTATAGAAATTGCTATGCTATAGAAAAAAAAAGCTGAAAAAAATCGGCCAAATGCGAGCCGGGCTTCGCTTTATCAAGGTTCCGTACATATAACCAATACACTTTTTTTTACCTAGATATTAAAATCCAAATGGGTCTATAAAATATTTCGCTTCTGAGTTAAAATGTCGTAACGACACGTGAAAGAAAAATCCTCAAAAAATATTTGTTTATTTTCACAGTTTACAAACTAATACAATATTATGAGTCGATGTTTTATTGTTTAATTTATTTTAATGCTATCATTTTCTGCAGGGAGCATTGTGAAAGAGATAGGAACATATTTTTAGCCCTGTCATTTTAGTTTAGATTTAGAGATTGTGTAGGTACAACAGAATTAGCCACAATAGTCGTTAAAGCCCGCCAACTCACATTGGAGCAGCGTGGCGGGTCTAAGCTATAAATCCCTCTCTCCTATGAGAGAGGAGGCCTGTGCCCAGCAGTGGGACATACAAAAGTCTGTAGTGGTGGTGGTGGTGGTCTTTAATCTGTGCCTTTGACTACGGAACCCTAAAAATTACTAAAAAATACAAACAATTGGCGGCCTACGATACAGCACAAAACTCCTTTGAGTGAACGTAAAGCAAATTAATTTCGCATGGATACAAGTAGGTTGTAAGTAGGTACCTACCTACTCGCTGACGCAGGACGCTAAATGGCAACTAATGACTACGACAGCTATTTGTTACTAAATTAGGACTCTTTTATCGACGATCCTAACTCTTGGCTACGTCTAGACTGTCCTTGATAGCATGATTATAGATACCTAGCTAGTTCCTAGATGGAAATGAAAAATTAATACGTTGTAGGCGTAGACACTACGAATTTGTCCTATGCAATATTTGAAAAATAACAAGAAACTGAGTCTGATTCGAAAGGGGCACATAGATAGGTAGGGGCACCAATGGCCCTATCAACTTTTTAATATAACACTAGTGGATCCGGCAGACTTCGTCCTGCCCGGTGGTGACATACCTACCGACATCAGCGTCACCTACCGAGACCCGGTAGGTTACCTGTACCTTAATTGTGTTTTCGAACCATCCAGGAACCCATTGAAATATACACACAAAATTTCATCCAAATTGATCCAACCGTTTAGGAGGAGTTAGGTGACAAACACACGTACAGAAGAATAATAATATATTATGTAGGTACGGGTAACTGCTCATCCACACGTTCGCCAACATGCTGGCCCATCTTATGGCCCAATATGTTGGCCCAACGTGTAGAGCGGGAGTTGGAAGGTATTGGAACGATGGCCCGCAAGTTGGCCCGCAGGTTGCCCCGGAGCATACTGAACGACCTTCCAACGTGTGGACGCGAACACAAACTCCTCGCCCAACACCTTCCAACATATCCGCCATCATGTTGGCCAACGTGTAGAGGCGCCTTAAGAGAGTTTACCGTATCCACGCGACGGGATGTTTGACAGTTACGAAACCCGTGAACATTTTGTATGGGAAAATATTTTTTAAAAATCCCTTGGGAACTCTTTAATTTTCCAATTCAAATCCTGGCTACGTCCTTGCATACACAGAAACCTATATGTAATTCTAATCATAGTGTCAATGCACCACAATAAAGGCGTGTGGACTGTGGTGTCCGCGAGTATAATGTTTACTTGTCCTACTTCCCATCGCATTCTCTTTGCTATAGAAGCATAGTATAGAAGCTATATGCATATCGAACAAGTGTAAATTGAAAATTTAAAAACCCCCGACATTCGCCATTTAGTGGCGGCGGCCATCTTGAATTTGCAATAGTGCTATTCTACTAGTCAAGCCCTTTCATTTGATACCCATATCAAGGGAGTTGTGAAAAAATATATCATCCGCCATTTTGTAGCGGCGGCCATCTTGGACCGATTTTCATCAAACATAGCTAAGAACACTCTCGACTAATTCACCTTTCAAACAAAAAAAACCGAATTCAAATCGGTCCACCCGTTTGAGCGCCACAGGGGAACAGACAGACACACACACACACACACACACACACACAGACACGTCAAACTTATAACACCCCGTCGTTTTTGCGTCGGGGGTTAAAAATGAAACACTATACAAGCCTAGTGGTTAAGACTTCCGCCTCACTTTCGGGTGGACATAGTTCGATCCACCACTACAGCCTTTTAACGTCCCACGGCTGAGCACAGGCCTCCTCTCTCATAGGAGAGAGGGATTTAGAACTTAGACCCACCACGCTGCTCCAATGCGCATTGGCGGGCTTTAACGACTTTTGTCACATGTTAGTGATAATAACCGGGAGCGACTGCTACCCGTACTAACACCGCCAGTTTCAAACTTTGGGCTGGCACTGAGAATTTCTTGACAGAAAAACCCAATACCTAACAATTATTTGCCCGACCCGGGAATCGAACCCGGGACCTTGTGATGTGCGGTCGAATATGCTAACCACTAGACCAACGAGGCAGTAAGAGCTATATAGTTCGACCACCGGCACGCATTCTCTATCAACGGTAGTAGGTTCAAACTCTAGGCATCCAAAACTCATTATATATTACGATTTCATGAATAGATATAGGTACCTATGTAAATTATGTACATAAGTGCATATAAGTAGTACATAGTAGTACATAATGACATATAATGACAATTTATATAAAAAAAAAGAGTTAATTTTTCGAAAAAGATTCTACTTACCCAGTAAGAGCACCCATACAACTAAAACTCGTAATTCTCTCACGGAAAACATTTTTCAAAATCTTTCATACACTTTCTGTCCTCTTAGTGTTTATTTGTTCATTCTTTAAACTATTTTTTTCCGTGTCACATAGTTCTTCACAGTTTTCATTGTTATTTACGTTTAATGCTTTTACGTTTCACTTTCATTAAACATGAATTTCATAAATATTTTGAACAACAGTTACTGAAGTTATAACTTTCATTTGTTTTGTCCGCGATTTCACATTAAAACTTATTAATTGAAATAAATTAATTCAATTGCAAAGAATTCCATTCAATTGTATACATATAACTGCGATCAATCACTCAATTCATGAAATATCCCGTTGAGAAAGTATTCTAGAGTACCTAAGATTCCTAAGAATCAAATTCTAATTGGTAACATGCTTACTTAAGTTAATTTAAAATAGTTAAGTCTTTCACTAAATTAAATTCACGGCTTAGAAATAATATTCTTTCTCGTAATATTACGGAGTTATAAAACGCGTTTAGAATGATAAAACTTGTTGCACACGAACAACCGCGTTGAATTTTCGCGCGCAACTGACTGAACCACTCTATGCTTTCGCAGACGCTTTGATGTTTACATTTTACAACTACGATGTTAGTTTTTCACTAGAGTTTTTCAGACACTGAAGTTTGAAACGGAACTGAAAGTCGTGAAACTGTGCGTACCCAGCCGCGTTATAGTGAACCGCTTTCGATAGCTTGGAATTCACATTAGGAAAATTGCAAATCTATTCTATAATCGTAGACCTGCCGTATCTGTACATTAAAGATTTTTACAAAATAATAACTGGGGGATGTTAGGGATAAGTATTAGAACGTAATAAAGCTATTTTTGAAATTTTTGTCTGTTTGTCTGTTTTTCTGTTTCTCTGTATGTTTGTGCGCGCATCACGCAAAAACTGAAATGAAATTTGGTATCGAGCGAATCGAAATGTTTAACACCTGCGCATTCGAGTAGCTACCTCTACTTATAGAGAATTTTCATAGATAAAAAGCTTCTAAGATAAACTATAAAGAAAAAGATAAAATAGGTACTTCAGTATAATACGGCATGACGCTTTGTAAAATCTTTTGTTCGTTTACATGCATTTTTCACACGTCATGGCATCGGAATTTGCTCTATCTGATCATAAATAATGTTATTTTATGATTATTTATAATAAACTAGCTTTTGCCCGCGGCTTCGCCCGCGTGAATTTCAATTTTTCACAAATCCTTAGGGAATCGTAGATATCGTAGTATACTTTCAAGGAAGTTTGCTATAGTCATCTATCTATAGCTGTAGATATAGATTTCGGGTTTCTCAAAATCCAGCGGGAACTGTGGATTTTTTCAGGATAAAAAATATCCTATGTTTTAAGTCAGGGCATAATCTATCTTCATTCTAAATTTCAGCCAAATCGGTTCAGTAGTTGCGGCGTAATTGACTAACAAACATCCAAACATCTAAACATCCAAACATCCACACTTTCACATTTATAATATTAGTAGGATAGTAATAAGATAATCATCGAAACAACATATTTGCATGTCTATCTGTTTATTTCATTGGTACCTAATACCTATGCATTAACAGTCTCGGTGGTCTAACGGTTGCCGTGGTCGTCTGCGGATCACGATGTCCTGGGTTCGATTCCCAGGTCGGGACAAAAATCATGAGGTAAGTATTGGGTTTTCTGTCAAGAAATTCTCAGTGCCAAGAAATTGCCAGCTCAGAGTTGGAAATTAGAGGTGTTCACCCGCGTGTCTCGAGGACGGGAGAGTACGTAAAGTCGTCGGTCCAGCACATCTGTCTGTTCGTGTCGCATTGGTGAGCCATCAGACTATGAGAGTGAAGGAATAGAGTGCACTTGTGCACTCTAATATATCTGCTGTGTAGTCGGCTAGTCTCGTTAGTAGAAATTCGGTCGGGAGGAGGACATTATAGCAAATTATATATATTACATATATTAATTCTAATAACATCTTATATGTAGATATAGTTAGATTATTTATGTATCTAATTACGTAGATAATAATAAATAATCATCATCACGCTTAAATCCTGATATTCCTACCTACCATTAGGTACTGTTATCCATCGATGTCTAACACTTATTCAAGGGGCGGATATACAAATTCCTCAAAAGCCGGCAACGCATAGGCAGTTCCTCTGGTGCTGCAAATGTTCATGGGCGGCGGTAATCACTTAACATCTGATGACCCGCTAGCTCGTTTGTTCCCAATTTATATTTAAAAAACAAGTATAAAGTTCGTAAACTAAAACCCGACCACACGAGCTACGCAGCGAAACCTAAAATCGCGGGGCAAGCAACTAGTGGCGCCATCTGTTATGTCTATCTGAAACTAATAATCTAAAAAAGCCGCGCGAAGGTCACTTCTTGATTTTTTCGTAAATAAAGTGTAGCCTATGTCACCCGGATCATAACAACGAATAAATAGATACCTTATTCATCAAAATCCGTCCAGTAGTTTAGGCGCTACGGTGGTACACACAGAATCTCATACAAAAATCGGCCACATACATACATATACATGCATACATACATACATACATAGACTGCTAAAATCATAACTCTTCCTTTTGGCTTTGCCGTAGTCGGGTAAAAAAAAGTCTACATAAATGTCACCGTCGATGAGCTATGTCGGTGACTCTTGATTCTTCTACGGGTCTCTGACCCCTTAGGGGCCATCCATAAATTACGTCGCACAAACATGATTTTTGACCCCTCCTCCGTCCTTGTGACATTCAGTTTTTATTCAAGTAGTAACTTAATAAAAAAAATGTATTTTTTTCTGTGTATTTTCTTTTCGGACAGGGGGGTGCAAGGGGATGCACTTTGGTGTACGCTTGCTTGCACGTGCACTGCTGCCGGCGCCTATGACTTATGAGTATAACAATTAATAATTAAAATATATAAAAAATAAAACATTTATTCAGCCAGATACTTATTACTTATTTATACATATTTTACTTAAATTAATTGGTATGTATAGTTCGTTCGGTAACTTAAGTGTCGGTACAGGCGCAGGTGCTCTTAGTATTCTGCTTTTATTTTTATTACTTTTTTTCTGTTTGTAATTTTTTTTCTATTCTAACAGAATCTCCGAATAGTCTGCCAATCCGCACTTGACCAGCGTGGTAGACTATGGTTAAAATCCTTCTCATTTTGAGAAAAGACCCGTGTTCATGAGAATATTATATTTTATGTTTATGGTTATATTGTAATAAAATACGAATATAAAAAAATATAAAAAGAAAAGAGAATTTTAATGAAAAAATATGAGTAGGTATAAAACGCCAAAACCCCTTGTGCCTGTACACCCCGCGCGGCATGCTTTGAAGTCACGGCGGTGTCTTTGGCAAAACACCGCGCGGCGGAGGCGGCTACAAAAGGCGACCGTAAGAAAACGAACAGACTTATATACATAAATAAATGTGACAAAAATAATGAATGTAATTCATAGAAATACCTACCACTGAGTTTATTGTCCCTGATGCCATCAAAATAACACTTTTTTATTCAGGTATCGTTTTATTTACAGCCAGATTACATTTAATACCGTACATAAAGATTGTAAAGCTATTTTTGAGTTAGATAGGAACCGCCCGTAATCTAGACCATAATAAGATTAGGTATAAACTGCTTTTGTATGGTTGAATGTGATAGGTACCTATAAAGAAAAATTCTGGTAAGTAATTTAATCCTAGTATCGACGTGGCTGGAAATCCGAGAAACACCGAGAAACATAATATTTACTTAGATGATTACTAAAAACTTAAAAACTATCTATCTAACTAACTATAATAAATAATCCTTAATCTAATAGTTTATCTCTCTCTCTCTCTATATCTTATATCTAATTAAGTTTTAATCCTTAATCTATGAATGATATATTTTGAGATGGTATAGGTACCTACCTACCATCTCCATCCACATGAAAATCCACGATTCCCTCGCGATTTGTGAAAAACCGAAATTCATGCGGGCGATACCGCGGGCAAAGCTATTCCTAATCTGAAAGTGTGGATGTTTGGATGTTTGTTACTCTATAACGTCGCAACTACAGAACCGATTTGGCTGAAATTTTGAATGAAGCTAGATTATGCCTTGACTTAAAACATAGGCTACTTTTTATCCTGGAGAAATCCACAGTTCCCGCGGGATTATGAAAAAACCGAAATCTATATCTACAGCTATAGGTAGATTACTATAGCAGACTTTCTTGAAAGTAGGTATGAAAGTTGGAAAAGGGAGCGGAAACGGAAACCAGATATCCACGATTCCCTCGGGATTAGTGAAAAATCGAAATTCACGCGGGCAATGCCGCGGGCAGAAGCTAGTAATATATAGTAACGATAGTTTGTAGATTGTAATGTAATCTCTGGATCCACACAGCGTTGGTAAGCAAAGGCCCAGCAAACAGCAAACACGGCTAATCGAGAATCAATGTTATGCGCGTTGGCGCCCGACAGAGATTGATTGCGATGCGACGCGATTTGACGCACGTTTCCAAGCTTTTGGTGTCGATTTTCTTTATCCACCACTACCACCACTACAGCCTTTTAACGTCACACTGCTGGGCGCAGGCACACGAGTAGATAAGTACAGAGGGCAAGCTTCTACAAGCGGCCCGCTGTAGGTACACTCACACATAGCGCACGTTTGTCACCCAACTGAACCGGTTGGGGGACAGAGCGGGCGTCCGTGAACCGTTGGTGAGTGTGTTTGTGTGACTGTCTGACTGCATCGTTGGTCTAGCGGTTAGCACGTTCGACTGTGGATCACGAGGTCCTGAGTTCGATTCCCGGGTCGGGCCAGAAAAAATATGAGGTATTGGGTCTTTCTGTCAAGAAATTCTCAGTGCCAGCCCGGAGTTGGAAGTTGGCGGTGTTAGATACACCCCCGTGCCTCGGAGAGCACGTAAAGCCGTCGGTCCTGCGCCTAATCTTTCTCCGGTCGTGTCGCATTGGCGTCCCATCGGACTATGAGAGTGAGGGAATAGAGAGTGCACCTGTGTATGCGCACACACTTGTGCACTATAATATCTCCTGCGTAGATGGCTAGTCTCTGCCTCGGTTGAGATTGGCCGCCATGGCCGAAACTCGGTCAGGAGGACATTATTATTATTGTGTGAGTGTACCTACAACGGGCCGCTTGTAGAAGCTTGCCCTCTGTACTTATCTACTCGTGTGGCACAGGCCTCCTCTCTACACATACGGTCTATGCATTGTACCGACGAGTACAATGTGAGTTATAATGGACAGTTCCCAAATCTCCATAATTTAGGTGGGCAGTGACTAGTCCTACAGCATCAGGATTGAAGAGCTCGGACCCGAAATTTAATGACACAGTCTGTGGACACAGTCTTAGATGCTTGGTAGGTACCTACAAGCCATTACCACTACAGCCTTTTTAACGTTCCACAGCTGGGCACAGGCCTCCTCTCTCATAGGAGAGAGGGATTTAGAGCGGACTTTAACGACTATTGTCACATGATAGTGATAATTACCGAGACTGATTGCTTAACGTGCTCTCCGAGGCACGGGGGTGAAATACCGCCAGATTCCATCTCCGGGCTGCCAGATGAAGCCTACACTAGAGCCTACACTAGCAAGATCCTAAAGAGAGTTCTCTCCGTTTTATACCTGCTGGTCCAGCAACCGCCGCCTATTATTATTTCTTGTGATTATTATCAGGCTGAATCGTTAGTAGGTTCGTTTCGACGAGATGTACTAGTTTTTCCTCTGTGAAAATTCTCGATGGAGGTAGCTACTATAGTGCACTGGTGTACAGCACTTCGATTTGGTGGGATGGGAAAACGTACCACTAAAGTAGGACTGATGTGGCCATATGATTATACAAATATTTACTAAGCTGCTGCATCCAAAAAATCAGCTGGTTAATATTTGGATATTATATTCCGATCCAATAAATTATTGAAACACTAATTTTTATCCGGCAGTAGCACGTAGGTTTCTACCCTATCGACTTTTTTAATACAATTTTACGATTAATTGAACACACATGGATTTCTATATACGTTCCGAAATACCTACCTACGAACAGAAGCTAAAAATAATATTCAATACATTTTAGTCCTTATTCATAGAACACTAAGAACTAGAAATGATAAATTAATTGTACCTAGTCTATAGGTACATAATAATATATACAATGAACTCAAGTCGTAAATCACGATTTTTATGAGCGATACTAAATTATCTATTTTATTCAAATAGGCCGAAGCAAATAGAATGCAATAAAAAGTAGGTATTAACTCCTGAAGTTTTATATCGGTTTCCGTATCTATTCTTGAGGAAATTAACTGGCTACATACCTACATTAAATAAATTACCTACCTGCCTAATTTAAATAATCACTACTTAGTGATTATTTAAATCGCATTCGTATAACTATATAAGTACAAGACTAAAAATTAAAAAACTCCGACATTCGCCACTTTGTGGTGGCGGCTATCTTGGATTTGCATAGTGCTATTCTACTAATCTAGCCGAATGCCAGCGGTACAGACATCCGGCAAAAGCCGGCGGCACGTAGGGCTTGGCAAAAGGCGGCGGCACGTACCGCTTGGCAAAAGCCGGCGGCACGTACCGCTTGGCAAAAGGCGGCGGTGCGTGCCGCCGGTGTGTCGGCGGCGTGTAGTTTGTGTGCAGCAGCTATCGAAGATCTCGGCCTTTCAACCCAAAATAGATGCCAGGCAGCAAGGGGCTAACTGTAAAGAAAAGCCCGAACAAGGAAGCCGACTTCATTTGTAAAGAAGTCAATTGAGAACACCCTAGTGATGAATGATGATGAGTCGAAACTAAAAAAACTGGCCCAGTGCGAGTTGGGCCTCGCTCTATTATAATTCCGTTATAATAATTATGAACAACTTAATATTTTAAGTGTAAGAAACATTTTAATTTCCAAGCTAGACATCGCAACAAACCGTGAAAGAAAAACCTAAAAAATGTTCGTTTGTTTTGGTCACAGCTTGTAAACTACTTTAAAAATCGTTGTTTTCAGTGTTTGAATACAGTAAAGTTAAAAGTATATATGGTACATAATATACCGAAATTTCATATTCCTAACTGGTTTACTTTTTGAGATAGCCCCCGTCACAAAAATGGTCTAAAACTGACAACTTTGATAGCCCCTCATTTCCTTATTTTAAACAAAAAATTAAAAAATATAATATATTCGTATTCTACTCAATGAGCTCTAAACAATGATACATCACAAGCGAGGTTAAGAATTTTTTTTTTACCGGCTCCTTTTTCATGTTTGGGAGCCCCCCTGAAAAATAATTTAATTCAATTTCTAATTCAATATTTGGATTTGGGTCAACGTTCTACATCAAATACTAAAATTTCAGGTTTGTAACTAATGAGTCATGTCGTCTACTTACGTGCTAGAGAACTGTGACCGGCGGACGGACAGACAGACAGACAGACAGCAGAGTGACATTAATAGGGCTCCGGTTTTCTTTTTACCCTTTGGGTAGATAACTACGGAACAGTGGCAGTAGCATGGTAGCAGTACCTTAGTCTGCTGTGCTAGTAAAGCTGTGATAGCCTAGTGGTTAGAACGACCGACTTCTAATCGGAGGTCGTGGGTTCGAGCCCGGGCACGCAGCTCTAACTTTTCGGAGTTACATATTATGTGCATTTTAAGTATTTAAATATCACTTGCTTTAACGGTGAAGGAAAACATCGTGAGGAAACCTGCACGCCTGAGAGTTCTCCATAACGTTCTCAAAGGTGTGTGAAGTCTGCCAATCCGCTTGGCCAGCGTGGTAGACTATGGCCAAAACCCTTCTCACTCTGAGAGGAGACCCGTGCTCTGTAGTGAGCCGGTAATGGTTGATCTGTGATCATGGTAATGAATGATGATGATGAGTACCTTAGTCGTTCACAGATCAAAAATAATTTTTCGGGTTTTGCCACAGATTTTTCCTATTTATTTTTAAAGATAGTAGCATGATAGTCTTCTACTACCTATATAAAAATAAGTCGGGTTTTCCTTCCTGACGCTATAACTCCAGAACGCACGAACCGATTTCCACGGTTTTGCATTCGGACAGCAGGGCGATTCAGAACACTTCGATTCGGTTTCGGTTTCGACAACTACCCTGTCGATACGGTTATTCTGAATTGAAAATACATCTTATCGTACGATAACTTACCGAATCGATCGATAGTTACGTTATCGAAGTGTTCTGAATTACTTACCGTACGATAAGATGTATTTTTAATTCAGAATAACCGTATCGACAGGGTAGTTGTCGAAACCGAAACCGAATCGAAGTGTTCTGAATCGCCCTGCAGGTCTCGGTCTCCGTGAGGTTTATAGCAAAGAAAAACACGCGAACGAAGTCGCGGGGGTCAGCTAGTAGATTATATTTTTTTTTGTAGAGGCAAAGTAAAAAACGGGCAACTGCGCCATCTGTTATTGAGTAGCAAAACTAAAACTTGTTCATTACAGAGACATCTATTTTTATTTTCTTGAACTCACCATTAAGCCATAGATTATGCAAGAGATTAAAAAATAATATTTACTTATAATAATAATAAAATTATTTAAGTTTATCTAATGGTAAACAGTTATTTTAAGAAACTGTTTTAAACTAAGTATATTTTAAAATAAAGTGCATTGGTAGCATTAATTTAATAGATTATATAAAATTGTCTACTTCCGAACAATATGTCATCTTGTTAATTTCTTGTCTATGCTCTACTCTATTATTTTTGCGCCTGCGCATTTGACTGATGTTCTGCGCGACGTACCTAAAAATTATATTGTGGAAAATTAGAAGTTTGTTGTTTTTTAGTGACAACTTATACATAATTATTTATGAAAGCTTCGCGCTAATTACCATTTCAGGCGCGAGGCAGATTAATTCTGTAGCGGTCAGCCTGGATGCGTTCTGTAGCTAACAGTTCGAGCGGTGTACGGTAGCCATCTTGGATCCGAACAAAGCTTCAGATGTGTAGTTCGTCTGTTTATCAATAATTTTTGTGCATTTCACTGTAAATAGTTTGTATGTTTAGGATATGTACGGAACGTTCGTCCACATGTGTAAATAGCTATGGCTGCGACAAGAAAGTTACAAGGTAATCGACAATGTTATCAGGTTAGAGATTGATTGACCCCAACCTATGTAGATACGTGTTCTAGAGTTCTATTGTCCGTACGCTGAGACTTCGGCTGCTCGGCCTGCACTGGTCGCGGGCTGATATTCGTGACCGTATTTGAATTTCATTGAATAGTGGACTATATTCGTGCGATTTGAGAGTGCGATAGCTCGCTACGTGCTTTCATATGCAGGTCTTCTATCACGGGTTTTCTAACGTGATATTTTAGGAATTTCTAAGGCGAACAGCGCTTGAATGTATATAATAACTCGCGTAAACCATGTTCAGTGCACATAATTACGCGTTCGGTGGAAAACAACGTGCGTGAAACAGGTTTTTCGAGTGCATTTGTTCAGTGAATATGTTTGTTGCAGGTGAGATAGACAGGTGTTTAAAAAAAGTAACAGAAGGGGTGGAGACGTTTGAGGACATCTGGCAGAAGGTACACAATGCGACGAACAGTAATCAGAAAGAGAAGTATGAGGCGGATCTCAAGAAGGAGATTAAAAAGCTTCAGAGGCTACGAGATCAGATCAAGTCATGGATCGCTTCGGGCGAAATTAAGGATAAGAGTACACTTTTAGAATATAGGAAACTAATAGAAACGGTGAGTGTTTGCCACTTATTTAAGTATTTAAGCACTATTTTTTATGGTATGTTTTTTCAAAACTACATTTATTGGATGATTCAACAATACAATATTATTGTTAACTACCACAATCTTACAATGTATAGCAGTTGGAAAATATGTGTGACAGTTGTGAATCTTATAAATTCTTTACAAAAAAAAAAATTCTTTAGACCACTTTGATTAGGGCTTTATAATATTATGATATATTTTTTAAATACTTCTGTACTATTTTATCACAGAAAAATTAATTAAACATCTATCATTCAGATTTTAGTTAAATCCGAAACCCATTTTAAACTTATTGAACAGTGCTTTTCTGTTAATAATCTTGGAATCTGAGTTTGGTGAGTTTTCTTGAATGTCTTACTGCCAACTTGACCATATTGATTTGTATTTAAAAATCGACAACCTTAGAGTTTATTCCATTTCCATCCTCGCCTCTCTTTGTTCTTTCATCCTGTTATACTATCTAGGATAATATTTGCAAAAACTTTGGAAAAGGTGATTTTAGTGGGGTAATTCAGTTGTAGTAGACCGAAAGTTTTGCGAGTACCATCCCTCACAGACTGTAACTATGTTGTAACCCCAAACTTACTCTTTTGTCAGCTTTATGAAATCCATCCTTGGTCTTCCCCATTTCACAACCTTATTTTGCCGCACAGGCCTTCTCTCTCATAGGAGAGGGATTTAGAGCTTAGACCCGCTACGCTGCTCCAACGCGGGTTTGCAGGCTTTAATGATTATTGTCAAATGATAGTGATAATAACAGGGACCAACTGCTTAACATGCTCTCAGAAGCACGGGGGTAAAACACTGCCAACTACGGACTGGCACTGAGAAATTCTTGACAGAAAACCCAGTACCTAACAATTATTTGCCCAACCTGAGAATCAAACCAGGGATGTTATGATCTGCAGTCGAATATGCTAACCAACGAGTGAAGTCCCCCTGTACCCTATACATATTAATACCTTTTAATATGCACTACTTGTTACGACATTGCTTACTACAACATACCACAGTTAGTGACAATAATTATAAATGCCAATAAAGATTCGCAAAGTAAACAAAAACGTGTTGAGTTAAGGATATATTGTAATTGTTAGAAACAAAATACACATGCAGCGCATCAAAACCCTTTTAAAGCTTCCTTTGTATGTCACTTATACAGACACAAGATGCACCAAATTATTTCGTTGTTTTGTGAAACTTATTAAAAAAAGTTTAGTACCATGTTGCAAATGAACAGAATACAGTTCTAATATGTAAGAAAAATTGTGTAGATATAAACTAAAATGAGAGAGTTGAACTCCAAACAAAGATTTTGTGTGTTGTACATGACAAAATAATATGCTATTCCTGGCAGGCATGTATGGTAAATGTGTACCCTAAAAATGTCACCGGTTGTTATGACTATGGGCTTTTGCAACCAAATATGAGCGGTCCCCTCGATGTCGCTATAACCGATTTTGAGTGTATTTTATGTTTTTTGTTTTTTGGAAGGAGAGCACCTTTCCCCCTACTATTTTTTAGATAGATTTTTACTTGCACTTGGTTTCTATACATCTGCCTTAATAAAAAAGTTTGTGTAATGGGTGAATTGTTACACTGATTTCTGTCTGTCAGTAATTTGATATTCAACAGAACATAAAGCATTTTGTAACTATACAACTGTTAAACAATATTTTTATTACTATGGCTGTATGAAGTCCAAATTAGACAGTGCCCCGTTCATCGTTCATTTTTGCGATGAACAATGCACAATACGATATTTGCTATGGCACAGTGCCTGTGTGTGTTAAGATGGTTCATTTTCAATGGACTCATCAATGAAGCCTCGAAAAATGAACCGTCTAATTTGGGCTTAAGATACAAATGTAAAAATGATAAAATGTAAATACAGTGTTTGATTTGGTTTCTTATTACTGTAGCTGATTATTATTTGAACAATATCCAAAAGCATTGTCAATCTTTTTGTTTAGTTTAGACTCTTAATTTTCAGTATACCATCTTATTGTATCTGCATTTTTAACCGACTTCAAAAAGGAGGAGGTTCTCAATTCGACACGTTTTTATTTTATTTTTTTTTTTTTTTTTTTCATTCATACAGCTGAACCGAATTTAACTGGTCTTTCACAGGCAGAAAGAGAGTTATACATATAGGGAGTAAGCTACTTTTATTGACCAAGAAAATCAAACCAAATTAAAAAAAATTCAATTCCTGCAGTCGAAGGTTTGTTTTTACATTTTAAGACATAAAAAGTGGTGCAAAGAGAGGCACTAAAATCTATTGCCAGTACAATAAGGTGCTCTTATAGGTACATACATAAACAATGAATTCTGCCAACTTTAGGATAAATAATTTTTCTGTATGATTGTTTCCAAAAAGTATATTTGAATGAGTTTCATTTTAAGTTTTATTGTACTCTAAAGTATACTTTGAATGCAGGTGTATCTGTAATTATGAACTTATAGAGGTAACACCTGCCATTTGCAGGTGGGTGATCAATCATAATTATGTCAGGACCATTCCACGCTATTCCCTTTATTTGGACAAAGGTTACAAATCTTGGCTTATTCTTCGGAGAAGAAGTCTCAGTAACCCCCTCTAACTTATCTGTAGCTTACATAAACCTCACAATGTGGCTAATTCTGTTTTGCACAATCTCTAAACTAAAATGAATGGTCTAAATCTATTGCTATCTCTTTCACAATGCTCCCTGTGGAAAAGGATGGCAAATTCAAATTCAAATTTCATTTATTCAAAGTAGGTACACTGTACACTTTTTGAACGTCAACATATTATAAAGTACCTACATGAAAGTGATGTAATGGTGATAATTACTACGGAAACTTAAAACTAAAACTACGAGGGTTCCAAACGCGCCCTGGTCTGAGAAGAGCCTTAGGCATTATTTTTAAACCTGTCAATTTAGTTTGAAGATTGTCTACAACAGAAATAGCCACAATATCGCCTATAGGCCTTCTTCACTAATTCTATGCTTATCTTGAATTCTCATTTTACCAGTGTATCACTCAGCTATTTGGTGGAATCTAATGTCCTCCTTATCACACTTAGGATGGGATGATTTAACCTAAATACATTAACCCCCAGTGAGGAGCTTCATAAATCATATTATATATTTTTTTCTTTTTCTATTCATTTACAAGTGCGACTGACTGCAATCTCAAAAAATTCTACCAAAACTCTCTAGTTAAATCTGTCTGTTGTATAATTTTAGTTTGAACAGAACAACATCCAGTTTTATCGTGAATTGATTGACATCAAAATAGGCTAATGGGAATTCAGTGACTGATGTTATTTTACTGTTACTGAGGCACTATTTTTAGAGCGTTACCCCTAGTGTAAAGGCTGATACAAATTCTGTGAAATGTGTTTTTTTAGCAATTTTTTGTTTATTCCGTAATACATAATCTGTCTTAAAGCAATGCTCTCCTTTTTCGCGAGAACTTAGCAATAGTTTTAGAACTGTCAATTTAATTTAGAGATTGTGTAAAACTAGATTGGGACCAATTTTTAACTGACTTAAAAAAAAGGAGATTCTGTATTCGACCCGTATATACTGTATGTATGTACGTTCGCGATTATTTCAAAAGCCAATGAACCGATTTTGATGATTTGATTCACTATTGTAATCTACATACTTTCAGGAAGGTTTTTAGCATATAACACATGTAGTTATCATTCTTATGTACAAAGTTACATGGATAAATGAACCCATATTATGTCACTAATATTCTTGATTATTATTAGAAGAAAAATTAAACCGATTTAGGCCCAGCCTAAATCGGTTTAATTTTTCTTAAAAAATAACTTTTCTATTATACACTTTGCAAAATGTATAATATCATCTTTGAGTGTTTTTTTTTTCTCTGTTCAAGTTTTACTGATTTGTCATAGATAAGTAGTGTAACTTAAGTTTAGGGTATGCAAGCTGCATGTATACAAAGTTTATTTTTAAACGAACAATTTAAATCCTTTATTTCCTCCTCCTGGATTTAATCCTGGACGCACTTTAATCCTGGATATTTGCCAGATTATACAACTGGTTATAATAATTCACTGAAGTTATGTTTCAAATGTCCTTGAGCAGTTTGTTGTTTTGGACAGTCAACAATCCTTGTACTGTACTAAAGTGATTATTTTATTATTCAAGAATTATTAATAAACTAGTTGTTGTCTTTGTCTGTATCGAGTCCATGTTCACTATTTACTTTTTAATAAGATACGCCAAATTAAGTAAATAAATAAGATATATCTATACAAATTCTCAGTTAGCATCCATCTCTTGGCTTCGTTTTATAAATAACTAGTGGACCCGGCAGACTTCGTCCTGCCCGGTGACATACCGACATCGGCGCCACCTACTGAGACCCGATAGGTTACATGTACCTGTACCCATCCAGGAACCCATTGAAATATACACACAAAACATACAAATCGGTCCAGCCATTTAGGAGGACTTAGGTGACAAACACACGTACAGAATCATTATATTTATAGGTACGGGTGAGAGGGTGAGAGAGTTTACCGTATCCACGCGACGGGATGTTTGACAGTTAAGAAACCCGTGAACATTTTGTATGAGAAAATGTTTTTTCTTTTATTTTATTTTTTCGTCAATTTTCCAATGTTTTTAATAGTTATTATGCTATTCGGGATGGAGACAAATACAACAAATCAATAACCATGAAAATCGCCAGCCGTTCTCGAGTTATAAGTGTTCGAACTAACACGACTTTGTTTTCTTCTCTTCTTATATATAAAATTCTCGTGTCACAATTTTCGTTCCCATACTCCTCCGAAACGGCTTGACCGATTCTCATGAAATTTTGTGAGCATATTGAGTAGGTCTGAGAATCGGCCAACATCTATATTTCATCCCCCTAAATGTTAAGGGTAGTCCACCCCTAAATTTTATTTTTTATTTTTTAGACAAAATTTTTAGTTTTTATGATACAACATACAAAAATACATACAATCCTAAATTTTCACCCTTCTACGATTAACCCTTATTTTTAATTGCGATATTAGTACTTTGATGACCGGGTAGGTTGCACTGATGTCAGTCTGTCACCGGGCACGACGACGTCTGCCGGGTCCGCTAGTTTTTTATATAATAATATACAGATTTGATTTTATTTACTTTGTTACATGCGAGTAAATAAGATTAGCAAACAAGCTATTAAATCGGCTCAGATGAAGCTCAGTTTTCAGTCACTCAGCCATACATACTTACATCCTTTTTTAAACCTACCAGGTTTATTACGAAAGATTACGAAACTAATTATAATTCTACGAAATTAATATTTAATATATTATAAAAAATTTAAAAATAATTATTAATTTAATAATAATTTAAAAATAATTAATATAAAAAATAAATATTTACGAAAAATTTGCAATCTGCATCCAGTTTGAGTTGGTACAACGGATTGCGCAGTCCGCCGGCTGTTAAATGAGATGCAATTATGTCAACTGCAATCGAACCGCATCGAAACTGCAATTTTGCAGTCCAAGTAAAGTCCGACGACTGGCTGATCCTAAATGTATCCTTCAAAGAAACAATACAATATGATGCTTCAAATAAATTCTTTTAGTGATTTTGAGCTGTCTGGCCGTCAGTAGTGCTAGTTTTTAAAGGTTTACATTTACAAGGTTAATTTTTAAATGTTCATTAGCATTTCATGACTGAATTTAAAATTAATTTAAAATTCATATCGTTTGGCAGCTACTGTTTGGATCTTGGAAATCCATACTCTTATCGTTATAGTTATTTATTTATTCATCATAATCCGCAAAGAAGCAGTCGGTTGAATAAAAAAAAATAAAGAACCTCCTTACCCAAGAATTAAAAAAAATTACATAAATAGATAATAGAACAAGTATAAATTTTAAATTTAAAAAACCCCCGAAATTCGCCATTTTGTGGTGGCGGCTATTTTGGATTTGCATAATGCTATTCTACTAGTCAAGCCCTTGCATTTGATACCCATATTGAGGGAGTTGTGAAAAAATATGTAATCCGCCATTTTGTGGTGGCGGCCATCTTGGATCAATTTTCATCAAACATAGCTAAGAACACTCTCGACGAATTCACCTTTCAAACAAAAAAAACGGTATTCAAATCGCGTCACCCGTTTGAGCGCTACGGAGGAACAGACAGACACACACAGACACGTCAAACTTATAACACCCCGTCGTTTTGCGTCGGGGGTTAAAATAAAGCAAAATAATGAATAATGTCATTCTGTGTGTTCCAGCAAATGGAGAGGTTCAAAGTGGTGGAACGCGAAACAAAAACGAAGGCATACTCTAAGGAGGGGCTGGGCGCGGCGCAGAAGCTGGACCCGGCGCAGAAGGAGCGCGAGGAGATGTCCTCGTGGCTCATCAACTCCATTGATGCACTCAACTTACAGGTATAACCCCCGGCACGTATGTAAGTCGACCGGTGACCTTCAAGTGCGCGCAGCGTCGTACGAGTGAGCGGGACACAATACGACTGGAGAGCCAATCAGCGTTTACGAGGGATCCGCAAGAGCTAATCAGTGCTTACGAACGATCCCCACGCCCTCCCCGCGACCCCTCACACCCCATTTTCGACTTCTGCGCATTGAAGGTCACTGGTCGACTTATTTGCCGTGACTTATATAGTATTACTTGTAGTTTATATAGTTTGGTGTTTCACGCATTAACTACCTTCAAGGCAATAGTGAATAGGCTTTTTCGAGGCAAACGCACTCCAACTAAAGCTGGTTTTAGTGTTACGCCAAGGCCATACGTCCGCCCCGGCTTCGCCCGTGGTACATATATAGCAGCCTATAGCACTCAAGGATCACGTACATATTCAACGGTGAAAGAATTTTTGAAATCGGTCCAGTAGTTCCTGAGATTAGCGTGTTCAAACAAACAAACTCTTCCGCTTTATTATATTAAGTATAGAATAAGTATAGATTGCGGTCGAAAATACAGGCTATAGCCAGTTTATAATATACTCTTGCAGCGTTCGAGGTGAATTGAGACATTTGTTGGTTTAATATTCCAGATTGATCTTTTTGAATCGGAGGTGGAGTCATTGTTAGTTGGTAAGAAGAAGCGTCTGGACAAGGAGAAGCAGGACCGGATGGAGGAGCTCAAGTTCAAACTGGAGAGGCACAGGTATCACATAAAGAAGCTGGAAACACTGCTGCGGATGCTCGACAACATGTCCGTGGAAGTTGAACAGGTTAGTTTACATTTTTTTACCGAAAAAAGGTGATTCTGTATTCTACCCGTATGTATGTATGTTCGCGATTATTTAAATAATCAAGGAACCGATTTTTAACCCCCTACGCAAAAACGACGGGGTGTTATAAGTTTGACGTGTCTGTGCGTGTGTCTGTCTGTTCTTCTGTAGCACTCAAACGGGTGAACTGATTTGAATGCGGTTTTTTTTTGTTTGAAAGACAAGACAATGCAAGACAACGGGTCACCTAGGACAACGGGTTCGTTATCGTGTCGCGTCGCATCTGTTGTTCGTTTAGGGAACCGGGTAACGCTATTTCCAATAAAAATTCCAGATAAAAGCAATAAAAGAAGACATTGAATACTACATAGCGGCAGCGCTAGAGCCCGGCTGTGAAGAAAACGAATACATCTACGAAGACATCCACGGTTTAGACGAGATAGAACTGAGCGGTGTCGGCGTGCCTTCCTCGGCGACCACCGACAGCAACGACAGCAATGTCTCGCCCGGCTCACCCACCAGCATACTATCAGGTGAGTGGCATTAGTGTCTGTGAAGACATCAGCGGCCTGGACTACACAGAACTGAGCGTCGACAACCTGACCCAATCAGCAGAGCTCTGACTGGGTCAGATTGTGTTACACAGGGTCAGATAGAGTCACACTATGTTAGACTGGGTCAAATTGTGTTACACTGAGTCAGATTATGTTATATAGGGTCAGATAGAGTCACACAATGTTAGACTGGGTCAGATCGTTTTACACTGGGTCAGATTATGTTACATAGAGTCAGATTATGTTAGACTGGGTCAGATTGTGTTACACTGAGTCAGATTATGTTACATAGGGTCAGATTGTGTTACACTGGGTCAGATTATGTTACATAGGGTCAGACTGTTGGACTGGGTCAGATTGTGTTACACTGAGTCAGATTGTGTTGGACTCGGTTAGATTGTGTTACACAGGGTCAGATTGTCATATGAGTCGTATTATAGAGTCAGACTTGCACTGGGTCAGATTGTGTCACACAAGGTTAGATTGTGTTACACAGGGTCAGATAGAATTAGATTTTATTACATTGGGTCAGATAGTGTTACATAGGGTCAGATAAGGTCAGATTGTGTTACACTGGGCCAGATTGGTTAAGATTGGGGTTGCATATTTACATAAATTTTGTAAAATTTTCCAGGAACAAGTCCGATCCCCTCCCCGGTATTAGACGTCCATAATCACACGACAGACTCCGTAGACTTAGAAAAGAAGAAAAAAGAAGAAATCACAATGAAAGTAAGTTCGATAGCAACACGTCAGGCATGATTGTCGTCAAGCGTAGTCGTAGTCTACAAAAATAATACTAATAACATATTTTTGGTACACATTCACATTCTTTCTTGTTCGTATTTCTTCTCCCTAAACGGCTTGACCGATTTTGATGAATTTATTTTAGTACTTATCGTGTCCCCTGGATGGTTCTTAATCGTAACTATAGTCGGTAGGTGGCACTGTTTACTTGTCGATGTCCAGATTTTTTTTAATTTTACCAAAACCGACCAAATAAAGGTTGGGACATTACAAACAGCCATAAAACATTACGATCATAGGGCTGTGAGGGCTCTCCCTCGCTCTTTATAATCTATTATCGACTATCGACATATCCTCTTTTACTGTTTACACACAAACCAGAGAAACAGGTTCCAGTTCCATAAGGCCTGTAAGTGTGAGCGAGAAGTCCGATAAAAATGATTTATGACTGATCGATGATGAATGATTAGCGCGTTTGTAATGTCCCAAATATAGTAAAAAAATAAATAAATAGAGAAATAAAGGTGGTGTGTGGTCGGTTCGCAGCCGGTGAAGCCGCTGGCGCTGCGCGCGGCGTGCGTCGGCGGCAGCCCCGCGACCGTCGGCGCCGCGTTCCCGCTCGGCCTCGGCCTCAGCTCGCAGCTCAGCCTCAACCACTCGCTCAGCAACCCGCAGAACAACAGGTCAGTGGGTATACAGAGCAAGAGAGAAAGGTTTCAGAGCGACTCGCTGAATGTCAGTGGGTATAGAGAGCAAGAGAGAAAGGTTTTAGAGTGACTCGCTGAACGTCAGTAGGTATACAGAGCAAGAGAGAAAGGTTTCACAGCGACTCTCTGAACGTCAGTGGGTATACAGAGCAAGAGAGAAAGGTTTCACAGCGACTCTCTGAACGTCAGTGGGTATACAGAGCAAGAGAGAAAGGTTTCACAGCGACTCTCTGAACGTCAGTGGGTATACAGAGCAAGAGAGAAAGGTTTCACAGCGACTCTCTGAACGTCAGTGGGTATACAGAGCAAGAGAAAGGTTTCACAGCGACTCTCTGAACGTCAGTGGGTATACAGAGCAAGAGAGAAAGGTTTCACAGCAACTCTCTGAACGTCAGTGGGTATACAGAGCAAGAGAGAAAGGTTTCACAGCGACTCTCTGAACGTCAGTGGGTATACAGAGCAAGAGAGAAAAATTTAAGAACGACTCGCGGAAAGTCAGTGGGGTATAGAGAGCAAGAGAGAAGGAAGGTTTCAGACTGAACGTCAGTGGGTAAGAGAGCAAGAGAGAAGGAAGGTTTCAGAGCGACTCGCTGAACGTCAGTGGGTAAGAGAGCAAGAGAGAAGGAAGGTTTCAGAGCGACTCGCTGAACGTCAGTGGGTAAGAGAGCAAGAGAGAAGGAAGGTTTCAGAGCGACTCGCTGAACGTCAGTGGGTATAGAGAGCAAGAGAGAAAGGTTTCAGAGCGACTCGCTGAACGTCAGTGGGTATAGAGAGCAAGAGAGAAGGAAGGTTTCAGAGCGACTTGCTGTAGAGAGCGAGAGAGAAAGAAGGTTTCAGAGCGACTCGCTGAGCTCGACACGTTACAAGCTGCATATTCATTAGGGGACAAAGTGGCGTAACTATACGGTTTGAGGCCCGTGGCAAATCAAACGGATGGGGCCTCTCCTGCCCAATATAAATCGGCTCAATCAAGATTTTATTTTAAAATAAATCATTTAAATTTTGATAAGTAGGTATATTATTTTATTTATGTAGATAACATACATTATTCAAGATTTTATTGATGATAATAAATGGTAGGATACTCCTGTATCACTTTCCTGTCGGGCCGGGGGCTCCTTCTGGTTGGAGGCCCGTGGCATTTTGCCGAAATACCACCATGTAGTAACGCCACTGGGGACCAATGTCCCACGATACGTGTCGCCGACATCGTACATGTCTGGCAACATTATGCGACTTGTTCTTGGACGGAAAATTTCACGAGATGCGATGTTTATCGACACGTGTCGTGGGACATTTGTCCCCTGATGAATACGCGGCTTTAGTGTCATAGTAAAGCCATTCATTAAGGGACAAATGTCCCGCGGTAACTTTCCGGACTTCGTACGACATATCTAATGACGACATCGTAGTAGAATATCGTGAGACAAGATGTCTGGCGGAGACGGGCGATGTCTCTGAAGATGCCATTCATTAGGGGACAAAATGTTCCACACATTATTTTGTCCCTAAATGAATACGCGGCTTAATTAAGCCTGTCTCACATTGCTGTGGAATAACCGATATCGATAAAATATGATTTTGTGAGAAATGAATTTAAACTAATGTTACTTAAGGCGCATCCACACATGTCGGTGCGAATTCCGTTGTTTTACCTCGCCAAATGAGATAAAAAATTATGCGATACAAAGAGAGGTGTTTTAGGTGAGTATAAAGTTTAGGCACTAATCGTTGTGCGAGCTAAACTGCATTAATATATATATAGCTGCTCGTGCTGATTCATTGACTGACTCACTGATTGATCACCCCTCCTGTAAAATTTTGTATGAAAACTTTTTTTTTCACAAATGGTTTCGTATAGAGGACAAAAATTCATTCGGAACAAAAATATGGAGAAAGCTGATGATTGAGGATTTCAGAGACGAGCGAATGGCACGCTTAAGGTATTGAAGATAGGTGGGGGGTGCTCGAGCAAATGTCACTCGAAACGTCATCCAATTGGCAGTGAACTGAAAAAAAAATTCAAAATGGCGAAAAAAAGATGGCCGCCATACAAATTTCGTCGGTCTCCATCTCGGAGGGTATAAAAGATGGAAGAGTGGTTTCTTCGCAAAAGACGATGAGGATCCAAAGGTCTACTTGACGAATTGAAAAAAAATTCAAAATGGCGGAATTTATTTTTCCATAGGAAATGTATGGCGAATATTGTAGAGACTACAAGTTGTAAACTATGCAAGGCTTTACCGCAGTTCTTTGAAGAACTCTCAAAGAAAAATATGGGAAGACATGATGATTGAGGGTTTGGAAGATGGATGAGGAGCCCGGGAAGGGTATTGTAGATAGATGGGAGGTGCTCAAACAAAAATTACTCAAAACCTCATCCAATTGGCACTGAGCGGAAAAAAAAACAAAATGGGGAATTCAAGATGGCGGCTATACAAATTTCGTCGGTGTCTATCTCACCAAGTATAAAAGATGGAAGAGTGGTTTCTTGGCAAAAGATTATTAATACCTAAAGATCTACAGTTTGATGAACAGAAAAAAATCAAGATGGCGGAATTTATTTCTTTCACACAAAAAGTTGTTTTCACTGATGTTCGTATAGAAGAAAAAATTCATGCGGAGGGAAAATATGGAAAGAGCTGATGATTGAAGATTTTGGAGATGGGTGAGGAGCACGGTCAGGGTATTGAAGATAGGTGAGAGGTGCTCAATCAAAAATTACTCGAAACCTCATCCAATTGGCAGTGATCTAAAAAAAATACTAAAATAGCGGATTCAAGATGGCGGCTATAAAAATTTCGTCAGTGCCTATCTAACCAAGTATAAAAGATGGAAGAGTAGTTTCTTTGAAAAATATGATCAAGAACTAAAGATCTACTTGATGAATAGAAAAAAAAATCAAGATGGCGGAATTTACGTTTTCAAACAAAGTTTTTTTTATTGATGGTTTCGTATAGAAGACAAATATTTATGCGGAGGAAAAATATGGAGAGAGCTCATGATTGAGGATTTTGGAGACGGGTGAAAAGCACGGCTAGGGTGTTGACGATAGGTAGGAGGTGCTCAAACAAAAGTTACTCGAAACCTCATCCAATCGGCAGTGAGCTGAAAAAAAAGTCCTAAATGGCGGATTCAAGATGGCGGTGATAAAAATTTCGTCGGTGTCTATATCACGGATTATAAAAGATGGAAGAGTGTTTTTTGGCAAAAGATCTTCAAAACGTGATTTACTTGATAGTTAGATAGAAAAAAAAACAAGATGGCGAAATTTATTTATCTATACAACATGTACGACGAATATTGAAGATAATCATCATCATCATCATGATCAACCCATTACCGGCTCACTACAGAGCACGGGTCTCCTCTCAGAGTGAGAAGGGTTTTGGCCATAGTCTACCACGCTGGCCAAGCGGATTGGCAGACTTCACACACCTTTGAGAACGTTATGGAGAACTCTCAGGCATGCAGGTTTCCTCACGATGTTTTCCTTCACCGTTAAAGCAAGTGATATTTAAATACTTAAAACGCACATAACTCCGAAAAGTTAGAGGTGCGTGCCCGGGATCGAAACGACCTCCGATTAGAAGTCGGTCGTCCTAACCACTAGGCTATCACAGCTTCTTTTTTTTATAAGAATATGAAGATAATGCAAGTTGGAAACTATGCAAGACTTTAATACAGTTTCTTTTCAAAATTTGTTTTTATGGAAGAACTCTCATTATGACAAAAGAATCGGAGAAAAAATATGGAAAGTGATAATGATCGGGGGTTTGGAAGATAGGTGGAGGCTGCTCAAGCAAAAAATACCCGATAATGAAACCTCGCGGTCCGCTTTAGCGGGCCGCGCACCCACGCGCCATACTAGTTAATATATATATAGCTGCTCGTGCTGATTCATTGACTGACTCACTGATTGATCACCCCTCCTGTAAAATTTTGTATGAAAAATTTTTTTTTCACTAATGGTTTCGTATAGAGGACAAAAATTCATTCGGAACAAAAATATGGAGAGAGCTGATGATTGAGGATTTCAAAGACGAGCGATGGGCACGCTTAAGGTATTGAAGATAGGTGGGGGGTGCTCGAGCAAATGTCACTCGAAACGTCATCCAATTGGCTGTCAGTTGAAAAAAAATTCAAAATGGCGAAAAAAAGATGGCCGCCATACAAATTTCGTCGGTGTCCATCTCGGAGGGTATAAAAGATGGAAGAGTGGTTTGTTCGCAAAAGATGATCAGGATCTTAATGTCTACTCAATGAATAGAAAAAAAAATTCAAAATGGCGTAATTTATTTTTTCATACAAAATGTACGGCGAATATTGAAAAGACTACAAGTTGTGAACTATGCAAGGCTGTGATCCAGTTTTTTGTAGAACTCTCAAGGAAAAATATGGGAAAACATGATGATTGAGGGTTTGGAAGACGGTTGAGCAGCCCGGGCAGGGCATTGTAGATAGGTGGGAGGTGCTCAAACAAAAATTACTCGAAACCTCATCCAATTGGCACTGAGCTGAAAAAACCCCAAAATGGCGGATTCAAGATGGCGGCTATACAAATTTCGTCGGTGTCTATCTTACCAAGTATACAAGATGTAAGAGTGGTTTCTTGGAAAAAGATGATCAATACCTAAAGATCTACAGATCTACTTGATGAGCAGAATGATTCGAAGAAAAAATATGGAGAGTGATAATGATCGAGGATTAGGAATATGGGAGAGATAGGTGGAGGCTGCTCAAACCAAAATACCCGAAAGCGAAACCTCGCGGTCCGCTTGCGGGCCGCGCACCCACGCGCCCTACTAGTTAATATATATATAGCTGTTCGTTCTGATTCACTGACTCATTCATCGCCTCTCCTGTAAAATTTTGTATGAAAAATTTTTTTTTCACAAATGGTTTCGTATAGAGGACAAAAATTCATTAAGAGGAAAAATATGGAGAGAGCTGATGATTGAGGATTTCGGAGACGGTTGAAGAGCACGCTTAAGGTATTGAAGATAGGTGGGGGGTGCTCGAACAAATGTCACTCGAAACGTCATCCAATTGGCAGGGAGCCGAAAAAAAATTCAAAATGGCGAAAAAAAGATGGCCGCCATACAAATTTCGTCGGTGTCCATCTCGAAGGGTATAAAAGATGGAAGAGTTGTTTCTTAGCAAAACATGATCAGGATCCAAAGATCTACTCGATGAATACAAAAAAAATTCAAAATGGCGGACTTTATTTTTCCATAGAAAATGTATGGCGAATATTGAAGAGACTACGTATAAAAGATCGAAGAGTGGTTTCTTGACAAAAGATGATCAAGACCTTTAGATCTACTTGATGAGCAGAATGATTCGAAGAAAAAATATGGAGAGTAATAATGATCGAGGATTAGGAATATGGGAGAGATAGGTGGAGGCTGCTCAAACCAAAATACCCGAAAGCAAAACCTCGCGGTCCGCTTGCGGGCCGCGCACCCACGCGCCCTACTAGTTAATATATATATAGCTGTTCGTTCTGATTCACTGACTCATTCATCGCCTCTCCTGTAAAATTTTGTATGAAAAATTTTTTTTCACAAATGGTTTCGTATAGAGGACAAAAATTCATTAAGAGGAAAAATATGGAGAGAGCTGATGATTGAGGATTTCGGAGACGGTTGAAGAGCACGCTTAAGGTATTGAAGATAGGTGGGGGGTGCTCGAACAAATGTCACTCGAAACGTCATCCAATTGGCAGGGAGCCGAAAAAAAATTCAAAATGGCGAAAAAAAGATGGCCGCCATACAAATTTCGTCAGTCTCCATCTCGGAGGGTATAAAAGATGGAAGAGTGGTTTCTTCGTAAAAGATGATCAGAATTGAAAGGTCTACTCGATGAATAGAAAAAAATTCAAAATGGCGGAATTTATTTTTCCATAGAAAATGTATGGCGAATATTGAAGAGACTACAAGTTGTGAACTATGCAAGGCTTTGATTTTGCTATTGAGGCTATTGAAGGCGGTTCTTTGGAGAACTCTCAATGAAAAATATGGGAAGACATGATGATTGAGGGTTTGGAAGATGGTTTAGGAGCCCGGGCAGGGTATCGCAGATAGATGGGAGGTGCTCAAACAAAAATTACTCAAAACCTCATCCAATTGGCACTGAGCTGAAAAAAAACAAAATGGCGGATTCAAGATGGCGGCTATACAAATTTCGTCGGTGTTTATCTCACCAAGTATAAAAGATGGAAGAGTGGTTTCTTGGCAAAAGATGATCAAGAACTAAAGATCTACAATTTGATGAACAGAAAAAAATCAAGATAGCTAAATTTATTTTTTTCACACAAAATATATGGCGAATATTTCAATATTCGCCATATATTTTGTGTGAAAAAAATAGAGACTATAAGTTGGGAAACAATACAAGACTTTGATATGGTTCCTTTCCAAATATGTTTTTATGGAAGAACTCTCCTTCTGGCAAATGATTCGGAGAAAAAAATTTGGAGAGTGATGATGATCGAGGGTTTGGAAGATGGATGAGGAGCACGGCCAGGGTTAAAGATGCTGAAAATGATAGAAGAAGGTGGAGGCTGCTAAAACAAAAATAATACTGAAATCCCCGCGGTCCGCTTTAGCGGGGGCCGCGCAGCCAAGCGCCCTACTAGTTAATATATATATAGCTGCTCGTGCTGATTCATTCACTGACTGATTGATCACCTCTCCTGTAAAATTTTGTATGAAAAATTTTTTTTTCAATAATGGTGTCGTATAGAGGACAAAAATTCATTAAGAGGAAAAATATGGAGAGAGCTGATGATTGAGGATTTCAGAGACGAGCGACGGGCACGCTTAAGGTATTGAAGATAGGTGGGGGGTGCTCGAGCAAATGTCACTCGAAACGTCATCCAATTGGCAGTCAGCTGAAAAAAAATTCAAAATGGCGAAAAAAAGATGGCCGCCATACAAATTTCGTCGGTCTCCATCTCGGAGGGTATAAAAGATGGAAGAGTGGTTTTTTCGCAAAAGATGATGAGGATCCAAAGGTCTACTTGATGAATAGAAAAAAAAAATCAAAATGGCGGAATTTATTTTTCCATAGAAAATGTATGGCGAATATTGAAAAGACTACAAGTTGTAAACTATGCAAGGCTTTGATGCGGTTCTTTGGAGAATTCTCAAAGAAAAATATGGGAAGACATGATGATTGAGGGTTTGGAAGTTGGTTGAGGGTTTGGAAGTTGGTTGAGGAGCCCGGGCAGGGTATTGAAGATAGGTAGGATAGGAGGTGCTCAAACAAAAATTACTCGAAACATCATCCAATTGGCAGTGAGCTGAAAAAAGTCCAAAATGGCGGATTCAAGATGGCGGCCATACAAACATCGGTGTCTATCTCACCAAGTATAAAAGATGGAAGAGTGGTTTTCGCCAAAAGATGATTAAGACCTTAAGTTCTACTTGATGAGCAGAATGATTCGAAGAAAAAATATGGAGAGTGATAATGATCGAGGATTAGGAATATGGGAGAGATAGGTGGAGGCTGCTCAAACCAAAATACCCGAAAGCGAAACCTCGCGGTCCGCTTGCGGGCCGCGCACCCACGCGCCCTACTAGTTATATTATATCGGAGCATAATTATGATCTATATTGTATTTGTATATAACTCAATATTAGTTATAATATGTTAATGTCAACACTGAAAATTCTCCATTGGAAAATTCTATTGTGCTAAAGTTAAGAATGCTTTAGTTGCTTAGCCAATCTGCTCATAATATTATATTAATTTTAAAGGCGCATCTACACATGTACGGCGGGCGTGCCGCCGGCAACTTCGCCGGCTTTGATTGCAGCGGTCGCGACCGTTTGACATTTAGCGGCAAGCCCCCAGCCGAGCCGACGGCCGCGGCGTGTGTGGATGCGCCTTAAGTAACATTTGTTTAAATCCATTTTTAATATTCACAAAATCATCTATCATTTCAATATATAAAATGAAATCCAGCCGCTCTCATCAAGTATAGGTCAAATAAAAACATACAATTAGCTAACACATTTCGTTGCAAAAAGATACATATATATCTAAAACCAGAACAGAATCCAACATCACTACATCGTATTCGGCACATCCAGGATCGATTATTACTTAAAAAATTAAAAAAAAAGTTAAAAAGCTGCTTCCATAATTTCATAGCCAAAAATTTACTTATATTATGTACTCAGATTTTTTATTTCGTGGAATTCTGACGTTCCTTAATATTACCAGGGATAAAACAGTTCCCACAAAAAAAAAATTAAAACTTACCGATCATTAATCATACAGATTGAACATCTGTGTTGTCCAACATAATATTGTGTTGGTAACAAAAGTTTCTGTAAAGCTGGGTCTCCACCGAAGAAAAATTCTCAACTTTAGTGTTGTTGGTGATTTTTCTTTGGTGGAGATATAGCTTAATGTATGATCGAAGCGGTATACGAAGTAATTTCACATATCTATGTCCTCAATGCCTCGTTGGTCTAGCGGTTAGCATATTCGACTGCAGATCACGAGGTCCCGGGTTCGATTCCCGGATCGGGCAAATAATAGTTAGATATTGGGATTTTCTGTCAAGAAATTCTCAGTGCCAGCCCGGAGTCGGTAGTTGGCGGTGTTTCACCCCCGTGTCTCGGAGAGCACTTTAAGCAGTCGCTCCTATTCCGGTTTTTATTTATTCCGGTTGTTATCTCTATCATGTGACCATAGTTAAAGCCCGCCGACCCGCATTGGAGCAGCGTGGCAGGTCTAAGCTCTAATCCCTCTCTCCTATGAGGAGGCCTGTGCTCAGCAGTGGGACGTTAAAAGGTGTATCCCAGCACCACCATTATAACCCGCGTAATATAAGTCGACCGGTGAATCAATGCGCAGAAGTCGAAAATGAGGTATCTCGGGGTGTGAGGGGGTCGCGGGGAGGGCGTGGGGATCGTTCGTAAGCACTGATTAGCTCTCGCGGATCCCTCGTAAGCGCTGATTGACTCTCCAATCGTATTGTGTCCCGCTCACTCGTACGACGCTGCACGCACTTGAAGGTCACCGGTCAACTTACGTGACGGGGGTTACGTATACCACCACTGTAGTGGTGGTGCTGGGATGTCCTCATTAACCTTATACGCATCAAGACACACGGCCGTGTGTCAAGCCAAGTTCCATAAAAGTGTACATGTGTTGTTGTTCGCAGTATGAGCAACAACACGGGTGCGTCCGGCACGTCCACGCCCATCAAGCAGCCCGCGCCGCCCTCGCCGCACTTGACAAGGCCTATCGGTGAGTACCTTCTCTATTTTACTAGCAGATGCCTGCGACTTCGCTCGCGTGATTTATCACCTGTTTAACCACCTGATAAGTGTCGGATAGCCTATACCCTGATTTTTAATTCCGTGGAATTCTGACAGCTGTCGCTGACATTTACAGATGAGTTATTTGTTTGGAGACCAGGGTTAACATCTACGAAGTACGATTTTACCTCAAACTACTTTAATTCCCTGTCATCATAAAAAGCCATATTCCGCGTAATAATATTAGTCGTTTCGCCCTAAAATAGAGAACACCAAGAGTCGAAACTAGAAAGTGCACACTAACAGCAATAGAAAACAAAAGAAGCACATTGAAAAAAATTTATTCAAAAATGGAAGTCAAATGACATTATCACCATGAAATGTCTGTCAGGCATTTGCCATATCTACATGCGGCAGTTGAGTTTTATTTACATAAGTTTTGAATTTTTTATCTTTTTTTGTGGGAATTGTTTTATCTCTGGTAACATTACGAAACGTCAGAATTTTGTCACTTTTATGTTGTCAAGTGACAAAGACAAAACTTACGTTTAGCTATCCAACATTTATCAGAAAGTGGTCGAACAGGCCCTTAGGTTTATAAATCCCGTGCCACCATGATGCTGAATAGCCTATAAACTTCCACAAGAATTGGGCTATCAAATGCAAAAATAATTTTTCAAATCCGATTGGTATTTCCAGAGATTAGCGTGTTCTTCAAACGAACTCTTCCGCTGCATTATATTAGTATAGATTCATTTTATTGTCGAACCAATAGCGTTTGATATAATCTATACTAATATAATAAAGTGGAAGAGTTTGTTTGTTTGAACGCGCTAATCTCTGGAACTACTGGACCGATTTCAAAAATTCTTTCACCGTTGGATATATAAGTGATCCTTGAGTGCTATAGGCTATATATGTACCACCAGCGAAGCCGGGGCGGACCGCTAGTATAGATATAAGGGGACCGCTATCGAAAACTTGGCGCTTGGAGAACTTTCAATTCAATTCATTTTATTGCGAATTTGGGTTTGAGAATTTTATTGATATACACTTCATACACAGGAAACCATATTCCTTTTAAACAGACTAAATTTAAAAATTCCAATGACCTGTTACTGGAAACTTTACATACAGATCGACTTTAGTTGTATGACTTTTTGCAAAACAGTGCAATTCACAAAAAAAAAAAGTTAAACTATTTGTTGTACTGTCTGATACTTTTTTTGCTCTGTATTTCACAATCCATCCATATCGCAATCGATTAGTCACAAAGTCATATTACTTCCACGTCAATCGAATACAAAATTAGCGGCAATTTGATATGCACAAAACAAACGCTTTATTACCACTTATCATACAGTATTGATAATAAAATCGTACGGCGTTTTGTTTACACAACAACACAACAAGTGCGCTTATCAAACAATGAATGGAACAATCGCTCCGGCTCACGATAAACTCGCTTTGGCGGACCGCCAATATTCATTACAACACAAGTCGCTCGCCTCCACACGAAAAACAACCTTGAGGTCTTATAAATAGAGTTCACTTTCGTGTCGCTCCCAACACGTTGCACGTTCACGTTGCAAAGAACAATTTGGCGTCCACCCAACGCGATGACACGGCCACTTCGTTCAGTCGTCAAACCTCGTCTGAGTCGAGCTCGATCTGTGCCTGGAAAAAATTTAAAAAAATAAAAAAAAAAATAACGAAAGGAATGCTTTCCCGCGCAAATGTCGGATAAATATGGACGATGGTAAAATCGATATTTCGATGTGCATGTTTTGGTTGTGTTTTATTCGACGCGGCCGTGTCGCATACTGCGTAGTTGCTCGGCGAAGTTCAGTGTCGGTTATGTAATTTTGTTTTTGTTTTGTTTGTTTGTGTGTGTGCTGGTGGGAAAAAATGTGCTGATATGTGTATGTGGGTCTTATATTTAGTGAGTGTGGGAAAGGCAGGTAAGAATTGGCTAAGGGACAACAGCTGAATGATTTTAATATAGATGCAAACTTCATACCTGTTTAATTCGTTTTGCACTTTACCTGTTGTTGTTTATAGACCGGTAATATTAATGGCCAATCTGCGTTACATTTTGTATTAGATGCCACACACCATCACAATTTTGCCAATCAGAAAGTTTCAGTCAATTTTTATTCTTATGCGTCCGTAAAGCTGGCTTCAAGGTGGCTTCATGGCTGATGTTGGCTATACTGTGTAAAACATAGATTAAAAACAAACATGTCAAAGTGACACAAGTGAATTTTATCTTTGGGCCAAATGTTGATATGAGATCTCATACAAATTGTTTCAAAATATTGTACATTTTATAAAAGTATAATATGATGTAAAAATATTTACATATTCAAGTAAATTAGAAAATTGGGGATATCTCGAAAACACTTTTTTTTATATGGCCAAAATTAAGTCGAGAAATGGATTCAACAGCTACTAAATTATTGATATTGGGCAAAGTATATACATGTGTCAATAAATAAAATCGACTTGTATCGTGTGGGCGTGGCGAGTGGGAGGCAAGCCATCTGTTACCTACTCCGTGTCATTGACCCCGCCTGTAATACTAAACTAGTAATACTACACTTAGTCACCCTACTGTTTTGCTATATTTAGACATTTTATAATTTTTTTTACTGCTATAAAACATGACAATGTTTAGTCCGTTTGTCCATTTAGCATTAGCAGGTATTTAGTACGTATTTATTAAATTCCTGAATGAACTATTTATTTTATCTTTGGCCTCCCTATACTCTAACGTTGAATTGTTTTTGTTTTCTAATGACTAACACTTATCGCATCTTTCAGTTTTGCATCTTTACCCTAATTTTTCAATCGTGTTTGTTAGAGCCATTAACAAACATTGATTAGCTTGGCACTGTGGCTAAATTATGTTGTATACAATCTCTAAACTAAACTGAAATGATACGGCTAAATATATTCCTATCTCTTTCACAATGCTACCTGCGAAATACTATTGGATAGTACTATTTTTAAACTCGTCAATTTAGTTTAAGTTTAGAGATTGTGTACAATAGAATTAGCCACATTGTTGCCCTAACGCAAATTAGATAATGGGTATGAAACAAATATTCTCATTATCTTTTTTTCTCTCTTTAGTTTGTTTTTGGGGGTTTTATTAAGGACCGACCATGCCACGTCCGTAAGTTCAACAACCTATTTAATATGCCAAACACGATATAACAAAGTTTTACTTTGGAGGGTGTGCTCAGGAACTTTTTAACCTAGTTCCTCCTTCACCATTTCACCACAGAACAGCGAGAAGTCGTGAGCGTTTTTAACAAACGCCGACGCAAAAACGACGGGGTGTTATAAGTTTGACGTGTGTGTGTGTGTGTGTGTGTGTGTGTGTGTGTGTGTGTGTGTGTGTGTGTGTATGTGTGTTAGCTATGTTTGATGAAAATCGATCAAAGATGGCCGCCGCTACAAAATGGCGGATTACAAATTTTTTCACAACTCCTTTAATATGGGTATCAAATGAAAGGGCTTGACTAGTAGAATAGCACTATGCAAATCCAAGATGGCCGCCGCCACAAAATGGCGAACGTCGGGGGTTTTTTAAATTTCTAATTTTCTAATTTATACTTGTCTATGTGGTTGACGTTCAGTCTGCTCGCACGATACGAATCGGTAAGGTGTGGAACGCCCTTCCGGCGTCCGTGTGGGACACGTTCGAAGTACCTTCAAGGCAAGAGTTAATAGGCATTTTCTAGGCAAGCGCGTTCCAACTAAGACCTCGTCATTGATCTCCAGGCATGATTGTCGTCAAGCGTAAGCCTATCATACAATTAAAAAAAATCTCCGGTGGAACCTACCGGAACAAGAATTCACGGTCCATATCTGATATCTCGTCCCACGCTAGTTTTATTACTGTAGCGGGAATGAAACAAGTGGCTACATCTTGAATACAATAACTCCGTATATTTTGTGATAAACAATACAACAATAAATGGACCAAAAGGATTTTAGGGCTCCGGTCCGGACAGGAGATTACTCAGGTATATGCACAGTACAAGGAACAGAATTGAAGTGTGCTCTCGTAGCTAATTCTCGGTTGCGGCTTCGTAATTCGAATTCTTAAAATGTTCTCATTGACAAACTCTTTTCTTCTGGTGTAATTGGCCAGCGCACACGAATTAACAGAGGTTGCATACCTCGACATCACCCCCCTACGGAGTAAAAAAGAGAAAAAAGAAAAATTAATAATTTGTTAATCATTAAGCTGCTTGATAGGGAATACAAAAACGAACTCTACGACCGGAGCGAGTAGTGACAGCAGGACGGGACGATTGCAAGGGCGAATCGTCTTGATGAGGCTGTAAAATATAAGCCGGCTTAAGGCGATCTATTGCTACATTTACTTGTTTGCCTTTTATACTAAGTATAAAAAATTTTTCATTACGCTCTAATACCTTGAACGGGCCAGTGTATGGCTGTTCAAAAGGTTTTTTAGCTGCTCCTCGACGCAAGAAAACATGATCTGCAGAGGCTAAGTCCTTCGGAATGTAAAAAATTGTTTTACCATGTTTCGAAGAAGGAGTCGGAACTAACTCGGCCATATGCGCGCGAAGTCTATCGGCAAAATACGCCGGGTCCGAAACGCGATCGTTAGCAGGCGGGTTAAAAAACGCACCTGGTAATCGCAAAGGTTCTCCGAAAACAAGTTCAGCACTTGACGCACCGAGGTCTTCTTTCCATGCGCTCCTGATACCTAGGAGTACCAATGGTAATACCTCGATCCATTGCGGATTTGCGTGGCACGCAATGGCTGCCTTGAGCTGTCGGTGAAAACGCTCCACCATACCGTTGCATTGCGGGTGATAAGCTGTCGTCATGCGATGCTGCGCACCAGTCAACTCAACGATTTTCGCGAAGAGATGCGAACTGAACTGGGAACCTCGGTCTGAAATGATAGAAGAAGGGCACCCAAATCTCGCCACCCAGCCATCTAAGAAGACTCTGGCACACGTTTCCGCAGTTATATCTGGCATTGGAAATGCTTCAGGCCAACGTGTAAAACGATCAATGGCTGTGAGGCAATATTTAGAGCCAGAGGAATAGGGTAAAGGACCTATAATGTCTACATGCACTACAGAAAAACGCCCAGATGGCAAAGAGAAAGATGTAAACGGAGCAATTGTATGACGAGAAATTTTCGAACGTTGACACGCTTCACACGCTCGCGCCCACATATGACAATCTTGTTGAATCGATGGCCATACGTAGCGATCCATAATTAAACGAGCGGTTGCACGAATACCTGGATGGCTGAGGTTATGAAGTTTTTCGAAAATGCTCCTCCTGAACTGTGGAGTTACGTACGGACGGGGTTTACCCGTAGAAACATCACATACCAACTTAATTGTTGTACCAGGTACCGTAATGAAGTCCAGCTTCATGGATGTTTCATTGCGCAGGCGCTTTAACTCTTCATCTGAAGCTTGTGAGTGCGCCAGTGCAGCGAGATGGTCTTCTAGCGAGATGCTCTCTACGCGTGAGAAAGCATCAGCGACCAGGTTGTCAGCACCCTTGACGTGCTGAATGTCCGTAGTGAACTGTGAAATAAATATTATTTGATTTAACTGTACAGGCGGAAGTTTTTCACGCCGTTGAGTAAAAACGAATAAGAGTGGCCTATGATCACTGAATATAGTGGCATGTTGACCTTCCAGAATGTGCTTGAAATGTTGCACGCTCTCATAGACTGCCAGAAGCTCTCTGTAATAAGCAGGCCATTCGGATTGCTTTGCAGTTAGCTTTTTGCTAAAAAATGCGATTGGTTGCCACCCCTTATCAACTAATTGTTGTAAACACGCGCCGACATGCGTATTAGACGCGTCGGTAAACAACCCGAGTCGAGCGTCGGCGACTGGGTGAGCTAATAAAGTAGCATTAGCTAAACTCTCTTTACACGAGTTAAAAGAACGCTCTAAGTCAGGCGTCCAAGTAAACGGCTTAGCGCCTTTACCTTGAATGACCGACAGAGCATCTATGAGTGGGGCCTGGTACCGGGCTATACCAGGAAAAAACTTACGATAAAAGTTCACCATACCAAGGAATCTTCGAACACCTTGTACCGTCTTCGGCAAGGGAAACTCCTGAAGATCCTTAATGCGTTCAACCGGCGGACTTATGCCGGCGGCGTTGATTTTGTAACCCAGAAATCGAACTTCTGAAACATTAAAATTGCATTTATTTTCATTTATAACAACGCCGTATTGTTCTAAGCGTTTAAATAAAATATTTAAGTGCTCCGCATGCTGTTGCGGATCTTTAGAAAAAACTAAAATATCATCAACGTAAGCAAAACAGAAATTAAGACCCCGAACGACTTCGTCAATGAAGCGCTGGAATGTTTGACCAGCATTACGGAGTCCGAAAGTCATGTATGGAAATTCAAATAAACCAAAAGGTGTAATAATTGCAGTCTTACAAATGTCGTCCTTTGCTACGGGAATCTGCTGATAGGCTTTTACAAGGTCGATCGTGCTGAAAACTGTTGAACCAATTAGATTTTGATTAAAATCGCCTATGTGACGCACAGGATACCTATCGGGAATCGTCCGCGCGTTTAAAGCGCGATAATCACCGCACGGACGCCAATCAGATTCACCTTTTGGAGCCAGATGCAAAGCTGAAGACCAAGGACTATCGGAAGGTCTGGCGGAGCCGCATTCAACCATACTTGCGAACTCCTTCTTTGCGATGGCTAACTTCTGTGGGCCCAGGCGGCGCGGGCGACAAGCAACCGGCGGACCATCCGTTGTTCGGATGTAGTGCACCGTGTTGTGTTTAATCTCGCGCACAGGACCTGGTGGCCTTAAAATAGCAGGATACTTACATAGTATTTCATTTTTAGTGTCAATAGACTTTACACTAACGTGTCCTTCTGAAGACACGGACGCCACGTTGGACAGACCAGTCGTGTTATCGAACAACCGGCCGCTCCTGCAATTTGGCATTAAATTAAAATAAGATAAGAAATCGGCCCCTATAATAGCGGTAGTTACGTCGCATATTATAAAGTTCCATTTGAAGGCACGTCGAAGACCTAAATCTAGTAATAAGGTAATCGTACCGTATGTTTTGATGTCGCTGCCGTTTGCGGCGCGCATGGTATACTCAGTTACCTTAGGTGGTCGATCAATCCATGTCACTGGATAGCAAGACAGATCAGAACCCGTGTCAATTAAGAAACGCAACTTGGACTTCGCTTCCGTCACAAACAACCGGCGACTATCAGCGGGACAATCAGGCATCGCCCCTACTGATTGTCGCTGCTGTTTCCCTGCTCCGAATAAGAGCATGGTTTCACGCACTTGGTGGCGCGCGAAGAATACTTCCGGTGGTACCAACACACCTCTTCACCGCCATTGCCTCGCGATCTGTGGGGAGAAACTGACTTGAAACGATTACCATAACGTGGATTAATCGACCCGTGGGTCCAAACAATCGTATCACGTCGGATTCGTAGCCGTGTATCATGATCACGTCGGGGTCACCAATATGTAGCGGGAATGAAACAAGTGGCTACATCTTGAATACAATAACTCCGTATATTTTGTGATAAACAATACAACAATAAATGGACCAAAAGGATTTTAGGGCTCCGGTCCGGACAGGAGATTACTCAGGTATATGCACAGTACAAGGAACAGAATTGAAGTGTGCTCTCGTAGCTAATTCTCGGTTGCGGCTTCGTAATTCGAATTCTTAAAATGTTCTCATTGACAAACTCTTTTCTTCTGGTGTAATTGGCCAGCGCACACGAATTAATATGTAGCGGAAATGAAACAAGTGGCTACATCTTGAATACAATAACTCCGTATATTTTGTGATAAACAATACAACAATAAATGGACCAAAAGGATTTTAGGGCTCCGGTCCGGACAGGAGATTACTCAGGTATATGCACAGTACAAGGAACAGAATTGAAGTGTGCGGTACAAGATACGGAATTGAAGTGTCCTCTCGTAGCTAATTCTCGGTTGCGGCTTCGTAATTCGAATTCTTAAAATGTTCTCATTGACAAACTCTTTTCTTCTGGTGTAATTGGCCAGCGCACACGAATTAACAGAGGTTGCATACCTCGACATCACCCCCCTACGGAGTAAAAAAGAGAAAAAAGAAAAATTAATAATTTGTTAATCATTAAGCTGCTTGATAGGGAATACAAAAACGAACTCTACGACCGGAGCGAGTAGTGACAGCAGGACGGGACGATTGCAAGGGCGAATCGTCTTGATGAGGCTGTAAAATATAAGCCGGCTTAAGGCGATCTATTGCTACATTTACTTGTTTGCCTTTTATACTAAGTTTAAAAAATTTTTTATTACGCTCTAATACCTTGAACGGGCCAGTGTATGGCTGTTCAAAAGGTTTTTTAGCTGCCCCTCGACGCAAGAAAACATGATCTGCAGAGGCTAAGTCCTTCGGAATGTAAAAAATTGTTTTACCATGTTTCGAAGAAGGAGTCGGAACTAACTCGGCCATATGCGCGCGAAGTCTATCGGCAAAATACGCCGGGTCCGAAACGCGATCGTTAGCAGGCGGGTTAAAAAACGCACCTGGTAATCGCAAAGGTTCTCCGAAAACAAGTTCAGCACTTGACGCACCGAGGTCTTCTTTCCATGCGCTCCTGATACCTAGGAGTACCAATGGTAATACCTCGGTCCATTGCGGATTTGCGTGGCACGCAATGGCTGCCTTGAGCTGTCGGTGAAAACGCTCCACCATACCGTTGCATTGCGGGTGATAAGCTGTCGTCATGCGATGCTGCGCACCAGTCAACTCAACGATTTTCGCGAAGAGATGCGAACTGAACTGGGAACCTCGGTCTGAAATGATAGAAGAAGGGCACCCAAATCTCGCCACCCAGCCATCTAAGAAGACTCTGGCACACGTTTCCGCAGTTATATCTGGCATTGGAAATGCTTCAGGCCAACGTGTAAAACGATCAATGGCTGTGAGGCAATATTTAGAGCCAGAGGAATAGGGTAAAGGACCTATAATGTCTACATGCACTACAGAAAAACGCCCAGATGGCAAAGAGAAAGATGTAAACGGAGCAATTGTATGACGAGAAATTTTCGAACGTTGACACGCTTCACACGCTCGCGCCCACATATGACAATCTTGTTGAATCGATGGCCATACGTAGCGATCCATAATTAAACGAGCGGTTGCACGAATACCTGGATGGCTGAGGTTATGAAGTTTTTCGAAAATGCTCCTCCTGAACTGTGGAGTTACGTACGGACGGGGTTTACCCGTAGAAACATCACATACCAACTTAATTGTTGTACCAGGTACCGTAATGAAGTCCAACTTCATGGATGTTTCATTGCGCAGGCGCTTTAACTCTTCATCTGAAGCTTGTGAGTGCGCCAGTGCAGCGAGATGGTCTTCTAGCGAGATGCTCTCTACGCGTGAGAAAGCATCAGCGACCAGGTTGTCAGCACCCTTGACGTGCTGAATGTCCGTAGTGAACTGTGAAATAAATATTATTTGATTTAACTGTACAGGCGGAAGTTTTTCACGCCGTTGAGTAAAAACGAATAAGAGTGGCCTATGATCACTGAATATAGTGGCATGTTGACCTTCCAGAATGTGCTTGAAATGTTGCACGCTCTCATAGACTGCCAGAAGCTCTCTGTAATAAGCAGGCCATTCGGATTGCTTTGCAGTTAGCTTTTTGCTAAAAAATGCGATTGGTTGCCACCCCTTATCAACTAATTGTTGTAAACACGCGCCGACATGCGTATTAGACGCGTCGGTAAACAACCCGAGTCGAGCGTCTGCGACTGGGTGAGCTAATAAAGTAGCATTAGCTAAACTCTCTTTACACGAGTTAAAAGAACGCTCTAAGTCAGGCGTCCAAGTAAACGGCTTAGCGCCTTTACCTTGAATGACCGACAGAGCATCTATGAGTGGGGCCTGGTACCGGGCTATACCAGGTAAAAACTTACGATAAAAGTTCACCATACCAAGGAATCTTCGAACACCTTGTACCGTCTTCGGCAAGGGAAACTCCTGAAGATCCTTAATGCGCTCAGCCGGCGGACTTATGCCGGCGGCGTTGATTTTGTAACCCAGAAATCGAACTTCTGAAACATTAAAATTGCATTTATTTTCATTTATAACAACGCCGTATTGTTCTAAGCGTTTAAATAAAATATTTAAGTGCTCCGCATGTTGTTGCGGATCTTTAGAAAAAACTAAAATATCATCAACGTAAGCAAAACAGAAATTAAGACCCCGAACGACTTCGTCAATGAAGCGCTGGAATGTCTGACCAGCATTACGGAGTCCGAAAGTCATGTATGGAAATTCAAATAAACCAAAAGGTGTAATAATAGCAGTCTTACAAATGTCGTCCTTTGCTACGGGAATCTGCTGATAGGCTTTTACAAGGTCGATCGTGCTGAAAACTGTTGAACCAATTAGATTTTGATTAAAATCGCCTATGTGACGCACAGGATACCTATCGGGAATCGTCCGCGCGTTTAAAGCGCGATAATCACCGCACGGACGCCAATCAGATTCACCTTTTGGAGCCAGATGCAAAGCTGAAGACCAAGGACTATCGGAAGGTCTGGCGGAGCCGCATTCAACCATACTTGCGAACTCCTTCTTTGCGATGGCTAACTTCTGTGGGCCCAGGCGGCGCGGGCGACAAGCAACCGGCGGACCATCCGTTGTTCGGATGTAGTGCACCGTGTTGTGTTTAATCTCGCGCACAGGACCTGGTGGCCTTAAAATAGCAGGATACTTACATAGTATTTCATTTTTAGTGTCAATAGACTTTACACTAACGTGTCCTTCTGAAGACACGGACGCCACGTTGGACAGACCAGTCGTGTTATCGAACAACCGGCCGCTCCTGCAATTTGGCATTAAATTAAAATAAGATAAGAAATCGGCCCCTATAATAGCGGTAGTTACGTCGCATATTATAAAGTTCCATTTGAAGGCACGTCGAAGACCTAAATCTAGTAATAAGGTAATCGTACCGTATGTTTTGATGTCGCTGCCGTTTGCGGCGCGCATGGTAAACTCAGTTACCTTAGGTGGTCGATTAATCCACGTTACCGGATAGCAAGACAGATCAGAGCCAGTATCTATTAAAAAACGCAATTTAGATTTTGCTTCCGTAATGAATAAACGGCGACTATCAGCTGGGCAGTCAGGCATCGCCCCCACTGATTGCCGCTGGTGATTGCTCTGTGATCTGTAAGAATTTGTTTTATTATTATTATTTCGACCTTTACGCCTATTGCGTTTATAATTATTTCTGCTTAGTGCAGCAACCTGTTCTGATAAATCATCAAGAAGGGAATTTAAAAGACCGAACAAACTATCAGTGGCAGAAGGTGCCAAGCTGCCTGGGGAAACCTGCGAAACTGCGAAACTACAATACTCCGTAGGGGTTGAGGTTGGGGTTTCCGAAGCTTTGGCCAATATGGAACGGAGGGTTACATTTTCCTTTATAATTTCCTCTAGCTCTTTAATCTTTTTACTTAGAGTTGCATTCTCATCCTCCAATTCCTTTAACCTTATGTCCATAGTCAAAATGAGTGTCCGCAAAATTTAAAATAAATGCTGAAAATAAACTGGTAAAAAAGGAAAAATATTTACAATATAAGAATTACAAAATAATAAAAAATTTCTTGTTTACACTTTGACACTTAATGTCTTTACGTTCTTCTATTTTTTCATTCGAATTCCAAAAATTCAAAAATAAATTTTTTTTTTTTGACCGTGTCAGATGTCAATCACAACGTTCTTTTCAGTGAACGAAAAATAATTATTTTCCAATGCAATAATTATCGTAATTCTTGATTTTTATGTTTTTTAGCACTGGTTATGTTCCGGAGGCACTTGGTTAAGGAAAAGAAAAACCTCAGTCACGTCTTCCAAAGTACGTAGGTAATGAAGTTCTCCAAATAATTCCAATAAAATTCCTCCAATTAGTTACATCTCCAAATATTTATGTCTCCATGGATTAAATCGCCCGTGGGTCCAAACAATCGTATCACGTCGGATTCGTAGCCGTGTATCATGATCACGTCGGATTCGTAGCCGTGAATTATGATCACGTCGGGTTCGTCACCCGACGTGAAAATGAAACATAATTAAAACGAATTAAAATATGTAGCGAAAATGAAACAAGTGGCTACATCTTGAATACAATAACTCCGTATATTTTGTGATAAACAATACAACAATAAATGGACCAAAAGGATTTTTAGGGCTCCGGTCCGGACAGGAGATTACCCAGGTATATGCACAGTACAAGGAACAGAATTGAAGTGTGCTCTCGTAGCTAATTCTCGGTTGCGGCTTCGTAATTCGAATTCTTAAAATGTTCTCATTGACAAACTCTTTTCTTCTGGTGTAATTGGCCAGCGCACACGAATTAACAGAGGTTGCATACCTCGACATTACTATTGAATTGTATTAGCGAAACGATCGGATGACCTCGCGTCCTTACCCGCCGCCGGCGAACTATTCAATGTCAATGCCACGAGCGCGTTGATTCGCGTGGTGCTAAAAATACACATTGCACGTGCACATCTAGGTATCTATCTATCCATGGACCATGTGCAATAATAGGATAGATAGGAATAGATTTAGATCTATCATTTTACTTTAGAGATTGTTTGAAACAGAACTAGCCTCGTTGTTGGCCTAAGGCTCAACAGGAATAATGGGTATGAAAGAAGTATTCCCATTATCTCCAATGGAGATAGTGGAATCTACGAACTCGCGGTCACGCATCTAGTCTCGCAACAGCTACTACTCATATGTCATCCCACGCTAGTTTTATTATTATTGAATCGTATTAGCGAAACGATCGGATGACCTCGCGTCCTTACCCGCCGCCGGCGAACTACCTCCGTTCAATGTCAATGCCACGAGCGCGTTGATTCGCGTGTTGCTAAAAATACACATTGCACGTGCGCATCTAGGTATCTAGCCCACGTGCAAAATGTATTTTTAGCGAAAATCTATCTATCTATACTTCTAAACTAATATTATATAGCTGAAGAGTTTGTTTGTTTGAACGCGCTAATCTCGGGAACTACTGGACCGATTTCAAAAATTCTTTCACCCTTGGATATGTACGTGATCCCTGAGTGCTATAGGCTATATATTATGTACCACGGGCGAAGCCGGGGCGGACCGCTAATAATAAAGTAGCTTGTCCTGACTGACTGACTGATCATCAACGGACAACCTAAACCACTGAAGCTAGTAACTTGAAATTTTCACAGTAGCTTTCTTTTATGACGTAGGTACACACTAAGAGGATTATTGCGAATTCTACCCCTAAGGGGGTTAAATAGGGGATGAAAGTTTGTATGAAAGTCCGTCATCTTTCAAGTTATATGAATGAGAATTGGTATTGAGGTTTTCGGTTAAAAATAAAGAGATAAGTGTTTAAGAAATTTTGGAAAAACTACCCCCAAGTGGGTTAAATGGGAGATGAAAGTTTGTATGAGTGTCCGTCATTTTTAAAGTTATATCAATGAAAATCGGTATTTGTATTGTCGGTTAAAAATAAAGAATTACGTGTTTCTGGAATTTTGGAAATTCTACCCCCAAGTGGGTTAAATAGGGGATGGGATTTATAAGAATCTAAAAGAACGAAGTCGCTGGCATCAGCTAGTAAATAAATAAATGTAATTTAAATGAATTAATTTAGAATTTTGAAGTAGCGTATGCCATCTCAATGCAAAATTTTCGGTTGTTATTATTATTAGGTGTTCGACCTTAATGTCATTGACTGGATTAGCGCGGTCCAGTGAAATGTGATGCAATGTGGAATTTTTATAAATCTATAGATTATACTTCTATACTAATTATATAAAGAAGTAAAGTTTGTGAAATTTGCTGGAATAATCTCTGGAATTACTGAACCGATTTGAAAAAATATTTCAGTAGTAGTTGTACTTTTGTGATAACAAAGTGGTTAAGATTTGGGGGGGCCGAGTTCGATCCCCGGCACCCTCTATAAAAGAGTCTGAAACAGTTAGCTTATTGCGTCATGCTCGTGAACGGGTGCCACCGTCGGAAATGGGGCTACTTTTGTCTGCCCTTCTTCACATGTGTAGAATTTTATTGTAAGCACCATTCCGAACCAGTGGTAGATTCATTTGTCGATTCGTAAGCGCTTGTGAAAGTTTATCTGAATAAAATTGAAGATTATATAAATGATAAATAGGCGTGGATTTGACTCGTTCCAGCAATGCACGAGACGGCAATTCAATCGTGTACTTAACATAAAATTGTTATATTGATATTGTAAATTTGGAAAAGAGCAACCGCCGAGTTTCTTGCTGGTTCTTCTCGGTTGGAATGGCATTCCGAACCAGTAGTAGATTCAGTTGACTATTCAAAAGTACTTGTAAAAGTTTATTTGAATAAAAAACTTTTCTATTCTATTCTATTCTATTGCCAACATTAAAACACCCAATGTGGAATTCTGTTGTACACAATTCTCTAAACTAAACTAAAACAGGTCCAAATCTATTGCTATCCTTTTCCGTAGTGAGCACTGTGAAAGAGATAGGAATAAATTTAGACCTGTCATTTTAGTTTAGTTTTGAGTATTGTGTACAACAGAATTGGCCACAATGTCCTAATAACTATAATATCATCTAAAGGAGAGTATGAAATTCAGTACAACATTATATCATCCGTTTTCATAATAATACTCCTTTGGATGATATTATGGTTACAAAGACTGGCTGTTTTAATGTTAGCAGTAAGCTAACTGTTTCATAATCTTTTATAGAGGATTCATATTATGGGTTTAGATAGTCTTGTATGCAACTGTTGATAATTAGGTATTAAAACACTCGTGTGATACTATTATCACATGAGGCGAAGCCGAGTGTGATAAACCCTACATTCGTGTTTTAATAACCCTTAATATACAACAGTTGAATAAATAACTCTTATTCACCTTTAGAGGTGTTTGGTGCACATTGAGTGAGGGTGGTTTTCTCGTTGGGCCGCAGAAGTAGTGGAGAATGGTCCGGTCGCGAGCGCGGCGCCGAGCGCGCACCCGCTGGCGCCGCACCTGCCGCCGCCCGCGATCACGCTGCTCACCGCCCACGTGCTGCAGCCCGCACCCGTGAGTGACCACAGCCGTACGGCTCGCCCGTACGCGCCTCTACGCGGAGCGAGTCCCGTATGGAACAATCGCGTCGCTGTGAGGCTGGTTTAACAGCTGTACGGATCGCCCGTACGCGCCTCTACGCAGAGAGTTCCGTACGGAACAATCGCGTCGCTGTGAGGCTGGTTTCACAGCTATACGGGTAGCGCCCGCAGTGCTCTGAAACGAGTGTTCAGTACGGATACAGCTGCTATCGTTGTACGGGCTCTCCGCGGAGCGTACCCCGTGTCCCGTACGGAACAATCCGCGTCCCTGTGCAACGATGTTCTAGCGCCTCGCGTGTGTCTCCGTTCCGGGAGCCCGTACGGGCGACCCGTACAGCCGTGAAACCAGCCTTACACTATAGCGATGTCACCTGTGTCAAAAATAATTTCTTAGTGGCTGGCCACGATGACTGGCAAGACACTAAAATTACTGTAAACTGACTGACTACCTACACAAAAATATTATACTACTTATAATAATCAATTGTAATAGTAGTTTATGAAACGGTTGCATAATAGAGGTTATTAAAACACGAGTGTTAGTTTAAAAAACGAGCCGCAGGCGAGTTTTTTAATAGTATTACACGAGTGTTTTAATAACTAATTATGTAGAGTTTCATACACTACTTTATCTAAGCTCATCAATAGGTATCTTACGTATAAAAGAAAAGACTAAGAAATTAACAAAATTATTTATTATAATAAGTATTCATGTTTTGGATATTGCAATTTATAAATGTACTCAATTCTTCAGGGGACAACGTTTTTGCATTTTTTCCCTTAAAGCCCTGCGATTTTCTTTTTAAAACAGCAATCAGTCTTGTGTATTTAATATTATCGATTTGGTTGTAGATACTCAATATACTTTTGAGCATTGAGTATTTAGCCCATAAGGACAAAGACTTAAATTTATTTGATAATTCTTGGAAATATGCTAGCATTACATTTTCTGAAAATGAAGTGGTTTTTTTCAAAATTTCCCAACTCATAAAATCTTGGTAACATTTATCGTAAATTTTCTTTGATTTTGCTGGCAAAAGATTATTTGTCATTCCCGATGCTATTTCCAGAATGTCTGGTGGAGTTAAATTCTCTTCAGTATCACTGCTAGACATTTTTCCGCGCAACAAAAATCACTTGCAAAATTTTGAGTTACAAAAACTGAATAGTAAATAAATAATAAATTAAAAATTTAAATAATAGGCGCCAAAATTCAATTGTCAATTTCGAATGTGCGGTGCGTGCAGTGCGTCTATGGTCAATTATGGTAGCACTACACTCTGTCCTCTGGCCGCATCTTGCTACCGCCACACTTTCGCAGTAGTAGTAATAGGGTAACTTTGATAGCGGGATAAACATTGTAAGTAACAAAATTAAACTAACTAACTATTGTAAACTAACTATTGTACCTATTTCTTTTAAAATGTTTCTTTTGTTTAATTTATGTTTTTTTGGTGTACAATAAAGTATTAAATAATAATAATAATAATAAACACCCGGCATGGCTCAAAAATACCAGAACCCAGTGCCTGTACTATAATGTAGAAAAAATTATTTTTTAACATTGTTTTGCAATAATTTCCTAACAAAGTAGTGTTATAATGAACTTTTTAAATTTTTTTTTTAAATATTATAGATGTATGTGAATAAAGTAGTCCAATATATGACACATTTTGATTTCATATTCGGAATTTTATGATATGAGAGTAGATAAAATATAATATCTGCTTACTGTCCGTTCATAAACTAAACTGTTGTTTTGCCGCAAAACAGACGTCAAAAAGCGCGTCGGCGACGACGGTCGCCTCGAGCGCCGCGAGCACGACGGCCGTCGCGAGCGTCGTCAGCTCGACCATCGCCAGCATCGCGAGCATCGCGAGCATCGCGTCCACGCTCTCGGACGCGCCCTCGCCGCTCACCGTCAACGGACCCACGCACGTGACGCACGCGACCCACGCGAGCCACGCGACGCACGCGCCGCACACGCCGCAACACATCGTCAACAAGTGAGTGCGTCACTTTGCCCACTATTTCACTAGGACACCAGTGGTGGCGCAATTAGTCGGGCTACCAACAAAATGTGTAGAGGGTGCATCAGCTGGTTTCCGTTTGGTTGTGCAATCAATTTGCGCCACCACCACCATTACTACACCCTTCCCTACCGCTGGGCACAGGCCTCCTGTCTCAAAGCACAGAGGGATTTAGAGCTTAGACCCACCACGCTGCTCCAATGCGGGTTGGCGGGGCTTTAACGACTATTGTCACATGGTAGTGATTATCCGAAAAACCGGGGCCGACCGAGACGGCGTGAAACACCGCCAACTACCAACTCTGGGCTCGCACGGACAATTTTCTTGACAGAAAAACCCAATACTTAACAATTACTTGTTCGACCCGGGAATACAACCCGAGACCTCGTCATCTGCAGTCAAATATGCTAACCACTAGACCAACGAGGCACACCGTACTTGAAAAAGAATATTCTCTGTGACGCAGTGGCAGAGTGAGCGAAACGCCGAGCACGCCGGCGCTGAACCCGCTCAGCACGCTCAACTCGCTCAGCGCGCTCAACACGAGCGCGAGCGCGACGAGCGTGACCGCGGCGAGCGGGGTCACCGCCTCGCTCAAGAGCATGGCGCAGGAAGCCGTGCAGCGGGCGGGGCTCGACCACCACCACATGGAGGTATGTACCATGCCACGTACACTGTCTCTCTCTAGCGCACGGGTGGAGCGAGCGAGATGCAAGAAGCACGCCTTAAGGTCAGCGCACACCAAGAGAAGAGCAGAGCAGAACATTTTCTGAGAACACCTTTTTTTTTGTGGTGGAAAGCTTTATGGCTACCTCCGTTCTTTGGGCAGAACGGGGGTTATGTGGGACTCCCCCTATGGGTATACCCTAACTAAAACCACCACGGCTGTTCCCTCTTGCTGACTATGCTGGACGCCTGGGGAACCCGTTGTATACGTCCCAGGTTTTCTGAGAACACCTTGGGTTTCGTAGTTTAAAAAAAATTATGTACCTTACAGGAAGACGAGGAAAAAAACGACGCGGTATTGAGGCTACAGGCCGGTCTCACGGTCGGCGGCACCATCGGCAGCAACGCGAGGCGAAGCGCCGCGATGTCGCACGCGAACATACCACCGATACTGGGAGTCGCGCCCCTAGGGCCTTTGCCTTTGAACAACGTAAGTATCCCAATATACCGTACTTACTACATACGTCATCATCTACAAGTTACTATTGCCCATGCTGTTATACAACAAGTCGACCATTCTATGTTCTAAAGTTGACCATGCTCTTCTACAAGTTCGTTATTCTATTAATACAAGTTAACCATGATATCATACAAATTCTTTTTCTAGTTGGCCATTTTATGTTCTTCTAGTTAGCCGTTCTATGTTCTTATAAGTTTGTTATGCTTTATTTTACAATTTGGCCAAGCTATGTTCTACAAGTTGGCCATGCTATGTTCTACAAGTTCGTTAAGCTATGTTTTACAAGTTGGTCATTCTATGTCCTACAAGTTGACCATGCTATGTTCTACAAATTCGTTAAGCTATGTTTTACAAGTTGGCCATTCTATGTTCTAAAGTTAGCTGTGCTATGTTCTACAAGTTCGTTATTCTATTAATACAAGTTAACCATGATATACAAATTCTTTTTCTAGTTGGCCATTTTATGTTCTTCTAGTTAGCCATTCTAGTTCTATAACTTTGTTATGCTGTATTTTACAAGTTGGCCAAGCTATGTTCTACAAGTTGGCCATACTATGTTCTACAAGTTTGTCATTCTATTTACACAAGTTAACCATGATGTCATACTAATTCGTCGTACTATGTTCTAGTTGACCATTCCATGTTCTACAAGTTCGTTATGCTATGTTCTACAAGTTTGTTAAGCTATGTTTTACAAGTCGGCCATTCTATGTTCTAAAGTTAGCCATGCTATGTTCTACAAGTTAACCATGCTATGTTCTATAAGTTGGCCATGCTATTTTCTACAACTTATACTCTCAACTACATAATCTCATTGTAAGTGAAGAATAATGTTCTTTTTTTGAGAAATGTTTAAACCAAACTGAAGTTGTGTTCCTATTTGGAGTATAATCCCAGTCTACCTTTTGTACTATTTGTGATATTACGATCGTTAAGAAAATGTAAAGAAGCCTCCGTTCGTTTTACCAGGAGCACCAAGTACAATTCCAGATGATGGAGGCGGCGTACTACCACATGCCGCATCCGTCCGACTCGGAGCGCACGAGGGTCTACCTGCCGAGGAACATATGCCAGACACCCGTCTATTACAACCAGGTTAGTTGGACCACCATTCAACACATACAAATACAGGGTACAAGGAGACCGCTTCCGAAAACTAAGCGCTATTATTATACTACCTAAACACAATCTTATAGGGTAGGTATCGGCGTTGGCGCGCGCGCGGTTTTGTAGGTCGTTATCAACCAATCGACGTCCACTGCTGGACATAGGTCTCTTGAAGGGACTTCCACACGCCACGGTCTTGCGCCGCTTGTATCCAGCGGCTTCCTGCGACTCGTTTGATGTCGGTCCACCTAGTGGGGGTCTACCAAAACTGCGCTTCCCGGTGCGAGGTCACCACTCCAGCACCTTGGGACCCCAACGTCCATCGGTTCTCCGAACTATGTGCCCCGCCCATTGCCACTTCAGTTTTGCAACCCGCTGAGCTATGTTGGTGACTTTGATTCTTCTACGGATCTCCTCATTTCTGATTTGATCGCGTAGAGAAACTCCGAGCATAGCTCTCTCCATCGCTCTCTGAGTGACTCTGAGCTTATGAGGCCCATGATAGTTAGCGACCATGTCTCGGATCCGTATGTCATCACTGGCAACACGCACTGTTCGAAGACTTTTGTCTTCAGGCAAGACAATTTTAGACGAGAAGATATCGCGAAGCTTCCCGAACGCTGCCCATCCGAGTTGTATTCGGCGGTTGACCTCTTTCTCGAAATTGGACCTACCTAGCTGGACTGTATGTCCCAGGTAGGTATATATACTCGTCTACAATTTCGAGCGTCGAGTTCTCAACGATTACCGGGTGAAGCGGAACATGAGTATTTGACATGATTTTCGTCTTACTCATGTTCATTTTTAGGCCACCACCTTGTTTTGTAGGTACCAAAACTGTAACAAAAGGTGGGGTAAACTGGGGGTTAGAACCCCCAAAACGAAAAAGGAAACGAAAGAGGAGGCCTGTGCCCAGCGGTGGGACGTTAAAAGACTCTAGTGGTGGTGATGGTGGATACTGTGCTGAATAGTTGAGATTTCAAACAAAATAGTGGTCCTTCAAGCCAATTCTCTTTATTAAAAGTCATATCTCCATTCTCCGTCCAGGTGCTGTTACCCACCTCGGACTCGGTGGACTTCTTCCAGCGGCTGTCGACGGAGACGCTGTTCTTCGTGTTCTATTACATGGAGGGAACTAAAGCGCAGTATCTAGCAGCTAAAGCGCTGAAAAAGCAGAGTTGGCGCTTCCACACCAAGTACATGATGTGGTTCCAGAGGCACGAGGAGCCCAAGGTTATCAATGAGGAGTACGAACAGGTATATGTTGGATTAGTTTTAAGGTGGGTTTACACCAAACGAACAAAGAGCTAGAGCTAGAGCTAGAGCATTCTTCCTTGATCTTTTAGTGTAAACGAAAGCTCGTTGGCAGCGTTTACACCAAAATAACAACGAGCAAGAATAAGAACACGAACTAGAACACAAGAACACTTTGAAGAGACCGCTCCGGGGAGCGAGCACATCCGAACACGTAAGAACGCTCTAAGCTGCTGTTCGCCCGCTCCAGCGCTGTTTAGATCAAGCGAGCGATCATTCTTAGGATATTCCATAGAATCTATGCGAGCAACGATAGAACAACGAAGGAATGTTCTGTCTTTGTTTACACTAATAGAATTTGACGGAGAGGGGATAGAACGAGCATTCGCTCGTTTGGTGTAAATCGGCCTTTAGTGAAACCACTCTAGTCGGACTTTCAATTTGATGCAGTAAACTGACGTTTCATGGGTTGCTACTTTTTGATGAAAAAAAAATAGGGATGTGGTAAAAGTGAATGATGCAAATGATTCACATCATCTGATCAATATGAAATGAAATTACCCTATCACATCACTATCGAGCTTAGGTTAAGAACATTATTTTACGGAATGACATTTTTGAAATGTCAGTTGTCAGCATCAAATTAAAAGTCGGAGTATAGTACTTATATAAATAATCTGCTTTATGCGACAGTATAATGGGACCTCATGGACTAAAACATGTTACTTCTAATATCGTGAACCAGTTCCTGTTTTCTTTCTGTCTGTGTTTACGGTGTACAGTTTATTTTCAAACTGGAAATTTCATATCATAAACATGTCTTAGCACAAAATATATAAATGATGCATGCATTACTCGAATATAACAAATTGTCAACTTGATAATTATAAAACAAATTAATAATTCTTATGATCTTGGCATTGGATTTCAGTAATAACGCCTTTGGTTTGTTTTGAAAGAAAGAGTTCGGTCTTTGTAAAATTTTATTATTATATATTTTCCAGGGCACGTACATATACTTTGACTATGAGAAGTGGGGCCAGCGGAAAAAGGAGGGCTTCACGTTTGAGTACAAGTACTTAGAGGATCGCGACTTGAACTGAGCGCGCCGCGACCGAAGCCCCCCTGCCCGCCCCGCGCCCCCCGCGCCGTCCAGCTGACCCCGGGCCAGGGCCCCCGGAGCCCCCGACACCGAGGACCAAAGGACCTGCGAAGGCGCTACGAAATTGTGAAATTTCTCCGTCATTCCGTTACCGAGTATTAATTGAATAATATTCGCGACCGGTTCGTCCGATCTCTGTGATGATTGATGAACCGACGCCACGATCGCGAGTGACTTAAAAGTGAAAGTGAAAAGAAAAAAGTGAAAGTGAAAAGTGAAAACCAAAAATGAAAAAAAAAAAAACTTACAAGTGCTCAACGGTTCCCGCCTGTCGGTGTGAAGACTCAGTGCGCTGCAGCCGATCGGAGCTACCGGACCTTTTGTATGATAGTTTCACTCTTCTGGCAGTTTGTTTTTTTTTATTGTTGTAAAAGTAAACGTAAGTAACGAATTTGTAAAACAAACAATGCGAAAGATCATGTAACAAGAATAGTGCGGCCGTGACCGTCAAACCATTGTGATATCGTTATAGGCACCCGGAGCGCACTCGGATGACCCATTGTGACCCATTTACATACCCCAGGGCAATGGCTTTGTAGCATAGGCGACATGCGACACAACAAACTACAAAATCGAATTTAAAACTTAGAACTTTGAAAGTCGTCACTGTGGGAGTATTGTATGCGCCACGAAAGTTGACGGTAAAGCCAAATATTTTATTGTATGTAGGTTAAACTCCAGCTTAACACCCTACCACCAATTCTAAAAGCCTGCAAGAAACTGGAGTTTCTTTTTTCAAAGATAATGTTGGAATAGTTTAATCATTAAACTATTATTATCATCAAAAGTGCAGTGAGGTACAACAAAAGTCAACAAAAAATACCCCTTTTAGAACTTTCTTGGCGTGACTATACTACTTTATTGGACTTTTTTTAATATCCCTATTATGTATTCAGAAACTTAAATAAAATAAAAAAAAGTATTTGTCCCTATGTAATACAGGTACATACAATACAGGTACAGATTACCATTAAGTCAAAAGCGAAATCTGCTTAATATTCATCGCTACTAATGTCTTAACATATTGTGGAATCTCATTTTGATAAAATTTTTGAAGATCAGAAAGGGTATTAAAATTTTTATAATAGGACCTATTTGGCGTATACAATGTGGATAAGCCAAACATTTTTACACGCTTAAGTAATATCTGACATGACATGATCTCAAGCTAGGATATACTCAAAAATTGTCATTGTCAAATAATTTAAAGCACTTTTAAGTAACAGAGTTGCAAACATATGGAGCAAGTTGCCCAATAAATTAATTCAAAAATTTATTAACCCGTAGAACGTCCGGCCTTGAGGAACCCAAAATACCGTTGAGTGTCCAACGATTTTGTTCATATTTTTTTTTTCACACCTACGCATAGAAAAAGCTTTATTACGGGATTGTTTTTGAAAGTTAAGGGATAAACTATATACCATTAGAAACTAGATAATATTTGCTGTGCTCTATAAATAACAATTAATTTATAAATCCACTAACCTCATTATATATAGACGTTTGAATGTGCAACTTTGTTTGAAACTTCCTAAATTCATTACTTTGTTGTCATTCTACCGCGTACACTCTACAATACACAATTGTTTTGATACTAATAGTTAGACTAACTCTTCCACTAATAAATTATCACAAGATAAACTCATATCACTCACTCTTTTCTTTATTTCGTCACAAAAACAAAAGATTCGTAACGCGGTTCGCGCCATTTTTACGCGACAAGCCTGACTAGTGACTCATAATTTTATGCGTGGTCCGTGGATTACCAAGTAGAGATAACAAAAAAAAAATTTAAATAGAAATATCCACAATACCATTGTGGAATAATATTAATAATAATAATGATTAATTTGGTTAATATTATATATTACAATTGTAAAATATCATCAAAGAATTACTAATTCATGGTTTACATACGTAAGTATCAAACTACTAAAGTTGATACTGTTTCGTACGTAATAATAATCACAATAATAATATTATAAAGGCAAAAGGTAAAAGATTGTGTGTGTATATGTGTATGTGTGTTTGTGTGTGTGTATGTGTGTGTGTGTGTGTGTATGTGGGGTTTTGAAAAACCGAAATGTATAGCTACAGCTATGATTACTATAGCAAACTTGCTTGAAAGTAGGTATAAAGGTAGGAAAAGGGAGCGGGAACGGGATCCACGATTCCCTCGGAATTTGTGAAAAACCGAAATTCACGCGAGTGAAGCCGCGGGCAGAAGCTAGTTTTACAATATATAAATAAGCTACTCATATTCACTCCTGAATAGTTTTGTATGGGAATTTTCGTCAAAATTTCTATATGTAGGTAGTTACTCGTATGAGTACAAGTCAAACATTATAAATCTAAAAAAGTAGTTGGGAGCTGAATGTGAAGAATTCTAGACTATAGCCACGAAAGTTTGTGTGTAGGTATGTATGTATGTATGTATGTATGTGTTTGTTACTCTATAACGTCGCAACTACGAAAAAAGCCGCAAAAAGGTTGGAACAAGTGTAAATTGAAAATTTAAAAAACCCCCGACATTCGCCATTTAGTGGCGGCGGCCATCTTGAATTTGCAATAGTGCTATTCTACTAGTCAAGCCCTTTCATTTGATACCCATATCAAGGGAGTTGTGAAAAAATATATCATCCGCCATTTTGTAGCGGCGGCCATCTTGGACCGATTTTCATCAAACATAGCTAAGAACACTCTCGACTAATTCACCTTTCAAACAAAAAAAACCGCATTCAAATCGGTCCACCCGTTTGAGCGCCACAGGGGAACAGACAGACACACACACACACACACACACACACACACACACACACACACACACACACACACACACACACACACACACACACACACACACACACACACACACAGACACGTCAAACTTATAACACCCCGTCGTTTTTGCATTGGGGGTTAAAAAGGAGCGGGAACAGGAATCGGAAATCCACGATTCCCTCAGGATTTGCGAAAAACCGTAATACACGCGAGCGAAGTCACGGACAGAAACTAGTTATTTAAATAAAATTTCTATTTCAATATTTATTTTTGGGTCAACATTCAAATTTCAGATTATACAAATATCCAAATTTCAGATTTCTAATTCATTTCATCTGCGACCTAGATATGCCTGACGTACTGGGAGGGGAGAGTGTAGGGGGCGCTGATAATAATTAAACTTGTAGTCAGTTTATAGAATTAAAATAAAATATTATATACCTAGTTTACGTCCAACTATCACACTAATATTATAAAGACGAAAGTTTGTGTGTATGTATGTATGTCTGTATGTTTGTTACTCTATAGCGCTGCAACTACTGAACCGATTTGGCTGAAATTTGGAATGTAGATAGATTATACCCTGGATTAACATATTATAAGGCTACTTTTTATCCCGGAAAATCCTAGATTTTACCAAGGGATTTTTAAAAAACTGAAATCCACGCGGACGAAGTCGCGAGCATCAGCTAGTTATCTCATATAAAAGTTAGCTATGTACTATACTATTTTACCCACTACTAGTTCACACCACTATTTTACATTACTTAATTTTGAAAACAAACTTTTTTTTGTGACGCTACAAGACGTCGTAATTTCTTGAAATATTCTATTTTTAGAATGGCCTCGGGTCTCGTGACATTTTAGTTTTGGTTTTGCTTTTGGTTTATCGTTATTATAATATATTATCTGCCTATTATATACTAAAATAATTATGTAATAATACTCCTATATATATGTACTACAAAGTTATCTATATCTTAAGATACTATCGCTTTTTAGTGAATAATAATTACGTAAACAAAATAAAACATAGTTTACAAATATTGCCATAAAAAAAGTTTTATACTTTTTCTGCTATGTTATGTCTTTTATTACATAAATTTAACACTCCAAATATATTCTTTGTCTTATTCCCAGTAATTTGGTACATAAAACATATATATTACATACAATCATTACCTAAATCTAATTTAATTTGTTTGCATAAGCAGTGCTCGAATTGAAGTTGAAAGAGACAAAATGGCGGAAACGAAATTTTAATTCTCAAGTTCTAACATTTAATTTTTGGTCATTTCATTTTACGTTCAATTTAACTCCGATATATCTTATTCTTTAGGTAGTAAGATACAGAATCGAGTAATATTTTTTGTTTATTTATGACTTTTGTAATTGCGTCATAAACCAGCGACCAATGGGCGCGCTATTTTTATGAACACCAATGTGATCGGTGGACGCTACAGACCGTGCGAATTTCACGAACACCTATGTGTTCGAGGGACACGTGACGGGTTAACAAAAATACATTAGACAGACAAAAAGACAAATTAAAAAAATTAAAAACCTGCACCGAATCCTAATGTTTAAACCCTTTCCAAATGGCAGCTTTGTTAAAAGTACATTTACTACATATAATATATTCTCTAAACATAAATGAAGAAATTCGTTATTATATTGCATTTTGCAATCAATATGCTCCATTTCTTCTTTTCATTAGAAATTGTCTTTCTGAGTAGGTAATAAGGATCAAAATCGAATATTATTTATGGATGAATAGGAAAATGATAACATGTGAAACTCTTATCCAAAAAATTACCAAAATTGTTGACAAATATATCTGCTAAGCAGCAAATAATAATTATTCTGTTAATCTGAATGGACAAAAACTTGACAGTTAAAAATTATGCTGTTTCTTTTCTACATGGTACTTTGTGAAAAGGATTCATCATCATCATCATCATCATGATCAACCCATTACCGGCTCACTGCAGAGCACGGGTCTCCTCTCAGAGTGAGAAGGGTTTTGGCCATAGTCTACCACACTGGCCAAGCGGATTGGCAGACTTCACACACCTTTGAGAACGTTATGGAGAACTCTCAGGCATGCAGGTTTCCTCACGATGTTTTCCTTCACCGTTAAAGCAAGTGATATTTAAATACTTAAAACGCACATAACTCCGAAAAGTTAGAGGTGCGTGCCCGGGATCGAACTCACGACCTTTGATTAGAAGTTGGTTGTCCTAACCACTAGGCTATCACAGCTTTTTCACAGAAAAGGATTACTACTAGTAATTCCATCAATTTACTGGCAAAGTAAAAGCAATTTAGTATTCTTGTACTAAAGTTCCAAACTGTTCCAAAATGTTTCAATTTCTAGGCTGTATTCTTGCCTATGTTCAATTATATTTTTTTACTTAGTTTATCACCATCCAATTATCACCATTGCTACGTAGTTCATATCTATATAGTTTATATTGTATAAGAGTCCAATATATTTTATGCTAGTCATAGTATTTCAATGAGGCAGAATGATCGCTGGGTACATAATGAAAAATGTCAAAAATGTATGAAAAATTTTAGGATATATTTATTTAGGATATGTACTCAGTGTTTTGGTCACAAATGTTTTGAAATATCCGAGAGTGCTTCGGGAGAATTGTTTTTTAATCTTGATAATAGCGACTGGATTAGTTTGGAATAACTTTTAAGTAATGACTTGGCGGGCACCATGGAAATTATGTCAATAAAGTGTAACATTAATGTCTGTCTATCAAATCTAACTTGGATTATTAGGAGTATTTAGGCATTCTCAGAAAGTCTCAATAAAAAATCATCGGACTATCAAGTTCTGACAATAATACAATACAATCTATGGATATATTTAGAGTTCGGATTTAATATTATCTAAAATGTTTGTATCGTAAGTTGTTGTGTCTCAAACACTTATGGACAATGCTAAGTAAAGCTATAGATTAAAGATAGATTGAATATAGAAACTAGATGTTAATGCCTAAATAGTAAATACTTCCTAGAAAGCATCTTGTGTGCATGAGAGTTGTGAGTGTTGGCAGCCCTATGTGGGTGACGTCTAGTTCTCACTTGCACAAAATGCTTTCAGTCAAAGTTTCTGATATGAACTGTTAGGATACTAAACACCCTCACGGCATCCGTGTTTCCTATCTCATACCTTCAAGGCACGAGTGAAACATTCTCTAGGCAAGTGTTAAATTATGTATGTATGAAATTATGACGTTAGAAGTTACCAAATTCATAGAACTTGAATACAAATATCTGTTTTGTGTGAAGAGGACAGAGAGAAAAATTTCAAAAGCGTATTACACTGACCGTATTTACTGACTCAAACATATCTATTGACCAAAATGTATTTATTGACTGAAACATGTTTTTATTGAGTGAAACATATTTATTGACGGATTTTGATTATTTTTGCATGCATTCTGTTTAAACATTTTAAAAAGTGATGTTTGAACATTTCTCTATTTACAACTATTTATTATGGTCAACTACTTTTTTATATTTATTTTTATTTTGGTGTTGTGGTGTGTTGTGACGCTATGAGTGATTGGGAGTCCATGGATGGCATTTTATTCTAAGTAGTCGTAAAAAATTTGGCAACCATCTCTGAAATGGCTAATTCTGAGTTCACAGAATAAATAGCAACATTCTGTCGTCCTAATAGACAGTTATTTTATATTTTAATCACTCAACCGACTTGATCAATGTAACCCCACCTCTTAAAGAATTCACTCTGAACAACAGCAGCAGCATCAGAAACAGCAAGACTAAGAACTAAATTAAATGAATAGTTATACCACACCATTAGAAACCTCAGCGCGAATGATCTCACTGAAAAAATAACATTCACAACACAAAATACATCCTGTGATTTTACAATCAGTAATTTCGGAGATTGTCACCAAACGGTTACCAAACCCACCACAACACTATAGTATGTTCCTTTAGACTTATGTATATTTGGTTTGTATATCATATTCCTGGTGTTCGCCAAACAAAACTAACCATTGCTAGGGATCTCCAAGGATCTGTTTTAATTTACTTTTTCACCTCCAATGTATCACATTTATTAGCACATTTAAAAAATTGTATACCAACATTACATTAATGCATTTAAATTGGACAAAATTTGTTATGAGGATTATGGAAAAAAAAAAAAAGTTATCGGATTGTGTATATAATCACTGCCAAATGTGTTTATTTATATTGTATATTGGAAAAGTAAAATAGGACTGCTTGGAAAAATGTACTTATTTATTTTTGTGATATTGTTGCTCGAGAGCCGATGGGATGTTTTGAGGACATATTTAACGAAGGCTGAGAGATTGTAATATAGACCCTTGTTGATAATTGAGCAATGAAGCAATGAGCAATGAGCCTGCCAGCTCTGCATAGTGTATTTGCGAATTATGCGTAGCAGGTCTACTCAAAATTCATACAATATGTATGTGGCTGGCTGGTTTCTCAATTAAGCTAGAGCTATTAGCTACTATATTACAAACTTTCAAACTTATCAATTACATATTGAAAATTTCCCACCAGCTCTCCGGCTATATATTATATAGAAGAGGTGAAAAAGTACAATTATGCGTTGTTCGGTAATATTGTGGTACAGAGTAATGCTGCCAGATTCACCACCAATTTGTATTTGATCAGCGTGAGACAATTGCATTTGATACTTTTTACAAATTTAACCTCAAACAATTAAATTTTAAGAAAACAACCGTGCTTATTTTTAGCAATCAGGGGCGGAGACATACTAAACTCACAGTCCCATTGAGTCGAATTGAGTAGTATTTAAGAACCTTACAAAATTGTTTGTAGTGTGATTTTAGTCATGGATTTAAATCTGTGTAATGAGTATGTTTCCGTCTGGCTAGGGTCTGATCGATACGCGGGCGGAAAAATCCGCGCAGAATTTCGCTTCGGCGTCTTGCCTGTGATGTGGCGCTGTCCTAACATTTCACTATTGCGGCGGAATTCCGCCGCACTTTTCCGCCGTTCCGCTAGATTCTCACCTGGCCCCAATTGTTTGGTCGAGTATTGAGTATCAGTGTATATGTTTTTTTTTTAATTATTTCTAATGTGCATATTGAACTGAATAATTTGTGGTATTAGACATGTGAAGCGTGTACCTAAGAAGTCTGCTTATCGTTTTAATTTAAGTGTAAGTTTATTTATATTAATATGATTTGTGAATCATTTTTTATCTGAGTTCTGAGTGAGAGTATGGGATGTATGGGTCATTCGTGGATGACAGTTAGTGAAAATAAACGGAACCAACGGCTTAGGAGTGAGGAAATCAATAGTCTGGTGACCACAAATGATTTAAGCGTTCAATTGTTTAATTTTATTTTATATATATACACATACTCAAGACTGAGAAACGCGATACTCTTTGCCAAAAATAAGCAATTATTTTAAATATTGGGGTGCCGATTCGGTTGTACACGAAGCTCAAGTAAATGGAATGAATTGGACAGCATGATTATTATTAATTTCGTTTTGCGTACCACCGAATCGGTACTGTGTGGATTATTAAATTTGTACAGAGTAGATTCACTGCAATCGATGAGAGCATAGTGTGATGTAAGTTTCATAGGGCTGTCGCTGTGCCGCCGCGCGGGAGGTTCCGCGCGCACGGCACTACGCGCCGAGGGCGGTGGGTTCGGGTCCGCGCTGGACGGGGGGCGATCTCGTTAAGTCAGTGCGTGGTGTTGAATAGTTTTCATTTTTGTAAAAAGTCTATCGTGAGAGATGATGTGGTAAATAATTTAAAAAATTATCTGTACAGTTCTATTTGTATAGAAATAATAATAAATAACGATTAAAAATTTAAAAACATGTTGTGATTTCTTCTTGTGCTGTCGACAGACGGACCGACCGTGTTGCGGAGCCGACAATCTGACAAAATAAATTGTAATCAATCTGGCCATAGTAAATCTGGGTGGTCGCAGAACAAGCAACGAACGAATCGATTATTTTGTCGCCAAACTTGACTGTATCAAGTTTGACGTACAAAAATACTTTGCGTGCGCGACCACTATTTTAATTTCACAGCGAATAGACCACGGCAGACCGACCAAAACTGTCATTTATGATGACGGTGTTGGTCGGTCGGTTGGGCTCCAACCACCAACCAAGTCGGTACGTCTGATGACAGCACCGACGCTTAGTTGTAAGTGATGAGTCGGTACAGAGCGCCGCGCCGTATTGGCGCGGGCGCGTTTTATCGCATTTCTTTTTCTTATTTATTTTTTTATTTGAAAGAGATGACTGTTTACTTTGTAGAATAAAATTTAAGAAACCATTGAGACATTTTGTTTGCTTGCATAAAAACACTGGATCTCCAAATCTACTAAATCGCAGTATAAGTAGCGGCACGTAAGTCTAGCGCTGAGCGAGAGAAGTGGTCGCAGCGTTCGCTACGCTTCGGGGCCATTTTACTGTCGAGGTATGCAACATCTATTCGTGTGCGACTGGCTGACTACACTATACTTCGACTTTTAATTGTATGCAGTAATGTGAAGTTTCGTGGGTTGTCACTTTTTAACGAAAATAAAATAGGGATGGGGTACAGGTGATTGATTTGAATCATTCAATTATTTTATTCAAATTAAAGTTTTTATTTTAAGTAATTATTATATTTTATGTACAAAAGTTACATATATATATTTATATATATAGTATATATATAAATACGTATATCTTTAATATATAAAACAAAGTCTCGTTTGTTCGAACACTTATAACTCGAGAACGGCTGGACCGATTTTCATGGTTTTTGATTTGTTGTATTTGTCTTCGTCCCGAATAGCAGAATAACTGTTAAAAATATTGGAAAATTGACGAAAAAATAAAAGAAAAAACATTTTCCCATACAAAATGTTCATGGGTTTCGTAACTGTCAAACATTGAATGTTCATCCTGTCGATACGGAACTCTCTCACCCGTACCGATATAATTCTTCTGTACTTTTTCCTAAAGGGAAAAAAAAATAATGAAAAATCAGATTAAGTTCATAATCATTATCTATTTTTTTTATTCAACTACAAGTTAGCCCTTGACTGCAATCTCACCTGATGGTAAGTGATGATGCTGTCGAAGACGGAAGCGGGCAAACTTGAGAGAGGTATGCATACCCCTGATCGGTTTTTACACGGCATCGTACCGGAACGCTAAATCGTTTGGCGGCCGGCCGGCACAGCTTTGCCGGTCGGGTGCTAACCAGCCACGGCCCAGATAGATTCTGTCTAAACACTCACCAAGTATACGAAATTTCTTGCTGAAATTAAATTTGTGGTCCCGGGGTGTCGAGTCCGGCCTGCGTCGTCGCCCTGAAACAGAAAGAAAAAATTAAAACATTAGAATTCTCAAAATTTTTCATCGATTTTCATCAATTTTCATCGAATTTTCGCAGTTTTTCCAAATTTTCAAGTCCCCAAAGGCTCGCGTTTGCACCCTTGCGTGCCCTGTAGTGCGCGCGGGAGCAGCGCGTTGCAAAAATTCGCGATTTTTCGCCCGCCCACCCACCCTCTAGTGTTGCCTGCCGGCTAGCGGCCTTCGGCTGTACCGTAGGGAGAGCCGCGGAACTTTGTACTGGAAATTTTGAAATTCTGATTTTGCAGTCGTGTGCCTGGTAGTGTGGAGAGCCCCTTTTGCCTACTCATTGCTTTCTGGACCGGAACTCCGACCCTGAAATTACAAATTTCGTACATTTAAATCTAAAATTCAAAGCTTAATAAAAACATGTCGGGCAACGCGCCAGGCGCCAAATCAAAGAAAGCGGTACCTATAAGCAAGAAGGTCTTACTGCGCTCAGTAAGTGCCGAAGATCCCAAACCTTCGGGCAGCGATGCTCCATCAACACAGACCTCCAGCCAGTCTTCCCCGTGCCCAAGTGTATCTAGCAGGACGTCAACCGGTGAGCCTTCACAGGCCGCACTTTCAGCCCTTCCAGCTGCAGCAAACCGCCTCCTCCAGGAGGCAAAGGAACAAATGGAACAGTCGGGGAACTTAAAAACCTCCATTAAGGAAAAAGTTCTGGAGAGCCTCGCTGGGCTGTATGAAATAGTTCTGCGGCTCAGTGAGTCCCGACAGACGCTTCAGCTGCAATTAGAGCGGGCCCGCTCCCATGCGACATCTCAGGCGCTGAGCCTTGAGAAACAGCAGAACGTACGACTGGAGGAACTGGTGGAGGGTGTCAAAGCAGTGGACATAAGAGCTCCCATCGCGGAAGTGCTCAAAGAGGTGAAGTCGCTGCGACAAATTGTGAACTTCGACGTACTTGATGCACTCTCCAAGTCCAGCCAGCAACAGCCTCTGCCTCTGGCTGCCGAAATCACAAAGCGGCTCAATGAAGCCAGCAGTCAGCTAGCGGCTGTTGTTGAAGAAAGTAAGAGGAGTGTGACTTACGCCGAGGTAGCGGCCGGCCCAAAAGTCAAGTCAATGCCAAATTCGAACCACTCCATCATCGTATCCTCAAAAGACGAGAAGGACACGAGCGATGACGTCATTAAGAGAATCCGGGGCGCTGCAGATGCGAGAGCGAGCGGAGTCAGGGTGGAAAGGATCCGCAAAGCCAGAAATCAAAAGGTCGTAATAAGTTGTGAATCCAAAGACTCACTGACTCGCTTGACTAACAAGCTTAAAGCGGATGATAACCTGCAGATAAATGAAGCCAAAAATAAGGATCCTCTTATCGTCATCAAGAACATGTTGTCATATAATACTGACGACGAAGTAGTAGCCTCTATAAAAAGCCAGAACACGGATGCACTCGCGGACATTCCTGATAGCGAATATCGGGTAGTACCGAAATACCGCCGACCCGCCAGGAATCCCCACGAGTGTCACATAGTACTGCAGGTGTCACCTAAGGTCTGGCAAAGGTTAACAAGTCAGGGTAGAGTGCACATCGACCTTCAACGTTGTCTCGTCCTGGACCAGTCTCCCCTGATTCAGTGCACGCGGTGTCTCGGTTTCGGCCACGGCCGCCGTCTGTGCAAGGAATCCGAGGATAGGTGCAGTCACTGCGCTGGGCCTCACCTCCGCTCAACGTGCCCCTCGTACACCGTCGGTGATGTGGCCTGTTGCAGAAACTGCTTCACAGCCAAGCTGGAGAGGACAGAGCACAGTGCATTCGACCTGGAGTGCCCGATCAGAAAAAGATGGGACACTATAGCCCGGTCTAGTGTTTCGTATTGTTAAGCCAGAGTTCTGGACGGGATAGCGGTGATTCAGGCGAACTTACAGAGGAAGAAGCTTGCCACCCAGGAGCTACTGAAAGGAGCCAAAGATAACAGGACTGACATCTCCCTTATACAAGAACCCTACGTGGGGGCAGAAGGAATAGTGGGCCAATATAAGGGGACTAAGGTAGTTCAAAAAATAAAGGACCGAGATGGGCCAGTAAAGGCAGCAATCTTAATACACAATAACAACTTGGAAATATACGAGGATCCAGTCCTAACAACAGAAAACATTGCTTATGTAGCTATTAAGACTAAAGATCGCATAGTCCACCTTATATCGGCCTACTTTGAAGAAGACAAACCCCTCGAACCATACTTAGAACACGTACGGAGAATAATCAAAGAAAAAGGGACGAGCAATATTATATTTGGCGGAGACGTTAACGCCTGGAGCACCTGGTGGGGCAGTTCTGAAGAGAACCATAGAGGTGCTGAACTAGCTTCCTTTCTAGATGAGCTCGATTTACAAATATTGAACGAGGGGAGTGAGCCCACTTTTTTAACCATAAGGAATAACAAAATATATAGTAGTAGAGTCGACATTACAACGTGTAGTCTAGACCTTCTGGGCAAAGTGGATGGATGGGAAGTGGACCAGGGCTACACGAGTTCCGATCATAACACCATTAAATTTATATTACAATTAGAAAAACACACAATCAACAATAAAAAATCTACCACAAGAATATACTACACTAAGAAAGCAAGATGGACAACATTTAGGAAAGAATTAGAGAAGAAATTAAAAGAGACAAAAATGAACGAGACAGCAGTGAGACAGATACAAAATAAAAGTAACTTAGACGAATTAGTAGGAAAATACGTAGAAAATATAACAAAAGCTTGCGAAAAATCCATTCCTAAAATAAAATCAAAAGACTGTTTTAAACTACCGTGGTGGACTGAACAGCTTGAATCCCTAAAAAGGGAAATGACGACTAAAAAAAGGAGAATTAAATGTGCTGCTCCCTCTCGTCGATTGTTTGTTGTAAGAGAGTACGTGGAGATAAAACTAAAATATGAGGAAGAAGCAAGGAATGCACAGACGTTAAGTTGGAAGGAGTTTTGTACCAAACAGGACCGGGAGAGCCTGTGGGACGGTGTGTATAGAGTAATTAGATCAACACAGAGGAGAATGGATGATAAACCGATGGTCAAAGATGGAGTCGCGCTTAGTCCCACAGACTCTGTCGAATACATTACATCGACCTTCTTCCCTGATGACAACATCCAGGAAGACACCCCAAAACACATAGAAATCAGAGAGCTCACATCTATCCAGAATGACGAGGGTGAAGACGATCTTTACTTCACCGAAACTGAATTACAGCATGCCGTGAATAGCTTTAACCCAAGGAAGGCTCCGGGTCCGGACGGGTTTACGGCAGATATTTGCACCGCCGCCATAAACCACGACCCGGGCCTTTTCTTGAGTATTGCAAACAAATGTCTCGAGTTGTCCCTGTTTCCGAGTCTCTGGAAGGTGGCTACTATCATTGTTTTAAGAAAGCCGGGTAAAACTGACTATAACCATCCCAAATCTTATAGACCCATAGGCCTCTTGTCAGTCCTAGGCAAGATACTAGAAAAGATGCTGGTTACAAGGCTTAAGTGGCACCTCCTGCCGAAATTAAATACTAGACAGTATGGTTTTGTTCCCCAGCGCAGTACGGAGGACGCCCTCTTTGATCTAATGAATCATATAAAGGAACAGATACAGGGAAAGAATATTGTCATCCTAATTTCATTAGACATAGAGGGCGCTTTCGACTGCGCCTGGTGGCCAGCCATCAAGTACCAGTTACGCAAAATGAACTGTCCCAAAAACTTGAAACACCTAATAGACAGTTACTTGGAAAATAGGCAGGTTGAAGTAACGTACGCGGGGAAAACATTCACAAAACATACAACTAAGGGTTGTGTGCAGGGCTCAATAGGGGGACCTATATTTTGGAACCTTCTATTGAACCCTCTACTCAACGCAATGGATCAGCAAGGGGTGTACTGTCAGGCCTTTGCGGACGACGTCGTTTTAGTGTTTTCCGGAAGGGCCTCGCAGTGCATTCAAAACAAAGCCAATGAAACTTTAGATTTAGTAAATGCTTGGGGAAAAGATAATAAATTAAAATTTGCTGCTCATAAAACTCACGCTATGATTTTAACTAAAAAACTAAAATTTGAAAAACCTAAATTAAAAATGGGGGGACAGGAAATTATATTTACAAAAGAAATAAAAATTCTAGGCTTAACTATAGACGAAAAATTAACATTTAATAAACACGTGGCAAACACTTCAATCAAAGCCCTAAATATCTACAAGCAATTGGCCCGAACGGCCAGAACTACGTGGGGGTTAAACCCGGAAGTTATAAGAACTATTTACGTGGCCGTCATCGAGCCAATTGTTATGTACGCTGCAAGTGTCTGGGCAAAAGCTGCCGAAAAAATAACTATACAAAAACAACTAAATACTATACAACGTGGATTTGCCCAGAAGATCTGCAAATCCTATAGGACAGTATCTCTGCACGCGGCTTTGGTTTTATCCGGACTGATTCCTTTGGACTTGCGAATTTCTGAGCACAGCCAGCTGTACGAAGCGAAACGAGGTCGTCCCCTTCGATGCCTACCAGAGGACAGAAAATTAGAGGAAAGGATCAGCTTCCTGGAAGCCGAACACCCGGCAAAGACGATCGCCATTGACTATTCAAACCTCAAAGATCTTCAATCTGAAACCGACGAGACACACAAATTGCAAGGTACTCTTATTTTCACCGACGGGAGTAAGATTGAAGAAAAGGTTGGAGCAGCAGTATCCATTTGGAAAGATGGCAAGGAGACGGCTTTCATGAAGCTGAGACTTGAACCTTACTGTACCGTGTTCCAAGCGGAGCTATATGCAATACAAAAGGCAATTGAAAAAATCTCCAAGGGGAAAGACGATGAAGTGTGTATTCTCAGCGACTCCAGGTCATCACTGGACTTGCTGAGAAGCCACGGGTCATCTCACCCCTTGGCTTTTGCAATAAGGAAGCAAATAGCCAATCTTCGCAGACAAGGCAAGGAAGTACGGCTGTACTGGATAAAAGCCCACGTGGGCATTGAAGGCAATGAACGGGCCGATGAGTTGGCCAAACAGGCCGCACTCTACAAAAAAAGTAAAGCGGATTATGATGCATGCCCGGTATCATATGTGAAAGGAAAAATTAGACAAGCTACACTTGACGTCTGGCAGAAAAGATATAGTGAAGGTGATACTGCTAACACAACAAAAGCTTTTCTGCCAGATGTCAGGAAAGCCTACAAAATTATGCGAACAATAAAACTAGACTCGACTATAACACAAGTACTCACGGGTCACGGTGGATTTGCACATTATTTGCACAAATTCAAGTGCAAAGCGAGCCCCTCGTGTCAATGTGACCCAGCTGAAAATGAGGATATTCTGCATTTACTATTGGATTGCCAAAGATTTGCAAAGCAGAGGTTTGAAACCGAGATAATTGTAGATGAAAATATTACAAAAGAAAATTTAAGTAGACTAATGGAAAATAAAGCGCAAAGAAACACATTTTTAAAATACTGTAAAAACATAGCAGAAAAGATTATAAAAGAAAATAAATAAATATTCACATAATAAAAAGAAAAATCATAAACACATATAAAAATTAAATATAAAAAGACATATACAAACTATACTAAAAGAAAAGGCTCTTTACTTTCATGTTAGTATAACATGAAAATAAAAAGACCAAAATAGTAAGTAAATAAAGAATAAACAGAAGTAATTAATAAACACAAGAATAAATAAGAAACGAAAAAGCAATATTAATAACAAGATATAAATAAGGTAAAATTGTTGAAATTTTATCTTATTTAATAAAAATACAAATATACCAAAGTCTCTGACCACCAAGTCGGAGGTAGATAGTAAGAATCTATTAAAAAAAAAAAAAAAAAAAAACCAGCCACGGCCCACGGTTAAAGCCTGCCACCAGACAGGACCAAAGACAATTTAGAAATTATAAAATCCCAACTTGCCTCTGCCAGGAATCGAACCCGGGACCTCCCACTTATAAGCGCTTACGAGCACGAAGTAATCAATGTAAAAATATTAATATTATGTATTGTAAATAAAATAAATTAAAAAAATAAATAAAAAAAAGACCAAAACCACTGTGCCAGGGAGGTCAAAATCATCTAGAAAATTATAAGTAGATTCCAAAAATATGTAAATATGTTATTATAATGTTAAATATATTTTTTTCTGAATAACTAGTAGGTATTCTTTTAAAAATATTTTTTTTTTTTGTAATAAAAGGGCAGTAGCAACTTAGCATGTTAACTATGACAGATATCGTCAACACACATAGGCTGTTATTGCAATAGAAATAGTACTTCTTACTTTTTTTTTCAATTAAAGCTCATATAATTAATTGTACCAATAGGATGCGTTTGCCACAAAAAGTCAAGATGACAAAATTGTTAATTTGGCTTTTATATGTAGGAGCCATCGATTTACTTAATAGATAAATAAAATTATGATGATAATATATATATGTTGATGATAATATATATAGATAATATGAAAGAGTAACTTTGAACGAAACTTTTGTGAATGAAATTGAATGAATTGAACGTATCACATCACTATAGAAATGGGGTTGGCAACATTATTTTACGAAATGACATTAGGAAACGTCAGATTACTGCAGATAATTAAAAGTTTGACTATAGAAGAAAAGTGGTTGTCAATCAGAACAGAATAAGAATTTAAATTTTTACCTTTGAACTACTACTACCCTTTGAACCTTTCTTGTCCTCCGATATTCGAAATCTAGTAGCATTGGCGAGGTGTACTATTAAGTAGGTATTCTTTGATCGAGGGTAAAAAGAAACAACATTGTAGTATATCTATTTATATGTATTTATTTATTCAACGTCTCTTCTTGCCGCCGGGGCGGGGCTTCCCCTTGCCCTTGATGCGTCGCCGCACGCCCGCCGCCTCCTCCGTGTCATCGTCGGACTCCGCGCCGCGCTTCTTGCCCTTCGAGCCTTTCTTGTCCTCTAGCTCTTTCATTTCCTGTACGTTGAACAAGGAAAATCGTTATCATCATCATCATCATGATCAACCCATTACCGGCTCACTACAGAGCTCGGGTCTCCTCTCAGAGTGAGAAGGGTTTTGGCCATAGTCTACCACGCTGGCCAAGCGGATTGGCAGACTTCACACACCTTTGAGAACGTTATGGAGAACTCTCAGGCATGCAGGTTTCCTTTTACGATGTTTTCCTTCACCGTTAAAGCAAGTGATATTTAAATATGTACTTAAAAAACGCACATAACTCCGAAAAGTTAGAGGTGCGTGCCCGGGAAAATCGTTATACAACGTGTTGGGTAAGTCCCATAACATCCCGGCAGGCTGAGGTTAGGACTGATGTGTGTATGCCCGAAAAAATATAACGACCCTCGTAGCGTGATACCAGTGGAAGTTATGAGGACATTCAGAAATTTCTTAAAACTCCTCGGTGACAACCCTTAAACAGCTGCTAGAGTCATTGATGACATTGAACCTGACCTAATTTGAGTAAAACCTGACCTACTTTGACTGTAAGGTCAAAGACCACCTTTAATTTTACGTGATTGGTGAACCGTTTTCCCGCCAAAAAATTATCGACCAATGAAAAATCTTTACCTATGAAATAATAATAATGCCTACAAAATGGGCGTCGCTGTAACTGTGTAAAGCTGCGTACACATTCAATTTTTTTTCTTGTACATTACCTAGTTTCAAATACGTGCATGCTATCTACCACCCCACTACAGCCCATTAACGTCCCACAGCTGGGCACAGGCTTAACGTGCTAACCATGCTAACCGCTAGATCAACGAGGCCGTACTTGCACGTAAATTATGTTTACTCCTTTTATTGCACCCGAATTTGTTACTGTATGTCGGATAAATCGTAAGATTTTTGTGCCTCATTATGCTTCGACATTCTTCACATTTTCTAGTGTAAGCCCTGAAAGCCCACCGCATAATAATCTCAAAAAAACCCCTACCATGGATCACGACCCTCAGCAATGAGTATGACATTAAGAAATTGTCGTGCATGATAGATTGCATGCGATGGGGCAATGGTACATGGGAATAAAAAGGACTTGAGAAAAAAAAACCACCAAGGCAGCAGCAGTGTTGAACGTTTATCGAATTTTGATCAGTGTAGACACAGCTTAGCTTTAGGATAGGTGTAATAATTCCGAAACGATATTATTTTCTATTCATTCTATTGCTACCTACTTCAAGCTAAAGATAAAGATATGACTACAGTACAGAAGCGAAAATATCGAGTCGATGTAATTTTTAAATAGCTATTCAATTATTGCATTGAAATTGATAAGAATGGAGAGATAAATCGAAATTTATGTGAAATTCTTCTTAAATCTTGATTTTGTTTCTGCGAATGACTCTTTTCTTTTATGAGATGTGGTCTGCTGTAGAAATGAATTGTGAGCCGCTTTTTACTAGAGTCAAATTCGAGCCGTTTATCGTCAAAGTCGAGCCTAACGCTAAAAGATTTAACATTCTGGACTGTAATGGATTATGATCATGGTACACAATATCCAAAAAGATCAGCTCAGCGCGTTCCATCTTTTAATTGCATTATTACCGCTGATGCCGCCCGTCTTACTACCGAGAGATAAAAAGTCGATAGCAGACTTATTAAAATTATTAAATACCTACTTAATACATTTCAAATGCATTGGTCTATGTTATGCGCTGTTTTGTCGTTACTAGAATATTTTATAGCATCGCTGTCGCATAGCTATTATTTGAGTCGTAGCCTAAATACCAGGGTCAGCATAAACTGGTATACCTAAACACAGCGTTTTAGGTACGAACATTGAGGAAGCTTCGTATGACTTAAGGTCGTTTTACACTTTGTTTAGTGATTATTGCTAGTGATCAGTGATTACTGATTAGCGAAGTAGAATTTTTATTCTTTTATTCTTTTATTCTTATAAGAGCGTATTCTTATTCCACGTATTCTTCGATTTCCAACAGCACCACATTTGATATTTCTTTCATTACTTTCTGCAGATCCAAATGCGATTAGACCCGTTTGCAGAAACGCCAGGTTATCCTTTTAACCCAGACTTAGCTGCTACTTATAAGAATTCGTATAAAACTACAACATTTCATAAAACGGGGTAGTAACCCGTTTTAGCCAATTTTAATCGATAATCGAGAATCGATCTAGTGGATTTCAGCCTAGAAAATCAATTCAGTACTACATTTCGATTTAAAAAATCGATTTTTTTTTTCAATAAATCGCGATCGCGAATAGAGGTCTTTGAGAAATCGATCAAAAATTTTTTTTTCAAAAATCGATCTTCTTTTATGAATCGTTTCATCAGACTTCGATTCAAATCAAGTTAAAAATCGATCTTTTTTGGAAAGAATCGCCATTCCTTAGTCCTTATAAACTGACTTACATACGTTAGTAAATCATCAGTCGAGTCAGACCGAGCGCACTAAATCACTGAATAAGCACTAGTCAAAGTGTAAACGGGTCTTAACTTCGTTTTGTTCTTTGAAGACTTCCGAAATCCGAAGTTCATATTAGCTATTTTAATTGTTATTTTTTAGTTTCTCATTGAAGTTTGAACTGTGAAGTCGTCATACAAGGGTGAAATAATGAGTTACACTAACGCGCAATATTATGACATGATTATGTGTGTGGGTGCTTGTAATGGTGTATTGATGGACGCCCGAAGGTTGTACGATGAACAGTATGTTTCCGGTAGACCAAATAACCCAAGAGTTCGAGTTTCGTCGCATACGTGTTTCCGGAATTTAGTCCATAGACTTCACACCACCGGTTCCTTTACCGGCGCGATGGTGAAGGACGGCCTTCAACATCGACTACTCGTTTGGAAGAAGAAATTCTGCAGCATTTCGAGGAAAACCCAACCACTAGTAGGTACTCGCCGTGCTGGAGCAGTTCTTGATGTCAGTCATTGGACGGTGTGGCGAACGTTGAACAGAGATGGAGTTTGCACGATGGTTTTGCGAGCGAGCTGGCTTTGTTTGTTGGCACTGTACGCATCGCTCGTATTCCAGCACACTTTTCGCGGCCGTGCAGGGACTACCTTAACCAGTGATTCGGCCTACCTAGGTAGGTACCTACCTACTACCTAGCCCGAGTTTTTTTCGCCAGTTAGTTAGTTTATTTATGAGTACCTACCTAGGTACCTAGGTAGGGAATACTCGTACACAGGCCAGTAAACCTTGAACCTACTTCGTAAAATACAATAATTACAACTTTCCGTTGAGTATTGGCATCTTGGCGGCATTTGTCAAAGGCGGCGCGCCGCCTTACAACGTTTGTAAAGAGTCTTTTTATGGGTAGGTAGTCGGTACTAGGCTAACATAAAAATTGGTACCTACGTAAGTTTTCTAGTGATTTTCGGTTGCGAATCTCGGGTTCTCGGTTTGAGTTCTGCGTCGGTCATTCATATCGTAAGATTTTCAGGTTTGAGTTTTATGTAGGTAAAGAAACTCTCAGTAAGGACCTACGTAGGTGTACCTACCAGCCAAGAGATCGATCTCGTTTCACCCTGGTGTTTCGGCAAGTAGGTACCTAAGTAGTTGACGTTAAGCCGTCGGTCCTGGTTATTACTTATTACCAATAGCATGAAATGATAATAATCGAAATAACCACCGCAACCCGCATTTTCTAAGTTTTGAACCGAACCAGGAATCGAACCCACAACCTCGTTATCATCCATGACAAGTTGCACTACTTGACGTGTTCGTCAGTGTCGTCACTTAGGTACCTACTTATTAAGGAAAGACGGCGCGCCAGCCACACGACACCACACGAGTAGTTAGGTACTCTGTGCGCCAGCCGCGGCATAGTACCTATTCGTTTTCACGTCTTGTAGTTTGTACTAGGATATCAGGAATTTAAATGGAATTGATGTTGCGCGGGTTGTAAGGGTTGCCAAAATTAATTTTCCTTAATTAAGTAATTAATTTTGTATGGAAATTTTTAATAATTAATTTTGACTTTTTAATACCACCAATATGTTTACAAGGTCAAAATTACATGGGTAGCCGCGGGCATGTTATACCACTTACCTAACACGTTGTATACATATAAAATATAAAATCGTACATATAAAATCATACATATAAAATCGTTATATAATCGTATATACATAATTATATTAAGAAAAAACACGGCATATTGGCTCCTATTTCTACAAAACAAAGCATAGATTTCTATCGAAAAAAAAGACGCGATTGCGCGCGGCTAGTGCGTACGAATGTGTATGCAAATCTATGCCTTGTTATGTAGAAATAGGAGCCAATATGCCATGAATTTGTTTCGACTGCGCTAGTACGCCCCGATCTTTAGGTCTGGATATAGCAAGCGCCACATGGAAGGGATGCTGTGGAAATGCAGACAAAATGCTCTGTGGAACTGTAAGTGCACAATTTCCAGAAGAAATTAAGTATTTCCAACAACATGCGAGGTGTTTTATTAAGCTGGTCGGTCCATACATAATGTACTGCCTCAATAGCGCAACGGTCAGAACCGAAAAGGTCGACGGTTCAAATCCCACCCATTACACAGTGTCGTACCCACTCCTAGCACAAGTTATACGCTTATGTGGAGGGAAAAGAGAGAATTAATCTGTGGTGCTGCACAGTGCCGGCCCTAGGGGGGGTCGACCCGGGCGGTCGCCCGGGGCGCCGGGCTCTAGAGGGCGCAGCATGCGCCACCTTAACTTCACCACAATACTAGAAAGCCGTGGCGGATGTGAAGCCGGGGCAGGTGTAATTCCTTGTATTGTATTATTAAACCCATATACGATAACAACTAATGACAAGAGGCTACTTGAGAGCATTAAAATAAACATTTGGTTTTAGTAGTGAGTGTACGGTTGATGTTGTTATAACTTTTAACGAACATCTCAATATTTATTAACAAAATTAAAAGTGAAAAAATTTAATGTGTTATATTAAATGTTGTAACGTTTAATCCTCACCTGTAGTCCCACTAGGGTAATGGTGCTTAGAATAACGAGCAACACTTGAGGAGCGATGGAGCCGTTTTATTTATTAACCCCCGACGCAAAAACAACGGGGTGTTATAAGTTTGACGTGTCTGTGTATGTGTGTGTGTGTGTGTGTGTGTGTGTCTGTTCCCCTGTAGCGCTCAAACGGGTGGACTGATTTGAATGCGGTTTCTTTTGTTTGAAAGGTAAATTAGTCGAGAGTGTTGTTAGCTATGTTTGATGAAAATCGATCCAAGATGGCCGCCGCTACAAAATGGCGGATTACATATTTTTTCACAACTCCTTAATATGGGTATCAAATGAAAGGGCTTGATTAGTAGAATAGTACTATGCAATTCTAAGATGGTTGCCGCCACAAAATGGCGAATGTCGGGAGTTTTTATTTTAATTTTTAATTTATACTTGTGACGGAATCACAATAAATTTTTTTTTCTGAAATACCTAGTGGCTAGTTCACTTCTATCTAAATATTGGCTGATACGGTTCAGTACGTAGTGCCGTAGTGAGTGGTGATAAAATATTTCTATTTTTAACCCCCGACGCAAAACGACGAGGTGATATAAGTTTGACGTGTCTGTGTGTATGTCTGTCTCCCACTGTAACGCTCAAACAGGTGAACGGATTTGAATGCGATTTTTTCGTTTGAAAGGTGAATTAGTCGGGTGTGTTCTTAACTATGTTTGATGAAAATCGGCTCAAGATGGCCACCGCCACAAAATGGCGAATAACATATTTTTTCACAACTCCTTCAATATGGGTATCAAATGAAAGTACTCAACTAGTAAAATACTATTGTACAAATCCTGCTTTTATGCTTTATTGTACAAAAGCTGCCACCACAAAATGGCGAATGTCGGGGTTTTTTAAAATTTTAATTTATACTTGTAACTAATGAAATTGTAAGACTTTAGACTAAACTAAGTAGTTAAAACAAGAAAGTTATATATTACTAATTATTTACTTATAAAAAAATTATAATTTATAGTGGCGAAAGAAAATGTCGTAACCGTGATTTTTGATAAGTCCGAACTACATTTTTACCTTTCTGTTACATTATTACACACTCAATATTTTACGCGACTGCGGCGATAAATAAAAACATTTTAATTTGCGATTTTAATATACTTAATTAAAAAAGCTTTCCGAATCGGAAAATCGTAAAAGAAAAGCTGACGGCACAATTTAAACAATATCTTTATAAATAATTATAGCCTATGTCTTATTCTGATGAATAAACTGTAAAGTTTTATCAAAATCCGTTCAGTAGTTTGCGTGGGAAATTAACAAACATTCTTACAAACTTCCACGTTTATAATATTGGTAGGAAATAGGATAAGGGCGCCAAATGCTTGACTCGCCCGGGGCGCCTAGATGGTTAAGGCCGGCACTGGTGCTGCACTTAACCCGAATAAATGATTATTTATTTATTTATTAGTCATGTACTGCATGGCTAATATTTTTAAGAAAAATAACTGTATCTTACAATTTTGGTGAGCCTCTGCGCCTCGGCGACGCGCTCCTGCAGCACCATCACCTCGCTCTCCTCCGTCTTGTAGAGCGGCAGCTGCTTGCCGATCAGCTGCTCTATGCGCTGGTACAACTCCACGTCGTACTGATAACAATATAACCAAAGAATTATTTAAAAAAATAACTAAAATAATGTTGTTTCAACGTTATTTTTGAAGTGAAACTTGTTTTGGTTGTGCATTTGAAAATCGATGAAACGAAAAAGCGACACCAATATCCTCTTGCGTGCCGAGTTCATAAGGTGACAGGAGGTAGTTTGAGTTCCCAGGCGCTGCACAAGTGCCAGAGAGGGACAAACATACATATTCAAATAGGAATTAGCCTGCGAGAGAATGAGATACAGTACAAGTCGGTTTCCATGACGCTCCGCTTCCGTTCTCCGCCTACGTTCCGTTTTTGAACCCAAATTTTATTTCAAAAACGTAAACAAAGTTTTAATGATTGCATGAAATCTACCGACTAAAGACTAATAATTTTAAACCCGTTTCGACACTTGGATGAATAAACCACAGTGATTGATTTAGCAACTGTGGGGGGCTTAACCCTGCATATTCATCTTACTACTGTAGGTTTCATTTTCAATCAAGAAACTAGTTAAAAGGCACAGCAAGCTTCAAATATATTTCAATTCTATACATATGAAAAATGTCTTAAATAAAATACCATGTCTACTACTGAATGAATGAATGAATCACCTGTGAAACGAATGTGATGGCCTTGCCGGCGCGGCCCGCGCGCGCCGTCCTGCCCACGCGGTGGATGTAGTCCTTGCTGTGCAGCGGGATGTCCAGGTTGATCACCACGTCCACGTGTGGGATGTCGAGGCCTCTGCGAGCAAAGTTAGAGGTCTACAACGCCTAGTTTACTACGACAGTGGTGCCGTCATGTAGCGGCCGCTAGAGAGAATCCTTTGTTGGAGTCAAAAGACGTTCTCTTACAAAAAATACCACCTTGTTTAAAAGATTCGAAATATTTATTTCGAAGTGAATTTAGCTGTACACTTTTTGAATGTCAAGATTTTAGTAGTTGTCCTAGGTCAAGGACAAATGTGTTGCGACACGACGCGACGCGATACGACCCCATAGGAAATGACAAATTCAGCTACGCGACAACGTAGGCCACGTGAAGGCTCAGCTACTGTTTGATATTGACGCATTCGTCGCCATAAAACAGTACGATCATAGCGTTGTGAATCGTCTCCCTCGCTCATTATAACTTGTTATCGAGTATACATCGAGTATACAAATCCTTTTTCAATGTTGCACACAACACCAGAGAAACAGGTTTCAGTTCCATAAAGCCTGTAAGTGTGAGCGAGAAGTCCGATAAAAATTATTTATGACTCAGTGCGCACGTTTGTAATGTCCTAAGTATAGGACAAGGGGTTACCTGGAGGCGACGTCGGTGCAGATGAGCACGGAGCGGCTCTTGTTCTTGAACTTGTTGAGCGCGGCGAGCCGGCGCTGCTGCGACATCTGCCCGTGCAGCGGCACGGCGGGCACGCCCAGCGCGCGCAGCAGCAGCGCGGCGCGCAGCGCGCCCGCACACGTCGCCACGAACACGATGAACGAGTTGCCCGCCATCTCGTTCAGGATGTGCACCAGGTACACGTCCTACAAACATCGTTATCCTATAATATTCGCAAAAGTTTATCTATGCAATAAACTTAGGGTCAGGGCACGATCGAAGCGTCAACAAAAAGTTTCACGGCATGTTGGCTTAGATATAGATTGATATATTTTATAAAAAAATCAGCCAAGTGCGAGTCGGGCCTCGCTCTTTCAGGGTTCCGTACATAATTATGAACAATATAATATTTTGGGTCTAAGAAATATTTAATTTCCGAGCTAGACATCGCAACAAACCGTGAAAGAAAAACCCAAAAAAATGTTCGTTTATTTTGGTCACAGCTTATAAACTATTTAATAAATCGTTGTTTTCAGTATTTGTTGTTTAAATAGAGCATATAGTACATAATATACTGAAATATCATATTCCCAACTAGTTTAGTTTTTGAGATAGCCCCCGTCACAAAAATGGTCTAAAACTGACAACTTTGATGGCCTCCCATTTCACCATACAGCAAACTTAGCTTATTATGCAATAATTACATCAATTTAAAAGTGGTGATAGAAAAATGCTTTTTAGGCAGTGTGCATTGCTAAATTTTCGCTCATGGCTTGAGAATTGTGGTAGCGACCTGCATGCCAATCCTTCAAAAAATAATTGCTACAGTACACTCTCGCTGTTGGCTGAAATGCTTTTGTCACAAATGTTTATTTTGGTCACAGCTTATAAACTATTTAATAAATCGTTGTTTTCAGTATTTGTTGTTTAAATAGAGCATATAGTACATAATATACTGAAATATCATATTCCCAACTAGTTTAGTTTTTGAGATAGCCCCCGTCACAAAAATGGTCTAAAACTGACAACTTTGATGGCCTCCCATTCCCTTATTTTTTGAGATAAAAATTAAAAAAATATATATTTGTACTCTACTTAATGAGCTCTAAACAATGATACCCCACAAGCTAGGGTAAAGAAAAAATTTTTTTTTCCGGCTCCTTTTTCATGTATGGGAGCCCCCCTGAAAAATAATTTAATTCAATTTCTAATTCAATATTTGATTTTGGGTTAACGTTTTACACTAAATACCAAAATTTCAGGTTTGTAACTCATTTCGTCTGCGAGCTAGAGACCTGTGACCGGCGGACAGACGGACAGACAGACAGACAGACAGACAGACAGACAGACAGCCGAGTGACATTAATAGGGCTCCGTTTTTACCCTTCAGGTACGGAACCCTAAAAAGAAGAGCAAATGCGCGCGAACTGCGCAGACTGGTGCACGCGCATTCGTTCGAACTTGTGTGCAATCACGCGCGAGCGAATCCGCACACATTCGTGCAACTTGTAACTTCAATGCGCTTCGACTCTGTGCTAGTATACCACAACCGTTACAAAAGCTTTAAAAATTTTAAATAAATAAATGAGAAACATACCTTATACTTCACAGGTATAAATATATAGTACTGCTGCAATTTCTCCACTGTCTGATACTTGGTGGAGACCTCAACTTTGACGGGGTCCTGCAGGGAGGCCCTCTGTAACTTCTGCACTTTCTTGGTCATCGTGGCCGAGAACAGGTACGTGCGTCGCTCGCGCGGGATCACGCGTAATATCTTGTCCACTTCCACTTCGAAATCCATGTTCAGGATGCGATCTGCTTCGTCCATTACCTGGTACAACAATTTTATTTAATGTAATCAGTCTTCCGATTATGAGCAGATGTGTTGTATTAATGATTTAATGAAGTAAACATTCAATCATGCGAATGCGATTCATTCATTCCAACACAACATAGCTCAACTAGCTGAATAGTTGAGCTTATGTAGTGTAAGTAAACATTCATTCATGCGAATGCGATTCATTCATTCCAACACAACATAGCTCAACTAGCTGAATAGTTGAGCTTATGTAGTGTAAGTAAACATTCATTCATGCGAATGCGATTCATTCATTCCAACACAACATAGTTCAACTAGCTGAATAGTCGAGCTTATGTAGTGTAAGTAAACATTCATTTATGCGAATGCGATTCATTCATTCCAACACAACATAGCTCAACTAGCTGAATAGTTGAGCTTATGTAGTGTAAGTAAACATTCATTCATGTGAATGCGATTCATTCATTCATTCCAACACAACATAGTTCAACTAGCTGAATAGTTGAGCTTATGTAGTGTAAGTTAACATTCATTCATGTGTTCAACATGAATAAATGTTTACTTCATTATTAGTCACTACTAAGTAACTTCTAAGCTTAGTGACCACGAAGCTGAAGTGGCAAGGGGCAAAACACTAGTTTGAAGAACTGATAGGTATTGGAATGGCCACCTTGCACCCGAGGAAATCATAAGAGTGGGCAGACCCCCCACTAAGTGGATACACACCCCACTAAGTGGATAGACACACACACATTCAAACAAGCACAGAGAGCCACTGTACTCAATGACACATTCCCTACAAGAGACCTATGTAGCAGTGGAACTTCTTATTACTTCTAGTAATAAGAAGCTAGAGAAAAATTACTCAGACCAGTTACTAGAGAACCACTCACAAGATACTTCAGAGCCTTCAGATTGAACCCCTTGGTGTTCTGCAGGTGGTCGACGAGCCGGCCCGGCGTGGCTATGATGATGTGGGGCTTCTTGGACAGCGCCAGAGCCTGCGCCACCATATCCATGCCGCCCACTATCACAGCGCATTTCACTCCTATACTGGCACCTACATAGGAATTATTATTTACTAGCGGTCCGCCCCAGCTTCGCCCGTGGTACATATATAGCCTATAGCACTCAAGGATCACTTACATATGCAACGGTGAAAGAATTTTTGAAATCCGTCCAGTAGCTCCTGAGATTAGCGCGTTCAAACAAACAAACTCTTCTGCTTTATTATATTAGTATAGATAGCTTGAATCAGCAAATAAACAACATCACCATACAGCAAATTTAGCTTATTATGCAATAATTACATCAATTTAAAAGTGGTGATAGAAAAATGCTTTTTAGGCAGTGTGCATTGCTAAATTTTCGCTCATGGCTTGAGAATTGTGGTAGCGACCTGCATGCCAATCCTTCAAAAAATTATGGCTACAGTACACTCTCACTGTTGGCTGAAATGCTTTGTTGCAGCAAGAATACAATCAAATTTAACTACTCTAGCGGCACGCTATGATGGCCGGTTTGACGTTTGTCCGCTCATGAAGTTCCGTATTAATTGATAACGACTTTGAAGGAAATAATTGTATTACTTTATTGACGATAGTGATGTGCAGAGATTCATAAATTTTATCGAATGTAGTTTTAGGTTTAGGACTCAAAATTTATTTATTAAATTGATTTCTTAAATGTATACAAGTGTAGAAAAATCAGTTTGCACCATTTAAGGGGTGAATGTACTTGTGAATATGAACAATTTTCACTATGTGGACAAACCTGTGATTATGAAAGAGATGTGAAAATAGATAATATTATAGAAAACGAACATATAATTATTAATGTATGTGATGATAGCAGTGACGACAGTGAAAATAGTAGTATGGACGAATCTGATTAATTATGGCCTTTTGTGGCACCTTTTTTGGTATCTTTTGTATTCATATGTTTCTTGTGTGCATATAAAGTATGTATATTCATTTTCGTTCAAATATTCAGTTCGTTCAAATAAATTAAATAAACATATACATTTTTGTTTTATTAAACCTATTTAATCAGGTACAAAAACAAAACTTAATTGTTTTTTGTTCGAGAATAAATTGACATTCCACATCACTATTGTAATGTGTCAAACCGGCCTTCATAGCGTGCCGCTAGTGTAGTCAATACAACTAAGTAATGAACAATATAATATGAAGAATAGCTTGTACATGTAACTGTGGTATGATAATAATGTAATGTACAACAGAAAAATGGCAATCTCAAATGAGAAGCTGACGAGCAAAACTGCATAATTTACACTCTGGTCAAAATACTTTTTTTTAATCTGGTGGTTTTTGGCCTGCTGAACAAGAATCTCAAGTTATTTTTATCAAAAATGGTCTAAAACTGCATCAAAATTGCATCCAAAATTTGTTGGCTTTGAACAAATTTTAACAGCTTTGAATACATGTTTTGCTTCTCCTGTAAAATTTTATTTTATTGCCATTTTGTTTACCAGCTCTTCAAATATATAACGTGAACTTACCAAGTGCCTCAAACTGTTCTGAAATTTGGAATGCGAGTTCTCTTGTAGGTGTCAATATAAGTGCAAAGTATCTCTGTGGGTTTTCCAGCAGAGACTGTAGGATGGGTAGGGCAAATGCCCCAGTCTTCCCTGAGCCTGTCTCAGCCAGCCCTATTATATCTTTGCCCTGGAGGGCTACTGGTATGGCTTCTTTTTGGATCTTGGATGGATGTTTCCATTTTAATTCTGTGCATGCCTCGCACAGTATGTCAACAATTCCCTAAAAAATATTTTGGAAAGTATTATTTATTTACATACCAATTAAAATTTCTCATACAAATAAATATCACAGAAAATGTGTTATTTTTGAGAACTACTAATTAGTAATTACTTCATAGGTAAATCCAGGTAATTCTAACTAACAAATTAATTTGAGTAACTTGATCCTAATTAACAAATCTGCTAAAGTTATATCAAGATAATTATGGATTATAAAGCCGTTAACGGGTCTAGATAAAACTATAATGGAAAAAAATAGTACAAATCAACATAACCTAAAAAAATAATGGCAGATTAAAACATTTAATTCTCAGTTATGTGAATACAAATAAGACAATCTTGAAATTGTGAAATCTACTTCAATTTTAATACCTAAGATTATTAGCTGTAAACTCACCAAATCTTTAAATGTGACGGTTTCTTCAATCGGTATGTTTTCCTCGGTTTTGCTTTCTTCTGGTTGTTCATCCTCCGATCCCGCGTCTTGGTTATCACTACCACTTTTATCACTGTCCGCAGTCATCATCTCAGTGCAATAGATACGCAAATATTTGAGTTAATTTAATTTAATGTGCAAATTATGCACAATTTCATTTTCCATGCGTGCTTAAATCCAGTATTTTTGTTCTGTGGCTTAAATACCTACAAACTTCAAAACAAGTAAAACACAAACAACTTGCCAAAATCCAAATGTCAAACCACCACCACATGTGGCAACTGTCAATGTCAATTGTCAACCATAGAGATAATCTCAATCATATAGATAATATATTATTATTATTATCTCTATGATCTCAATGCAATGCAATAATGACAACCGATTCCAAAGTCAGTAAAGTAAAAATAATTTTTGTTTCTCTTTAAACAAGTTTGTACACTTAATAAAGTTGAAATCGGGCGGGCATTAAGAAAAAAATGACGAAATCGACATGCAATGCTCGCTAACTTCAACTTATAAAATGTACACGTACCTAAATAAAAATTATTTCTTTGTTGGGGCGTTTGAAGTCTGTTTAAAAAAAATTGTTGTCATATTGGCACAACTGTTATATTTTGTCTATGTCTATCAATGTCACTATCTGAATTTGGATTTGAGGTTATGTTATAATTTGTTTGTTGATTCTTCTTGGTGATGTTGATTACTGTTCAATAAAATTAAGTTTTTGAATAAATAACAAAAATAAAACATGGCTAAACATCATCCAGATCTTATTTTCTGCAGAAAACAACCCGGTGTTGGTAAGACATTTTCATATTTTGGCCATCAATTATCATCTTAACCCACTTCAAACAAGTGAGCAAAAGTGAATTGTTTTTTACAGCTATCGGTCGTTTATGTGAGAAATGCGATGGTAAATGTGTGATTTGCGACTCGTACGTGCGGCCTTGCACGCTGGTGCGTATTTGCGACGAATGCAACTACGGTTCTTACCAAGGGAGATGCGTGATTTGCGGAGGTCCCGGCGTCTCGGATGCATACTATTGTAAAGAGTGTACAATACAGGAAAAGGACGTAAGTTGTCGATTCCAATAACAAAACAACTAAGGTCAAACAATATTGTCTTCGCGCCAACTCTGGTGACATGTTGTCATCCATTATTATAAATGCGAAAGTAACTCTGTCTGTCTGTTACGCTTTCACGCCTAAACCGCTGAATCGATTTTGACGAAATTTGGTACAGATATGGGCTTGGAGAAGGACAGGCTACTTTTTATCATGGAAAATCATAGTTCCCAAGGGATTTTTAAAAACCTACTTAAATCAAAGCAGATGAAGTTGTGAAAGCATCCTGAGACTACTAATTTATTGGGAGCTTGGGAAGCTGGAAGAAATCTCTTATAGAGATAGGCATTTGCAATGTACATTTATTACTCTTTTGTAACTACAATTATTGGTACCTATATAATAAATAAATAAATAAACATGAACTGAGTGTAAGTGTGACAGATAGTGAAGCAGAAATGGCAATTGGTGGGGCACCTAGTTACAGGAACCAATTGATTTTGGCATCCACAAGGTGCCGCAATGGTAATTTGGCACCAGAAAGTGCAGTGTTGGCAGACCAAAATTTTAAAACATCTGATGGGGTTATGGTACCTTTCAAATAATTTATATGAGCTTATTAAAAGGCATATTAATTATAGACATACATAGACACTTTAATTTAATTTATTTGTGTAGATAAAAATAATGTTTATTTTTTTATTATTTCAGAGAGATGGCTGCCCGAAGATTGTCAATTTGGGTAGCTCAAAGACAGATCTGTTCTATGAGAGAAAGAAATATGGGTTCAGGAGACACTAGCAGTAACTTATTAATTAGAAAGACTTTGGGACTCTTTGTCCTATGGTGTGTTTTATAAGTGAACAGTTTTAGAATAATAATTCTTTGGAATAAAAGTCATTCTGTGTTTGAAAGTGAGACGAAGTAAATATATAATTTTATTGTACAAGAAATAGTGAATATTAAGAAATTATTTCTTCAAGCTATACAAAAAAATTTAATGATCTAAATTATTGACTGATGCTAAAAGTAGAGTACCTTTTAAAATAACCTCCTCTCAGACCCTTTATTATACCTATTTGTATATTCCATTACATTCAACAATGTTGGAATGTATTTATGTATGTAAAAAGATATAATCTATACTAATAAATAAAATTGAAGTGTCTGTCTGTAATATCGAAATAACTACCTCATATTAAGCTCATATGGTTATTTGAACGGTACCATAACCGAATCACACGTTTTTAAAATTTTTGTCTGTCTGTCTGTCTGTCTGTCTGTCTGTTTGAACGGGCTAATCTTCGGAACGGCTGAACCGATTTTGACGGAACTTTCACATACAAGTAGAGAATTAACCAGGGAGTAACATAGGCTACTTTTTTAACCGACTTTCAAAAAAGGAGGAGTTGTGTTTTTCTACCTATGTACACCGATATCTCCGAGAATTCTGAACCGATTTGCGTAATTTTTTTTTAATCGATAGAGAAACATTGCGACAATGTCCTACAAAAAAACTTGGATTCCAACTCCTCAATCCTGATGCTGTAGGGGAACTGATCCCCAAAACTAATGGGATTTAGGAACTGTCGGTTATTTAAATTGATTTTGGGGGTACCAATTAAAGACTTTATCGTTGAATGAACTTGAGTAGGTACATATTCAACTCCTCAACCCTGATGCTGTAAGGAATTGCATTCCGAAATCGTGGGGATCCCACGGAATTTTTCCGTTTTGGTGACGGGTTACTACAGATAGGCTACTTTTTGTTCTGGAAAATCAAAAGTTCTCACGGGATTTTTAAAAACCTAAATCCACACGGGCGAAGCCGTGGGCATCATCTAGTTGATAATATGTTGATTGTATGTAAAATGTCATAGATTGAAATATTTTTTTTTTGTTAACAAAATGATTGGCCTTTACCCTGCAACATATTTTGACCATGATCAATGAGCAATGATCCACCATCATCAATGATCATGAATTTATTGAAGTTGTGTGAATTGTTTATGTATAACATAGGGACACTTAATTTTTCTGTCAGTGTACCATAGAATTAAGTAATAAATATAATACATAATGTAATCTTTTTGCATATAATATTATTATTATTATATTATTTGCGAATGTGGGCCGCAGGAGACTTCTTTGGCAGATAGGCAATACTTTTTGTGCATTCATACAAGTCATCTCAAACAAATAACTACATTACTGGGTGTAAATAATATATAAACTTTGTACCTATGTATGTACTTGTACACATAGCACCTACTTGATATCAGAGATGTTAAATAGCTAATGAATAAATAATTTACTAGATACTTACCTAGTGTAATTTTTGGATGTATAAAATAAAACAAATATTCCATACACACTTAAGCTTTTTTTTTAGTTTTATTTTAATTTACAAGCACATTTCTATCAATTAAGTATTGTCAATATTTTTTTCTAACCTTACTACAAAGACCAGCATCAAATGATTTTTTTAATAATAAATAATTGCACAACCAATAGGCAATCAATGTTTTTTACCAGCCGGTTAATGTAACATTATACACATTATACAATATTATCTATTACAACATTTTTTTTATTTAAATAATCATTTTCACAGATCTAGATCACTACTCATTATTATATATTTTTTTATTATCAAAATAATTATTAGAATTAAGTTTGTAAATTATCGTAGGATGATTGTATCCTAGCTGCCTCCACTAAAAGTACTGCTGTTAGCGGAACTGACATGGTTCCTCCAGATGTCGACGTCAGGTGCACTGGTGACGCTGCTGTCCGAGTACGCTGCCCTCGCTGGTATTATCGGGGATCGGGTGCAAACGCTGGAAAAGGCAAACGGGGCAAGTATGATATAGTATCGCCAAACAAATATTCGTCCCTCGATGAGCGAACTCGCGCAGATTCGTGCTAGCTCCGTACCTTCTGTCCGCGCATTGACACCTAAAATATGCTATTGCGACGCACCTTGCTGTTATATATTCAGAGGCGAATATTTGTTTGGCGATACCTAAGTATACCATCCACCGAATAATGAGAAACCGTGAGCGTTGGCATCAATTACGGTTATGCTGAGCTTCCATTCCTCGAAAAAAAGAATTCGAATATCGAAAAACCTATCAGCGCAAAATTGACCTAATACTTCTTATTTTAAAGTCGTAATTCAGTACTTCGAATATTTGTTTTGCAAAATTTACGCTTGGGGCGCTGGCTGTAGATGACTGGCTGGATGTAGTGACAAACTCAAACCTTAAAACAAGCTAGGTAGTTTAGGTCCTTTTCACTGTGAAGGCATTGTTTTTCGATATGTCTACTCGAATTTCGATCAACGTTGCCACAATGTGCAAGGCAGGCCCATACAGATTCAATACTCAAATCAGGCAAGAGTGAAGAGGCTTATCTAGGCAAGCGCGCTTCAATTTACGTAGATGTCGCTATCGACATGAGCCCTATGACAAAATATCAAAACTAATTAAAAAGAAAACAGAGTGATGGTAGCGTAAAAATAGTAAGTAATAAATGTGATTCAGAATTATTTTTTATTTTAATGTGTAATAAACATAGTATTTCATTAATACCTAGCTGTTATTTTTATTTAGCGTAATTTTTCTTAAGTCTGTGGATATGTACATGCAGTGTCGATCATGCATCTGATTTGCTTCACTGACCTGAAATTCATCAGCTTTGTCCAAATAAAGTCCTATAAAAAAGAAATTTTGAAAACAAGCCAATTTTTTGAAATAGGTACCGTATAGTCATTACTGATTTACACTTAAATTGCCCTTTCCATAGCACTTTATGAAATAGGTGGGAAGCGAAAAGCTGGGCAGTTTTTCGCTCCAATTTTTAAACATAATATAAAATAATATCTTTGTCCCTTTTTAAATATGTATAGAATTTTGATCTAAAGGAGGATTTTTCGATGTCGTCACAATTTTACTTTTATTTTAACATCATCTTAAAATGCGATCAACATGAACAGATCGATGGCGATCAATAATTTTGAACCACCAAATTGGCTCACGTAGGACGTCATGTAAGATGGTACGGTGTCAACAAACTACCTGGACTTGATGAAAACTTCAGAATTTCTCCAAAAATTAAACATTAAGCCTCAATAGCGCAAAGGTCGTCGGACTTGTATTGAGAAATCCCACCTGTTGCACTAATAAATTGTCGTACCTACTCCTAATACAAGCTACATTTATAATTGGAGGGGAAGTCGTGTTCAGTTTGGCTAATATTCTTTAAAAAAAAACATTACTCACGAGTTAACATCTTCGAGTTTCTTCAGCAATCTCTCGTTCTCTCTGCTCAAGAGCTCCTGGTCCCGCAGCAGCTGATCTCTCACGACGAACAGCTCGGTGTTCTCCTGTCGCAGCGCGGAGTTCGCTGACATGTGCAGCTGGACCAGCTCCACCAGCTCCTTCTGCGGCAGCTGGTACAGCTTGTTCGCTTCTATCGGGGGCGGGGTGCCGCGGCTCTTTTGACCTTATGATAGAATATTAACCCAGATTTTATATATTAGATAGCGGTACCTTGGCAGGACCGGAACCTATAGTACCTATTCCTTTCAGTAAGTACAAGACCTGTAGGGCTATTCTCTAAAATACCATCTCGATATCGAAGCTCACTCAAGTGAGATAACTCGCTTCGAAAGCAAACTCACTTCACCTTGGTTTGATATTCTGTAAACATCTGCTACGCACTTGCGAAGTGAATGAGTTTGAGTGAGAAGACCTGTACTATCGAGTTTTACAGAGTACAAATTAGCAAACTCATCTCGAATTCTGCGCTCTCTATAATTCGAAAATGGCTTTACAGAATAGCCATGCTGGTTGCATGCACTAACACGTACCTAAAGAGTATTCCACACTCTGGAATAATACCACTGACTGCCGTCAGACGAAGGGAGCCTTTCCTCCTCTGAATCAACATCTAACTCACAAACCTAAACAGATGTAGGTAAACTCAGGAAGGTGGTGGGATTCATAACAAGGCACAGCCCATTAAACAATAGTACATTGTGATACAAGGGTGGAATGTTGGTTATTGCAAACGAGCTGTCATTAACAAGCCTGAACCGTAGGTGAGGGTTTTTAATGTCACGAGTTTGCAATAACCGATACACCCGTGTATCACACGACGTTTTTCAATACAGTTGTGCGAAATAGTAAAAAACAAATCGAAAAATCAAATGTTTATTTCAACATACATACGTACGTACCTAGCTTTGTCGGAATCTTGTTAGCAAAATTCCATCTTGCGTAATTTTTGCCCCAGATTAAATATCAGGTGGAGTTAATTCCACAATATCACTTGTATTTGAACTCATATTTACAAAAAATAAAAAATAATCAATTTGTCACACAAAAAATGACGCGAATTTCAGAAAATGGCGCGTTTTAGCAACTGGACATTTTAAAACGAAACTAGGCAACGGTCTACGCGTATACAGCCTATTCGATTTTTGAGATATGTTAATGTGAAAATAATTAAATTAAAAATGGTAATTAAATATATAATTAATTATAATAAACAAACGTTTAAAAGAATTTTGAGAATTCAATGCTAAGACGTACGCATTTATTAATTTTTTCTCGTATAAAATCTATCCGATTTTATTCTAGGTATGAAAACTCCTTGCTACTAAACTTTTTAAATTGACTTAAAAATTTAAAAATAAACTGCAAAACAAAATGATCGAGCTCGTAAAACAAAAGTCACGACCGCGTAAAACAAAACATGCCTGTGCAAAAGATTTAATTTTCGAATCATAACTATAGCCTCTGAAAGTACGCCATGTTAAACAACTGTATTGAAAACACCTTTTCATTATAGGTGCGTAGATGTCACAGACAGTCCTCTACTTTCAGCTTTTATAAAATAATGCAGGTTCTGGTTTAGCGGTCCCCTTATACCTACACTGTATGTATGAAGATTCCACTGTCTATGGTATTCGGAAAAAGTGGTGAAATTTTAGCGCGTTCACTCACAGTCACGGTTCGATTTTACTTGATCAACAAATCGCATGCCATTCGAACCGTCTGAACGAACAAACGTTCAATCAAATTGAACCAACAAAATAATGCCTTTTAACTTTGTTGAACCACAATAATTATTGAGGATGAACTAATCGAATCCATCGAACCATGTGAAGCTTGTTCTTTTCGTGTACTCACTGTAGGTGTCCGCGTTGCTGTCTGTGTGTATTTGGAGAGCTGTCCTCAAGTGGAGGTTCTCGGTGTGCAGCGCCTCCACTTCCCTCTTCAAGCTCAGTATCAGAGCGTCTCTGGCGTCCTAATACGTATCATCATGATCATTATCATTATCATCATCATCATTATCAACACATTACCAGCCCACTACAGGGCACGAATCTCCTCTCAGAGAAAGAAGGGCGTAGGCAGTTGGCCACACTGGCCAACTGCGGATTGGTAAACTTCACACGCCTTTGACAATATTATGAAAAACTCTCAGGCGTGCAGGTTTCCTCGCGATGTTTTCCTTCACCGTTAAAGCGAGTAGATATTTATCCTCAACTTTTCGGAGTTATGTGTGTAATGTGTTTGAATCAACAAACACACATAACTTAAAGTTGCAGTTTGGGAACCCAATATCAAAATATTGTAAGTACACACAGAAGATTATGTTTAACACAGGCCACAGCCACCGTTCCCAAATCTTAACTTATAAGTATTTACTTACTACAGATGCTTACCATTTTAACAATCGGTTTAGATTTAATTTTCTTGGCGCGTGATGCGTAGCGCAATGTGTTGATAGTCTCATTCAAATTGGACTTTGTAGGCGCTATGCAGGCGATCTGAAAACATTACTTTACTTATGAATTTATAATATTAGCGCCTGTTTCACCACCTTCTGATAAGTGTCGGATAGCCTAAACGTAAGTTTTGTCACTTTCTTACTTTATGTCAAATGATAAAGACAAAAGTTGTAAATAAGCTATCCGACATTCATTTACATTATCAGAAGGTAGGAAAACAGGCCCTTAGTGGACAAAAGTCCTACTTAAGATGCAATCTACACCTTGTAATCAAAAAAGTCTATTCAAAAAAACGGTTTCAAAGCTACAAAGTAAAAACATTACATGTACGTGATGTACCTAGTAAAAGTCACGTAAAACGCTTCAGAAATTTTGGTGAAATCGGTACGCATAATATGGAAATTTTACCTTCAAATAAAATTTTTATTGTGTTTCTTCCAATGTCCGAAGTCCATTATAGAGAGTACGTTACTTTTTCGCACGCCGTTTCCGCTAGATTTTTGATTTCCGTCATGTGTTCCGCGCCACCGACGCCTCCAACGGCCTATCTGTGAACTAACAAACACAAGCCGACACAAGCCACAATATTTCGCCATTGTTCGATAAATAATGATGTGTATAGATAATGGTAGCACCAGGAAGACATTATCTGGACTTCGGACATTGGAAGAAACACAATAAAAATTTTATTTGAAGGTAAAATTTCCATATTGTGTGTTCTGTTAAATGTCCGAAGTCCATTATTGAGACCTGTTTGTTATCTCCTGGTGGCTTGTGGAGAAGAATACGCAATAATGTGATATATTTTTTACTAAGTACATAAGTACATATGAATTAAAAGTTGTAGCAGGTACCTATTATACTTTTAGTTCAAAGAATATTATGTTATTAAAACATCGCGACAGGTAATAGTACCAATTATGTCTATAGGAAATAGTAAAACTTGACAGCAAAAGGGACTTTTTGATATCGCACTAATGTCATTACAATTTCCATCTAATTCTTTAAGATAGCAGTTGTATTCACAGGCCCCTGATTTAGACAAGAATATCGTTTATAGAACTTTTAACCCAATTTAATTAAAATAAAATCCAATGTGGATCTGAAACTATATGATTTAGCTTCAACACTAGCTTCTTTATACAAGCCTTTGAACCCAAAACGCCAATGATACTATGGGCTAGGCTGGCCTGTGTGCCTCCCGCGTGCTGATAAGTGTATAAGTAATTTTGATACAGTTATTACAGTTCTGAGCCAAAACAATACTTAATTCTATATTTTAGCTCGAATTTGGGTCAGTTTACATAAAATATTGTGGTCAGGAGAAGCCATATAATATGTATGCTGAAAAGTAGATATTTCCATCTATAATATGTCTAGGATCACAATTTAAAAGTGTAAGGTCATGAACACGAAAGCTCAAATGACAACAAAATAATTCTGGCCGTATGACTAGATACCTCACATAAATTATTTATATTTGGAATTGTGTCCCGTATTCGTGCGTTCCAAAAAGCAAGATTAGGAGGCCTCGCTACAACGTCCAAGATATGTTTAAATAAATCATATGATGGGATTATAACATTCGAAATTGTGTCATAAATAGAAACTGGCTGATTTATGTACAAATGATAGGTTTACGCTTGACAACAATCACTCCCAATGGAAAGCAATGATGAGGTCAAATTAGGAATGAGCCTATCCAGAAAATGCACATTGATTCCCGCCGTGGAAGCACTCAAATTGTACCAGGCAGGACATACGGACACTGGGAGGACATTCTATATGTTTCAGCAAAGTAAATCGAACGCCAACCACCTAGGAGGCGTCCCTAGGGCACTCACGACTTCTTGCAGTTCCGTAGTAGAACGGTGAAGCAGGAAAAGGTTGTGAAGTCCATGAGCACATTCTCCAAAAAATATCCGTCAAATACAAATATGCCAGTATGTTGTATATTTAGTTACTTCATTTGGTAAAGGACAGTGAAAATCTACATCATATTACAATAAACACCGTTCTGACCATCTTCTCCAATGGGGGCATAAGTTTTAAGCGTATCTGCACAATAACAGACTTGTTGTCGTCCCCAAAATGAGCCAAGCTTCAGATTTCAAGGCTTCGATATAAGCTGGTGGTTGTGGTGTATCGACGATTACCTTGTCCAGGTATCGTATCTCGGCTGGACGCGCAAGCGCGGCTTTTCAAGACTGGGCGCTATAAGGGCTTCATCCACTTGCGTGGTTAAGTACCTGCCTATTGTAGAATACAATAGGCAGGTACGGCGAGGCGAGGCGAGGTGTTGCAGGACGAGCGGTAGTAGCTCCGGCGGAGGGAAGATCCACATTAGCTCGTAAGTCCAACATCTGCTGAAAGCAGGCGTTAGAGTCAGACAAGCCGAGAGTAGCGCATTTCTAAACTACGTGAGCCCTTTGAGACGAACGATCTATGAAGTATGTTTAAAGCTGCTCCTTGTAGTAGATGCCACACCGAGCCTGCGCGATTGCGCAAGAGATTGTCGGCTTCGGTATTGTACACTCCCGGAAGGTGGTGAGGGAGGAGTACAATATTGAGGCTGTCCGTCAGAGTGAAAAGCTCCTTTTTCAAGTCTAGAACCGTTGTGATCTCGTTCCTCTTTTGTCTTTTATATAATGATACCTTGTCTTATTGCCGGTCTGTAATACCACTGCCAAATTCTTGAGAGACGAGGCTTCAGTTGAAATGACGGCAATCACAGCGTACCTACGATTAAGTTACAAAGGAATTTGCTTTGTTGTCCCTTCCATTAGTTAATTTTCTGCTGTTGTTCACTAGAGCTCCCAATGTACATAATGATGCATCCATAATAAAGTAATTCAAAAGGTTTAAACATGTTCGCAAGCGGTCACTCATCCAAGTACTGGCCGTATCCGATGTTGCTTAACTTCGGTGATCGGACAAGAATCAGCATACTCAACCTGGTATGGACGTTGGCTGGACTTTCTCTTTTAGGATACTGAATCATATTTTGTAGCCACCATTCTAGTTCGACGCGCACCTCTTTCGGAAACCGTTTGGAAATAATGAGTATATTTGCGAAGACAGTTGCTGTGGCATGGAATGGTACAGCAACGCAACCTTCCCCGGAGGGTGATGAAGGTTGCAAAATTGAAACACCCTAAAGGGCGTTGCGCCTGTTTGAGGGTCCGTGGCGAAGAAAGTTGCTGAGGCGTAGCAAGATACGGCAATGCAACCTTTCCCGGAGGGTGATGAAGGTTGCAAAATTGGAATATCCTAAAAGGCATTGCGCCTGTTTAAGGGTCCAACTGCCGATTTGCTAGAAGAGGCATTGACTCTGACGGACTTTTTGTTGTCTTTTCTGGAGATAGGGACTTGATGATGTGGTATGCATCCCAATTACTCCCGAAAACTGGAACGATCTCCTTGGTTTGTGATCGATTTTTTGAAATTGAGACACCTAGGCTGATTAAGAAATTGTTAGCCACTTAGATGTGAGCTCTCAAGAGTTTTCCTGAGCTAATGCAAGGCGAAGACCGTGTTGCATAATTTTTTGGCAGTCCGATTTGTCACAGAGATGAGTATTCTTGGAGCTACCATCCGGCCAAAAGATAGGCAAGTTATTTGCAGCAACCGACGTTTGTAACTGATGTGCAAAAAAAAAATATCGATGCACTTCTAGGGACATGATCATCCGATCAAAGTCAAGCTTGACCACCCTGTCGTCGGTTGAAGGAACGTTGTCCTTTGACGGTGATACAAAAAAAATGTTTGTTTGTACATCATGTTACTAATGTTTCGACATCATGTATCGGTTCAGTCGTCAAATTCAACATAACTTTTGAATATTAAGAAAATTAGGGCGATGAATATTAGATATATGGCTATTAGCAGAACATATCTGGTTCAAAATCATCCACAGAATTTGTAAGGACATGCTGCGGACAGACAGAGTTTGATACTCTGTTAGAACCATCCAAATTTGGAAGAACTAAAGGAGGGATTGAAAGAAATTTCTAGTTTAAAACTGTTCTCTTTTCGACTCCCCCCCCCCCCCTTTCTTTCTATCACAAGAGTCAACAATTCTATCCTTTTATCCTTGTTAGGGATTAGTAAAAGGTAGGTATGAAAAGTATTGTTCTGAGATGTGATTATGGTAATTTATTGGCCGCACCTGCGAATGCGAAGGCGTTTGAGCGCTTAGCTTTGCATTTTGGCATTACCTCCAAATTTTTTTGTCAATATAGATATCGTCAACTCCAATGCTCAGAAATGTAATCTGAAGAAGGGGGTAGTTGGACTTTAAGCCTTAAAAAGATTACGTATTTCAACTTGTTTTCCACACAAACTAGAGTAGGTATACCATGTGGAGTACTCTCCTTTTATTTAATTCAATATTTTCGCTGACTCGGTAGTAGTAGTAACTACCCTACATCAGAATTGTATGACCAATCGATCAAGGTATTGTCGATTGTATAATCGATTAAGGCGTCATTTAGCAACTAGTTTGAACAAAAAATACACCATTGAAAGTGCGGCAAAACTATTCTCGTGAAGGATCAAAAATACCGCCCGCGCCATCCGATAGTTCAGTTATTTGTATATTGGAAATCGAACCCGAGCTTCCTGGGAGAGCACGGTATTGTAACACACTTAAAGTAGTCTCGTTTAGAGAAAACATGCAACATATTAGTTGAATTTGAAAAATTTTGTATTTGCAACTGGGCACACAAAATAATAAATTGACTCACCGAATTGAAAACTCAAACCTCCGTTCTAACTCCTCCAAAGTAGAAAGCGAGCGCCTGCAGTGCGTGAGCGACTGCGGCGCCCTGAGCGGCTGCGGCGCCCTGAGGCGCTGCGGCTCAGATGAAGAATCTTCACTCTCACTACACGAATTTCGGACCGAACTACTTTGTCCGGCCTCTGGCGGCACGGAATTTTTAGCACAAACTTCACTATGCAACGGAAAAATTTCAATAATTATCAGTTATCAGTAAAAAATAAATACTTTTTACTCAAATTATAAAACTTTCTACTTCTATCTCGAAAGTTTTAAATAAATCTAACGAACTCGCGTGGTCGAAAGACAACGCAACAATGGCGAAATATTGTGGCTTGTGTCGGCCAGTGTGACCACATTTAAATTGGTCAATCTACTTCTGCAGCTTCAAAAAACTACCGAAATATACCACAGTTTTGGTAAAAACTACCACAAATCTACCTCACTAATATGATAAAATAGAGATGAATCATGAAATAAAACTATATTTCATTAGAGTCTGGCCAACGAAAGTAGAAAATCATAAAATGCCGATAATTTTAAATAAGATTGTTGACGTGGAAGAATATTGCAATTGTAGGCTTTACAAAAGGCAAAGTCTCCTTCCGATGATTTAGTCAACCACTTTGAAAATAAAGAGTTTTGCTCCCACTCCGTACGATATTGCCTTCCGTATTTTCTTTTCATGGCGATAAATTAAATTACAAAACAAAGAAATCGCTCTCGATATGTGCTCTTCAGCTCATAATACTCGTAATCTTGTATTAAGTCGTACATATAGGTAGGTACATTAAGTTAAAAGTTTAGGTAGACGACGTGCCTACTTGCGAACGGGCAAAGAAGATTAATAAAACAAGACTAGCTATGACCTGGGGGTTATTCTGTAACTTAGTTAACAACTGAAAATAGTTGCCAACGAATTAGTTCGATATACACTGCTGCTTTACTGTGTAAAATTATGAAAACACTTTATATTTCCCACAGTAAAGCAGCAATGTATATCAAACTAATTAGTTGGCAACTATTTTCAGTTGCTAACTAAGTTACAGAATAACCCAGCTGCTGGGTTATTCTGTAACTTAGTTAGCAACTGAAAATAGTTGCCAACTAATTAGTTTGATATACATTGCTGCTTTACTGTGGGAAATTATAAAGTGTTTTCATAATTTCACACAGTAAAGCAGCAATGTATATCGAACTAATTTGTTGGCAACTATTTTCAGTTGCTAACTAAGTTACAGAATAACCCCCCTGTTATGGATGGAGAAACCCCGCCCCAAAAATCTTACTAAACAGAAGGTTGCCATATACTTGATCCAAAATCTACCAAATCTATCGGAGAAAAAATCAAAAATGTGTAATTATACCAAAATCTACCCAACAATTTTTAACTACCACAACAAGCCTTAAATCTACCAAAAAAGTAGAAATCTACCACATGTGGTCACGCTGGTGTCGGCTTGTGTTTGTTAGTTCACAGATAGGCCGTTGGAGGCGTCGGTGGCGCGGAACGCATGACGGAAATCAAAAATCTAGCGGAAACGGCGTGCGAAAAAGTAACGTACTCTCTATAATGGACTTCGGACATTTAACAGAACACACAATATACAAAAAAAAATATTATACGGAATGAGAACCTCCTCTTTTTTTTTGGAAATCGGTTAAAATACCTACCATCAACGTTACCCCATTGCCAGATAAACTGTCGGCCAACAGTTTGGTAAGCTTGCTGTCCCGGTACGGTATGTGGCCTTTCTTCTTGCCGTCGCTCAGTTGCGCTATGCAGTACCCTGTGGATTTTTTTTAAATAAGTAAGCCTAAGCCTAAGTCGGTGGCGTGTGCCGCGTGATATTATGGCGTATATGGCGTATATGGTGAATTTGATAGAGACAAAGATCAAGAGTCCATAATGGTCGTGGTGTGAATAAAAAAGGGACAGAACAATCAACAAAAATAGATTACCTAATATGACCACGGGGAGATATATGTGTCTATCTTCTTTTTATCCCGCCTGCTTGAGAGCAAAGACATGTCATTTTCACGCGTATCTGAGCTGAGTAGGTACTACGTACATACGTATGTGGTATTCTTACCCTCGAAGCATCCCAACGGCTGGACGGATTTCTATCACTGAGGACCTCGTTAGACACTTTCAATGTTATGCTCATTACCAACGCCTCACCTAGCACCATAAGACTCCTGTTGATGTTGTTGGCCTCCTCGAGCGTCTTGCCGCTGCTCCTGGTGCGCTTGGTCATCTCGCTGCCGGCCAGGTCCACGAAGTTCATCTTGCCGTGCGTGGAGCACGTGACCTCGCGCTCGGAGCCCACGTCGCGCCGGATGCGCACGCTGAGCAGCGTGTGCGAGCGCGACGAGTGCGCGTTCATGGCGTGCGCGCCCACCGCCCGGTTCCGCATCCCTGCCGTAAACAGCATGACACGAAACTATAGTCCACTGGTTCTCAAAGTGGGCAGTACCACACCCCTGTGGGTGCTGAGGCTGAGGGGGCGATTTAAATTTCAAGTTGTACTGGGGGGCGCTAAATGAAAATCGGTGGGCGGTGAAAAAAATTCTTAAGACAGCCATGTATTCAAAGAACAGAAGGCCTACTATCTAACGATCCAATTCCGATGCTATTCAATATCGGTGCCTAAAATAAATCGCATTGAATTCGTACCATGAAGTATCTTTTTGTTTCTATATTTTTATACTAGGTTTTTGTTTCGTCTATAATATCGTCTATAATAGACGTCATGACGTCATGACGTCAGCTACGCAAAAGGCACCTGAAAACTGTTGGTGATCATTGCAAGCCCCAAGCGGCCTCTTCTTGTCAGCCTCAGAATGGCCCATGTGTACAACCCAGCAAATCAAAAATGGCTACCGAGAATTTTGATTGCAAAAACCAATCCCGCAATTTTATTCTTTGAACATGGATTTAGGACTGCTGCGTTGCCACAATCCTAAATCCACCCACAATACTCACAGGGTGCAGGTTTCCTCACGATGTTTTCCTTCACTGTTAAATGCATGTAATATTTAGTTAAAACGCACGTAACTCCGAAATCGGGGATCGGACTCGGTGCCCCGAAAGGGCGGCCGAATTTTTAAACACCACGCAACGACCGATTATTTAAAATGAATAACCGATATATGAAAACACATGATGGACCTACCCTCCTCTAACACTGCAAACAAATCGTCTAGCTCTTCGCAGTCCACAGTAAAAAGGTTCTCAACGTAGAAGCTCCGACTCTCCTTCGACCATCTCACTTGCTGCGGTTTCCGAGCACTGCCTGGGTTTAGGAGATCTATTACCTACAACATGAAACTTCAGGTAAACATTATAATATATATTATCATATTATCATCTTACCATCTTAACGAATTAAGAGGACCGTATTCGAAAACGAATACAGGTATTACTAGTGATGATTACTGACTAGATACCACAAAAAAATTAAAATATTTCCTGTATTTTTTAAAGTTCGCAATGTAATGCAATCTGCTGACGCTAGAGGCCAACAAACCTTTGTTGTCGCCGCGTTGACCCCGAGTTGTAACTAAATACTAAACCACTAAGTAATACTACAAGTGGGTAGGTATAAAGCGAATCCTTATTGGCATTGCATTGTGTTTAGGTAGTATAATAATAATAGCACTACGTTTTCGGTAACGTATTATCGTTCCCCTTATACCTAGCCTGTGTGCTTAGTCTAAAGCGGAGCACTCGAAAACGAACTCAAACCTTAATACAAGCCATTTTAGGTCTATTTTACTCTGAAATCGATCAATAGTTTTCGAGTTCGTTTTCGAGTGCTCCGCTTTAGACTAAGCACACTGTATATTAAAACTTACTTTCTCATTGTATATTTCTAAAAAGGAAGCCTTCAATATGTAATGGCAGTCAGGACGGTCGCGGATGAGCTGGTAGAGATACACGAACGAACGCACCACCAGCCCGTGCTCTGGGGAGTACGGGCTTGCTCCACTCTCCACCTAAATAAAAGATATAGTTATGCTGAGTATTTTATATTTATACCTATCATTCCTACCAAGCAAACAAGAAGGAAGACAGAATTTACCAACAGACATGCTGCCTATACGATCCTCCGGATTCCGGATTTTTTCCGGATATTCGGAATTTTTGATATCTAACGCAACGTGATTTTTATTGTGAAATAATAAAACGGAGAACACCTAATTACCATACCTACAGGTACCTGGTGCTAATTTCCATGACATAGGTATGTACAATAATAAAATGTGTTATATTATGTACATCACGCGATGTGATACTCGCGATTAGTCGCGACAAATCGAAAAGCTTTTTACCACGTTTAATCGTTTATACAACGTTTTATTTTTTGTCAATGAGAAATCTGAAAATACTCGTAGTTTGTTCAAAATCAGTAAAGTTCTCTAACTAAGTATTTTGCGATAAAAATATATGAAATGGGATTTAAAATATTATGATATGCACACTACTTTTCTACTTATGCCGGCACGCTGCTGTCTATGGCAGGGTTTCTTAAACTGTGGTCCATGAACCCCTGAGGGGTACATGTAATTGATGCTAGGGGTCTATGGCGTGCCTACCTAACATAATGCATTCATATCAAAATTGTATACCAATAGGTAGGTAGAATATTTTGTAAGTAAATACTGTGTACAATTTGACTTTTTAATCCGGCATCATCATCATCATCATCACGATCAACCCATTACCGGCTCACTACAGAGCACGGGTCTCCTCTCAGAGTGAGAAGGGTTTTGGCCTGCAGTTTTGGTTAATCCAGCATAAGAAGCAGCAAACAATAAAATCTGGTAAAAGTTAAATCTATTTTTTATGTTTTTGGAAAGGGTCCGTGGGTTCCGAAATTTTGAGAGGGGGTCCATGTCTAGAAAAAGGTTAAGAAACCATGGTCTAGGGCACAGAGCAGGGTTTTACTGTTAGTCCAAGTACGATATGTGATAGAGTTTTAAGTGATCTATTTTGATTTTTGACGGACAAAACGTACGCCGAGGACTGTCCCTCGTGTGCACAAGTCTTTATATGAAGTCTTGCAATTAAAACTTTGATATGACTTAGAAGAGGACGATTATTATGGGAAAAGAAAATAAATGCGTTGCATACAACCTTTTAACTTTCTTCTAATTTATTCAAGGACGGTTTTGCATTGTACAATACAATAAAAATATAAATTATATAGTAGGTATCTAGTTGTAAGGTATCATCGATCGACTGACCCCGACGATGTTAATAAAATATAAGTACATAGGACGCGAATATCTGCTAAAGCAATTTTTTGCAATGTTCATATGAGTAAATGAGTTATGAATTATTATGATTTAAGAATTATTATCAAAGTAGGTAGAGAGAAGAAAACGATTTAATTATTAACTTGATGACATCTTATTAAAACAAGTTCCTCCTAAGTTTGCACTTGCAACAGAGTCAAGAATCAACGTGATTTTTTGCATGGGTATAGTTGAAGACTTGGAGAATGACATAGGATACATTTTGTCTCGGGGAAATCAAAGGTAATTTTGAAAAGCAAACCCCAGGCTGACGAAGTCGCTGGCAAAAGCTCGTAATACCTACCTTCTATAAATTCGTTAAAAACTGTCTGTATGTTTGTTACCTTTTCACTGTTCAACCGCTGAACGGATTCGATGAAAGACATATAGGCCACCCTTGAGATGGTTACCTACCATTCTCCGGAAAATCGATCGAAATTCCCACGGGATGAAAAAAATTAAATCCACGCGGTCGAAGTCGCAGACATGAGCTAGCTGTCTATAAATTAGTCAAAACTTACAAGACCCGGTGGACCGGTTAGCGTGTGCGTTTTGCCGCTGCCCGTCTGCCCGTAGCAGAAAGCCGTGCAGGAAAAGCCCTCCACCGCCATTTCAAGCAGCCGCTTTATACCGCTGTACTCCAACACATCCTCCTGTGAAAACAAATGCACCAGAGTCACCCGCTGAAATTAAATACAGGGTTAGCAACCATCCGGATAAATTATTTAGCAAGTACGAGCGGCCATGTGCAGCTTTACCCACGTCGTCAAATAACGATACAAAATAAGTAATGTCTGCGAATGCGTGTAGGGTAAAACCCGGATAGATGCCGCAGTTGGATAGATGCCTCAGTGTCAAAAAACCTGACTTCCCAAACTCGCGACTAAAAATTGATAGTTTAAATAAGAAGCGCAGGCCCCCCAAACCTCAGGCCCCTACATTCTTCTTCTTCTTGTTGCGGCTATGCAGGTTCTTGAGCCCCTGTAGCACTTTGACCGTCGCCGATCTATTGTGCTCGCCACGATTTATAGTTCCTCGCCAATGTTCGTTGCCGCCAGGAAAAGCAGCACCTTTTTGGCTGGAATGAAAATAGCCTCCTCAGGGTGTATGATATGTTCCCCTAGTAGGAGACTTCGTGTATGCATTAGAGCGGGGCACTGACAGATTATGTGCAGCGGCGTTTCCGCCGATTCACGACAGAGTCTGCACATATCCGTGCCCTGGAGCTTAAGGTTATATCTGTGTCTATTCAGTCCACAGTGTCCCGTTAAGGCTCTCACTAGAATGCATAAGTTTTTCCTACTCAGCGCCAGTATATCAGAGGCAACCTTCTTATTGAAGGCCCTGATTAGCGCTTTAGAGTGGTTGAGACCTGGTAGAGTACGCCAACGCATTAGCGTGTCGTAGTAGCAGTAGGTTAGCAGGGTCAGCTGAACTAGGCTTTTGGGTATGCCACAGACAGGTTCTGGACCTATCTGTCGCGTCCCTGCACCTGTTTTTGCAAGGTTGTCGGCCTGTTCGTTGCCGTCAATTCCTGCGTGCCCTGGTACCCATCGGAGGACTACCCTGTTTTGATTGGACAGGGTATTCAACACTTGTCTGCAGTTTTCGACCAGCCTTGAGTTTATTACCTCAGAGGACAATGCCAAAAGAGCAGCTTGACTGTCCGAATGGATGTATATTGTTTTATTCACGTGGTTGTATTGCAGAATTGTTTCCGCACAAATTATTATGGCGTAAATCTCTGCTTGGAATATTGATGCATGAATACCCAGGTTGCGACAGATTTTTACCCTGGGTTTCACGCCAAATACTCCACAACCTACGTTTTTTCCTGACTTGGAGCCATCTGTAAACCATTTGTGGCTGCCAGATACCCAAGTTATTAGACCGTTGAGCCATTGTTCCCTTTCGGGAATTTCCACAGTATAGGACCTCTGGAAGTAGTATTTGGGGGTCATCGTGTCCGATGGCATCCCCATGATAGGGATCTCAAGAACTGAGTCTTGGAGTGTCCTCAGTGCTTGAGATGACCATCTCACCTTTTGTTGGCTGATCAGTCTGTACATGCTCATTCTTGCCTCCTTTTCCAAAAATAGGAATAGTGGAGGCAGATTGAGAAGAGCCTCCAGAGCTGCACCAGGTGAGGTGCTCATTGCTCCCGTAATAAACAAGCACGCAGTCCTCTGTAGACTGTTGAGCTTGTTCCGGGTAGTAAGCTGCATCGTCTTGCGACACCAGACCACGGAAGCGTATGAGATTATAGGCCTCACAATGGCTGTATAGAGCCAGAAGGAAACTTTTGGTTTTAGTCCCCACCTGGCCCCCGCAAGACGACCACAGATTCCCAGGGCCATTTTGGCCTTCTTGAGTACTGCATCTACATGCGAATTCCAGTTAAGTTTCTGGTCCAGGATAACCCCCAGATACTTAACCTCGCTTGAGAACTGTACACATTTGTTATTCAGAGGCCCCTACATACATTTGTATTAAAACAATTTGTTTCGCTTGTGCGTGTGATTATCTCCGCAGCGAACGCGACAAATCCTTCAAAGTTTTAGAGGCGAGTATTTGCCGTTGTATAACTTTTGAAGCAGTAGTAGATTCTGTTATATTTTTTATTATGTCAATACACTGGTTCAATAAGTGTACACCTAAGTGTAAATAATCGCTCTTTAGTTTTTAGTTTATTTAATAAATAAAAGGGCATCTATCCATATCAAAAAGGATAGTTGCCTCGATTTTTCGAGGTATAGGTGCCCTTAGAGGCATCTATCCCCTAATATACCTATAGATATATCAAGTATTTTTTAAAAATATTTTTAATGTTCTTTTATATTTTTATTTCTTTTTTCAATAAATTCCTAATAGTTTTATATTCTTCGGGGCATCTATCTCTTTCAGCCCGATCTGTCCAATCGTTTGAGCTGTGCGTTAATAGATCAGTCAGTCAGTCAGTCAGTCAGCCAGTCACCTTTTCCTTTTATATATTTAGATAATAAAACCTTATAAAACTATGTATTTTGCTTATTTTTTCATAGGGCATCTATCCTTTTTAGTATTTTCATAGTGGGGCATCTATCCACACAGGTAGGCATCTATCCTCAAAAAAAAAGGGTCTGCAAAAAGTTAAATTCTGCAAAATCTGTAATCGTTAGGACAACAAAAACAAGTCATAATGGAACCCAAAAGATTAAACTAGCTATATTCATAAATATTATTTGTGATAAATTAATATTTTAAAAGTTAAGGAGGTCATTTCAAAAAGTGGGGCGTCTATCCGGGTTTTACCCTACAGTGTGTCAGGCTACTTAGGTACTTCCATACTGAACGACAGAGCGAATAAGTTGGAGGATGTTTTTCGTCAAACCTTTGGGCAACATTCCCAATGGAGAAAGACAAGCAAGATAAGCATTTTACTCCTCCTAGAGAAAAAAATAAGTCCATCTTGTCTGTCTTGCCTTGTTTGTCGAAATTACTTGGTAGACAGGTGAGTAGGTTATTATCATCCGAACACCTTATTCTGCAAGGCAAGTCACTGGCAGTCGCTGGACACAAGCGGCACAGGGTCGCTTTCTGAGGTGATTTTTGCTAGAGACATATTCAGTAATGGACGTCTATCGGTCGACGAGACGGCGAAATATTAAGTCAAATGCAACACCGATTATGTAGAAGGAATACTATATTCTCTCACTTGCGTCGCTGCCGGCTCAAGTACAACGTTGTAGGAGAACAGCTTGGGCTTCTGCGCGAGCGAGATGCCGTTGACGATGATCCGTCCTTTGCCGGGGAACTCGAACATGTCCCGCTCTTGCAGAGACCGCTCTTTATGTAGGAACCTTGAAGACTATATTCTCTCACTTGCGTTGCTGCCGGCTCGAATACAACGTTGTAGGAGAACAGCTTGGGCTTCTGCGTGAGCGAGATGCCGTTGACGATGATCTGTCCTTTGCCGGGGAACTCGAACATGTCCCGCTCTTGCAGAGATCCCTCTTTATGTAGGCACCTAGAAGACTATATTCTCTCACTTGCATTGCTGCCGGCTCGAATACAACGTTGTAGGAGAACAGCTTGAGCTTCTGCGCGAGCGAGATGCCGTTGACGATGATCTGTCCTTTGCCGGGGAACTCGAACATGTCCCGCTCTTGCAGAGATCGCTCTTTATGTAGGAACCTAGAAGACTATATTCTCTCACTTGCGCTGCTGCTGGCTCGAATACAACGTTGTAGGAGAACAGCTTGGGCTTCTGCGCGAGCGAGATGCCGTTGACGATGATCTGTCCTTTGCCGGGGAACTCGAACATGTCCCGCTCTTGCAGAGATCGCTCTTTATGTAGGAACCTAGAAGACTATATTCTCTCACTTGCGTCGCTGCTGGCTCGAATACAACGTTGTAGGAGAACAGCTTGGGCTTCTGCGCGAGTGAGATGCCGTTGACGATGATCTGTCCTTTGCCGGGGAACTCGAGCATGTCTCGCTCCTGCAGAGATCGCTCTTTATGTAGGAACCTAGAAGACTATATTCTCTCACTTGCGTCGCTGCTGGCTCGAATACAACGTTGTAGGAGAACAGCTTGGGCTTCTGCGCGAGTGAGATGCCGTTGACGATGATCTGTCCTTTGCCGGGGAACTCGAGCATGTCTCGCTCCTGCAGAGATCGCTCTTTTTCGTTCACCGGGCGGACTCTGTGTGAAAAGACAATGATTTATATATAAATCTACTTACCCTACCAATTTTTTTCTTTCTGGTTTTTTTTATTAAACTATTTTGTAGTAAGTCACAAAAGGAATACGTAAATGAATAAAATAAATTTCAATCAAGTATAATGAAAAATAATATTAAACTTTGCTGTAATCCGCTAAAACAGATAGACAGATCTGTTGCCAAATATACAACCGCTAGAGGTCCCCAAACTTATTTTTTGTCTCGTAGGTATACCAATTGCCATATTTTCTGGTATTCGATATTGGTCTCCCTCCCGGTCTATTTAATTGTGCATTTTTGAAGATTTATCAACTTTAAGTAAATGTGTTTTGACTGATTTTTAACTAAGTAATACTTATTATCAAACTACGAAAATTAATTTCTTTTGCCAATCCTCCAACAGTACAATTTATTACCTACTAATCGTCATAGGTCTGTTTGTTATGTTTTTAGGAAAAACTGAAACAAATCGTTGACCCCTGGGGTTCAATATAGACCACTTTGGGTATCATCGCGCTAGACCAACCAGGCAGTAAATATAATTAATCGTATTTACCTGACAACCACGTTGATATTGTCCTCTTCCCCATTAAGTGTTATACTGGAGCCCTGGTTGCTTCTGTCCAGACTGCCGGTTCTGCTGCTTGCACTGAAAACAGGATTTTCCCGATAGATATTCTTTTCAATGGCGGCTCGAAGCCTCGACCCGAAAACCAGTTCCTTCCTTCCTCCCGTGGAAGAAAGGAACTGAAAGAACCGATTCCGTTCGGATTATTAACCCCAGACGCAAAAACGACGGGGTGTTATAAGTTTGACGTGTCTGTGTGTGTGTGTGTGTGTCTGTCTGTTCCCCTGTAGCGCTCAAATGGGTGGACCGATTTGAATGCGATTTTTTTGTTTGAAAGGTGAATTAGTCGAGAGTGTTGTTAGCTATGTTTGATGAAAATCGATCCAAGATGGCCGCCGCTAAAAATGGCGGATTACATTGGGTATCAAATGAAAGAGCTTGACTAGTAGAATAGTAATCTACTTAGGGACCTTTCAGACAGACCGGCGCGGAGAGCAGAGCAAATTTTAATCGCATTTAAAATAGAATCTTAAGACATTGAAATAGGCTTTATTTTTACATGTTAACTCTTTTATGATAAGAGGATGCTCGAGCATGCTCCCAATACGCTCTGTGTGAAATATATGAGAGCAGCCGGTCGGCTACTCGTCGAGCCGGTCGGCTGCTCCATGCCCGTGCCCTTTCGCGCTCGAGCATCCGACCGGCTCCGTTCGCGTGCTCTTTCATGCTCGCACAGCCGACCGTAGGCCGAATATGCTCTGCCGTCCGGCCCAAGAGCGTACGCTCGGCTCCGAGCGCATCCGCGTGTCCGTTCACACAGACCGGCGCGGAGAGCAGAGCAAATTTGAACGGCCGGTCTGTGTGAAAAAAAAAATGCTCTCCGACGCTCTCCGCGCCGGTCTGTCTGAAAGGTCCCTTATACTAATAAATAAAATTGAAGTGTCTGTCTGTAATATCGAAATAACTACCTCATATTTAGCTCATATGGTTATTTGAACGCTACCATAACCGAATCACACGTTTTTAAAATTTTTGTCTGTCTGTCTGTCTGTCTGTCTGTCTGTCTGTCTGTCTGTCTGTTTGAACGGGCTAATCTTCGGAACGGCTGAACCGATTTTGACGGGACCTTCACATACAAGTAGAGAATTAACCAGGGAGTAACATAGGCTACTTTTTTAACCGACTTTCAAAAAAGGAGGAGTTGTGTTTTTCTACCTATGTACACCGATATCTCCGAGATTTCTGAACCGATTTGCGTAATTTTTTTTTAAATCGATAGAGAAACATTGCGACCCTGTTCTATGAAAAATTTGGATTCCAACTCCTCAATCCTGATGCTGTAGGGGACCTGATCCCCAAAACTAATGGGTTTTAGAAACTTTCGGTTATTTAAATTGATATTGGGTACCATTTAAAGACTTTATCGTTGAATGAACTCGAGTAGGTACATATCCAACTCCTCAACCCTGATGCTGTAAGGAATTGCATTCCGAAATCGTGGGGATCCCACGGGATTTTTCCGTTTTGAGGACGGGTTTCTACAGATAAGCTACTTTTTGTTCTGGAAAATCAAAAGTTCCCACGGGATTTTTAAAAACCTAAATCCACAGGGGCGAAGCCGTGGGCTTCATCTAGTAATATATAATCTTGAATTTGCACTATTGCAAATCCAAGATGGCCGCCGCCAGAAAATAGCGAATGTCGGGGTTTTTTTTTAAATTTTTAATTTACACTTGTAATAAAATTATTATTGTCAATCCCTGGATATCGTAGCAACTAGCAAGTTACGTACCTACTGACCTACTAAAACTTAGCTACAATTTCGAATGCTAACCTAACAGTGGATTCAGAAAAATTTCAAAAACCGGCCAAGTGCGAGTCGGACTCGCGCACGAAGGGTTCCGTAGGGTGGATTTCCCAACAGCAAAATTCGCACGGCATGGATGAAATCGGTACTGTCCAACGTTAGTATAAAGATCTAATATTTTTTTCTAGGTAGAATAGGTAGATACCTATGCGAGACAATAAATATTTATTGATTAGGACTGCAGTTTAGGAAATAAAAAATTTTTAAAGCCCCGAATTTATCATTTCGGTAGCTGTCCTCACAACCTTTTTTAATGCAATTTCCCTCATAAATCAAAAAGTATTGCTTATTTAGGTACATGGCTACTTTTATTTAGATTGTGAATAGTGACAGTATAATTATAAAATAATTTTATGATAATATCTACTTAGTTTAATAACTGGTAAGTAAAAATGCTTGTGTCCCAGAAAGCCCTCTCATCTCGGTGTTTTTTTTTTAATCGATTGTAGTTTTGCATAGGACAACTCTAGCTCCCCCCTCGTGGGCTTAAAATGTACGTAACAGTGTGGTCTATGTGCTTATCGTAGGAGGAAATGCGCCGCTTGCCTGCGAGTTCCCGCAAAAAACGTAAGTAGTTCAATTCGGTGGCATGTGACAAACTTCTTATCATTTCCGTGTACAGGTATAACTTGTCTTGCAATTAGTTAATACATGTAAAATACTATTCAAGAGTGCGTAATGGCAATACGTTTATTTGTGTAATATTCATATCATCTTATAATAAATAGTCTTCTTGTAATGCAAATTTTTGTCCGTATTTCTAATTTCGGTGTTATCATTTCGGTGGATTCGGTGGGCTAAATTGTCAACCGAAATGACAAAAAACTCACCGAAATGATAGAAATTCTCATTTCGGTTTTTTTAAATCTTAATTATCTCATTTCGGTGGATTGCTTTATCATTTCGGTGTTTAATTGTCTCATTTCGGTGGATTGTTTTATTATTTTGGTAGATTAATTATTATTTGTTTCAATGAAACTTCAGGCCAGCAGTTAATTTTTTAACTAAACCACTTCAAAAAAAGAGTTTATGTATTTGACCCGTATGTATGTATGTATGTATGGCCGCAATTATCTCAAAGACTAATGAACCGATTTTGATAAATTTTTTTTCGCTCGTTACGCTCATATTTAATATATTTTCAGTGAATTTTAATTTCGGTGGACAGTTTCTATCATTTCGGTGGCTACTTATATCATTTCGGTGGCTAGTTTTATCATTTCGGTGGCATCAAAATTTTAAACACGTATTCTCACGAGTTTATAAGACATATTTTGATGGCATTCAATAAGAGCATAAACAATAACAAGAAGAACAATAAACCATAGTTCAAAGTTGAAAAAACTTAATAATAAAAAAGTCCACCGAAATTCAAGAAAAAACGGCTTAGTTGAAATTGCCCCCGTAACATTATCTATAAAAACGGCAAAAAAATCACGTTTGTTATAATGGGAGCCCCCTTAAATAATTATTTTATTGTGGTTTTAGTAAGTATTTGTTGTTTTAGCGGCAACAGAAATACATCACCTGTGAAAATTTCAACTGTCTATCACGGTTCATGAGATACAGCCTGGTGACGGACGGACGGACGGACGGACAGACAGACAGACGGACAGCGGAGTCTTAGTAATAGGGTCCCGTTTTACCCTTTGGGTATTCTATGATTTGGGTATTGGGTAACACTGAAATTCTATGACGATTTTATATCGCCGAAAGCCTGGTAAATAAAACCTTCAGCTTTTCCAACATGATTGTGTTATGAAATTGTTTTTTTCCAGTATTTTATATGTGTGTATATGTTACCGGAAATATATGTAATCTAGGAATTGTATACAAATCCTAGGAAATGTATACAATTCCGAATCTATTGAGGAAATGTATAAAATATTGTTTCGAAAACTATTTAATATATCATCATCATGATCAACCCATTGCCGGCTCACTACAGAGCACGGGTCTCCTCTCAGAGTGAGAAGGGTTTAGGCCATAGTCTACCACGCTGGCCAAGCGGATTGGTAGACTTAATATATAAAAGTCCTAGAAAATGTGTACAATTCCTAGGAATTTTATATAATTCCTAAGTTTATCGTATTAGGAAATGTATACAAATAACGCTTTCTTTGGGACTACATTCTACCTAGGACCCAAATCCCAATAGAACCTAAGTGCCCGGCCGCACCTAACTTCTGAAAAAAATATGATTTCCGCGCACTGACAGTTTACGCGGCACTAGCACGATCGCCTGATCAGACGAAGCAATACCCTTTTTTTTTTTTTTGACGCTGGGAAATGCATTTACGCACACCCTCCGGAAGCCTTACAGCGAACTGCAATGCTTCCGGAAGGTAGTGTGGGACTCAGGCAGGCCAAGAAGTGGCCAGAATACCCACTAAAACCCAGCGATGTTCCTCCGTGTCGCCTGGTGGCTGGGTTACGGGTACACTTGCGCAATCATCCGCGACCCAGCCGGCGCCGTCCGCCGAGGCAGACCCTCCACCGGGGGACCTAAAGGCCCCCTAACACCGTCTGAGGCACACCAGGAACATAGTGGTGCGCCTCCCGACCCGAGGCGTCTCAACGGGCGACGGATACGCCATTCCATCACCCGGAGTTCCTCGCCAGAGGCAACCCTCAAGAGGGCCACACCCGCAGGCGACCCTCAAGAGGTTCACCCCTCGTGTAATTTTTTATAGAGGTTTTCTTCCTCGCGGCCCCTCGCTCAGTGCGTGGGGCCCCCGGTTCCGCTCAGTGCTGATTACGGGTTGCCCGACGGTGGCCGAAGCCAGCGCCCACCGGCCACAAAGACCAGCGGACCCGCCGCGCAGGGCGTTTCCACCCCCTCCGGTAATTTTTTAACGAGGTTTTCTTCCTCACGGCCCGAAAGCCTCCCCCCCAATTGTCGCCGCCCGGAGTCCCCACAGTCCACTCTGATGAACAGAGAAGTACCAGGAGCCTCCAAGCGGCAACCCCCTGCTGGTTTTGGTCCGCGCCGGGTTTCCCCGGTACCTCCCATATCTGGGAGGCGTTCCCCCATGCGCCACCGGGGGACGCGCCCGATGGGGGACCAGCAACCCCACACGGGACGAAGCAATACCCTCCCCTCTTCCCGCTATCCCCGCTTACCCATTGATATCTCCATCAATGGATCTCTCCGTCAATCTATCTATAATTATGTTTTACATTTCCGATTGCTATTTATAGATGTATAGATTTCCTAGGAAATGTGTCTAATATAATTAATTTTACAAGTTTCCGTGCGATTTTAGGAATTAGGTACATATATTTCCTAGGAATTGTATACAATGACGGATTACATTTATATTTCCGGTGACATATACATTCCTCCAGTCAATTGAGGTGAGCATAGAAAACTTTTGTTTGTAAAGTAATTATCTGTGGTAGCCATGTTTGATCGGTGTTTTTTTTTATGCTAAGGTCAATACTCAATATTGAGTGTTGTATCACTTGTAATAGAATATTTTATGAGCTCGAAGAATCATGTTTTCCATTTTAGGCGATCTTTTATCTATACGAGTACCTACCTAGTTACCTTTCTATTATGAGTATTTAAATAAATATTTTAAAACAATATTTATTCATATTGACGACGTCGCTGGCGCAGTGGTGAGTATTGTGGTCTTTTAAGTGGGAGGTCCCGGGTTCGATTCTCGGTAGGGGCAATTTATAATTTCTAAGCTGTCTGTGGTTTATAAGACTGATGGGAGGCTTCTAGTAAGTAGTAAAAACTGTCATATCCCTTCCAGATTAGCCCGCTTCCATCTTAGACTGCATGTTCACTTACGACCAGGGGGTTATTCAATATTCTGTAACTTAGTTAGCAACTGAAAATAGTTGCCAACGAATTAGTTCGATATACATTGCTGCTTTACTGTGTAAAATTATGAAAACACTTTATATTTCCCACAGTAAAGCAGCAATGTATATCAAACTAATTAGTTGGCAACTATTTTCAGTTGCTAACTAAGTTACAGAATAACCCAGCAGGTAAGATAGCACTCTAGGAAAAAACAATGACTTTTTCAAATCTAAAAAACTCTGTCCGTAGGCACTAGGCAGGTAAGTACTAGGGTTCAGAACCGGGAAATCCCGGTCTCGAAAGTACCGGGAATTCCCGGTTCTTTTGTCAGTAAAAAAGAACCGGGAAATCAAATTTGATTCCCGGTTCTTTCGGTACTTTCGGGAATTTTATTTTAATGACACGATTCACGCTACTACTTACATACATAATCTTTACAACACTAACTTTACTTTTTTATACTTTCTACTGTTCAAAAGTTCAAAACTAACGTGAATTCAGCGCTAAAATAAATGGCGCGTGGTAACTTACAAGTCTACCTCGCTTGCTGTTGTGTGCTATCGCTCGCTTACTCAGTTTTCGGATTGCAGTGCGCGCAAATTTAACCCACTTGGGAATAGTTTTTCCAAAATTCCTTAAACACGTATCGGTTACTAAAGCATAAAATCTAATACTACAACTCATTTTTAACCAAAAATCTAAATACCAACTATCATAGATTTAATTTGATAGATGACTTGAAAAATGACGCACTGTCATTTAAACTTTCATCCCCTATTTAACCCACTTGGGCATAGAATTTTTAAAAATGATGAAATTAATATTTTTTATTTTTATTGAAAGCTCAAATACCAATGTTCATGGATATAACTTGAAAAATGACAGACTTTCATACAAACTTCCCCTATTTACCCCATACATCATAAAAGGAAGCAACTGAAAAAGTTTCTGACGATGTTGCGCCATCTGTTCCGGCTTTTAACGACGTGAACCGCTTCGGCAACATTCAAGAGTGGTGCGCATCTGGTCAGTCCAGCGAATTGCACTCCTACCTCTCGATCTCCTGCCGTTCATTTTCCCGGTAACTATAAGTTTTTGTAGGTTATCAGCGGGTTTACGAGCGATATGGCCGAAAAACTCAAAGATCCTCCTCAGGTATAAGTTGAAGAGCCTCGGCTTTTTGTCAATTTTGAGTTCTTCGCGGATCGATTGGTTGGTCCTGAATGCAGTCCGAGGGATTCTGAGCATTTTCCTCCGGAACCACATCTGACGATCTCCAGCTTTTAATGTTCATGTCTCCGCCCCCGTATAGGAAAATGAAGAAGAATAAAGTGTTGACGAGTGTAATTTTTGTCTTATTACTGATGTTACGATCCTTCCATGTCCTATCGAGCTGAGAAATTGCAGCCTTGGCCATTCCGTTTCTCCTGTAAACTTCAGCTTCACAAGACCTGTTATTGTTGATGCTAGAACCCAAGTAAATTAAGTGATCAATGGGTTTTAAATTGAGTGTTCCATTGAGTTATAGCTTAGAAGCACGATCCACCACCATGATCTTGGTTTTAGACCAATTTATGCTCCATTTTGTTCATGAGTTGGAACATTTCAACTTCATTAGCTGTGTCGTGAAAAGGATGGTGTCATCGGCGTAGCGAATGTTTAGAATTTTAGTACCATTGATGGTAATTCCACCATCCCAGTCCGGCGTATGATGCTCTCTCCATAGATGTTAAACAGAATAGGGGATACGATGCATCCTTGACGAATTTCTTCGCCAAACGAGAAAGGTGTTGATGTCGTCTTGTCGATGCTTACTACCCCCTGACTATCTGAGTATAGGGTTTGAATCACTCCGACCAGATGTTTTGGGACTCCCATTTCCTGGAGAACTGTCCATTTCACACAGTCAAAGGCCTTACTGTAGTCGACGAAACACATAATGAATGTTACATTGAATTTGCAAGCTTTTTCAATGTGAGCGCACACTAAGAAAGGATTATTAGAACTTCCAACCCTAAGGGGGCTAAATAGGGGATGAAAGTTTGCATGAAAGTCGGTCATTTTTCAAGTGATAATCATGAAAATTGGTATTTAAGCTTTCGATTAAAAAAATACATGAATTTCAGGATTTTTGGAAATTCTATCCCCAAGTGGGTTAAATAGGGGATGAAAGTTTAAATGACAGTACGTCATTTTTCACGTCATCTATCAAATTAAATCTATGAAAGTTGGTATTTAGATTTTTGGTTAAAAATAAAGAGTTGTAGTATTAGATTTTATGCTTTAGCAACCGATACGTGTTTAAGGAATTTTGGAAAAACTACCCCCAAGTTGGTTAAATAGGAAATGGAAGTTTAAGATTAAGAATCCACGCGGGCGAAGTCGCGAGCATCTCAGTAAGTAATGTACAGACTACAGAGCTGGTTCTGGTCTTAAATTGTAGCAATTTTACCTATTTTACTTTTAAAACGCCTTGAAAAAATCCAAAATTTACGCGGTCTTTTCGATTTTGGACAAAGTTGCGTTCGGCGCGGCTCGAGTTCACAAACTTGGATTATTCATTGGGCCAACATCATAAACATCAGAACTACCGGATTTGAGGCGAGGTATTCAGAAGTTAAAGTTACTGGACTATAGAAAATAGAAGCAAAATATGAAAAGACTGATTTTTAAACTCACACAATATTAGTTCCAATAAAAATTACTTAGATATTTCATTGTGCTTTACTTTTAAAGTGTAAAACTTGTTGTATAAAGAAAAAAACTACAAAGAACCGAAAAATCCCGAAAGAACCGGGAATTCCCGGTTCCTTTGGGTAAAAGAACCGAAATTCCCGGTTCTCAAAAACAGGACCGGTTCCGTAAACCCTAGTAAGTACCTCACTTGTAATAATTTACTATACTAAGACATACTCGTAACTCGTAGATTCTGCGTAGACCCTGTAGAGTGTAGACTGTAATACCTGCTCTACACAATGGGCCATCGCTGGCCTATTAGATGGTCGGTGGCAAATATCAGATGGCTATGCGATGGTTGCAACGCATGATGGTTGCAATGGTTGATGAGACACATGTATAAATTAAAAATTTAAAAAACCCCCGACATTCGCCATTTTGTGGCAGCGGCCATCTTGGATTTGCAATAGTGCTATTCTACTAGTCAAGCCCTTTCATTTGATACCCATATTAAGGGAGTTGTGAAAAAATATGTAATCCGCCATTTTGTAGCGGCGGCCATCTTGGACCGATTTTCTTCAAACATAGCTAACAACACTCTCGACTAATTCACCTTTCAAACAAAACAAAACCGCATTCAAATCGGTCCACCCGTTTGAGCGCCACAGGGGAACAGACAAACACACACACACACACACACAGACACGTGAAACTTATAACACCCCGTCGTTTTTTCGTCGGGGGTTAAAAATGGACGTGGACGCTATCGCCGCTGCGTCAATAAATCTATTTAGCACGTACTATTTTCTTCATAAAGTGAACGAGGAGATTCCATATTATGCTTTCCTTTATATTGACCTGTCGTCATTTTTGACCACGTCCAGTAGCTACTCAATCACGTTCGGACAGACACTGAGTAGTGGTGGTAGTGGGCCAGTATAGATGCGTATCGTCATCACTGACCCACTGTGCTTTGATGTGCGGCCGAAAGCCGACACCGACGCCATCCCAAGACCATCGCACGTGGCTCTCTCCTCAGAATGACCCTGACATTTCTCATGAAGATTAAGAGGTGAGTACTTATTTGGGTTCATATTAGGTTTTTGTTTTTTTTTTTTTAATAAACCTATGGTCGAACTCACAATGACTCATAGCTTGTTAGACTGTTAGAGGTACAAAACTTTCAGAACGGATGCACGTAAATTGTCTGCGATATTTCCGAACGGCTCGTTGAATATTCAAACGACCCCCGCCTCCTGCCGAGTGACAGCTTGACCTCGTAGGTTCCGTTTCCGTTAAAAATGGCGGCCTAATGTCAAGGTTGTGGTAATTACTCGGAATTAGGCAGGTATTATATTTTCATAGTTATGTAATGAGTGGTTATAGTATATTATAAGTACTTAATATGATTATATTTTGACTGCCTCGTTGGTCTAGTGGTTAGCGTATTTGACTGCAGATCACCAGGTCCCGGGGTCGATTCCCGGGTCGAGCAAGCAAATAATTGGTAGGTATTGGGTTTTCTGTCAAGAAATTCGCAGTTCTCGGATGGTGAATTCTCAGTGGAGTTGGTAGTTGGCGGTGTTTCAACTTTCACCGCCGTGCCTCAAAGAGCACGTTAAGCAGTCGGTCCCGGTTATTATCACTATCATGTGACAATAGTCGTTAAAGCCCGCCAATCCGCATTGGAGCAGCGTGGTGGGTCTAAGCTCTAAATCCTTCTCTGCTATGAGAGAGGAGGCCCGTTCCCAGCAGTGCACAGTGTGACGTTAAAAAGCTGTAGTGGTGGAGTGGTGGATTATATTACTACATGCTAATAAAATTAAACTGTGCCCATAATAATATTATACGATTTGTAGGTATATAATATTATGTATACGTTTCCTTTTAAGCGACTTCTACGGTACGGAACCACATGACGGAACTATCATTGCGCGCGTTTCACTCGCATTTGGGTGGTTTTATTTAAAGAGAAATAAAAATTATATTATTATCACATTAATGTATCGCATTGCGTGCCGGTAACAGTCCAAAGTGATTCGTAATCTAGTGTATTGTGTAAATGACGTCATTATGCGTTGGCAAATTGGTCATTTTTACAAGAATTTACCGAAATTCGCCCACAGTTGGCGCTAATACCCTCATTCGACGTTTAACCACAAAAGTATTAAACAGCGGATATGAAGATATTACAAAGCTTTTTTTTTTGTAACATAACCTACCTACGTTCAATCTTAATACATTAATTCAATTAGATAATATACGTAGGTACTTAATATAAAGCTATCTGCATTAAAAGTCAGGGCTGGCAAATGTACCACTTTGCACTTCATTGCCGACTATGTTCATTGAAGTCGGGCCGATTGTGGCCAATGAGGGCATAAGAAGTTTCTTTGTATGCCTTTTATTTTAAGCATCTTGTACAAGTTTATGCCATTTACAATCGATAGTTCCTGAAGGTTAGGAGTGCAGTATCGTACAGCATCAGACTTAAAGATATGAGACATGAAGACCATACTTGGTGCCTAAGATATCAATAAGGCTACTCAAACTCAAATTGGCAGTGCCCCTGTTTGCATAAGTAGGTAGTGCACTCTACTGAAATATGTTGAACTATGACTAGAACAAGAGATAAAGTTCGTAAACTAAAACCCGACTAGGTATGCTTAGTATAATTTAATTTAATATGAAATAATAATTTAATGTGCAGAAAACGCGGGGTAAGCAGCAAGTGCAGCAAGCAAATTAGTTTCGGATAGGCATAATAGATGGCGCATCTATTATGCCTATCCGAAACTAATTTTAAAATCTAGAAAGCCAAGCAAAGGTGACTTCTTGATTTTTTTCGTAAATAAAACGTAGCCTTTGTCACCCGGACCATAACAAAGAATTAATAGACATCTCATTCATCAAAATCGGCCCAGTAGTTTAGGCGCTACGGTGGTACACACAGAATTTCATACAAAAATCGGCCACAAACATACATACATACATACACAGACTGCTAAAATCATTACCCTACGTTTTGGATTTGCCGTAGTCGGGTAAAAATGGTTGAAAAGTAGAATTGCGTGCCGCGATCGTCCAACGTTCCACGGTGGAAAGGTTAAGGGAGTGTAATTTGATGAAAGTGCATTAACCCTTTTACCCTCTTTGGTCTAAATAGACTAAACATGTCGATGGCCGCGACTTATTCCGCGTGGGTATTTATTCTAAGCGCGTGGGTTTATTTTTTAACCCCCGACGCAAAAACGCCGGGGTGCTAAGATAAAGTAATACCTCCTGGAGGTCAAACCTAAGATTTTTATCTTTGTCTTCTACTTCTATCCTACAATGTTGTAAGTACAACATGAGCATAATATCATCATTACAACAATGATGATTGTTGTTGTATTGATTCTAGTTTTCGCAACGAAAACAGACAAGAGAATTGCGTTTTTTAAAACTCTACTCCAATAATAATTTAAAGTCTTTCTGAATTCGAAGTACCTAAGTACCATTCACTATTTAAGGTACGTATCTCAGACTAATCATTATAAATGAGTAATTACTCTATTCAGAAGAATTTATTATTCCAGTAGATCCTATTTATCTTTTTACCACCCAAAGTTGGCAGTTTCGATTCCGAGTGCTGTCGTCTTATAAATGGGAGGGGTCCCGGGTTCGATTCCCTGCAGTGGCAATTTGGGATTTAAATGTTGAATGGAAGCAGGCGTTACTTTGCGGAATTCCATGATATACAATGAAAATAAAATTATTTTGCTATAATCCGCTAACAGTGACAAATTTGTAGGCACAACACCACACAATCTTGTAGGCACAACACCACACAAATTCACCACAAAACAAACTCGACGATCGTTTCGCTCCGACACCGGAGCATCTTCAGGAGATGTCGACTTCACAACGGACGATTGCAAAGTGAGTTCGTGTCGAATGAGCGGTCTTATATATACTATCCCCGCTTAGTCATCTACCCTCCTTTCTCTTTCTCTCTGGCCACGCCCCCTAAATATGTTGAGCAACGGTGAAGATGACACATTTATTTGCTCATTCAGCAATTCGACACTTCTACCGCTGTGCCCAACTATTTCCAATTGTTCCAACACGCACAGTCTTAAACTTTTACAGCATGTGTGTAAAATTTCAAATGTATGACCCTCGTCTATCCTATGTCCACTATCCAAAAGATCTTTTGCGAAATGAGATCTTTGAGGCTGGTTGTTTCTAAAGGCAGCCATATGTTCTTTATATCGAGTTACAAAATTGCGCCCAGTTTGACCAACATATATAGCACTACATTCGGGGCTCTTGAGAGCACAAACTCAAGTGCCCCGAATGTAGTGCTATATATGTTGGTCAAACTGGGCGCAATTTTGTAACTCGATATAAAGAACATATGGCTGCCTTTAGAAACAACCAGCCTCAAAGATCTCATTTCGCAAAACATCTTTTGGATAGTGGACATAGGATAGACGAGGGTCATACATTTGAAATTTTACACACATGCTGTAAAAGTTTAAGACTGTGCGTGTTGGAACAATTGGAAATAGTTGGGCACAGCGGTAGAAGTGTCGAATTGCTGAATGAGCAAATAAATGTGTCATCTTCACCGTTGCTCAACATATTTAGGGGGCGTGGCCAGAGAGAAAGAGAAAGGAGGGTAGATGACTAAGCGGGGATAGTATATATAAGACCGCTCATTCGACACGAACTCACTTTGCAATCGTCCGTTGTGAAGTCGACATCTCCTGAAGATGCTCCGGTGTCGGAGCGAAACGATCGTCGAGTTTGTTTTGTGGTGAATTTGTGTGGTGTTGTGCCTACAAGATTGTGTGGTGTTGTGCCTACAAGATTGTGTGGTGTTGTGCCTACAAATTTGTCACTGTTAGCGGATTATAGCAAAATAATTTTATTTTCATTGTATAATTTGGGATTTTATAATTTCTAAATTGTCTCTGGTCTGGTCTGGTGGGAGGCTTCAGCCGTGGGTAGTTACCACCTTACTGATGTCGCATATAAACCCATACCGGCTTAATAAAAACTGCCATATCATTTCCAAGTTATCCCGCTTCCACCTTAGACTGCGTCGTCATTTACCATCAGGTGAGATCGCAGTGAAGGGCTGACTTGTAGCTGAATAATAAAAGGTCCTTACCTGCCGTTCCTCGATCTGCTCTTGAAGCTGTCGGTGTCTTCACCCCACTTGCCCAGCGCTGGGAGGGCCAGGGAGCTGCCGCCCTTCGACAAACTGCTCGATCCATTCGCGCCCGGCTGCTCAGTGCTTCGAGATTTGCGCGCCTTAATTTCTTTACCTTCGACAAAGAAATTGATACCAGTCGAAAAATATTGTCGAAGTTTCTTACGCAGCGGTGTGAAATGCATTTACTTGCATACTTGAGTCTGATAATTCTGGACAAATTAGAGCACCATAGGTTATGTGGTGCGTGACCTTGCGACGTGCGTGACGTGCGATTGTGGTGCGTGATTGCCTACTAATAGAATCACACCAAAATGGTTAATATAAAAGACCAAGTCCTTAAATAAAATCATCACCAGTCAGTAGTAGCGGTCAAGGCCTCAGTCCTGGACCAGCCAGACGGAAGTGCCTTCATGGGTGATGGGCGTCGCTTGTCAGTTCTGGTACCTCAAGCTGCGGTTCATGCGAAGCAGCGTCAGTAACTAGAAGCATAACACTCACCAGCGCTAGTAGTAGCAGCCAATGTCTCAGCACTCCGTGACATAGACTTGGACAAGGCGGACGGAGGCGCCTTCATGGACGTCGCTTATCAGTTCTGGTACCTCAAGCTGCGGTTCATGCGAAGCAGCGTCAGTAACTAGAAGCATAACACTCACCAGCGCTAGTAGTAGCAGCCAATGTCTCAGCACTCCGTGACATAGACTTGGACAAGGCGGACGGAGGCGCCTTCATGGACGTCGCTTATCAGTTCTGGTACCTCAAGCTGCGGTTCATGCGAAGCAGCGTCAGTAACTAGAAGCATAACACTCACCAGCGCCAGTAGTAGCGGCCAATGCCTCAGCACTCCGGGACATAGACTTGGACAAGGCGGACGGAGGCGCCTTCATGGGCGTCGCTTGCCGGTTCTGGTACCTCATGCCGCGGTTCATACGAAGCAATGTCAGTAACTAGAAGTATAACACTCACCAGCGCCAGTAGTAGCGGCCAATGCCTCAGCACTCCGGGACATAGACTTGGACAAGGCGGACGGAGGCGCCTTCATGGACGTCGCTTATCAGTTCTGGTACCTCAACGTGCGGTTCATGCGAAGCAGCGTCAGTAACTAGAAGCATAACACTCACCAGCGCCAGTAGTAGCGGCCAATGTCTCAGCGCTCCAGGACATAGACTTGGACAAGGCGGACGGAGGCGCCTTCATGGGCGTCGCTTGCCGGTTCTGGCCTGTGCCGCGGTTCATGTGAAACAGCTGCAAGTTCTTCAGCGCCATACTTTACACCAAACATCTTTTGTTCCGACGGTGGAAAGGACACTTTTTTGAATGCATACCTACTTCTTTGAAAATTCTTTTCTCCCCCCACGCTTACCTAGCCAGGAACATGTGAATTTTGTCTATCTGTTTCTACTAATTCCGTCTAGGCATGTGAGACCAAACTGAAGACAAAAACGTTTGCAATTTTTATACTTCTGAGTAGATAATTACGTTAACTGTATTGTTTTTGATAACGAGCATTTAATTTTATAGATGCGGGCTTGCAATACGTCATTTAAATATCGGAAAAGACTTTTCATCGAGTACATACGTGTACCTATACTTATCACTCGATTGTTATTATTTTTTAGCTCACTTACTGATTGCATGTTCTTTAAGGGAGAGCATGTTTCGTGTTCCAAATCCACAACCTTTCCGGTTATCGTGTATTCTCTAATTGATATATAAATTCTACTTAGCATATAATATGTTGTGATTATTATTATTTCGATATTTTAGAAAAAAAAGGTACCGGCGTGATATTTAAAAATCTAACTCCACGCGAACGAATGTTAGTAAATAAATAATTGTTTGTCTGTGATTTCGAAATAACTGCCTTTTATTGAGCTCGTTAAACGTTATAAAGACCAACACTTTTTTAACGTAAGTATAAGTATATTCGTCATTCGAAACTGCCGAACTGATTTGACAGTACAGGCACTTTCGCTGGAAGATAGAGAACTATGCAAGTAGGTACATAGTGATCTAGACTACTTTATATTATTCACAATTTATAGTTGTGCAGAATCATCGTTCTCATTGGTTTATAAGCCATTTAAGTATAATTTATTTGTTTCATTTATAAGCTTTATTTATTAATAACACCTTCTACAAAACCTAAATCTATGTCGACAAATTCGCGACAAAAAGCGAATTGTAATTCAAAAAATTGTTAATTGTCCAACGAGACAATTGTTGAAACTCTAAAATTACATTTAAGTAAGTACTCAATTTTTCCATACACATTTAAAATATGGATGCAAGTTACTAACCTATGAAACTATACATCTCTATCATAAAAATCGTAATTTTTTTCTATAAAAACAGCAATCATCTCTACCTCACTCTAGGGTGTTTATAGCTATGAAAACTTAATTGGACAAGACACCATCAATCGATGTCTTTTTTCCATATTGTGACGGTGTTACAGACGTGCAACATATTGTGACACGTTTACAAAAGTAAAAACAAATCAATCAACAATAATAATTATTATTAAAACAATTAATTAGTATTTTTCACCATTGTATTTCATATAACTACAAGAATTATGGTTATTGCTTTATAGTTTTTAATTTGACTAATTATTGTAAACGGAAAAGGCGGGAAAATCCACAAAATGGCGGGTGCAGAGGTCGCGCGCGCGGCACCGACTGAACTGGACGGTCGCTGAAATAGTTTCAGGTTTGATAAAGCATTTCCAACAGGGCTTTTTCAACGATAAAGTATTAGTTTGTGGTAATGGCCGTATGTATGTGGGGTGGGATAGGACGCTCTACGAAATCGGGTGCGTTGTTTCTGTTTCTACGAAAAGTAACTTGAAAGATGTAGATTTAAATATTTGCACTTTAATCTACTCTAACTAGGGAGTATATTATTTTTATATAAATATTAGTAAGTGGGTGGATTTCCCAACAGCAAAATTCGCACGGCATGGGTGAAATCGGTACTGTCCAACGTTAGTATAAAGATCTAATATTTTTTTCTAGGTAGAATAGGTAGATACCTATGCGAGACAATAAATATTTATTGATTAGGACTGCAGTTTAGGAAATAAAAAATTTTTAAAGCCCCGAATTTATCATTTCGGTAGCTGTCCTCACAACCTTTTTCAATGTAATTTCCCTCATAAATCAAAAAGTATTGCTTATTTAGGTATATGGCTACTTTTATTTAAATTGTGAATAGTGACAGTATAGTTATAAAATACATTTATGATAATATCTACTTAGTTTAATAACTGGTAAGTAAAAATGCTTGTGTCCAAGAAAGTCCTCTCATCTCGGTGTTTTTTTTTTAATCGATTGTAGTTTTGCATAGGACACCTCTAGCTCCCCCCTCGTGCGCTTAAAATGTAGGTAACAGTGTGGTCTGTGTGCTTATCGTAGGAAGAAATGCGCCGCTTGCCTGCGTGTTCCCGCAAAAAAAGTAAGTAGTTCAATTCGGTGGCATGTGACAAACTTCTTATCATTTCCGTGTACAGGTATAACTTGTCTTGCAATTAGTTAATACATATAAAAAACTATTCAAGAGTGCGTAATGGCAATACGTTTATTTGTGTAATATTCATATCATCTTGTAATAAATAGTCTTCTTGTAATGCTAATTTTTGTCCGTATTTCTAATTTCGGTGTTATCATTTCGGTGGATTCGGTGGGCTAAATTGTCAACCGAAATGACAAAAAACTCACCGAAATGATAGAAATTCTCATTTCGGTTTTTTTAAATCTTAATTATCTCATTTCGGTGGATTGCTTTATCATTTCGGTGTTTAATTGTCTCATTTCGGTGGATTGTTTTATTATTTTGGTAGATTATTATTTGTTTAGATGAAAATTCAGGCCAGCAGGTAATTTTTTAACTAAACCACTTCAAAAACAGAGCTTATGTATTTGACCCGTACGAATGTATGTATGTATGTATGGCCGCAATTATCTCAAAGACTAATGAACCGATTTTGATAATTTTTTCGCTATCGTAATTAACATACTTTCAGGGAGTTTTTAGTAACTATATTATACCTACGTTCATATAATTCATATGTACAAATTGACATAAGTGTACACTTACTTATGTCATCAAAATATTGAACCTGTACACCGATTTTCCCCATATTTGGTTCTACACAAATTTTTTTTTTACTCAATAGAAAAAGTTTATGAAATGGTCGCAAAAAGAATACATGAACTGTTGGTAGGTAGAAGGTAGGTGGTCAAAAACACTGAAAAATAAACGAAAACCAAACCAAAAAGGAAAATTCTAGTAGATAACGAGCGATATGTATATTAAAATATAGGTAAGTTTTGATTTTTTGTTCATCAGTTTTTTGTAAAATCATCATGATCAACCCATTACCGGCTCACTGCAGAGCACGGGTCTCCTCTCAGAGTGAGAAGGGTTTTGGCCATAGTCTACCACGCTGGCCAAGCGGATTGGCAGACTTCACACACCTTTGAGAACGTTATGGAGAACTCTCAGGCATGCAGGTTTCCTTACGATTTTTTCCTTCACCGTTAAAGCTAGTGATATTTAAATACTTACGCACATAACATTATTTATTTTAAAGTGTCAGGTGAATTCAAAGTTGAAATGTAATCTACTAATCTAATAACTATCATTGACGTATTTTTTTTTTTAGAATGCCGAGACGAACATTGACCAAAGATGAGAGAGAAGAAAAAGAAGATTATACGAACAGAAAAAAAACAACGAATTAAAAGCGATCGAGAAGAGTTTCTTAGAAAAGATAGAGAGAGATATGCAAGAAGAAAAGCTACAGGATTAATTTTTTCAAGGAGTGCATTAAATTCTCACAAGCTCCGAAATCTACGCAAAAAAAAACGCAGCCAGTTCGAAAGCATATTATTATAAGAAAAAAAATACAAAATTCAGACAACTCGACAAACCTTAGTGGCACACTCAATTATCAATGATGATTTAGAATCTAATGGAACTTCAAATACACAGTCAAATAATGCATCTGCATTATCTATACGTTATCATATTCTTGGTTGGTCACAGACTTTCAAACTGTATACTTTATTAGTCACTGTATGCATCATAATATTGATTTTTTTTTCTCTTCATTTAACGACAACTCTGAAATCTCAATAACTCCATAAAATTTGAAGCCCCTTAAGTGTCGCAATATAGAGTTTACACTGTATTTAAGTAAGTGCGAAATTATTAGAATAGTAGAAATTAAGACTGATTATTGCTAATCTAAGATTAAAATCGTTAATTAAAATATATGTCTTTTCATTTAGTTTTATTCTATTCCTTTTATTGTAGGTAGGTGAATTTTTTTGTGTGAAATCCAGAGGAATATCTAAAATTAAGTAGAACATACGTAACTAGGTTAACACATTGTCACTCATGATAGTATACAACCTTTCACACTTGCTAAGAGTGCATCTATTTAGTTAAAGTGTATGGTTGAGGCAACTCAGTAGTATATTTAATATATTTTCAGTGAATTTTAATTTCGGTGGACAGTTTCTATCATTTCGGTGGCTACTTATATCATTTCGGTGGCTAGTTTTATCATTTCGGTGGCATTAAAATTTTAAACACGTATTCTCACGAGTTTATAAGACATATTTTGATGGCATTCAATAAGAGCATAAACAATAACAAGAAGAACAATAAACCATAGTTCAAAGTTGAAAAAACTTAATAATAAAAAAGTCCACCGAAATTCAAGAAAAAACGGCTTTGTTGAAATTGCCCCAAGTATGTTGCACTGTAACCTGTAACCAATTCGTACTGTATTTTTCCATATTAATAAACTTAAATGAAAAAGTGTTGGTTTGTATTTCAATCACGGCGCAACAGAACAACGGATCGATGTGCGTGCATGGGTACTTTACTGTAGCAAAGGACTTGGCGAGTGACAAAGGCTATATTTTACTATCACAGGAGAAAGAAAAAGGATTCTCGTAATTTTTACAAAGTCTAACCACAGAGTACCTACAGAGGGGAAGCTCTACAAGCGGCCCGCTGTCGGTACACTCACACATATGCGCATGTTTGTCACCAACTGTACCGGTTAGTGGAACGAGCGTGCGTCCGTGAACCGTTGGAGAGTGTGTTTGTGTGAGTATACCTACAGCGGGCCGCTTGTGGAAGCTTCCCCTCTGTAGATTTACTACTCGTGTGGTCTAACTCCCGAAGTCGTGTAGCGAAAATTATAAGCGTGAAAAAGCGTGTGATATTTCGACAGCGTTTTGAATTTCTAATTTGATAGGTACCTATTCGGTTTTGGGTCGATATTCTACACCAAATATTCAAAGTTCAGGTATTAATAACTCATTCCGCCTACAAGCTAAAGATCCGTGAGATACAGACAGATAGGCTGCCAAGTTAATATTATGAACCACCTATAAAATTTGGGCAGGTGGTCAAGACTAAGTAGTAGTCGCATGATATAACACAGTGAACAATCTGCACTGTAGGTATGTACCTAATATAACTGTTAGGTATATTATATTATGTACTTAACTATAAATAAATAACTTCTATACGTCTTGTCCAGTCATAAAATAGTAACGACGCACCTGATTTTGGTGAACGCGTATTAAATCAAGACAAGCGCTGAATGGAATGGACTCCCTACCCTTAGAATTACGCGTCATGAATTATAGACGAGAATTGTCTTTCACACCACAACGTAATTGTACTGAATTAGTGATGAAGGACGAGACTCGACCACTATCGCCGTGATTGTCATCCAAAAATATTTTGAAAAAAAAAAAAAAAGATAAAGATAAGTAACTAAGTAAGTAGGTAGTTCTATAATTTTACCCTTTTACCCTTTTTACCCTTTGGGTACGGAACCCTAAAAATGTAATAATGTAGGTATTCACTATTATAATAATATTATTGTATGAACTATGAAATAAGTAGGTAATATATGCCCATTGCCCTCGCATTAATAAAGTAAGGCAACGTCTCAATGAAAAATGATGGAGTATTGTCCCTATAGATTCACAATCATCCTACTGATGTGCCCGCAAAATTGCTTTTCGATTTGTATGATTTGTTATCAAGAACTAGGTAAGTACTTAAGCGAAAAAATCCCGTACACAAAAGATACCTCAATATAGGAAAACAAGTATACTTAAATAAAAAATAAAAAAAACCCCGACATTCGCCATTTTGTGGCGGCGGCCATTTTGGATTTGCATAGTGCTATTCTAAATTAATTGCCAAAAAATCGTACAGCACTCTCCGTGTCCAGTATAACAATGCCTTCAGGGTACTGATGGGACTGCCCCGGTATTGCCCCGGGATGTTCGCGACGGATTTTGAAAAAACCGAAATCTATAGCTACAGCTATAGGTAGATTACTACAGCAAACTTCCTTGGAAATAGGTATAAAGGTTGGAAAAGGGGGCGGGAACGGGAACCGGAAATCCACGATTCCCTCGGGATTTGTGAAAAACCGAATTCACGCGGGCGAAGCCGCGGGCAGAAGCTAGTATTTTTATAGATTTTTTTGCATTTTTTTTTGTATTTTAAGCGAGTCATAATATTACGTCATAATAGAACGCTTATATACGAGAATCGAAAACGTCTATGAAAGCGTTTGGTCGTCTAATCGATATTTTAATCGGAATAGTGACTGGCGACATCAATTTGTTGGACGAACCGACGAATGGAATGACTATATATATATCTACGTGTATTGCTTTGGTTTTGTCGACGTGAATTCCCAATGAAGCCTCCGTAGCTCATCGATCATGCGAGTTGAAATATGGAATGCCGTTAGTTCTAACTTCTAACCCTACCTGTTGCAATTTTATCTATTGTATAATAATATGTTGTCTATTCCAGATATATACATTTAATAATAGGTAAGTATGTAATGTATTTCTGGGATGTTTTTGGTTTTTTGGTGCGGTTTTCTGGACTCGGATTAAAAATGTATTAGAAATATACGAGTACTTATTTACATATATAAGGTTAAAGACTAAAGTCAACGACCAGCACTGTGTCTATGACCGTTCAGCTAGCAGGTTCAGCCATCCAGTCATCCGCCATCCGCCGCAACTGCGAATTACCACCTCGTTATGCTAATGCCAAACTTTAACTCTTTATAGCGATACGGAGGACACTACAGTTTCCTAATTCAATTATAAAGAGATTATTACTGTCCCCGTTTGAAGCCTCTACTAATACACAATGAAAATATTAGCAGTTTCGCAAAATAATTTAACAACCTACTTAGATAGTTAGCTGTAGAATTTTCACAAAATATTATTGTCAGTCAAAATTAGTTCTATCATAACTATATAGTTAGTTATATAAATAAAAATCTAAACTATTCATCCGATTATGATATATAAGACGAAACTTTGGTGAATTGTTCTGCATACGTCCACGAAGGTTTCTGGTCCAAAAAATCTACCGTATTCAAATCGATTCACCCGTTTGAGCGCTACGGCGGAACAGACAGACAGACACACACACACACACACACACACACACACACAGACACGTCAAACATATAACACCCCGTCGTTATTGCGTCGTCGGGGGTTTCGCCATTTTCAAAGAGAATCAGACCAACCAAACAAAACTTGAACAACCTACAGGTTTTTAATCTATTTCATTCAATTTTTTACATCTCCCCCATATAAAATAATAATGGGACAACACCGTTTTTGTTGCATTATTCTAATTAAGCAATGTAACGCGGGACGTGTTCAGCGGGCGAGGTGCGAGGTGCGAGGTTCATTCGTACAATGACGCGTCAGTTGCGGTTCGATGCTCGCTCGTGTTTTGGTTCACCTCAGCACATCTGATTGTGTTGTGCGTATCCATTGTTGCGCGGTTATTTTAAATACACAAGAAAAAGTTCGTAAAGTCGACTACCTAGTACCTACGCTTAATAATTTAGTTTAATATAAAATTATAATAATTTAATGCGTAAGCCCGGGGCAAGCAGCTAGTGGCGCCATCTGTTATGTCTATACGAAACAAATTTAATAATCTAGAAAGCCGCGCGGAGGTCACTTCTCGATTTTTTTCGTAAGTAAAATGTAGCCTACGTCACCCGGACCATGACAACGAATCAATTGACAGCACATTAATCAAAATCGGTCCAGTATTTTAGTCTTACACACAGAATCTCATCGGACACAAACATACATACATACATACATAGGCTGCTAAAATCATAACCCTTCCTATTGGCTTTGCCGTAGTCGGGTAAAAAGGTCCTCGTGAAAACCAAAATTAAATTTTGTTTGTGTGGTCGTGGATGCAGTTTTTGCGTGAAGGTTTCCAGCTTAACTGTAGAGGAACGCGTCACTTCACTTACATTAATTTTCACAAAAAATTGGTTGGAAACAAATCTGGATTTCAACTACAGGACCAGGGCCCGCCGCCCAGGTGACCCCATACTTATCAAAAAAATTCATCAAAATCGGCCAAGCCGTTTAGGAGGAGAAGAATTACAAATACACGCACACCGAAAATAAATAAAGATGTCATTGAAAAACATTGTATTATATACTTACGTGAAACTGAAACCCTCGGCGCTGTTTAAAACCTTCACCTTCGGCTTGGGTTATCAAAATTAGTACCGTTACTCTAATTTTCAACTTATCGCACTTAGAGTAAAAATAATAATTATTAAGTATTAAAATATCAATTATTTGGAGAGAACATAATAACTTTATTATAGAAATAGTTACTTATAGAGAAATAATAAAATAGTGGAAACCAGTCCAAACATTACAATAGCGCTTCCTCTTCCTGGTTGTTTGCCGTGGCTCGATGCAGCTTCTTTTTGCTACTACCTATTTATATCCTTACGTCTAAAAACAACCAACGCTACGAATAATAAAGTCTTATTTTTTTTTAATTTTTAATTTTTGATTTTTGTGTGCAAACTGCAAAACTTAGAATTACTTAAGTAATAAAACAAAATAAATACCTATACCTGCAGTATAGGTGTAGATATACCTACCTAAGCCGTTGTAACGTGTCAAAAGCATATTATGACAACAATAATTCTATCGGCAGGTAAATCAATTCTGCCTTGTCCAACAATAAACAAAAACTTCCCATGAATTAACCTCCAATCTTTACGCGATCTGTTAACAAAAGAATCATGATATTATTCGACGCTTGCCCATGCACGTATCTGCGTACGTACCTTCAATTATGTATTCTTACACACAGGTTTGATATGCTAACGTACGTATGCATAAGTTTTTTTTTAATAATAATAGCGGGAAAACGAGCAACAGTGACACTAGTACAGGGGTTGTCATACCTTAAATTGTTTGTGTAAACCATAGATAAAATGAATAAGACGAGATATGGCAAGGGGGCGTGGTTCCTGAGAACTCTTCTGGCGTTAAATACACCTGAGAACCGTTTTTGTCTTGAGTCGAATGTCGTCCAACGATCGCTTCACCGCTCTCGATTTTTAACAAAATGCCGTGTTGTTCAGTGGTTGTTTGCAAAAAATCAAGCAAAAAAGTGAATCATACAAAATATGGCATCTCATTTCACACTTAAGTACAAGCTATTGTTGTTATTTTCCATAAAAAACAAGAAAACATTATTTTGTATATTTACATTATGCTAAAAATGTGCTAAATTGAGAAGTTTATATCTCATTATGAACAAAATCCATTGCTTGCTTAGTAGAAATCAATCATCGAATCGGTCGGTCTTAGGACGCAATGGACTTGTACTATATAAATATATTCCTTCACTAGACGTTAGACTCACGGTATGGACGCCGATCGGGTGGTCGTGGTCGTAGAGATGTCATGATGTTAGCTAAGTACATTGTTATCGATATTTTAACGACCAAACGATGATTTTTGATACAGTTATTATTAATTAACCCCCGAAGCAAAAACGACGGGGTGTTATAAGTTTGACGTGTCTGTGTGTGTGTGTGTGTGTGTGTGTGTGTGTGTGTGTGTGCGTGTGTCTGTCTGTTCCCCTGTGGAGCTCAAACGGGTGGACCGATTTAAATGCGTTTTTTTTTGTTTGAAAGGTGAATTAGTCGAGAGTGTTGTTAGCTATGTTTGAAGAAAATCAGTCCAAGATGGCCGCCGCTACAAAATGGCGGATTACATATTTTTTTACAACCCCCTTAATATGGGTATCAAATGAAAGGGCTTGACTAGTAGAATAGCACTATGCAAATACAAGATTGCACCACCACCACAGAATTTTGGGTAAAAAGAAACCCAGCCCCTCATTTTTATTTCGAAATTAATTTATTTGAATCGTTATATCTCAAAAACGGTGGCTCTTAGGAAAAAAAGTATACAGACATTTTTTATAGATAATTATCTGATCTACAATTTTGTTTAAAATAATTTTATGATAAGACTTACCGTTTTGCTGAAAAATTTCCCGTGAAAACTTTGACACCGAGTAATTTTTTTCCAGGTGTCGGATCGATGAGGACTTTTCACATTTCATTTATAATAGTGTTTTGAACAATCCTACCAATTTTCAGCCAGGTGTGAATATTGTAATCTTGGAAGTCTAAATTGATCGTATTATATAAGTAGGCATTTTTTATATCGTATTATTTTTGATTCATAATAATAATAATATATCGCTTTTCTTAATATATAAGTCATTGTCAAAACCCAAATAGTAAAAAAATTAAGAATCGATAACTTTACATTTTAGTCAATCACTAAAGTTTTAATGGCTTTTACTCAACATTTTTATTTACTCATCAGTGCATACATACCAGCACTTTTATTTAATTTTATAATTACCTTTTTTAATTTTCTTTTTGCGAATAAACAAAATAACGAGTATCTATCGATATCGATAGACAATTCAATGAGTAGCAATACAGCGCCATCTATGGTCAAGTAGCGGAATTAATTGGACAATCGAATCTAGTGTGACTATAGCTCATAAATACATTCTTCCGTTAAAGCAAAATAAATCTTATTTCTACAAAATCAGGGTTTGTTTCCAAATCTGTGAGTTCTGTGAAGTAGGCTAGTTTTGACTAAACTTAAAACGACAAATCAAACGATTTGTTTCTTTGTAGTGCAATATAGATTAACGGTATATTTGTGTGAGTTTGGCGACAGCGGTTCCTATAGTAGTTTTGGTGCATTTCACTTCCCCTGCCTTCTCTCTTCCGTGGTGTAAACCTACTGTTAAATTAATAAAACTTGTAAACTTGTAAAAAACTTGTAAGTGATTACCGCCGGCCATGAACGTCAGCAGCACCTGAGGAACCACCAATGCGTTGCCGGCTTTTGAGGAAGGGGACTGGCTCTTCAGCTCGCTGCCGGAACACATCGGATGCTTTGCGGCAGATTACGACTGAAGTGCGGTCGCTAGCCAGGCGGATTCGGGGTAGAATCCTACCACAAAGCGGTGATACCAACCAGATTAAGTTGTGTGGTATCAGGCACAACGACCCGTAGAGCGGACTGAGAGCGTCAGGCCTCGTTAGCAAACAGACAGGGTGCACCGCGAGCAGGTGAGGTTGACTTTGGCCACATATATGGAATTTGGGCCACTTACACCCTAAAAGTACATATATACTACCTAAGTATACCAACATATTTTTAACCCCCGACGCAAAAACGACGAGGTGTTATAAGTTTGACGTGTCTGTGTATGTGTGTGTGTGTGTGTGTGTGTCTGTCTGTTCCCCTGTAGAGCTCAAACGGGTGGACCGATTTGAATGCGGTTTTTGTTTGAAAGGTGAATTAGTCGAGAGTGTTGTTAGCTATGTTTGATGAAAATCAATCCAAGATGGCCGCCGCTACAAAATGGTGCATTACATATTTTTTCACAACTCCCTTAATATGGGTATCAAATGAAAGGGCTTGACTAGTAAAATAGCACTATTGCAAATCCAAGATGGCCGCCGCCTCAAAATGGCGAATGTCGGGTTTTTTTTTTTAATTTTTAATTTATACTAATTGTTGAGTGTTAAATACCTACTGTCCCCTTGGTCTAGCGCGGTACGGCTGCGGCTGACGAGGTCGTGGGTGCGATTCCCGGGTCGGGCTGAAAATTGTTAGGTATTGGGTTTTTCAGTAAAAAAATTCTCAATGCCAGCATATACCCCCGATGTTGCACCCCCGTGCCTCGGAGAGCATGTTAAGCCGTTGCGTCGATCCTTGTTGTTATCACTATAATGTGATAAAACTCGCCAACCCGCATGGAGCAGCTTGGCGGGTCTAAATTGTAAATCTCTCTCTTCTATATACCCAAGTGACCTACGGACTAGATAATATGTATTATGTTATGTACATGTATACAAGCGTTACATGCAACGACAATCTCCTAATAGACAGGTTGTACGAATGATAAAGCATCAAATTATATTTAACTAGCTGATGCCAGCGACATTGTCCGCTTGGATTCTTATAAATCTCATCCCCTATTTAAACCACTTGGGGGTACATTTCCAAAATTCCAGAAACACTTAATTCTTTATTTTTAACCGAAAACCTAAATACCAATTTTCATGGATATAACTTGACAAATGACGGACTTTCATACAAACTTTCATCCCCTATTTAACCCCCTTAGGGGTGTATTTCCCAATAATCCTTTCTCAGTGTGCGCCTACGTCATAAGTAGAAGCTACTGTGAAAATTTCAAGTATCTAGCTTCAGTGGTTTAGGCTGTGCGTTGATGATTAGTCAGTCAGTCAGGACAAGCCTCTTTATATTAGTCTATGATAGATAGATATCGTCATAATGTTCGTGCGTTACGCACGCAAAACGCCCCAACTCCGCCCGGTCACCTCACACGTAGCGAAGCGTAAAGGGCCTCAAAAACCATACACCCACCACCATACCTCCACCATGTATTTCCCATCCAACCATGAGAAACCTTCAAAATGGCATACAGGCCTCGTGGATGGACGGACAAAAAACAATTGCACTATAATTATTATAAGTGCCGGACGCAAGCACGGCTGCCCAGTTTGACATACGCAGCCGTGAAACGCACACCAGTTCAGTTTTTTTTTTATTTATCTCTTTTGCTACAGGCAACGGTCGAAGACTACACGGCCTGATCATTTTGAAAATTTAATTTGTTTTTCTTTGATCCAATAACATTGCTTTTAATTGCTTTTAAACGGGAACTCGCGAAGCGTTAGTCAAAACAATGCATCGGAGTTAACTGTACAGGTTTTATAATAGAGTTGTTAGTAATTTTATAGTCTAAACGGGTTTTGCATAGGTCAGTGCCTCGCTAAGTGTAGTTTACACAGAGGATGCTAGGCTGTTGCACTTCATCAAAATGGACCGATTAACGATATTGGTAAGTGGTTTATATTTACATGTATTTTTTAAGTTATTTTTAATTCAGATATTTTGTCTCTTTTCTCATTAAAAAAAATATGGAGTTTATCCAGGTATGTAAGGGAGAGTCCGGCAGTACGGGCCGGCATCCAGTACCGGCCAGTTGCTATTTCTAAGATTATATAACAGCTAACGCTGACACCATTAGCTCCATTTAAGTAGTTCACTTTGACAAGTCTATGCCCAAAACGGGGGCGACCTGTCAGCTACTGACTAACTGTCAGTGCAAAGAATTGCGTTGCGCGCGGTGACATTCGTTACACAAGTATTGTACCGGGGGTGATAATTGAATATTATTGGAATATATCGACAATAGTTAATCGTGGTATGTATTTATTATTTATATAGCTACAATAATAATGTTTTAATTGATGCTTTATACGTAACATTTTATAATTGAGCGATCTCGAAATTTTATTTCGCTTCCTCCAGTACGGGCCACGAAATTGTCCGTCAGTACCGGCCACTGGTTGAGTTTATTTTAAATGGTTTAATTTCTTTATAGGTACATAAATATGTTAGATGATGACAGTGGACGTGAAAGGAAGACAAAGAAGCGCACCTAGGAACCTGCCATAATGCATAGAGCCGTGGAAAAGTTTTTAAGTAGGCACAGAAATGAATGCGCGTCAGGCTGAGATTCAAAGTACCAAGAATGACTTTAAATGTAGAATTAAAGCTATTGAAAATTATAAAGAGAAAAATAATAAAGCTTTAAGCCTGCTATGGGTCGTTTCCACGACACATTCTCGCCTGAACACGAAAAAGTGTTGGCAGAACATACTTATTAAGGATTTAGACAATAGGCTAATGCCCATAAGCAAACTTTTAGTAAACTTTTCACGGTTAAAGATAAAGAAGTTAACAAAAAAGGCAAGGATGTTTTGCTATCAGGCAACGATACCGACAAAAAAGACAGGAAAAAGAATGAAAACTAGCTCCTTTTTCAAAGAAAGATTTAGGAAGAAACAATATGCCCTCTGTGCCTCGAATCTCATAAAGAGGATTGGATTCAGTGTGGAAACTGCAAGATTTGGGTGCAAAAGGCTTACGCAAACATTTTGGAACTATTAAACGAATAAAATATGTGATTATTGCCTAGTATAAATGGTATTTGTTTCTGGCCCGTACTGGAGGACAATTTTTTTACTATTAATTTTTAGTGTCTTTAGATTTTATTAATAAATTTGATTCTTTCCAAATATATTGATGTTACATTATTTTTATTTATACATTATGAATTATTTTACATAAATCAGCAAATATATAACATATTACTTTGGAGATTTTAATTTTATACCAAATAAACCTTAGGGTGGCGGTACTGCCGGACTCTCCCCTACCTAGTAGATGTTTAGGTTCATGTAGATGTATAGGTACTATACCTATACATCTACATGAATTGAAATGTCTGTCTTTGAACAATAGTACACGTATATGCCAAACATAGGTTTTAAAAATTTGTCAGACTGTCTGTGTCTGTTTGTACGGGCTAATCTTAGGAACGCGAACGTCTGAACCGATTTTGACAGGACTTAATATACAAGGATTGATTTAGGCTTTTTAGGTTAATATCTATATTTTTAGATTAATATCTAGGTACTTTTTACTCGAAAAAATTCAGGGTTTCTGTTTAAAGCAATAAAAACTGTTGATATAAGGGTCTGATTTCTTTCTTTTTCTTGAAGGATCTTTTTATCGCAGGGAAAAGGATAAAGGGTTTCCAAAATCCACGCAAACAAAGAGCATTGCAGCCACTTCAAAATTTAGCAAAGGACTGTTTTTAATGTATCTTTTTCTCTTAAAATAAATAGGTAGTAGCGTAGTAATACCTAGCGTAGGTTATAATAGTTCGATGTTTTTTCCTGTGAAAAAATATAATTCACGAACGAATTTTCGGAAAGCATTTTAATGAACACCCTTGAGCCTGACAGCTTGTTTATATTGTACCTATCGAATTAGTATCGAAGCCTTTACCGGTTAATAACATGGATTATACGGTGTCCTTCAAGATCTATCTACTTCATTAGTGTGGGCAATAGAAAATGCGGCCAAGGGTGGGCAATAGAAAATGCGGAAAAATAAAATAAGTACCGACTCCTTATTTTCCTTCTCCGACCTTGTTATTGGCAACCCTATTCTACTGTGGCTCTATAACAACTCTATAAGCTGTAGGTACCATAAAAGAATATGAAAAACTCGGTCGCATAGACCGCATCGAAGAAATACGTAAAATGAATCACGTCATCGTCGAGTCTTTTGACGTCATGCTGCTGAAGACCTGTGATGTGTTTTAGCGAAGAGGGGTATAATTTCTCTTAGGTTTTAGGCGACTTAAAAAAACACGAGCATTTCAATACGGCGCGTATTTCGATATTTAAAAAACCGGCCAAGTGCGAGTCGGGCCTCGTTCTTTTAAGGTTCCGTACATAATTATCAACAACATAATATTTTGGGTGTAAGAAATACTTATTTAATTTCTGAGCTAGACATCGCACAAACCGGATTGTCTCGGTATCGATTAGTAAATCAATTAGTCCGTTGCGCAGTGTTAAGCGCTGTGGGAAGTCCCGAGTTGGATTCCCGGCAGGGGCTATATGGGAATTTATAATTATTAAATTGTCTCTGGTCCGTTCTGGGAGGATTCAACCGTGGTTCAGAGCGCGCAACGCGCTACGCGCACGGTTTGTGACAGATGAGTCATGCTTTTCCATGCGTGTAGCTCGCGTTCATCGATTTATAAGACGTTATTACGTCAAATGATGCATGTCACGTGTCCTTCAAATTGTACCTACATTAAGGTAGAGTGACCTCGCAAGGACCGCCCACTCAATCCCGTACCTTTCATTGTCAATGCTACAATTATAAGGCGATTAGGAATATTACTACACACGATTACAATAGACTAAGGGCCGGTGGCATATCAGGCGTTTCTAGAAATGTTACAAGTATAAATTAAAAATTTTAAAACCGACATTCGCCATTTTGTGGTGGCGGTCATCTTGGATTTGCATAGTGCTGCATTCTACTAGTCAAGATCTTTCATTAATTGATATGATGCCTATATTGAGGGAGTTGTGAAAAAATATTTAATACGCCATTTTGTAGTGGCGGCCATCTTGGACCGATTTTCATCTAACATAGCTAAGAACACTTCCTACTAAATCCTTTCAAACAAAAAAACCGCATTCAAATCGGTTCACCCGGTTCATACACATTACACACAGACACGTCAAATTTATAACACCCCGTCGTTTTTGCGTCGGGGGTTAAGAATTAAAGGAACCCATGAAAATCTTCAGTGCCTCCTTTGAGACTTTAGGCTAAGGCCCGGTTGCACATCAGATGGTTGAAGTAAGGTTACCGTTAAACGGTTAAATGTCAACTTACCCAATAACAAGACAAGATATAAAATTAGTAAAAGTTTTTAAAAAAACCCGAAAAAAAACGAAAATCTTCAGTAGCCCTTAGTCTTAAAACATATCTAAGGAAACTAAAACAAACATATCCTCACTTACAGTCCTCACGGTTTAATATGCAGCATCAGGTTGACGAGTTGGGAACTGGATTTTAATGGCGAAATTGATACGTAGGTAGGTACTTAATGCGGAAAACCGCATCAAAGCCAGTCTTGTATAGTTTCTCAGGAAAATTGTAACATAAAACGCACAAACAAACACACAATCTTATACATTAAACGCTTAAACCGCTTACGTTCCATCGTTGGTTTTACCAAGCAAAGTGGGATGCACAAGTCAGTATTCGTGCTTCAGTGGTTAAGAGTAAAATTTTGTCCAACAGTTAAATCTGACTTGACGTTGGAGCCTGAAGACTAAAGAAGCTTATTTTTTGGTTTTGTCTTGTTTAAGAGCGTTGATGCGTTCTGCGCCATTTTAGCTCATTTTTAAGCTATTTCGACCCTTCATATGTTGTTAATCTATGCATTTACTTAAAAACTTATTTATACTACATTGTAGAAAATTTTGTGTTCTAGGGAATTGTAAGACAACATTTTGCAATTTATTGATAGTTTTTGTCTAATTGCCAAAATACCAAAAGCCTATTTATGAATTTTGGGATTCGTGGAATCTTTGACGTTCACTACGTCAAAAGTTACTTGTTCAATTCACACACAAAGATATATTTATGAAAGTAAATGCCCTGAACTAAAGACGTGGAAGAAAACATTTTTTAATTTGGCGTTTTTTACATCATAAAAATCCAAGCAAAAGAATTTTAATTTCAGTAAATTATAGACATATAAAACCGTCATTTTAGTAGATTATTTTTCGCCATTTATAAGTAAAATTAAGTACATATAAAAGTTAACCATATTTGCAATAATATAAGTAAAAAAAAATCTAAAATTAACTACTATTTGTTTCCATAAAATAACTTTGAAACAGACACCAAAACGCAGAAACAGGCAGTAGGAAATTGAACTAGGAAACTAGTATGAGCCGAGGCCTCTCCGCGAACGGACGTAACGCTTTTTGTCTCGGCAATTCTTATTGGATTACATGGAATATACGTAAAATTGTAGTGCGACTGTCACTATTCAATACTAGATATTTTTAATGCTTGCTATTTTTTCTTACAGATAGATGAAAACATTTTACGTATTTTTAATAATTGTAATATATTATATTATAGTTATAGTTGAGGATTATAGTTGTAAATCAGTAATCCATACTATATAAAATTATAAATGCGAAAGTGTGTCTGTCTGTCTGCCGATTTTTATGTAATTAGGTACAGAGTTAGCTTACATCCTGGGGACGGATATAGGATACTTTTTAACCCCCGACGCAAAAACGACGGGGTGTAATAAGTTTCACGTGTCTGTGTGTGTGTGTGTGTCTGTCTGTTCCCCTATAGCGCTCAAACGGGTGGACCGATTTGAATGCGGTTTTTTTTTGTTTGAAAGGTGGATTAGTCGAGAGTGTTGTTAGCTATGTTTGATGAAAATCGATCCAAGATGGCCGCCGCTACAAAATGGCGGATTACATATTTTTCACAATTCCCTTAATATGGGTATCAAATGAAAGGTCTTGACTAGCAGAATAGCACTATGTAAATCCAACATGGCCGCCGCCACAAAATGGCGAATGTCGGGGGTTTTTTAAATTTTCAATTTATACTTGTTATCTCGAAAAATTAAAGAGTTCTCACGGAATTCTTAAAGGTCCGTCCATTTAACAAATTCGTTATACAAAATTTGGTAGGTACAGAGGTAGCTTGCGTCTCGAAAATTGACATAGTTCCCACAGGATTTTTAAAAACCTAAATCCACGCTGACGAACTCGCGGCCAACATAGTACATAATATTATGTGGAAAATGAACTAGAAAATAGCTATCGTATACAAAAACTATCGTCCGGTAACAACGGTTTTCAAACCATCCAGGAACCCATTGAAATATACACACAAAATATTATACAAATGAGTCCAGCCGTTTAGGAGGAGGAGGTGACTAACATACGTACCAAAGAATTATATAGGTACGGTTGAGAGAGTTTACCGTATCGACGCGATGGGTTGTTTGACAGTTACGAATCCCTCGAACATTTTGTATGGGAAAATGTTTTTCCTCTTATTTTATTTTTTCGTCAATTTTTTATTAATTCTAATATTTTAAGGTACATTGCGTCATTACAATGAATGATCTAATTGCATTTTTGTATTAGCGGTATATTTAATGTTCATTTAGTATACCTACAATCTACATACAGAAAATGTATTTATTACCTGTTTTGAATTACTTTAGTAATAACTTTATTTTGTAAATATGTAAAAAGATAAATCCACGATTCCCTCAGGATTTGTAAAAAACCGAAATTCACACGGGCGAAGCCGCGGGCAAAATCTGGTATGTAATAAGTAAATTAACAAGATTTTGAATGAATCTGCATTTTTCTTCACTATCTTATCTTACCCTTACACGAGTACGGAGTAGGTATATAAAAAAATCAATATCAGAAGCTGTACTATATTCTCCAATTATAATTTTTATGTACTGGTCTACTCTATAAGGTCTTTTTCAAGCATTATACATTAATTATGCCTGCTATATAAAATTAAAAATCTACGAACTAAAAACTTAGGTATAGGTGCCTAAGAATATTGAAAAAATAAATAGCCCGTTTGAAAATGGTAAAAAGATCAAAACGGTTTGTTACACTACACTGCATTTGAAGCGGCGCGTTCATTCACGTAAACAAAGAATCCCAGGTAAATGCCTAAACTTGCGAAGCGGGTCCGTGCGTCAACGCTCTTAACGGTAACATTACTTTAACCACCTGAAATGCAACTGGCCTTATGTAACACCTACTAACGTGATTCATGTGACAGCGGTTATCAAGGCTGTTTCTTTGGATTTGGATCAATAAGCGAATTCGTAAAAAGTTATCGACAAAAGAGTTCTAATTTCCATGTTCACCTTGTACCTACTTAGGACCTGGATTCAATGCAACGATTTTCTCGCTTTGGATTTTTATTTTTTATCATTTTAGATCTTTTGTATGTATCTAGAACTACTTTCTTTAAAAATCTTAGTTTTTGCCCGCGAATATCGAAATGGTTTATTGTACCTAAGTAGGTATCTATTAAGTGAACAAAAGTATTTTTTATTTTATAAGTAAGGCACGAAAATTTTGCACAAAATGAAAATAATTATCACTGACTTCGATTAAAATACAAAATATAAAATACACCCCGCCACTCATTTCTAACCATTCGGAGTTATGTGCGTAAACCTGATGAGGTCTAACAATCCGCACTCGGCCAGCGTGGTGGCACACGAGTAGAAAAGGAACAGAGAGGAAGCTACCTACAAGCGTCCCGCAGTAAGTACACTCACACATAGCGCCGCTCACGCACACACGAGCTGTCACGGACGCTCCGCTAGTGAACAATTAGTTGAATAACGTCAAGGCTGTCGTGTGGTCGTGTCGCGTGCGCATTAAATTATTAGCGAGAGTTATTGGCGAGAGTTTAGACAACTGTGTACTTAAAATAGTGTAAATTATACTTATAAAAAATTAAGTGTTGTGTTTAGACAAATATGCCTCAGTATTGTACAGTATGTTTAAGTTCCACTATAAAAAATAAGGATATTTCTTTTTTTTTGTACCCTAGAGATCAAGTGAAGTAAGTATACAAGTAAGTATACCTTTACATAATATTATATTATCTACACAAAAAATTAATGAAATGAAATTCATTGAAATGAAATGAATTTATTTATTGTAGGATAGCATGTGCCACTTACGATATTATGTCAAGACTCTACCACTGGTACGGAAATCAGATTCTACTCAATAGAATTAGGTAAAACATTGCCAGGTAAGTTAAAATAGCTCCTGTACACAATGGACCATTTCGATGGGCCTATCTAAGGTACCTATCTAAGCAACTAGGTACTTAATTCATTCAATTTACTAAAGTAAGTAAGTATCTAGGTACTGTCACTAGGGATACCTACGCATGTGCACACTTACTTTTAGTAGGTACCTACTAATGTCCTCACCGAATTTCAGCCACGGCGGCCAATCTCAACCGAGGCAGAGACTAGCCGTCTGCGCAGGAGATATTATAGTGCACAAGTGTGTGCGCATACACAGGTGCACTCTCTATTCCCTCACTCTCATAGTCCGATGGGACGCCAATGCGACACGACCGGAGAGAGATTAGGCGCAGGACCGACGGATTTACGTGCTCTCCGAGGCACGGGGGTGTATCTAACACCGCCAACTTCCAGCTCCGGGCTGGCACTGAGAATTTCTTGACAGAAAAACCCAATACCGCATTTTTTTTTTGGCCCGACCCGGGAATCGAGCTCAAGACCTCGTGATCCACAGTCGAACGTGCTAACCGCTAGACCAACGAGGCAGTCAAGGTGGTACTACCTAGATAAGCTAGTATAATATAAAAATCATTTTATTCCAATCATTACTACATATCTTGCTATACATATATACTAGTATATAATATTTTTATTTTTACCCATAATTTTTCACATGCAACAGGTGACAACCCTATCAGAATAGGTATAAATTTTGGACGTTCTTAGGTAGCTTCCCTTCTGGTTATTCTGTGGTGGTGGACTACGGCCTAAACCCTTGTCATTCTGAGAGAAGAACCGTGCCCTGTATAGGTAATCGGCCGGTATTGAGTTCATAAGATGAATAGAATTTAATTCCATTCACATGAGTTCCGAGTACCCTCACTCTCACTTTCCTTAACAATCAGCGCCAAAATGGCAACAATCAAATCGCTTCATTACCACTTCGCTTAAGCCAGTTCGTCATCAACAAAGTTCTACAGCCCTGCGCCTTGCCCTGGTCCAGCAAACTTCTGCAGTGAAGGCGGTCTGAAGAAGCTTCCTTCCAGGTGGGTTATTCTGTAACTTAGTTAGCAACTGAAAATAGTTGCCAACTAATTAGTTAGATATACATTGCTGCTTTACTGTGGGAAATATAAAGTGTTTTCATAATTTTACACAGTAAAGCAGCAATGTATATCTAACTAATTAGTTGGCAACTATTTTCAGTTGCTAAGTTACAGAATAACCCCCCAGTTCCGAACCCCCAAAACCCTCATATCCCTTACCTCCCCTCCCCTCCTCCTCTACCTTACCTCTCAATCCACCGGTCTTTAGGTCTTCCTCGGCTTCTACGACCATCCGGTTGTTTACCCAGTTCAGCTTAAAGTTAGATAATATGCAAAATATTACATCGCTCTCATTGAGCACGGCCTCTATAAACAATAGTGTGATGTCACGCTAAAGGCACCGGCAGCCGAATGCAGGCCTCGCTCGCTGAAGCCATTGTGAGTTTTTCGACCGTTTTATATTAATTACCTGCATTATTCATACGATTACTGTTTTTTGTGGGTGCAAAAACTAAATAAGTACTTTAATACAATGAGCATTATATCGTATCCATTCATATTTGTGTTCCTTATGTGAGTGCCTAGTGCCTCATTGGTCTAGTGGCTAGCCTCCTCGGTTTCGAATGAAGAGATCCTGGGATCGAGTCTCGGATCGGGTCATAAAAGTACAGTCATGGGTTTTCCGTCAAGAAGTTTTCAGTAGCTAGGAGTTGGGAAGTTGTTGGTGTTTCGCAAACCCGTGCTACGGAGAGCACGTTAAATCGTCAAACTTGTGTCTGATCTCTCTCCAGTTGTGTCGGATTGCCGTCCCCTAGGTTTAGGAGAGTGAGGGAATAGAGAGTGCACTAGTGAGAGTTGTACAATATAATAATTATAATATAATTTCCCGTATCTCTCCCCGAGATAGAGCTCTCTTACAGGAGATAAGTGTTTCACCATATTTGCCAAACATTTTCTTTTTTCTTTTTTTTTCGATTTGTGAAAAAACTAAATTCACGCGGGCGAAGCTGGGGGCAATTATCCACTTTGTAGTAATTTCATCAAAATCGGTTTAGGGTGTTTAAGCGTGAAAGCCTCACTTTCGCATTTATAACATTAGTGACATACCTAAGATATCTGCATTAGAACGTCGTTTCGCTATGGTTTCGCTTCTGTTAAACTGAAAGATTTTAATGGTAATTCTTTTGTTACAGATTTGTATACTCACGTGTATAATCCACTGCCAAGGAGATGGAGGAACTGTTTTGTCTGCTGTCTTAAATCCTAACGAAAAGTCTCTACTACGTCAAGGGAGGAGTTACTACGATCGATACGGCTACGGTCGACCGTATGAGAGACTAGATGACCGACCGTCAAGATGCGGCCGATGTGATGATGATGATGACGACGATGATGATGATTACGACCGAGGACGCGGCAGAGATGATGACAGACGATCAAACAGACCCACGTACGGCATGAGCAGAAATGATAGAAACGACAAAAATGACAGAAATGATAGAAATAAGTACGATGATGACGATCACAGACGATACGACGACAGAAACGATAGGAACAACAAAAACGGCACTGACGACGATCATGATAAGAAACACGATGATGACAAAGACAGCGATAGACCTCACCGTAGGAGGAACAAGAACAGGCATAGATACGACGACCGAGACAGATACGGGCCGGATTACTACGACCGTTTTCTGAGAGATCCCTACAGGGACAGGTACGATGATCCGTATAGAAGGCCCGCCTACGACAGGTATTACCCGGACAGATACGATGATTACGGAAGGGACGGGTATTATTCGTATTCGGGATACAGACGGCCGTTGTACGAGGATAGATATGATCGGGGTGGTGGATATTTGGACCCGTATGGTGGATATGGACCGGGAGCTGGGCGCGGACCGCAGGACAGGTGAGACACTCTTACAAGTCACTGCAAATAAGTCGACCGGTGACCTTCAATGCGCAAATTCGAAAATGAGGTATCTCGGGGTGTGAGGGGGTCGCGGGGAGGGCGTGGGGATAGTTCGTAAGCAATGATTAGCTCTCGCGGATCCCTCGTAAGCGCTGATTGGCTCTCCAATCGTATTGTGTCCCGCTAACTCGTACGACGTAACTGCGCGCACTTGAAGGTCACAGCTCGACTTACCTGCCGGGGGTTATATAGATGGTGAGAAACTAAATGTAAAGTGGATTTGTACACTGTACGCAGCTATTACGATGCCACCCATCTTATCTTCAAATTATACTAAACTAGCTTTTGCCCGTGGCTACGCCCGCGTGAATTTCGGTTTTTCACAAATCCTGAGGGTATCGTGGATTGCCGGCTCCCGTCTCCGCTCCCTTTTCCAACCTTTATACCTATTTTCAAGGAAGTTTGTTTTAGTAATCTAAGTACCTATAGCTATAGATTTCGATTTTTTCAAAATCATCATCTTCAACATCGTGTTTAATTTCTCAACGGTTTCCAACCTAGAGTACACAGGCACTTTTGTATACCTACTCGAAGTTCCAAACTTTCAGGCTTTGATTATTTACTTACTCTCAGGTGTTCATTTGACGTCAACTACGACTAAAACAACTGTCAATTTTTCACTATATTTCACCGTTATGTTTCAATCAGGTCACTGAGCAACATCAACCATTATTGTTATTTGTAGTGTGAAATACATCAATGCGATTTTCGCCGCTTTCCCTCATACACTCATCATACACTCATGAGTAGGTAGGTACATGCATGATTCAATGCGTGGATAAAATTAATGATAGATTTTGGGTGATCGTAAGGAAACGTAACGGTGTCACATCCTGTTGAATCTTATTTAGCTGAAGTATAGAATATTAAAATATTGGCTAGTATTAAATTGTCCTCATTATCAAGGGCGTAACGACAGTTGAACAGAGATGGCGCTCGCGCTTGCCCTTCACTAGATTTAGTAATAACCATATAACCGAATATTTTCAAAATTACCGCACCTAATCTATCTATCTATCTATACATCTATACATATTGTTACGAATGAACCTTATTTCTAGAGCATTAAGGTTCATAATTGCTCGTCACCTAATAAATACCTAATCACCCATCGATGTAAACAACCCATGATGTAAACAACAACAAACGCGACCTTTCCGGAATAACCATCGATAGGGGTGGAACTTTTTAGAAAACGCTTAGTCACGCGGTAACGGGTATATAAAGGGACCGGCGAGCTGACGGAGGGCAGTTCAGTTCTGAGAGCCGAGCGAAATACAAGCGAAGGAAGCGATCGGAAGTGAAGAGGATTGGAAGCGAACAAGCGTGAAGAGGAAGTCTACAAGAAGATCAGGAGTACCAAGTGGAATACGGAAGTGCGGAATAAAGTCTGATCAAGGGTCACCAGGTGTTTTATTCCAAATCTTCGAACCCCAGCACGTAACAATTGGTGTCAGAAGTGCGATTTGGAAGCTATGCCATTGACTCCGAGAGACGACTTCGGCAGCGAGGGTGTCAAGACCAGGGCCCAGCGTGCAGCGGAATCCAGCCGAGCACCTGTGGAGGAGCACCTGGAGGAACCAGCACCTGGTGGGTCCCCCCAGCTGGCCCCGCCCACTGGCCACACCCACCAGGCCACGCCCCTTGAGACCACGCCCACCCAATCGGAGGCCCCGCCCACTGGCCACGCCCACCAGACCACGCCCCTTGAGACCACGCCCACTCAGCCGGAGGCCCCGCCCACTGGCCACACCCACCTGGCCACGCCCACTGAGCAAGCCACGCCCACCGTTGACTTGTCGAGTTTGATGCGGATAATGCAACAACAGTTTGCAGCGATACAGGAAAATCAAGATTGCAAATTTGCAGCAATACAGGAAAATCAAGATTGCAAATTTGAAGGGGTGCAGCGGACTGTTTTGTCGGCCGTTCACGAAGTCGGCGGCATGGTGTCTAAATTGCGAAAAGAGTTGGACCTCATGGACGAGCGAGTCACCTGCCTAGGAACGGACATAGATGGTGTGAAGACTGGCCTCAACGAGCTACAGAAAAAGGTGATACGTCTTGAAACGACAAGACTAACGTCAAGTGGAGCGATGGGCGCAGTTCAGGGACCTAATGTTAAGGTACCCCCATACGACGGTAGCACCTCCTGGCCCGCGTACCGGCAACAGTTTCAGACTGTTGCTACTGCCAACGGATGGACGGACGAACAGTGCTTGACTGCCCTCACTGTCGCATTGAGAGGGCAGGCTCTAACTGTTCTGGAGGCCTTTCCTACTTCAGGCTGTGGATACAAGGAACTGTTGGATGCACTCGAATCCAGGTATGGGGAGCGACATCTGGAGCATGTGTTCCGCGCCCAGCTGCGCGATAGAGTCCAGCGATCTGGAGAGGGTCTCCAGCAATGGGCGTTGGAAATAGATAAGCTTGTGCGGAAAGCTTATCCATCGGCCGACGATAAGATGGTAACCGCAAACATCGTGCAAGCTTTTGTCGATGGAATTAAAGACCTGGAGGTAAGAGCTGCCGTGAGGCTTCGTCACCATGCCTCATTAAAAGAAGCATTGGCGCATGCCTTAGAGGTCGAAGCAGTTCGACACGACATTCGGCAGACTCACAGACTACGTGAAGTTGTCGAGGAGGTGAAAGAGGTTAAGACCTCATTCAGGAAGAACTTTGGCGCTGTGTGCTATAGATGCGGTGAGAAAGGGCATTTGCAGCTGAATTGCCCACAGAAAGAGTCGCAGATGTCCCGACTAACGAAGATAGAGGAACGGTTGGAGGAGCTTGCGAAGAGAGGTGAGGATGCAAGGTCTCCTCAAAATCAGGGAAACTAGTAACAGCCAGGACTAAGGGGCGAGTACTGGCTGGCACGGAGGGAGCCCCAGCAACGGTTATCTCACAAGTATGCGATGGGAACAATTTAGCAATACCAGGCACCATAAACGGGATCGATTGCAGGATGACATTGGACACTGGGGCCTCCAGGACAATAGTCCGGCCGGACCTATTGAAATCTGTGTCGAGGTACAGCAAGCAAATCAACTGTCGACTTCTTTCAGCCTCCGGTCAGCCAATACCCGTCCTGGGGGAAATGACTGTTACAATGTACTTAGGGGAGACATCTTATACGCACAACGTGATTGTGGCTGAAATTATGGATGACTGTATCCTTGGTCTAGATTTTATGAGGACACACGACTGCAGAATTGATGTTGCTGACGGAGTATTTAAGTGTGGTACGGAAGAAATCTTCATTCTCGGAGGTGCTAATGGGAAAGTGACATGCCTTAAGGAAATCGTCATCCCTGGACGTGCAGAGGCTCACGTGATGGTAAAGCTGCCATGTACTAATAACACCAAGGAAGGCAGATGTGTGCTGATTGAGGACATTTCCCAGAAGACAGCCTCTCGAAGATTCATGACAGCAAGAACTCTCGTCAATGGTAGTACTAAAGCTGTAGTAAAAGTTCTAAATTTGGATGATCGCGAGATTTACTTCAATAAGGGGGACATCGTCGGAAAGTGCGAGGAAGTTGTGTGGCTGAAGAAATGCACTTCAATGCCAAGCACGGATAAATCAGGTTCTTGGAAGGATCCTACAGTCTATGAGCTTCTTAAAGACTGCAAAAGCAACCTGACTTATTCACAAAGCATCAAGGCAAAGAAGTTTCTATTACGCTACGCGGACATCTTTTCTAGTCAAGAAGGAAACCCAGGGAGAACATCGTTAGTGCAGCATAGAATCGATACCGGAAATGAGGGACCCATCCGTCAGCGGGCGAGACGGCTACCAATCGCGAAGGAAAAAGAAGTCGAGGATATGCTGAAAGAAATGGAAAGGAACAAAATAATAGAACCATCCGCAAGTCCCTGGTGCTCACCGGTTGTGCTTGTGAAGAAGAAAGATGGAAGCACACGGTTCTGCGTGGACTATAGGCGGCTCAATGACATCACAAAGAAGGATAGTTACCCGCTACCTAGAATCGATGACACTCTGGATACTTTGAGTGGCATGAAATGGTTTTCGACTCTAGACCTAAAATCAGGTTACTGGCAGGTAGAAATCCATCCAAAAGACAAGGAGAAGACAGCGTTTTCAACGGGAAAAGGATTATGGCAGTTTAATGTTATGCCTTTTGGATTGTGCAACGCACCTGCCACCTTCGAACGACTCATGGAATGTGCGCTAGCAGGATTAGTAGGAGATGCCTGCTTGGTGTATCTAGATGACGTCGTTATCATGGGTCGAGACTTCGAGGACCATTTGCAAAACATGGAGCGCGTCTTCGCCAAAATACATGGGGCAAACTTAAAACTTAACCCGAAGAAGTGTCAGCTATTTAGGAAAGAAGTGAATTATCTCGGCCATGTTATCACAAGTGAGGGCATCCAGACTGACCCGGCGAAAATTGAAGTGGTTAAAAAATGGCCTACCCCTAAAGACAAGACAGAGGTAAGAGCATTTTTGGGTTTGTGCTCTTACTACAGGCGTTTCGTCAAGGGGTTTTCTGAGATCGCAAAACCGTTACATAGACTGACGGGAGAGAAAAGACCATTTTGTTGGGATGAAGCCTGTGAAGATTCCTTTTCAAAACTGAAGAAATACCTATGTGAAACACCAATTCTGGGATACCCACAACCGGAAGGCCAGTTTATCGTCGATACCGACGCGAGCAACACAGCGATTGGAGGAGTGCTATCCCAAAAGCAGGGAGATAGAGAAGTCGTTATGGGGTATTTCAGCAAATCACTGTCAAGACCGGAACGGAACTACTGCGTGACACGAAGGGAACTTTTTGCCGTGGTAAAAACGTTGCAACACTTCAGCAAGTACCTAATCGGCCGAAAGTTTTTACTACGTACGGATCATGCAGCATTGAAATGGCTACTGCAATTTAAGAATCCCGAAGGTCAAGTTGCTCGGTGGATTGAACAGCTCCAGGAATATGACTTCGAGACTCAACATCGCAGCGGGAAGTCACATGGAAATGCAGATGCACTTTCTCGGAGGCCATGCCCGGAAGAATGCAAGCATTGCATCAAACAGGAGTCGACGGAGCTATCATTGAAACTAACCAGGACGAGTTCCTTAGGTCCCTGGGAGGATGATGCAATGAAGATGGCTCAAGAGGGTGATGAGGATCTACGGCACATCATCGTGTGGAAGAAAAGAGGAGACGCCAGACCAACATGGAGTGAGGTTGCACCTATGAGCGTTATCACTAAGGCATACTGGGCACAGTGGAGCAGTCTTACTCTACAAAATGGAATACTCTACCGAAAATGGGAAAAGACTAACGGTAGGGAGTTCCATCTTCAGGTAGTCGTTCCGAGAGCCAAGGTACCCGATGTCCTACGTGAAGTGCATGACGGAGTTTCGGGAGGTCATCTTGGCGTCAAGAAGACACTAACAAAAGTACGGGAGAGGTTTTACTGGCTCCATTGTCGGGAGGATGTGCAGGACTGGTGCCGTAAATGTACCATTTGCGCTGCCGTGAAGGGACCGCAGACAAGGAGTAGAGGTAACCTGCAGCTGTACATTGTTGGTGCACCCTGGGAACGTATAGCTATTGATGTAGCCGGACCATTCCCTGTGACTGAATCAGGGAACAAATACTTTATGGTTGTTATGGACTACTTCACTAAGTGGCCGGAAGTATTCGCGATACCTAACCAGGAAGCTACAACTGTTGCAACTAAGCTCGTTGAGGAGGTTATATGTCGCTTTGGTGTACCATTGGAAATCCACTCAGACCAAGGAAGGAACTTTGAATCGCAAGTGTTTCAGGAAGTATGCAAAATTTTAGGTCTGCATAAGACACGCACAACTGCGTACCACCCGCAGTCTGACGGAATGGTTGAAAGATTCAATCAGACGCTTGAAAGGCATTTGGCAAAGTTGGTTGACGCCCACCAAAGAGACTGGGACAGGTACATTCCACTGTTTCTCCTCGCCTACAGGACTGCAGAGCATGAGAGCACAAAGGCAACTCCGGCGTTAGTCAATTATGGCAGGGAACTACGGTTACCAGTAGACTTATTGATGGGAGGGTCACCGGATGAACCTTGCACCGTACAAGACTACGTCGCCAATCTGAGAGAGAAAATGCGGGAAATACATGCTACAGTTCGGGAAAACGGATTGCAATCGAGTGAGAACATGAAAACCAGATACGACCGGAAATCGAACACGAGCGGATTCGAGGAAGGTGCCTTAGTCTGGCTGCATAATCCGACTCGTCGAAAAGGGAAATCTCCAAAATTGCAAACCAGATGGGAGGGTCCATACAAAGTGGTTACCCGTATTAACGACGTCACGTATAGGATTTAACGTCAACCAAGGGGAAAATTTAAGGTTGTGCACATCGACCGCTTGGCAAAACATTACGGAAGCAACAGTGATGCTCGGGACGAGCATCGCTAAGAGGGGGGCAGTGTTACGAATGAACCTTATTTCTAGAGCATTAAGGTTCATAATTGCTCGTCACCTAATAAATACCTAATCACCCATCGATGTAAACAACCCATGATGTAAACAACAACAAACGCGACCTTTCCGGAATAACCATCGATAGGGGTGGAACTTTCTAGAAAACGCTTAGTCACGCGGTAACGGGTATATAAAGGGACCGGCGAGCTGACGGAGGGCAGTTCAGTTCTGAGAGCCGAGCGAAATACAAGCGAAGGAAGCGATCGGAAGTGAAGAGGATTGGAAGCGAACAAGCGTGAAGAGGAAGTCTACAAAAAGATCAGGAGTACCAAGTGGAATACGGAAGTGCGGAATAAAGTCTGATCAAGGGTCACCAGGTGTTTTATTCCAAATCTTCGAACCCCAGCACGTAACAATATAATAAAATCGTAGACTTGCCGTATCTGTACATTGAAGATTTTTGCAAAATAATAACTGGGGGATGTTAGGGATAAGTAATAGAACGTACAAAATATATTTTTGAAATTTTTGTCTGTTTATCTGTTTGTCTGTATGTTTGTGCGCGCATCACGCAAAAACTACTGAATGGATTGAAACGAAACTTGGTTCGATTTAAGTTCATACTACGGAGTAACATATAGGATACTTTTTATCCCGAAATTCAGCACGGTTCCCTAGGGAGAGGCGATTAAAGTCAAAACGTGTATTTAGCTGTAATTCAATAACGCGTGGTCCGATTTCATTCATTCTTTTTTTGTTAGAAAGTAGATACTTTAAAGATTACCGACTAATCTCTAAAAGGCTGAATCGATTTTGATAGAACTTTCACTGGTGGATGTTTACATTTTGATCTACCTAAACATCCGCCAGTGAACTTTTAACAGTTTTTAGCATGATATGAGCTCAAAGGAGCTTAGGAAAAACAAAATTATTCCTACGGGACTTTTAAAAACCAATATATATTCACGCGAATGAAGTCGCGGGTGTCCGCTCGAAATAACCACACGCCGCACGAGTCCCTCAGGTGGCTTCGCCCTCCCTCTGAAGCAAATCTGTTAACACCCTCGTTGATTATTGTGAACGTTTCGCTCTGATGAACTATCAGATCGAAATGTTTATCAACCATAATGGCTACATCACTCGCTATTTCGGCCACTTTTAAAATCTTTCTATGATCTATCATATATACTTAAACTTAGTTTCAGTCATTAAAATCTCCAAATTCTAAATCTTGGAACTTTGGCTAAAAGTTTAATTTTTCTAAATAAATCACTGAGTAGCATGGGCGTCGCCAGGTAGGGGCAGGGGGGGGGCCAGTTGCCCCCCCTAGAGATTTGAAAAAATATAGATATGTTATATTTTGCATTAAGTATCTAAATTATCTAAACCTGGCGCAAATGGAAACGAGGTCAATGAAAAATTCTAATTCGAAAATAAATTAAGAGCTCGTAACCAGCTTCAAAAGCTCTGGACTGTACCAACAATACTTTGTACTTTTCCCATACTATAATATCATCAACTTGCCCCCCCCCCCCCCCCCCCCTTGGCCATCGGCTGGCGACGCCCTTGCTGAGTAGTTAGTTGGCTAGTGAAGATTACAATAATTTGTATTCTCGGATAAGAAACAAATTACGCCTATCAATTGCCGACACTAATTCTACCTATTACACAATTTGCTGTGAGATGCTTGACACGGTGTATTACATAGGTAGGTACGTTGGTATTGTTAGTTTTAGAAACACACCACAAATATGTGTTATTACCATCACATTGTTTAATTGAACTGATTGTAATGAAAATATAGTCTTTACTTACAGAAACTACTTAAATAAGCTGTGATAGCCTAGTGGTTAGGACGACCGACTTCTAATCGGAGGTCGTGGGTTCGATCCCGGGGCAACGCACCTCTAACTTTTCGGAGTTATGTGCGTTTTAAGTATTTAAATATCACTTGGTTTAACGGTGAAGGAAAACATCGTGAGGAAACCTGCATGCCTGAGAGTTCTCCATAATGTTCTCAAAAGTGTGTGAAGTCTGCCAATCCGCTTGGCCAGCGTGGTAGACTATGGCCAAAACCCTTCTCACTCTGAGAAGGAGACCCGTGCTCTGTAGTGAGCCGGTGATGGGTTGATCATGATGACTTACAGAAATCTTTAATTCACTTCATAGAATCTGCTTCAAATTCTCTTATAGATTGGATCTATAAGCGCAGATATCAAACGTAGGTATTGAATTAAAATTTTAAGTACCTAGATCAGAAGCTGTAGAAATCGAAATAGAATGAGAACCTAGTCGGCCTGACGTTGCTAATGAGAGATTCTCATCCCAATGCGCAAAAGTTACACGAGGGCCTCTGGTGACTAGACAAATCTCTTCCGCGGCTTGTGGCGGCCACTAGTCGTCGCCACTAGTGGCCCAGTGTGCCAGGGCTGTAAAAAGATATAATCTTTTTTTGAGTATGAAAATCTTAAATCATTAGAACAAATTTCAGTTTCAGACCATGGGATGAAACGTACCGTGGTTCAGCGGGTTGGGACTCGGTCGGTCGCGGTTACTACTTCGCATCAGGCCGACCAGATTCCACTTCTTGGGGTCAGCAGCAATACGCTAGGTAATAAGCGAGAAATTTTTCACTGTCATCAATAGTTCTGTAAACGTGATATAGATTATATTCATTTTTTCCTCGCCCAAAAGGTAAAACGGAGCCCTATCAGTGTCACTCTGTTGTCTTTTGACCGTCCGTCCATATGTCACGTATCTCTAACTCGTAGCTCGGGATGAGTTACGTACTTGTGGATATTGGATGTATTTGATAATGATCTTATTTAAAAATGTATAAGAATAATAAAATCATATTCATTCTATATATAACACTAGCTTCTGCCCGCGGCTTCGCCCGCGTGAATTTCGGTTTTTCACAAATCCCAGAGAATCGTAGTTTTGCGGTTCCCGTTTCCGCTCCCTTTTCCAACTTTTATACCTACTTTCAAGAAAGTTTGCTATAGTAATCTACTTATAGCTGTAGCTATAGATTTCGATTTTTTCAAAATCCCGAACTGTGGATTTTTCCAGCATAAAAATGCTATGCCTAGCTATGTAGCCTATGTGTTAAGTCAGGATACCTATAATCTATCTTCATTCAAAATTTTAGCTAAATCGGTGCAATAGTTGCGGCGTTAAAGAGTAACAAGCATATAAACAAACACACACAAACTTTTTCCTTTATGATATTGGTGTGATATTTTTTAATAAGATTTTTTTTGTTGTAATATGTTTTTGTACATCCTAACCTCCATTTTCATTCGATTTTTTCTCAACTTATAGGCCCGCAGTGTCTGGTGGCAGTTGGCAGAACACCGGCTACACGGCCGGCTACAGCGGAGGATACAGCGGCTACAGGGATCCTGGCTACCGAGGCTCCGCGTACGGTGGTAGCTCCGGAGGGTACGCGGGTGCGGCTGGAGGATACGCGGGTGCAACCGGAGGATACGCGAGTGCGCCTGGAGGATACGCGGGTGCAACTGGAGGATACGCGGGTGCAACTGGAGGATACGCGGGTGCGCCTGGAGGATACGCGGGTGCGCCTGGAGGCTACGCGGGTGCGACTGGAGGATACCAGGATCTGAATGTAGGAAGATACGGCCAGTCCAGCGGCTGGCGTAATGTCGGGGAAAGGAGGCCTTATAGAGATCAGAGGTAATTAAGTCATGTATATTTTAGTTTTGCTACGGCCTACGGATCTCCTCATATCTGCTTTTATCCCGTGGGCATACTTCGAGCATAGCTTGGATCCATAAATCGTCGCATTAACGTTGCACGTCTTCAAGCTTCTATCGAAACAGACATAGCATTAAAATCACAACGAGTAGGTACATCTGCACTCACCTTTAGCTTTGTCGATGACATAGTTATCATGAGCCTCTGAGAAACCTTCATAAAATGCTCAACAACCTCAGAAGTTTCTCAACAGACCTATGTGGGCCTGAGGCGACTAAGTGGGCTGGAGACATCAAACGTGTCGTAAGGAGACGTCAGTTGATGAGTACGATCGCAGGCATGCACCTCGACTTTTCGGAATTATCTGCGTTTCAAGCTATTTAATATCATCTTGCTTGTCATATATTAATTAATATTTAATAAGGTGAAGGAAAACATCGTAAGAGGAAACCTTTATTTGAGAATTCACCATAATGTCTTCAAAGGCGTATGAAATCTCCCGATCCGCACTTAGCCAGTGTGGTGGACTACGGCCTAAGCCCCTTTCACTATGAGAGGAGACCCGTGTCCTGTAGTGGGCTGATCGATGGTAACTCTGGTTCTCCTACTAATTTATATCTCATTATTTTCCAGTGGAGTGGCCCACTTAGACACAAAAGCTACACAAGAACAAGACGCTCGATACGGACAGAATCGTCCGAGCTACCAGTCCAATACATATCAATCTCAACCAGTGAGCTACGCGCAAAGCTCCTCGCCTTCTACTCCTGGCACCAGCTATCTGTTCCAGAGAGAGGACGAAGTGGTCACACAGCCTGACACTACTTTGTCTCCATCATAACAGACATAAAGATTGCTCATGAGGTTTAAAAGGCTTTCAAATAGGTACAAAGTTTGAAAACAGGAATGGGCAAAGATGTAATTAATTCTTTAGTTGTTTAAACTTAACCTCAAAATGCTCTACAAACTAATTTCCTATCTTTATCAAAATTATGCAAATTCTTTATGAATGATTCTGGATTCTGGATGGTCTAAAATATTGTAAAATAGTGTAAGTTGAAAGATTTCAGTAGCAGGTGTACGAATTAATTATGATGTATGAAGTAGATTACTATTTTATGATGCTTTTTGATCAATAAATACATTTTAAAGTAGGTATTACTTAAGTATTTTCGTTTTTTTTTGTTACCTATGGTAACTTATAGGATCCTTACAATTTTGAAGGAAACAATTTTGTCTTTATTTTGTCTTAATACTTATAAAAACTTATTAAATATAGGTACGTAAAATAAGTTAATCATTCAAATAAAAAAAACATAGTAGGTACATCGAGACCTTGATGATAAAATGCTTATTACTGATAGTTATTAGCAGCAACTGGATATGCGGCAATTGTATCAAAATCCACTTGGCGATTTGTAATCAATCGATTCACCGATATCAATCGAGAATGTGAGACATAAAACATATCAAGCAATTAACGATATCACAAAGATTATTTGTTTCTACACCGATTGAAGTCCAACATTTTGCCACCACAGTCATCCTTACGGATTCCACGTCTGCAGAACATAGTATACCGAGTTCCTCAGGAACTCGACTAAACTCCTTTTTGAATTGCTCAAGATTTGTGGAATTCATGTGACAATCTTGTCTATATTTTCTCTAGTGTTTACCTTTATCTTACTTGTTGTTTCATAATAAATAACGTTCGAACGTTTGCACCGTTCGTTTCTACTAATACCAAAATTTAATTTAAAAATTAGAGGAAATATAGACAAGTAAGTGTGTAGACTATTAGTGTGTGAAAAAGACTAAGAAACAAAAATGACTGTGGACTCAGTGCAAATAGCGGAACCTTCTACAGGGAAGGTTCAAAATCATGTGGAGTCAGCGGTCCATGCTCACGGACATGGGGAGGTGGTGGTCCGAGTCAATGGGGAGGTGGAAGTCAAAGTGACCAATCACGAGGAGTCGCCAGCTCAAGCGCTTGGAAATGGGCAGGCCAATGTTCTCGTCAATGGGCACGAGGACACTTTACTACTCGTTCCTGGGAACAGGGGATCCTTGCTCCATCCAGCGACGAAGAAAGCGTAAGCATTTTAGTAATTAATTTTATTAGCCTAATAATTGATTAACACGTTGATGATGATAAGACTTTAGAAAAACTAGAGTCCTTTGAAATGTGGTACTATCGAAGAATACTGCGAATAAGTAGGGTCTAAAAATATGAAATGACGAAGTCCTACGATGCCGCCTCGATAAAAATAGAGATCTAATTTTGACCATCAAACGCAGAAACTTTTGTTATCTGGGACATGTGCTCAGAAATGACTGGTAAAGTCTCCTTCAGACCATCATGATGGGCAAAATTGAGAGAAAGAGAATCGTCGGTAGAAGAAGAAAGACGTAGCTAGCTTAGAAACATCCGAGAATAGACTGGGATAGCCAACATAGCACACCTTTACAAACGACACCGTTACACCTTGACAAAAGACAGGAAATCATATGACGAGACGACGGTCAACCTCCAATAGTGGAGAGGCACAGAAGAAGAAGAAAATATAAATAATATAAACAATGTTTCATCTCTAGTTTCAAGAGCTTCCATTGATTAAAATTACGGAGATGTTTTGAAATTAATGGGCCTTTGAAAGTAGATCGATTTGGGCCGCGTTTTCCTCCTATCTTCGCCGTTCTATCCTTGTTAATATGTTTCTACTTTCTATGGCTCCAACTGGGGGATTTGAACCACTGTACTTTTCACAATGCTGTTCATCCATCGATACTACTATCGATAATAGTATCGATGTATATAGTGTGTCCAGTGTCCAACCCAGTGATAACTACGTTACCAACGTTACCTCTATGTACCTACCCTCTTAGGCAATAATATTCGAATTATTAAAATTATTAACTCCTTAAACCTTTACATGATAATCAAATTATTTAAAATACCTTGAAACCAATTTCACAATTTATTCTGTTAGAAGGTAGGTAGGTATACCTACATCATATTATAAAGTACATATATCTATACGCTTACCTACTATGATAGATATTTGCTTATCAAATTACATATTATCATAATAATCTATAGAATAATCTATACAATGTATGATTATTATTGATTATACTAGCAGCCTTAGGCTCCGGGTGGATTTAGGTTATTTTAAATTCAAATAAAACTCTTCGATTCACGGGGGTAAAAGTAAACTCTATGTCTTTGTCAGTTTTGATATTTTTAACGCAGTAATCTTTTAAATATTTCCGGGGTAAAAAGTGCCCTAGATCAATCTTTGCATAATCATCTACCTGCCCGTGAAAGTCTTATCAAAATTGGTACAGCCGTTCCGAAGATAAGCCTGCTTATCTAACTGGTTTAAGCACTCCCTAATCTAATACTAACATTTTTTATTTCTATAATTAATATTTCCTAGACCACTCCATGTAGTGATCACTCCTTGATCAGTCCGTTACTCGCTCCTGAAGGTCCTTCAAGATTGGTACAGTCGTTCCGAAGATAAGTCTGGTTGGGTAATAGCTTAGCAACATATGTAATACCTCGTGACGCGGACGTCAGTCTTCGTCTGCGTGGATGCATATACATAAATCTCATACAAACTTTCAACACCTATTTAACCCTCTTAGGGGTTGAATTTTCAACGGATCTACGTCACAATAGCTACCTGTGTGCCAAACTAATCCGTCCAGTGGTTTGAGCTGTGCGTTGATAAGATCAGTCAGTCAGTCATCTTTTCCTTTTATATATTTTAGATTTTAAATCGAACGAAGTCGCAGAAATCAATTAGCTCTACACTATCGTTATCGCATAAAGTAGGTATAATCATTCGAGATTCAAGTGTATTATTTACTTGTAAATGTATTAGATATCGGCGTTGAATACCTTTGGTAATACCAATATTGCATAGTGAACGCCTACTCAAAGTAATTTTTCCGTATGACTAAAAGTCCTTATGTGGAGAGATCCTAAAAGATATCTGGAGTGTCTTGGAAGGGTTCTATCTAGATTGTGGCTTGTTATAGTAAGATACTTGAGTAACAAAGTCACGTCGCGCGATAGTGTAAATTATTACATGTACTCATTTATTGATTCATTAAAAGTTATGCTCAGTAATCCAGAGTTGTAGAGTCAGTTAAAAAAATAAGTGTGTTAAATTTTGGAAAAAGTATTGACTGTCTGTGAAAATTGTGCTGAAAACTTGAAAGTCGACACCAGATAAAGATAATTATGGTCGGTAAAAGGTAACTTTTTAGATTGATTAGTAGAAACTATTTGCATACTTAAAACGAAATCCCTCCGCAAAGTTCACCTGTCGTGTGCACACAAATCTCAAAATGTTCTGTGGCTGTTCTAATCCGGCTGTCACCAGAATAAGCTTTCTACGAGAAATTCTTGATTGAGTAGACTTGTCGATTTGTTGACGGAGTAGACTCTACTGGAGTGTCGACTCTATCCGAGTGAAAAGACTGCTCTAATAGAGCAGAGATGCTCTATGAGTATATAGATACTTAACTATTACTATGAGTATATAGATACCTACAGATAATTAATTTATTTCGATAAATAAATTAATTATCTGAATCTGCTAGTGAGAATAACCGGGACAGACGGCATTCTCCGAAGCACGGAGAAAACAAAATGGCCAAATAATAACCTCCAAAGTCCAAAGTCGGTGATCCCCATACGGTTATTTATCGACTTGATAGATAGCTCAAAGATGCTTACCTACCCTACGCAATCCACTAATTTCTACTGTCACTGAGATGCTGACTACATAACGTCAGACAAGATTGACGAAGCAAAACATCTGCGTAGCTCTGTCACACGAGTAGTAAATCTACAGAGGGGAAGCTTCCACAAGCGGCCCGCTGTAGGTATACTCACACAAACACACTCACCAACGGTTCACGGACGCGCGCTCGTTCCACTAACCGGTACAGTTGGTGACAAACATGCGCATATGTGTGAGTGTACCTACAGCGGGCCGCTTACTAGAAGCTTCCCCTCTGTAGGTACTCTGTGGCTCTGTCTCCGAAGTTCAATTTGTATTAATTGAAGATCCATTTGTACATTTCAGGGCTGTCATATTTTTGAAGTTAGGTATACTTCTTTAGGCGCGTTATGAAAAAATGATGAGAGTGAATTTTTATGACGCGCGCACAGGGTGACATGAAAAACGACATGTTGAAGTTAGCAACGTCTGACAATCGACAAAATTGAAGTGCTCGCTGACCTCTCGACTGTTAGACCATGAGTGGCCAACCCGCGGCCCGCGGGCCGCATGCGACCCGCGATGCGACGTATCGTTGTTTGGCCCGCGGAGCTCGGGGGTCTTTGTTGTTTGTGACGTTGGTGTAACAAAAAAATGCAAAAACTTGCATATTCTATATTCAGTACTTAACTTGACTTTACAGAATTTTACTTTTTTGACATCCAATCACAGCACAATCAATTAACCTTCGTTCGTTCGTTCGTTCGTTTCAACCAATGGACGTCCACTGCTGGACATAGGTCTCTTGCAAGGATCGCCACAGCACACGATCTTGTGCCGCCTGATTCGTTTTGTCGAGTTTTGGCAATATGGTAGAGATGTAGCTGCAGGGGGTCCACCAGAACTAGCTAAATTTTGAAAGCGTATGAGAAAAAAAAGTTTGGGAACCTCTGTCCTAGATGATAAGAGCGACGGACGTAGACGCTGTCACCTGCACCGGGCCAGATTAGTTTGTGGGACTAGGTATAACTTCTATATTGGTTTGAGTTTCTGGTGCGGTGACAACCCTATGTTGATGTTTCGTTATTATTGAAGACTTGATGAGATTGCATTGCGTTTGTATCGGTAATTGAAGATGTTTTAGTGTAGGTTAATAAATTACGATCCTCGTGGTCTATTGCCTAATAATGAGGCTAATTGCCTGTAGAGTATACCTAGTTTCATTAGCTCATAGCGATTTTTTTATTCATTTATAAGTTAGCCCTTGACTGCGATCTCACCTGATGGGAAGTGAATATGCAGTCTAAGATGGAAGCGGACTAACCTATAATAGAAGAGGTATGACAGTTTTTCTGAGACACATGTCTCTGAGCGCGGTTTCTAATGTGACATCGAACCGGAACGTTAGTTAAATCGTTTGGCGGCCTTTGTCGATAGAGTGGTAACTGGTAACTAACCACAGCTGAAGCTTTCCACCGGAGCGGACCAGAGACAATTTACAAATTACAAATTCCCAAATCGTCGCTGCCGGGAACCGAACCCGGGACTTCCTACTTATAAGACCACAGCGCTCACCACTGCGCCAGAGACATCTCCAAAAACGTTTTGTAAACGTTTCAATCGAGCTAGACAGCGACAACGGTATACGTAACACTACTAGGTGTACTTCTACTTTGCGAGCCACGATATATTGGCAGGGAAGGTGAATCTCGCTTATATATTTATATTTACGTAGTAAGTTATAATTATTAATATTTCGTGCTTAAAATGTTAATGAGCGAGTTCTTCACGTGAGTTTTTAAAAATAATTATACAAATTACAATATTAAATTAGAGTGTCTACTTACTTAACTAAATTAAATGTACTTGTACATAAAGTGACTCATAAAATGTGTATAAATCAACAATTTAACGTCAACGTGTTGTTTTTCATTGAACATTTGTGTAAACACTTTGTATTCTATACCTACAAGATGGCGCACAGTTAAATTACCATCAACGAACGCATTAAGGCTCTTCGCCTTGATGTTCTTACTTGTCATTCAAAGCAGATGTGGGTTTGAGATGGATAATATTGGACGCACATGATATGGTCAAGCTGCACGCGCTAAACGCAACGTATTTTTATTTCCATCTACAGCCTTTTAACGTCCCACTGCTGGGCACAGGCCTCCTCTCTCATAGGAGAGAGGGATTTAGAGCCTAGACCCACCACGCTGCCCCACCCGGGTTGGCGGGCTTTAACGACTATTGTCACATGATAGTGATAATAACCGGGACCGACTGCTTAACGTGCTCTTCGAGGCACGGGGGTGAAACACCGCCAACTACCAACTCCGGGCTGGCACTGAGAATTTCTTGAGAGAAAAATCCAATACCTTACAATTTTTTTGCCCGACCCGGTAATCGAACCCGGAACCTCGATATCTGCAGTCGAATACTCTAACCACTAGACCAACGAGGCAGTTTTATTTAGGTGCTCCTAATCTAATATAATACTACCTACTAATAATCTATACAAGACGGCTGCTGGGTTCTCTTTTGGTTTGGCCATTCCTTCATGGGCAGGATAAGCTTTATCGACGTCACTTCCGTTAAACTTAAATTTCCGTTACATTAAGTATTTCCGTTCTGTTTTCGTCTAAGATAAGTATAATATTATCACCTCCGTGTGGCGAGGGCGCGTTGATTTTGCTATCTTCCTTTGAATTTCTGCTTAGGTTATTAACCGATTATATCAACATGATTCTCAGACATAATATAAATACAGCTATGTAGGTATTAAAAAAGTGACCTTGTCTAACATACGTATGGGCGCTAAAGAAAGTTCACGTGTGAGGACTGAGGTCATCTTAGCCTATACCAAATTATTATTGATGATTGAATCTTGTCCCTTCCTTAACTCAACGGAATAAGAACTATTATCGATAAACTCACAACGCTGAACAAAGTTGTGCGAAAGCAAAGCGAAGGATAGCTGCGAAAAAGAAAACTGTGTCTAGCTTCCGCGTAGAACCTTCTTGATAAAGAACCTAAAAAAAATATTTTCAAATAAATAGTTAAGTTATTTAATGTGTCGATGTTCTCAAATAAAATTAGGTTCTTTCTATCACGAGATCTGCCCCTGAAGTTCAGGAACCAAACTAGGATTAACAAAGTTAGGACTGATTTATTAACTGAGCCTGTATCTGTTGGAAAACCGAAAACGTGAGCGATGACACAATGCGAGCTCTCACTTGACCGGTGTCGTGTCTGAAGCCAGTTTACCGCCAACGCTTGCGAGGGTTCCATGTCAACCGCCCGGCGTCGGTTACTCGCCGTTAACGTACACGTGAAAAAAACATTCCATTTTTAAAACATAAAGTGACAGAAGATTTAAAAAAGATACAAAAAGTAATCGGTTCGGAAACTTGCGTCATAGATTATTATCAAGTGATAAAAGGTGATAGTTGAAATCGATTGATTCCGATACTTGTTTTCTCGATTGACTTTGAAAAAGTTTTTGGGAGTGCTTCCGTGAAGTGATGCATCAAAAGTTTGGAGAGGAATGTGCATTGCCGAATGTGTTATAATCGGGTTTTGTCTTGATAGAGGTGAGTGCCTCAGCTTTTAGCGAGTCCACATGGTGGATAGAGGTCGATGACTCAAACTTCGGCACGACTTTATTCTTGCAGTCAAGCTTAATTTAATTTGCTCTGCAAAAAAGTATCGTAAGAAAAAATATGTGTTCCTCGTATTTTTTAATTTATTTTTAAGAACTGAATAATTAGTAACAATTAACGTTTTAGAACGATATTCGTACATAGGTAACTAGTTAGTCTTTACTTTTGAGGGTATTTTTTTCATTTGCATTGTAGATTTTGCAAAATAAGCAAATAAGTATTGTTTTTTATTAGTAAATTCCTTTCATTTTTCAGTATGTCTTGACTATAATAGGTACTATTTTTATCGAGTAGTAAAGTTAAGTACCTAAGTAGATAAGTATATCTACTTACTTAACTCTTACTTAACTTAACTACTTATTACTTACTTAACTTACTATACTGATGAAACTAACAATAAAGTGTTAACTAGTACATTATATGGATAAGTTTATGGAACAAATATTTTGAGTAATATTAAGAGCTGTGGGAGTAGACAGTCTTTTAGCATATTTGGAGACATAAATAATAAAAATTAGGCCAATTCTGTTGTACACAATCTCTAAACCTAAACTAAATTGACAGGTTTAAAAATAGTGCTATCCCCTTCAGCAGGGAGGACTGTGAAAGAGACAGGAATATATTTAGACCTGTCATTTTAGTTTAGATTTAGAGATTGTGTACAACAAAATCGGCCACATTTATCAACATAAAATATTACAAATATCAAGCTAAACATTGAATATTTGAATATGGATAATGGATATTATAAATTGTCAACTGGTTATTTTTTCGAGCTAGGAGAAACAATAAGCATTTCCGAACCCTTGATCCTTACTTCTTATCAAATAATCAGTCCGTAGTCCACTGATCTCTGCGGACAGTCTTTGACCAAAACTTAGTACTGGGAACAATGGCCTAAAGTCTAAATGTAGCACTGGGAAGTGGGAACCATAACATTTCCTAATACAATTTATCCTAAAAAGTCGCATTAGTTCCGGGTACTTTCACTCTCACTTTTGTTAGCAATCAGCGCCAAATGGCGTTAATCAAATTGCTTCAATCAATAACAAGTCCAGTGTATTTGTACTAATAGAGGTCAATGTCGTGGAGCTACAGCAAACATTTGAAAAACACGTGAATAAAACACATCCCGAATTTCAGTATGATTCATGAAATCTCCGAATTGGGTCATACATGAAATAATTTTACACAGATATGTACATATATTTTACATGTACATACTTGAAGCACAGTTGATACCTAAATACAAAATTAGAACGAGGTAAATGTAACAAACAATGCAAAAAGCATGAAGGCAAATGCATTTTATTAATGAGTTCAGCCTTCATAATTATTACGATAAACAAACTTTTTGTTCCCGTTCCTTTTTTTTCGTACCGTCTTTCAAGACAAAGAACCCTTTAAGGTTACATGTACCTGAATATCTTCTAACAGTTAATCTTCAAACCCAGTATCTATCCAGTTAGAATCTAACTGGATAGATACTGGGTTTGAAGATTTGGTGTTCGTAAAAGGAGTAAAAGCACCGTTTACCCTAATGAAATTACTGCTCGGGTAGGTAGGTACTATTTGGAGGAGAGAAGTTAAATCTACTTAATTAGGTGAACTTGTAGGTACTTGATGCTTTACTCGTAGGATTCGATGAATAATAATTAATAATTAATACAATAATTACCGCGTAAACAACCGCAATTGTTTAAGGACTTTACCTATATTATATGTAATTATTAATTATTATCATTATATTAGTAAGAACTACATTTGTTTGGTTAATAATGTTGGGACATTTATTTTTAAATTATTCCATCTTAGACTGATCGCAGTCAAGGGCCGAGTTGTAGAAAAGAATTTAAAACCAGTGATAATCTAAAAGATTGAAAGTTAAACTACTCAACCGATATTAATGAAACTTGCACCTGTTCCCTTAAGTTGAAGTAAATTAAAAAAGAATTAGGTACCTATCACAATCTGATTAATAGTTTCGGCGTCATACATACACCGACGAAATGACTGTAGAAATTTCGAAAATGGAGTTTACATCAGCGCTGACCCCTTCCTTCGATGTGCCCGATGCAACCGGATTCTGCTGCTGAAAAGTGCACATTTTGCGTGTCAGCAAGTACCTACTGCACGGCGGCGCGGCGCACGCACATCCATGGTCACCCTACATTTAATTAAAGGGCTATCGGCTCGTGAGTCGGTCAATATTAAAATATGATGATGTCATATACGCGTACATACGTGTCTTATGTTTACAACAGCAGCTATCGATACTTGAGTTGACGCTATTGTTTAGGTTATGTACCTTATAGGTACCTACTGCATGGTTATGCCGAATTTGCACACCAGGACAACGCTACTAGAATTCGAATATCAAAAAAACTATAATATCAGAGCAAAATGGACTGTCTTATAAGTTTGACGTATAAGTTTGACGTGTCTGTGTGTGTGTATGTGTCCTGTAGCGCTCAAACGGGTGGACCGATTTGATTGCGGTTTTTTTTTTGTTTGAAAGGTGAATTAGTCGAGAGTGTTGTTAGCTATGTTTAATGAAAATCTATTCAAAATGGCAACAAAATTGATACAAAATGGCGGATTACATATATTTTCACAACTCCCTTAATATGGGTATCAAATGGCTTGACTAGTAGAATAGCACTATGCAAATCCAAGATGTCCACCGCCACAAAATGGCGAATATCGGGTTTTTTTTTAATTTTTAATTTATACTTGTTTTAAAGTCGTAATTCAGTACCTCGAATATTTATTTTGCAAAATTTCTGGTGCTGGCTATAGACGAATGGCTGAATGTATAGGCGAACTCAAATCTTAAAACAAGCCCGTTTAGGTAACTCTGAAGTAACTCTCTTTCGATATTCGAATTTCGATCATCGTTGCCACAATGTAGAAAGTCGGCATAAGGCCTCTGAGTTGTTAGAACTCCATAATAAGAGACGCGGACATAGCTACTGCGAAAGTTGAATTTGAGACTCATCGAGGTAAATGATAACAAGAGCATACAACAAACTCGAAGGGTAGGATGAGTTTGTTGTGGTCTCTTCTCAGACGAAGGCGCGTTTGGTACCCTCCTCGGTTTAAGTTGTACTTAAATAATTAACACAGATCTCTTTTTCCTTAGTTGTCAAGGTAAACAAATCGCTAAAAATCATGACTAACAAGTGACGCTCTTTCGCCGGCGCTTTAGACGTTCTTGTAGTTATTTGAATTTTCAGTTAAATCATGACATCATTGTTAGTTCGCGGTAAGAACGTCCTATGCACCGTGTAAAGCGCGTCACTTACGCGTTTCTGCGAGAATTGACACTAGGAAAAACAGACTTGTATGACTTGAAATGTATGTAAGACAAGTATAAATTTTATTATTAAATTAGAAAAATTCCGAAAAATAAAAAAAGGTGAAAATTAAGGTAAATTTTGGTACAAGTACAAGTTTTCGTGAAAATATTAATTCGCCCATATCTTTTTATTGTGTAGACTCAGGACCTTAATTTTTATACACCTAATAGGGACCATAGACCTTAGTATACGGTATAAATTTCAACTTGCTAGGTCCACCCGTACGGTCTGAGAAAATCGGTGGTGACACACGGACAGACAGACGGACAAGAAAGTGATCTTATAAGGGTTCCTTTTTTTACCTTTTGAGGTACGGAACTCTAAAGATAATAAATTCAAAACTTACATACGTAGGGGAGAGTCCGGCAGTACCGACACCCTAAGGTTTATTTGGTATAAAATTAAAATCTCCAAAGTAATATGTTAGATATTTGCTGATTTATGTTAAATAACTCATAAGGTATAAATAGAAATAATGTAACATCAATATATTTGGAAAGAATCAAATTTATTAATAAAATCTAAAGACACTAAAAATTAATAGTAAAAAAATTATCCTCCAGTACCGGCCAGAAACAAATACCATTTATACTAGGCAATAATCACATATTTTATTGGATTAATAGTTTCAAAAAGTTTGCACCCAAATCTTGCAGTTTCCACACTGAATCCAATCCTCTTTATGAGATTCGAGGCACAGAGGGCATATTGTTTTGTTCCTATATCTTTCTTTGAAAAACGAAAACTAGCTCCAGTTTTCGTTCTTTTTCCTGTCTTTTTTGTCGGTATCTTTGCCTGAAAGCAAAACATCCTTGCCTTTTTTGTTAACTTCTTTATCTTTAACCGTGAAAAGTTTACTGTAAGTTTGCTTATGGGCATTAGCCTATTGTCTAAATCCTTAATATGTTCTGCCAATACTTTTTAGTGTTCGCAGGCGAGAATGTATCGTGAAAACGACCCAAGCAGGCTTAAAGTTTTATTATTTTTCTCTTTATAATTTTTAATAGCTTTAATTCTAACATTTAAAGTCATTCTTGGTACTTTGAATCTCAGCCTGACGCGCATTCATTTCTGTGCCTACTTAAAACTTTTCCACGGCTCTATGCATTATGGCAGGATCCCAGGTGCGCTTCTTTGTCTTCCTTTAACACGTCCACTATCATCATCTTACATATTTATGTACCTATAAAGAAATTAAACCATTTAAAATAAACTCAACCAGTGGCCGGTACTGACGGACAATTTCGTGGCCGGTACTGGAGGAAGCGAAATAAAATTTCGAGTTCGCTCAATTATAAAATGTTACGTATAAAGCATCAATTAAAACATTATTATTGTAGCTATTTATATAATAAATACATACCACGATTAACTATTGTCGATATAGTCCAATAATATTCAAATATCACCCCCGGTATAATACTTGTGTAACGAACGTCACCGCGCGCAACGCAATTCTTTGCACTGACAGTTAGTCGGTAGCTGACAGGTCGCCGCCGTTTTGGGCATAGACTTGTCAAAGTGAACTACTTAAATGGAGCTAATGGTGTCAGCGTTAGCTGTTATAGAATCTTAGAAATAGCAACTGGCCGGTACTGGATGCCGGCCGGTACTGCCGGACTCTCCCTTATACCTACTTACCTAAATAAAAAACAATTGCCTCATTTAGATATTATGACCTAATGCCTGACAGATACTTTTAGGGTATAATCGAACTTCAGGTGGTAGCCCTGTTTTTCATACAAATAACTCATTCTATTTTTAAAATATGTCAACTGTCAGAATTCCACCGAATTAAAAATCAGAGTAGCATAATATGCTCTACTACCCGTGCGAAACCGCGGCGGGTCGCTAGTATGTTACTTATAATACAAGGTTTTGAGTCTATGTTTTGGAACGTCATTGACCCCGTGCCTTATCGACAAGTAGCGTTGCGAGTGAAGAAATAAAACACATTCTTTATTGCACACTTCAGTGGCTGTTGTGACTCAGTTACAACTTACAACATACATAATTAATGTATTTTAATGATTACGTAAGTATTTAATATGTTTCCGCGGTGTGTCAAGGACTCAAGAAATGCAAAATAATTAAAAATCTATTTCCAGCGAAGACTACCTAGTACCTACGTTGCTTTCATAAATGAGGTTCAATTTAAGAATTTCTAAGCTATTGCATAGCTTCTATCGCGGGCCTTGAGCGTAACGAAAATAACTTAACACCTAAGGGCCGGACCGCACTTACGCGGCGCTGCGCGTCGCTGCACTGCGCGGCACAAAGCGTCAAAATATTCTTTCTATCATTTTGTATGGGGCATATCGCACTAGAGCGGCGCCGCGTAGCCGTAGTAAGTGTGTAAGGGACAACATTACATTTTTGACATAATAATAAAACAGTTTGCGGCAAACTCAAGACAAAAGATGGCCTCCCTAAAATATATACAAACATTTTAGTTTCATCCAATCCATTAAATGAAAAACTTCTGTGGCCATGTTTACCACCGAACCAACACCGAACCGACCGAGGCGATCTAGCATTCTGGTACAATACTGCCTCGTTGGTCTAGTGATTAGCATATTCGACTGCAGAGTGCAGATCTCGAGGTCCTAGGTTCGATTCCCGGGCCGGGCAAAATAATTTTTAGGTACATATTGGCTTTGGCGGTGATTCACCCTAGTGCCTCGGAGAGCAGTCGGTCCCGGTTATTACCTATCATTATCATGTGACAATAGTTCTGTTGTTAAAGCCCGCCAATCCGCATTGGAGTGGAGCAGCGGGGCGGGTCTAAGCTCTAAATACCTTTCTCCTATAGCCTCAGTAATGGGTGTTCCCCAAGGCTCTATTCTGGGTCCATTCATGTTTCTGGTTTATATTAATGATTTACCACATTTTGTCAAAAATGCTTGCGATATTGTACTATTTGCTGACGACACGTCTTTGATTTTTAAAGTCGATAGGACTAAGGACAATTTTGACGATGTAAATAATACATTATCTCAAGTTTCACACTGGTTTACTACAAACAATCTACTTTTGAATGCAAAAAAAACCAAGTGTGTCGAGTTTCTATTGCCCAATACAAGGGTTACTAGCAAAAATTTAAAGATAAGTGGTGAGCCATTGAAAACTGAGGACACAACTGTGTTCTTGGGAATAACCCTAGATGCAAAGCTTCAATGGGGCACCCATATAGCAACACTTGCTGGCAAGCTCAGCTCTGCTGCTTACGCTGTTAGGAAGATTCGACAGATAACAGATATAGAAACTGCAAAAATTGTTTATTTTGCATATTTCCATAGTATTATGTCGTATGGACTCATACTATGGGGTAAAGCGGCTGATATTGAAAAAATTTTCGTTTTACAAAAAAGGGCAATTCGCGCAATTTATAATTTAAAACCGCGGGATTCCCTTCGAGAGAAATTTAAAGAAATAGGTATTCTTACGGTAGCTTCTCAATATATCTATAACAATATAATTTTTGTTAGGCAAAACATTCACAGTTACATTAAAAAGTGCGAATTACACGACAGGCAATTAAGAAATAGAAATAGGCTCGTGATTCCTCAGTTACGCCTCAAAAGGGTCCAAAGGTCATTTGTGGGAATGGGCGTAATGTTCTATAATAAAATTCCACAAGCAATCTTAGACTTGCCTTTACACAAGTTTAAGAACTCTATTAAAAATATGCTCATAAAAAAAGCATATTATACAATTGAAGATTATATAAATGATAAAAAAGCATGGAGCAATTTCTCAATGTCTTAAACCGAGTATTTGATTATTGGTGTTCAATTCGATGCTTTGATCATGGGTAGCCTAAGTATGTCACGCTCTCTTTAAACATTTCTGTGGTGGTGTCGTGTGGTGCGGGTTGTTACGTTCCCTCGAATATGGTTGAGCGAAGCAATGGCTGGATCATGCGTCATGCTCGTGAACGGGTGCCACCGTCGGAAATGGGGCTACTTTTGTCTGCCCTTCTTCACATGTGTAGAATTGTAAGCACCATTCCGAACCTGTGGTAGATTCATTTGTCGATTCGTAAACGCTTCCGAAAGTTTATCTGAATAAAATTATGATTACTTATATAAATGATAAAAAGGCGTGGATTTGACTCGTTCCAGCAATGCGCGAGACGGCAATTCAATCATGTACTTACCATAAAATTGTTATATTGATATTGTAAATTTGGAAAAGAGCAACCGCCGAGTTTCTTGCTGGTTCTTCTCGGTTGGAACGGCATTCCGAACCAGTGGTAGATTCATCTGACTATTCAAAAGCACTTGTAAAAGTTTATTTGAATAAAAAACTTTTCTATTCTATTTCTATTCTATTCTATTCTATTCTATGAGAGAGGAGGCCTGTGACCAGCAGTGGGACGTTAAAAATGCGTTGTAGTGAAAAACCATAACTTCCAGGTTAGCCCGTTTCCACCTTAGATCGTCCTTTATCACCCGTTGAGATCGCAGTTAAGGCCCAACTTGTAGAAGAATAAAGAAAGAGGGGGGGGGGGAGGAACAAGCTGCATGACCCGTGGATCCACCGGCTTGAGTCTTGACCCACCAGTGGGTCCAACGTATGAAAAATCATCTGCCATTAGTGTATTCTTAATACTACTATATACTTCTAATCGGAGGTCGTGGGTTCGATCCCGGGGCACGCACCTCTAACTTTTCGGAGTTATGTGCGTTTTAAGTATTTAAATATATCACTTGCTTTAACGGTGAAGGAAAACATCGTGAGGAAACCTGCACGCCTGCGAGTTCTCCATAACGTTCTCAAAGGTGTGTGAAGTCTGCCAATCCGCTTGGCCAGCGTGGTAGACTATGGCCAAAACCCTTCTCACTCTGAGAGGAGACCCGTGCTCTGTAGTGAGCCGGTAATGGGTTGATCATGATGATGATGATGATTAGTGTATTGGACAGAATAGTGAATTTATCGCCAAGAATCTAGGCCAATATGTGCTAGTAATGCAGCTACGAGCTAATACTTGGATTATGTGTTACGAGAATTAACTCGGATTAGGTGGTTTTTGTACGCAGCGATTGCCATCTGACCTCCGCAAGACATAAAGGGTAATCAGGCGTACAAGTGAGTTAGTAAGTTACTTAGTTAAATTACCTATATTGCATGAATTTCCATGTAGGGTTAACGATTATTAGCTGTGCCTTGTGATGTTTGAACCGACTTCAAATAAAGAGGAGGTAGATCTATACTTCGACTTTTAATTGTATGCAGTAATGTGAAGTTTCGTGGGTTGTCACTTTTTAACGAAAATAAAATAGGGATGGGGTATAGGTGATTGATTTGAATCATTCAATTATTTTATTCAAATTAAAGTTTTTATTTTAAGTAATTATTATATTTTATGTACAAAAGTTACATATATATATTTATATATATAGTATATATATAAATACGTATATCTTTAATATATAAAACAAAGTGTCGTTTGTTCGAACACTTATAACTCGAGAACGGCTGGACCGATTTTCATGGTTTTTGATTTGTTGTATTTGTCTTCTTCCCGAATAGCAGAATAACTGTTAAAAATATTGGAAAATTGACGAAAAAATAAAAGAAAAAACATTTTCCCATACAAAATGTTCATGGGTTTCGTAACTGTCAAACATTGAATGTTCATCCTGTCGATACGGAACTCTCTCACCCGTACCGTACCGTATAATTCTTCTGTACTTTTTCCTAAAGGGCTGGACTGATTTGGATGAAATTTTGTGTGTATATTTCAATGGGTTCCTGGATAGTTTGAAAACACTATTACCCGCTAAGTACAGCTAACCTATTGGGTCTTGGTAGGTGGCGCTGATATTGGTATGTCACCAGGCAGGACGACGTCTGCCGAGACCGCTAGTATATATATATATATATATATATATATATATATATTTATTTATATATATATATATATATATATATATATATATATATATTAGCGGTCCTAGTATTTAAGGTATTTTAATTAAGGTAAATTCAAAATGAAACAGAATAGAATAGAAAATAAAAGTTTTTTATTCAAATACACTTTTAGATATACTTTTGAATCGTCGACGACGACGACGATGTATGTCCATTCCTATGTCCGCTTGTAACTAATCAATGGCTCAACGGATTTTGATAAAATATGATACGTCATTAAATTTGTCTCGATGACGCGAGTGTCAATGGGTACCTAAATTAAAAAAAAATCAAAATCGCGGACTTTATGCGCTTTATTGTGCGAGCTGAAAAAAAATTTTCTTCATGACCCTCGAGTGGGGTATCAAAATAAAGGGATTCAAAAGGCAAATACGAAAATGTGTACAATTTATATATTTGGAAACAATTTGGAGTGATAAATCGTATAAAATGACCGTTTCCTATGTCAGTTTGTAACTACTTAACGGCTCAACCAATTTTGATAAATTTGTAACGATTGCGTATTTTCCTATCAATAAAAACACTTAACGCCACCTACTGCGCGCGTTCGGAACTGCACCGCAGTACTCGATAACTGCGCTGCAGGACCTTTAACTAAAACAGCCAACTATAAGTGCGAAAGAACTAAAAACTAAAAATGGCGACAAATATTCGCCGAGCGTCAGTGTCAACAGCATCAACAGCAGCCTGAAAAAGCGTAACCTCGGTCATCGGTGTTTAAAAGAATCGACATAAAGAACCTTTTTAAAGGACTGCCTGAAAAAAAGGAGTATATTGTTTTCAGGGTTCATGTATGTTTGTATGTTGTACCATAACTTCTATATATGCCGGAACCGATTTTGATGAATAAGGTAGGTATCGTTAGAATCTTTAGCTTATTCTAGGTGACATAGGCTAGTAAAATTTAAGAAAAAATGATGTGATGACCATGGTCCCGCATTAAAGACTAAAGTTGAAAAAAATAATTAAAAATCAGATTAAGTTCATAATCATTATCTCTTTTTTTTATTCAACTACAAGTTAGCCCTTGACTGCAATCTCACCTGATGGTAAGTGATGATGCTGTCGAATACGGAAGCGGGCAAACTTGAGAGAGGTATGCATACCCCTGATCGGTTTTTACACGGCATCGTACCGGAACGCTAAATCGTTTGGCGGCCGGCCGGCACAGCTTTGCCGGTCGGGTGCTAACCAGCCACGGCCCACGGTTAAAGCCTGCCACCAGACAGGACCAAAGACAATTTAGAAATTATAAAATCCCAACTTGCCCCTGCCGGCAATCGAACCCGGGACCTCCCACTTATAAGCGCTTACGAGCACGAAGTAATCAATGTAAAAATATTAATATTATGTATTGTAAATAAAATAAATTAAAAAAAAAATAAAAATAAAATAAAAAAAAGACCAAAACCACTGCGCCAGGGAGGTCAAAATCATCTAGAAAATTATAAGTAGATTCCAAAAATATGTAAATATGTTATTATAATGTTAAATATATTTTTTTCTAAATAACTAGTAGGTATTCTTTTAAAAATATATATTTTTTTTTGTAATAAAAGGGCAGTAGCAACTTAGCATGTTAACTATGACAGATATCGTCAACACACATAGGCTGTTATTGCAATAGAAATAGTACTTCTTACTTTTTTTTCCAATTAAAGCTCATATAATTAATTGTACCAATAGGATGCGTTTGCCACAAAAAGTCAAGATGACAAAATTGTTAATTTGGCTTTTATACGTAGGAGCCATCGATTTACTTTATAGATAAATAAAATTATGATGATAATGAAAGAGTAACTTTGAACGAAACTTTTGTGAATGAAATTGAATGAATTGAACGTATCACATCACTATAGAAATGGGGTTGGCAACATTATTTTACGAAATGACATTAGGAAACGTCAGATTACTGCAGATAATTAAAAGTTTGACTATAGGTACTCAGTTCGAATGTTTTCAATATTTATGCCCCCTAGAAACCCGGGAGGACTGTAGGTGTAAAGTTTAAACTATCCTTTATAGATACGATACTCGATTGTTAATCCAGCTGTTTCTCACACATAGAGAAACAATAATGGGAAATACAGTAGGCGGCTTTTTTCCCACTTTCCCACCTCTTTGATTATTTATTGAGGCGTTGTTAGGAAAGCGATATTCACATACTTACCTAACTGTTTTACTTCCTAAATACTATATAGTAAAAAGTACACATTTTTATATCAGAAGGTATGAGCAGTTAGGTATTTTCTAATTTAAATAGATAATACTAGCTTCTCCTCGCGGCTTCGCTCGCGTGAATTTTGTTTTTTCACAAATCCCGAAGGAATCGCGGAGTTCCAATTTTCGTTCCCGCTCCCTTTTCCAACCTTTATACCTACTTTCAAGGAAGTTTGCTATAGTACCTAATTCACCTATAGCTGTAGCTATAGATTTCGTTTTTTTGAAAATCCCGTGGGAACTGTGGAATTTTTCAGGATAAAAAGCCTATGTGTTAAGTCAGGACATGATCTATCTCAATTCAAAAATTTCATACAAATCGGTTCAGTAATTTATACCGGCAAAGCCGTGCCGCCAAGCGATTAGCGTTCCGGTACGATGCCGTGTAGAAACCGATCAGGAGTATGCATACCTCTTCCAAGTTAGCCCGCTTCCATTTTAGACTGCATCATCACTTACCAGTTACCATCAGGTGAGATTGCAGTCAAGGGCTAACTTGTACTTAGTAGAATTAAAAAAAAATTGCGGCGTTAAAGACTAACAAACATAGGGTCCCGTGGTGTAATAGGGTCCCGTTTTACCCTTTTGGTACGGAACCCTAAAAACAGTTTTTTACAAAAGGATGTGTTTATAAAAGCTTGTCATGACGGCGCGGCAAGGTGCGCCCGGGTGTGGCCTGACGCCTGACGGCTGACGCCTGACGGGCGATGGCTGACCCATATGTCGCGTCCCCTATGCGGTACAAACGCGTTTTGCCGCGCTGGGTATTGGGGTATTTACTTATTACCTAAAACCAGCTGTTTGAAAGAAACGAGAATTTTTACTAATTAAATTAATATGCTCATTTGAAAAAAGGAACGTTGTACAAGTCTAAAATACAACGATCACATATATTTATTATTTAAGGCCCTACGCAGACGACGCATTTTCTATGCGATTTAGACCAGGCGTGACGCACAAAAAATCTGCGTGCCGCACAAAATGTCCTACAGTTAAACTTACTCGTTAAACATGAAAATGATCACAATATTATACACACCTTAGTATTTAAATATTTACGCAAACGACGCACTTTCTGTGCAATCTAAACCGTGCGTGACGCACAAAAATCCGCATCACAAAAAGTCCTACAGTTAGGCGTTACTCGTTAAACATAAAAAAGTGGTCACGTACATTGAGGTCTCGTATCGGTGCGATTCTCGAGGACCACACGACTTAATTCCCAGAGTGGGAAGAGAAAATGACTGGACCGATTTTGCTGAAAATCTAAACTGTTTCAAGTTACGTAATTAAGCGTCGAATGAACTTTGTTCCATGACAATATTGTCTCGTTCGCGAGATAATCGCATTATAATCTACTATATAAAATAAGTCGGGTTTTCCTTCCTGACGCTATAACTCCAGAACGCACGAACCGATTTCCACAGTTTTGCATTCGTTGGAAAGGTCTCGGGCTCCGTGAGGTTTATAGCAAAGAAAAACACGCGAACGAAGTCGCGGGGGTCAGCTAGTAATTAATAATTATAACGCATAATAATTTCGAACGCACATACGCACGCAGACATCCACTTAAAAACTATAGTGCTATAGCATTCGACTCTAGAAGCCATAAAACGTGGATTTGTCGAAATTTGCGATTCACAAAATCGCCCATTACAAAAACTTTCCAATAGGAAGTTAAAAATGACCAACATACACAATATGTAGAGACAAATGTCAAACGTACACATGTACCTAGAGACCTAACATAAAGCTGAAAAACGTTTTCGATTAATCATAATTTAGCTTCTGAGCACGTAAATCCGTGCTTAGTCGCTTACCGAGTGCTTACTCATCCGGCATTACGCCATACTGGAGTATGGTTCTGGTTATGGAGCTTAGCAGTTTTTGTTTTACGAAAACGCCCGAGCTTTGACTTGTCAAGGTGTCAAAGACAAGGTCAGGTGAGATTTATGCTCTCGTTTATGATCTTTTGTGTAGGTAATTTTATGCGTGGGTGACTCAAAATGCCCAAGACAAGATTAGAGCATGATACCTCTAAAGTAGGCGTACATACTTATGTAGTTCTATATAAGAACTACCTATATCTGACTGTCCCAACTATAAGTGCCTATTATAAATGCGAAAGTAATACTTTACCAACAGACAAACATACTATGTTTGTCTGTTGGTTTGTCCTTCAATCATGCCGCAACAGTTCTACGCTACGGATCGACGTGATTTTTTTGCATGGCTATGGTTGAGGACATGGCCAGTGATAAAGATGATAGAATACTTTTTATATCGCGAAAACAAACGGTTCCCCCGTTATTTTTGAAAAACTTAACGCGAACAAACTTATTTGTTCGTTGTTTGGTGGGCAAGTTTAACTTTAACCATGTGCAACCGGTCCTAAATGTCGAGTGACAGATATTCAGAATAATCTCGCGTCAAGCTCTGAGTGCTTAGTCTCAGTTTGAAGCGCTCCAAAACTAAAAGTATACTATAAGTATACTATTGATCGAATCACAATGACTTCAGAGTAAAATGGACCTAAAATAAGAGTCTTTGGGTTCATTTTGCTCTGAAGTCATTGTGATTCGATCAATAGTATACTTATAGTATACTTTTAGTTTTGGAGCGCTTGAAACTGAGACTAAGCACTCGCGTTGCGTCACGCGCGCCTCGCGATACGCGATCTTTGTGGAGCGGGTTCTGTTACCTTTTGTGGCTCTTTCTTTGTATGACTACTTTGTACTCCAAAACTGGACTCACATTTTTTATAATAGACTAGCTGATGACAGCGACTTCGTCCGCATGGATTCTTATAAATCTCATCCCCTATTTAACCCACTTTGGGGTAGAATTTCCGAAATTCCAGAAACACGTAGTTAATTCTTTATTTTTAATCGTCAATACAAATACATACCGATTTTCATTTATACTATAACTTTAACATGTATAATTTTTTTAAAAACCCCCGACATTCGCCATTTTGTGGTGGCGGCCATCTTGGATTTGCATAGTGCTATTTTACTAGTCAAGCCCTTTCATTTGATACCCATATTGTGGGTGTTATGATAAAATATGTAATCCGCCATTTTGTAGCGGCGGCCATCTTGGGCCGATTTTCATCAAACATAGCTAACAACACTCTCGACTAATTCACCTTTCAAACAAAAGAAACCGCATTCAAATCGGTCCACCCGTTTGAGCGCCACAGGGGAACAGACAGACACACACACACACACACAAACACGTCAAACTTATAACACCCCGTCGTTTTTGCGTCGGGGGTTAAACATGACGGGACTTTCATACAAACTTTCATCCCCCATTAAACCCACTTGGGGGTAGTTTTTCAAAATTCCTTAAACACGTAACTCTTTATTTTTAACCGAAAACCTAAATACCAATTTTCATGTATATATATAACTTGAAAATCACGAAGCCCTGGGTTCTATTCCCGGGTAAGGCCAAAAATTATGAGGTATTGGGGTTTTTTTGACAACAATTTCTCAGTGCTAACCCCGACTTGGAAGTTGGCGGTGTTAGATACACCCCCGTGCCTTGGAGAGTACGTAAAGCCGTCGGTCCTGCGCCTGATCTCCCTCCATGTATGTGCACTATAGCATCTCCTGCGTAGTTCTCTCTGTTACAGTGACGCCAACTCCAATGGCGAGCTCCGGTTAGGTCCCAAAAAACCAGTTTACAAAATACTCGGGCACTTTTAAGATTTGTTGTAAACTGTTGAAAGTTATTTTACCTATAAACCAAAGAAAGTTTTCGGCGAGTAGGTACGAAACATGTTTCTGTAGGATGTCCGGCCTCACTTTTGGAAAGCACGTGTATTCTCATGAGGACAGGCAATAAAAATATATATCGTCTGTATTTAGAAAATTAAATAAAACTTACTGTGTTATGTGCCTACTGTGGGTATAAGCATTTTAGGGTTCCGTAGCAAACGGCTTGATCCTATCACTGCCTCTCCTGATTGTCCATCCGTCATTCTGTTACAGGGTTCTTTATTTGCACAATAGTAGATTGTGGTACAAGAACGGTATGTAAAACGGACTCTACATTTTTTAAGACATTTGTGAGAACACAAATATACCTACTAATAAGGGATCCGTATCTCAAAAGCGAAGAAGGAACTCTTATAGGATCACTTCTTTGTCTGTATGTCCGTCTGTCCCTCTGTCTGTCTGTCCGTCTGTCCCTCTGTCAGTCTGTCCGTCTGTCCGTCGCTCCGCTAGCAGTCCGCTACTAAAATTATGAGGGTCCCAAACTCGGCCTGAGAAGAGCTCACAACAAACTCAGCCGGATATAAATTCAGCCTTTTATGCCAGTAGTGCGCCATAACAACACGCTAACCATAAAATATGGAGTGTCGAAGGTAAAAACCGCCGCCATATCGCTTTAAGCCGAGCAATAACCATTAAATAATAATATAATATATCGATAGTCGATAGATTATTATCGCATGCATAATCGCTTCGATATGCCGTTCGTTAAGGCTCATCGCCCACAGTGCAGACGAGGCAGTGCTGCACGGGGTATAGCTGCGTGGCCACACTGTCATGGCACAGGCGCGGTCTATTATACTCAGTCAACTTAATACGTTAACTATATTCTGATTTTTAGTTCCGTGGAACATAAGTACAATACATTATACCTACGTTACATAAATAAAAAGTAATTGCCTCATGTAGATATTATGACAAATGCCTGACAGATACTTCAGGTACCTACTTTAGTTGGGGGTAAAATCGAACTTCAGGTGGTAACCCTATTTTTCATACAAATAACTCATTCTATTTTTAAATGACAGCTGTCAGAATTCTACCGAATTAAATATCAGAAATACATACGGAAAAAACAAGGTTGTCGGACAAATAACCCTGACTCAGCCTCATCGGCCCAGCCTCTCCTGGCAGTGTATTATAGGCAGTAAGTACATTACACTCAAAACTTTTCCAATTTCTTTTTTATATTTTTTTAACTGACTCTTCATTCGACAAATCGACAAAAATACCGTCGGGAACACAATTTCACTTTCCCGACGATATATTCCTAAAACTTAATTTAAGACATCCTGATTGAGCGGCCTGCCTGAACGCCTACGCCTCGACTGTGCCTCGACGCCTGCCTCTACGCTCGCCTCGACTATTGGTACTGTGAGTGATACACCTTCAGAATACCTACATCGTAACACGTTCGCGGTCGAATATGTTATGATTATGGGTAACGGTTCGTATTATATCCCTGATTCGCCAAACTTTGATATTATATTGTTGAATATTTAAACAGTTTTCTCTTTTCCTTTTTGTATCTGTCCTAGTTCTCCGCTAGTAGGTATAGCTAGTAGATAGTGGCACGTGGGCACGTAGGCCTGAACTCTTAACTCAGTAACAGTTCTTCTTCTTGTAGTGCCGTCTCCTATCGGAGGTTGGCAACTATTAGGGCTATCTGTACTTTGGATGCTGCTGCACGGAACACAGATCGGGTACTTTTCCCGTACCATTGGCGTAAATTCTTTAGCCTGCAGGGCGTTCTTCTACGGCCAGGTGGTCTTCTTCCGGCTATTTTGCCCTGAATTATGAGCTGCAGGAGGTCATATTTGGTGTTTCTCATAATATGGCCAAAGTACCTACTCTAGCTTCCGCACTTTTATAGTCTTCATGATTTCTAAGTGTCAGTAACAGTACATACGTAATTTTGTACTCAGAGCATTTGAGGCTTATTTTGATCTCATTTTTTTTTATACCAACGAGTCGAGGCTTTGAAGACATAAAGAAAACTAAGTATATTTGTCTTTGTCATACCTCTTACGGTTGATCATAGACAGCTCCCGCACGAGATAGAAAATACGAGTTTTGCGCGTGGTTTAAAGTCTACCTTGAGGCAGTTTCGACCTCAAGCCGCATTGATTGTGCTCCAAGCAAGCGGTCCCAGGATACATCGACAGTAATTATGAGCTCGATGCGATATGGAAACCGAATAGGTCTTTAGAAACTGGTAGGTAGTTTGTCGTCGTATCAACCATTAGATGTCCACTGCTGGACATAGATCTCTTGCCAGGATCGCCACAGAACACGATTTTGCGCCGCTTAGATCGGTCGTTCATTTAAGGGGTTCATCACGATGTTGTCGGTGCGAGGTCGCCACTCCTATCTACCTTGGGACCCCAACGTTCAACGAGCAATGTGTCAATGTGTGTAGTCTGAACTCTGTACTCCTCCGTGAGGATTTAGCTTCCTTAAAATCCCTTGAGAAATCTCTGATTACCCGGCATAAAAAGTAGATGTAAGATGGAGGAACCCTAAATATTTTCGGCTTAAATTAACAAGTGTAAATTGAAAATTTAAAAAACCCCCGACATTCGCCATTTAGTGGCGGCGGCCATCTTGAATTTGCAATAGTGCTATTCTACTAGTCAAGCCCTTTCATTTGATACCCATATCAAGGGAGTTGTGAAAAAATATATCATCCGCCATTTTGTAGCGGCGGCCATCTTGGACCGATTTTCATCAAACATAGCTAAGAACACTCTCGACTAATTCACCTTTCAAACAAAAAAAACCGCATTCAAATCGGTCCACCCGTTTGAGCGCCACAGGGGAACAGACAGACACACACACACACACACACACACACACACACACACACACACACACACACACACACACACACACACAGACACGTCAAACTTATAACACCCCGTCGTTTTTGCGTCGGGGGTTAAAAAATAAAAAACCGGCAAAGTGCGTGGCGGGCCACGCGCAGTGTAGGGTTCCGTAGTCACAATCCTCGAAAAACAGATATAACTCCTTAACGTGTGAACCCTACTTAGCCATGATAGTTTTCCTTTAAAATTGATTATATATACTACTGCTGTGAATTTTTTCAAGTTCCTATATACTGTCATTCGGCTGATAGAGGGGGGGGGGACACTTGACTCTAATAAAAATTTGCACTTTAAAACATCATATTTTACAAGCGGATCTAGAAATCGAAAAATGATGTTCCCACACCCACAGTATTTTTAAAAGACCTATTCAACGATACCCCACACTATGGGGTAGACGAGAAAAAAAATATTCATCCCCACTTTACATGTAGGAGAGCTACCCTAAAAAAAATATTTATCAAAATTTTATTTCACCACTTTGTCGGCGTGATTAATATTCATACCCTTGCCAAATTACAGATTTCTAGCACTAATAGTCTCTGAGATTAACCGAGGACGGACGGACAGACAGACGGACGGACATGGCGAAACTATAAGGGTTCCTTGTTTACTACGGAACCCTAAAAAGTAGCCGAGTTATTAAGAGGCAGTTATTTCTAAATCGCTGCCGAATAAGAGCGGTACCCCGTACCAGACCAACTACAACTAGGCAGTAAAATTCCCAATTTAACATGTATCATTAGATCGTTTGATTGAGAGATAAATGTTGGACAGTAATTTATTACAGCACATCAGCGGTCATTTTATAATACGCCCGGCTCCGCGGCTCGGCCAAATTGCTAATACTTAAAAGAAAGTCCACAGGCGAAAGTAAATAAAGATGCTATCGTCCATTAGTCATTTTGGACGTCTTATCAGCTGCCTGCAGGAACAAGGTCGAGGAAAGTTCCACGTCTGAATAATATTTGTCACCACTGTGTCACGTTGACAAAACAGACTTTCATAAACTATTTATACTGATACTTACTGTGGTATCCCCCGACACTTAATACAAGGGATAAGGACAAAGCTATATTATGTAAATAAAGCTCGCCAACCCGCATTCGAGCAGCGTGGTGGGTCTAAGCTCAAAATCCCTCTCTCCTTTGAGAGAGGGGGCCTGCCCAGAAGTGGGACGTTAAAAGGCTGTAGTGGTGGTGGTAGATATTATGTAATATGGACGAACTTTGACTCTACTCAAACTTGGGACACAGTTAAAATGAGACGGATTTCTGTTCCGTTTTGACTCAGTCTAAAGTGTTCTATTCAGGCTGAGATCTACATACCTACCTAATATACAGTGTGTCCGGGATCGAATTAGCGATATTTTAGGGACATATTCTACAACTCATTACCTCTCTGAAAATACCACTTATTAGGGCCTGCCCTGGGAGGGGGAGGGGGGCAGGCCCTATTAAGTGGTATTTTCAGAGAGGTAATGAGTTGTAGAATATGTCCCTAAAATATCGCTAGTTTGATCCCGGACACACGTATAAAGCGTACTTTGAATTTACTCAGACTCGACACAGAATTAAAAGGGAACTTAAATATAATATCCTTGCCATAAATCTGTCTCGTTTTAACTCTGTCTCAAGTCTGAGTAGAGTCAGAGTACCTACGCTCTATAGATTTCAGACTCAGAGTGCGCTCTATAGCTCACTCAGCGTGAGTGTCACTTCTTTGAGCAGGATTAGTAAATCTTGTATTCTTTGCTTAAGTTAATATTCCGTAGTCGTACAGTTTATACAGAAATATCTTACCGTAAACCAGAAACGATTACTAATATCGATTTAGTAATAAATTGTATGAGTAGCTGTCATTCTTAGACGATCGACACGAAAGGGTTCAAGATGTTCCGATGTGCCGTGAATCTGACAATAAGTATAGTAGGCTTATAGTAGGTATGCATAGAAAAGCGAAGGCGAAACATCCTTCCCTTTCTCGTCCCATACAAAACGACAGTTATAACCCCCGGCACGTAAGTCGACCGGTGACCTTCAAGTGCACGCAGCGGCGTATGAGTGAGCGGGACACAATACGATTGGAGAGCCAATCAGCGCTTACGAGGGATCCGCGAGAGTTAATCAGTGCTTACGAACGATCCCCACGCCCTCCCCGCGACCCCCTCAGACCCCGAGATACCTCATTTTCGACTTCTGCGCATTGAAGATCACCGGTCGACTTATTTGCCGTGACTTGTACGCACAGTTAACGTTAGGTACCTTAACTTAAGTAAGTATATCTACTAAACTTACACCGTCCTCTGGTTATTTTCCGATGGCAACACCATCACGTTTCCCATGAAATCGGCGCATTAGTATACGCCGGGTGTGGCGAGCGTGTCTTTATTTGCCGGCCGCGAGGTGAGTGACTTGGAATCCTGCGTTTTTGGTAAGCGGTAAGCACTTGCCATAAATAGCCACGGCGTCGTATGGAACTTTAAACACATGAGTAGATATTCCTACAGAGAGGAAGCTTTTAAACAACGTCCAAAATTTATACCTACATATTCTCATAGGGTTGTCACCTGTTGTATGTAAACTTAAACATACTGTTAACTGTACAATGGTTAGGCATTTTTGTCTAAACACAACACTTAAATCAAATTTTTTATATGTATAATGTAAAATATTGTAAATTATACATATAAAAAAATTACACAATCTTTAAACTCTCGCCAAACAATTTATTCTCAGTATTAATTTAATGCGCACGACCCACACTTGTCGTTTTCTCCCAATTGAGCCCCAGCGGAGCGTCTGTGAACCGTTGAGAGCTCATGTGTGCGTGAGCTGCGCTATGTGTGAGTGTAGGTACCAGCGGGTCGTTTGTATGAAGCTTCCTCTCTGTAAGAATATTTATTCATGTGCTTTAAATTGGTACATTGTTGCATTCGCACGCGGTAGCGTCGATCGTTTCGATACCTCGTGCCAATGAGTCGGTGTGCTAAGAGAGTAGAGTGCTACAGTTTTTCGTTGTAGCATTGTGCGAGTGATGACATACGGATCCGAGACATGGTCGCTAACTATGGGCCTCATAAGAAAGCTCAGAGTCGCTCAGAGAGCGATGGAGAGAGCTATGCTCGGAGTTTCTCTACGCGATTAAATCAGAAATGAGGAGATCCGTAGAAGAACCAAAGTCACCGACATAGCTCAACGGGTTGCGAAACTGAAGTGGCAATGGGCGGGGCACATAGTTCGGAGAACCGATGGACTTTGGGGTCCCAAGGTGCTGGAGTGGCGACCTCGTGGCGTGGAGTAGGTGGACCGACGACATCAAACGAGTCGCAGGGAACCGCTGGATACAAGCGGCACAAGATCGTGGCATGTGGAAGTCCCTTCAAGAGACCTATGTCCAGCAGTGGACGTCAATCGGTTGACAACGACGACGACGATTGTGCGGCGTGACAGCCGACAGGCGAGACAGGCAGCCGAGGAACAAATTTTTTAGTGATTAATAACAAGCTGAATTTTCGTGAGTAGGTTCGTTTCGACGAGACAACCAATATTTTTTATCTATGAAAAGTCTCGATGGAGGTAGCTACTCGAGTGCGCAGGTGTTAAAAATTTCGATTCGCTCGGGTGGAAAATCGTAGGAATATGTAGCCATTTCACTATACAAGTATTTACTAGGCTGCATACAAAAAATCAACTAGTAATCACCTCCATCGAGAATTTTCATAGATAAAATACCTACTTGGTCGTCTCGTCGAAACGAACCTACCTACTCATGAAAATTTAGCCTTCAGGAGATGTCGACTTCACAACGGACTTCGCAATCGTCCGTTGTGAAGTCGACATCTCCTGAAGATGCTCCGGTGTCGGAGCGAAACGATCGTCGAGTTAAATTTGTGGTGAATTTGTGTGGTGTTGTGCCTACAAATTTGTCACTGCTAGCGGATTATAGCAAAGTAATTTTGTGTTCATTGTATAATACCTGTCACTTGTCACTCGCACCATGGTACAACGAAAAGATCCGATTGTATGGAGTGTCGAGGGTATGACTCTGGCGTCACGGTTTTTAACCCCCGACGTAAAAACGACGGAGTTACAAGTTGGCGTGTCTCTGTGTGTGTGTGTGTCTGTCTGTTCCCCTGTAGCGCTCAAACGGGTAAACCGATTTGAATGCGGTTTTTTTGTTTGAAAGATGAATTAGTCGGGAGCTATGTTTGATGAAAATCGGTGTAAGATGGCCGCCGCCACAAAGTGGCGGATTGCATATTTTTTCACAACTCCCTCAATATGGGTATCAAATTAAAGGGCTTGACTAGTAAAAGAGCACTATGCAAATCCAAGATGGCCTCCACCACAAATTGGCGAATGTCGGGGTTTTTTAAATTTTTACATGAAAACTTGCACTTATGACTCACTTGGGCACTTCTCCGAAATTCTGGCAAAAAGTGTCGAGGTTGAAAAAAAAATTTTTTTTTTCAATTTTTGATTATTTAAGGATACCTTCTCAAAGGGGTACCTAAATTGATCTCGGTGATGAATAAGGCCTTTATCGTACCCTGGTTTCCTAGAAGATATAACGAATTCGGTAATTATGATGGTCATGGTAATGATAAATTGCGATATGGTAATTATCTCTGGTATATGGCGATTAGAATATGCCTATGGTAATTTGTTATTAATTATGGTGATGAAAAACTCTAGAAAGCCATAGAAAAGTATCCGAAAAAGGTGTTTGCTTAAAGTCTAGGAAATCGCTGACCAATAAAACTTAGGACCTCGAGCGTTACAACCATTAGTATTCAGCCAAAGAACCTTGAAAGCCACTTTAGGTAGCTTAACAACTGAGGTGTAAATTCCAGAGCAAACCTGTTCTGGATGTTTGTGTGGACGAGTTTCATGTTGAAATCCTCTGAAAAAGACTTTGAGCTGCTGAACGCAATGAGTGTGCAGCTTTGAAGACCTAAACAGATAATTTTAGACCCAAAAAGGCGTGGTATGAGCATTATTGAGAGTGAACAGGAGCATAATTTTTTTTATATTTAAAAAAGAGGACAGAACACATTCTCGATTAAGAACTATATACCACGAAGACTCCACGATGTTATTGATTTCGAGAAGGGTACTTATAACAACAAAAAATTCGTTGATAGCAGATTAGCTTGAAATGGAAGTGTTAAGATGTATATTCAAGAAAGCTTCCATATCTGTTTGAATGCAGACAGTTAGACAAAACGGTGAAATCTAGGTGGGGTTGGACTTTCCAAGAAAATTTCTACAAATTGCTTCTCTCTGTTCCGTGGTAGAACGGTGGAGAAGGAACAATTTTGTAAAGTTCCTGAGAGCACATTTCAAATTTTATCCGATAAAAGACCGATACAAGCAACTTTGAGTCAGTGCCATAAACAAAGTAATTTTGCCTGTATTAGTGATTGAGCCAATGACTCTTCAACCACAAAAATGTACCAAGTTTATTGAATCGGTCTGGTATTCGGCAGAGCCATCACATAGCTAGTTACGGTGCTCCATGGTAGTTCAAACGGCATGCCTGTTAAAAGTGCGAGAGGCAGAAAACCTTTGCAAAGGACATGGCCGGAATTTGTATGGAGCTGTGCCCTTGGAAATTCGCTCGATTAATCGAAAAAAAACTTACTTAAATAAACATAAATGGATGTTAATTATTCATATGTGAAAATTGCTTTTAAAATAAACTAAAGTATATCGTGACAATTACATTTTTCCAGCGCAGGCGTGGAAAAAACACAAAAAATAAGAATGTTTACTGTTATTTGTTTTTGTTTTTATTTTCCTGTCATAATGCGTTTGCGTTTGGAAACACGTATAATAATAACGATATTTGTATTTAGCACAAGGTTAGACTGAATAATATTTAGTTATTTATGTTTTATATTATAAAACACCCAACCAAATACGACCTGTTAGAATAGTATAGCTAAAGCAAATATAAAAAATCAACGATTTCACGAGTATCGACACCATTTATGCAGCCGCGCACGTTAACGTTAACGCAATAATCTTAAACCTATTCTATAACCTATGCGTGCGTGTATCCGAACGTCTAATTATTTTTAATCTATTCACGCTGTCGTGATGCATGGATTGATTGTTTATTTTTATCTGACCTGTGACTTACCTAGTGAATTACATATTACATACATTCGTGGATTCAACAAGCTACTGTTGTTACAGTGTTATCTTTTGTGCAGACTTAGTATTAAGTTGCCGTATACCACTGAATGTTTGTGTTGTATGGTACATTATGCTAAGCAGTTCGTTGAAGTAAATCGTTGGACCCCTTTTTTGAAACACTGTTGAAGTGTCTATTTGAACCTTATTCTGTGGATCTCAAAGAATGTTACGGTTACAGGTTACAAGATCCTGTGCCTAGTCACTGTGATGTAGGCATTACTGGTCCGTCAGCGTGAGCAGTTGCAAGAGCTGCTCTACTACTACTTTGAAGTTGAAGGAGCCCGGGGGATGATCTCACGTCAGGATAAGACATTTTGGCGGTTTTTGAATATAGAAGAACATTGTGAAGAAACCATTCTGCAATTTAATTACAGAACTACTGTTTTCATATCACTGTTGACAAGTTGTATTTGCCTTCTTTTTGTTAGTTGTCAAATAAATTATTTTTGTAATCATCTTCAAATGTTTTATTTCCTAACATTAGTATTGCCTATCCAATTGATTCAGTATGATTGGTTAAAGCCCGATTCGCACATATCAGTGAAGTACCTATCAGTGCCGCCGCTGGCGCAGTTCAGGCACAGTGAAAAATATGTCATTCTCTATGAACTCAGACTAAAACACTGCGTCGTCACTCGTCACTGATACGGACAGGTGTGAACGCGTTAATAGAAAATGTTTGAAAGAATATTTTTCACTACCGGCACCATATTATGTGCGAATCGCGCTCGAAATGAATGCTCGTCAGCTAAGAAAAACCCAGCTTTCATATATATTGAAAACAGTGGATATTTCTCCTGCGTGTGACCTTTTTATTATTGCTTTATTATTATTAAAAGTACTTAATTACAAGTTAAAAATAACAAGATAGCTACATATCGTTACGTTATAATTACGTTATCGAAGTGCTCTGAATCACCCTGCTGGTCTGCAGTAGACAGAATTTTGAAATTGGAAAATGATTATGAAAATAACAAAATAATTATTTTTGTTGATTGGCTTGTCTAAAAATCAGAATAATACGAAAATAATACAGCAGGGCGATTCAGAACACTTCGATAACGTAATTATCGATCGATTCGATAAGTTATCGTTAAGTTTTAGTCCCCAACACAGAGGCATCATTCCGAGGAGGTGCATTCTTGATGCGGCGCCGCAGCGGTGCAGGTACACGCTCTCGCCACCCGCTGATGTCGGAACGGCAGAAACTTGCGTGATTCGAAAGTTCACCTGCATATGCAGTTTCCTCATCTGCGGAAGAAACAAAAAGTTCAAATTCCTATAGATCTTTCTAAGATTAATTATATAAGATATTATTATAACTTATTTCCCTAAAGGGAAAAAAAAACTTATTTCCCTAAAGGGAAAAAAAAACTTATTTCCCTAAAGGGAAATAAGTTATGAAGGCATCTTTCACGTTTAAAAATAAATAAAAAATATGAATGATGATTGTTAGCTCCGCCGCGCCAACAACGATGAGCCCCTTCCTTTTGTGGTACCCAAGTATCGCATTCAGTATCAATTAAAGTTTAGTTCACTATCGTTATTACGTTTAATTATATATTTTATCGTTTACTAGCGGTCCGCCCGGCTTCACCCGTGGTACATAATATATTATAGCCTATAGCACTCAGGGATCACGTACATATCCAACGGTGAAAGAATTTTCGAAATCGATCCAGTAGTTGTGTGCTTTAAGCAACATTATCTTAACAAAGGTAGGAATTAAATGCCCTGCTTGATTATGACACTCCCTAAAAATGCAATGGCTAGAAGTATTTGGAGCACGTCTGTAACTAGGCAGGTAATTCACTAGTCCAATCCTTGGATGTGGTTGTGGTGGTGGTGGATGTGGTAGTGGATGTGGTTGTGGTGCTGGTGGTGGTGGTGGTGGTCGTGGTGGTGGTGGTGGTCGTGGTGGTGGTGGTGGTGGTGGTGGTGGTCGTGTTGGTGTTGATAATGGTAGTGGTTGTGGTGGTGGTGGTGGTCGTGGTGGTGGTGGTGGTCGTGTTGGTGTTGATGGTGGTAGTGGTTGTGGTGGTGGTGGTGGTCGTGTTGGTGTTGATGTTGGTAGTGGTTGTGGTGGTGGTGGTGGTCGTGGTGGTGGTGGTGGTCGTGTTGGTGTTGATGGTGGTAGTGGTTGTGGTGGTGGTCGTGTTGGTGTTGATGTTGGTAGTGGTTGTGGTGGTGGTGGTGGTGGTGGTGGTGGTGGTGGTGGTGGTGGTGGTGGTGGTGGTGGTGGTGGTGGTGGTGGTGGTGGTGGTGGTGGTGGTGGTGGCTCACGGTCCTCAGTAAATGCAGGTTCCTCTAGTTCTTCAACCTGTCTGTGTATATTTTGTACTAAGTGCCGATTAGCTCGCCTCCAACAGGGTTGACATGCATACAGGTTTGTCCTCCTATCCTGTAACAATTTTTTGACATTTTAAATGGAATAATTGGTAGAAATGTTATGTATGTATGTGTTTAGTATAATGATAGTATTATCGTCATTGTTATTAATTATATTTTTTATTATGTATTAATGTATTAATGTATTAATCACTACATAGTATAAAACAAAGTCGCTTTCTCTGTCCCTATGTCCCTATGTATGCTTAAATCTTTAAAACTACGCAACGGATTTTGATGCGGTTTTTTTTAATAGATAGAGTGATTCAAGAGGAAGGTTTATAAGCAGAAAAATTGGACCCGGTAGGTGGCGCTAATAGCGGGCAGGACGACGTCTGCCGGGTCCGCTAGTATATAATATATGTATTAATTATATGTATTTATCATTCTCCTATAAATGTTTCGACCATTGTACATTGCCATCAGATATCTCTTGCAACTTTACCATGGGATGAGTTGACTGCCACTCTATTTATAGTCCACCACCACCACTACCACCACCACTACAGCCTTTTTACATCCCACTGCTGGGCACAGACCTCCTCTCTCACAGGAGAGAGGAATTTAGAGCTAAAACCTGCCATGCTGCTTCAATGCGGATTGGCGGGCGGGCTTTAATGACTATTGTCACATGAGAGCATCGACGTTATATCCCATAGACTCCTCATGTTTATTTTAATTCTATTGAAACAATTCTGGCAACTAGCTGAAGTATGAAGGCGCGGGGAATCGCGTTCTGATTGGCCCGACCAAGGTCCGTACTTACCTAGGTTGCGAAAAGTACACGGACTAGGGATGGGACACGTTTGATTAAAACACGATAAGTAGATACTTACCTACCAAACATATTGTATGAATGTTATTTTATATTTTGTATTACAGATTGCTATATTGCCCCTACCTCTACATCTACCTACCTCTACCTACCTACCTAGAGGTAGGGGTAGAGGTAGGGGTAGGGGTAGAGGTAGGGGTAGAGGTAGGGGTAGAGGTAGAGGTAGAGGTAGAGAGGAGAGGGTTGTCAGTCACTGTCAGTCATTCAGTCAGTCACTGTCAGTCACTGTAAGTCAGTCAGTCACTGTCAGTCACTGTCAGTCAGTCAGCCAGTCAGTCACTGTCAGTCAGTCAGTCAGTCACTGTCAGTCACTGTCAGTCAGACAGTCAGTCAGTCAGTCAGTCAGTCAGTCAGTCACTGTCATTCATTGTCAGTCAGTCACTGTCAGTCACTGTCAGTCAGTCAGTCAGTCACTGTCATTCATTGTCAGTCAGTCACTGTCAGTCACTGTCAGTCAGTCAGTCAGTCAGTCATTGTCAGTTACTGTCAGTCACTGTCAGTCACAGTCAGTCATTGTCAGTCACTGTCAGTCACTGTCAGTAATTGTCAGTCAGTCACTGTCAGTCATTGTCAGTTACTGTCAGTCACTGTCAGTCACAGTCAGTCACTGTCAGTCACAGTCAGTCATTGTCAGTCACTGTCAGTCATTCAGTCAGTCACTGTCAGTCACTGTCAGTCACTGTCAGTCATTGCCAGTCACTGTCAGTCATTGTCAGTCACTGTCAGCCATTGTCAGTCACTGTCATTCGTTGTCAGTCACTGTCAGTCATTGTCAGTCACTGTCAGTCACTGTCAGTCAGTCACCGTCAATCACTGTCAGTCGTTGTCAGTCATTGTCAGTCATTGTCAGCCAGTCGGTCACTGTCAGTCATTGTCAGTCAGTCACTATCAGTCATTGTCAGTTACTGTCAGTCACTGTCAGTCACAGTCAGTCATTGTCAGTCACTGTCAGTCACTGTCAGTCATTGTCAGTCACTGTCAGTCACTGTCAGTCACTGTCAGTCACTGTCAGTCACTGTCAGTAATTGTCAGTCGTTCACTGTCAGTCATTGTCAGTCACTGTCAGTCATTCTGTCAGTCACTGTCAGTCACTGTCAGTCATTGTCAGTCACTGTTAGTCATTGTCAGTCACTGTCAGTCAGTCAGTCAGTCAGTCACTGTCATTCATTGTCAGTCAGTCACCGTCAATCACTGTCAGTCATTGTCAGCCAGTCAGTCACTGTCAGTCATTGTCAGTTACTGTCAGTCACTGTCAGTCACAGGCAGTCATTGTCAGTCACTGTCAGTCATTGTCAGTCACTGTCAGTCATTGTCAGTCACTGTCAGTCATTGTCAGTCACTGTTAGTCATTGTCAGTCACTGTCAGTCAGTCAGTAAGTCAGTCACTGTCATTCATTGTCAGTCAGTCACCGTCAATCACTGTCAGTCATTGTCAGCCAGTCAGTCACTGTCAGTCATTGTCAGTTACTGTCAGTCACTGTCAGTCACAGGCAGTCATTGTCAGTCACTGTCAGTCATTGTCAGTCACTGTCAGTCATTGTCAGTCACTGTCAGTCATTGTCAGTCACTGTCAGTCATTGTCAGTCACTGTCAGTCATTGTCAGTCACTGTCAGTAATTGTCAGTCAGTCACTGTCAGTCATTGTCAGTCACTGTCAGTCAGTCAGTCAGTCACTGTCATTCATTGTCAGTCAGTCACCGTCAATCACTGTCAGTCATTGTCAGCCAGTCAGTCACTGTCATTCGTTGTCAGTCACTGTCAGTCATTGTCAGTCACTGTCAGTCACTGTCAGTCAGTCACCGTCAATCACTGTCAGTCGTTGTCAGTCATTGTCAGTCATTGTCAGCCAGTCGGTCACTGTCAGTCATTGTCAGTCAGTCACTATCAGTCATTGTCAGTTACTGTCAGTCACTGTCAGTCACAGTCAGTCATTGTCAGTCACTGTCAGTCACTGTCAGTCATTGTCAGTCACTGTCAGTCACTGTCAGTCACTGTCAGTCACTGTCAGTAATTGTCAGTCGTTCACTGTCAGTCATTGTCAGTCACTGTCAGTCATTCTGTCAGTCACTGTCAGTCACTGTCAGTCATTGTCAGTCACTGTTAGTCATTGTCAGTCACTGTCAGTCAGTCAGTCAGTCAGTCACTGTCATTCATTGTCAGTCAGTCACCGTCAATCACTGTCAGTCATTGTCAGCCAGTCAGTCACTGTCAGTCATTGTCAGTTACTGTCAGTCACTGTCAGTCACAGGCAGTCATTGTCAGTCACTGTCAGTCATTGTCAGTCACTGTCAGTCATTGTCAGTCACTGTCAGTCATTGTCAGTCACTGTTAGTCATTGTCAGTCACTGTCAGTCAGTCAGTAAGTCAGTCACTGTCATTCATTGTCAGTCAGTCACCGTCAATCACTGTCAGTCATTGTCAGCCAGTCAGTCACTGTCAGTCATTGTCAGTCACTGTCAGTCACAGGCAGTCATTGTCAGTCACTGTCAGTCATTGTCAGTCACTGTCAGTCATTGTCAGTCACTGTCAGTCATTGTCAGTCACTGTCAGTCATTGTCAGTCACTGTCAGTCACTGTCAGTCATTGTCAGTCACTGTCAGTAATTGTCAGTCAGTCACTGTTAGTCATTGTCAGTCACTGTCAGTCAGTCAGTCAGTCACTGTCATTCATTGTCAGTCAGTCACCGTCAATCACTGTCAGTCATTGTCAGCCAGTCAGTCACTGTCAGTCATTGTCAGTTACTGTCAGTCACTGTCAGTCACAGGCAGTCATTGTCAGTCACTGTCAGTCATTGTCAGTCACTGTCAGTCACTGTCAGTCATTGTCAGTCACTGTCAGTCATTGTCAGTCACTGTCAGTCACTGTCAGTCATTGTCAGTCACTGTCAGTAATTGTCAGTCAGTCACTGTCAGTCATTGTCAGTCACTGTCAGTCATTCAGTCAGTCACTGTCTGTCACTGTCAGTCAGTCACTGTTAGTCATTGTCAGTCACTGTCAGTCAGTCGGTCAGTCAGTCAGTCAGTCACTGTCATTCAGTCAGTCACTGTCAGTCAACCAGTCAGTCAGTCAGTCACTGTCAGTCAGTCAGTCAGTCAGTCAGTCAGTCAGTCACTGTCAGTCAGTCAGTCAGTCAGTCAGTCACTGCCCAACGACGTGATGCGATTGTCGCGCGAATGCCTATTAGGACACCTATTCGAGATCAGTATGTTTGATCGCGAGTTCGTACGAGTAAAATTCGCGCGAACTTGCGATGATCGCGCATTCGCGTTGTATTAGGACAACGTCTAAGAAAAAAACAATTCTTTCTACAGCTTTATTATGTTCATACTATCGACAATAGAATAGAATTGATGTTGAACATCACTATCGTTCAGAAGGTAACTAATGAAACGAGATAAATACTTACGCGGCGAGTATGAATAAAAGAGATGCGGCGATAACGCGAGTAGATTTCAAGCTCCTCCTACTCTGAACATGACCAACATAAGATGAACCCCGCTATAAATTATTTTATTTATGATTATTTTGGTAAAATTAGTTTTACTGACTTATCGATGAAATGTTATGCTACCTTTCTTTACCTCGATGTTGGAGTACTTTTACCACACCATCTTACAGAACAGGAAGGCATCGTTGTATTTTTTGTCACTATATTTCATTCGCCAAAGCGGACGTGTTTACGGCGCTCAGAACTGGTCGATACTAATTCGGAATTTTCGAGCAGCCACTTATATAATACGAAAAAAACTCAACTGTTACCTGAAATCGCGTGCCTGTTTCTATCTGTCTATGGGATATAACGTCGATGCATGAGAGTGATAATAACTGAGACCGACTGCTGAATGTGCTCTCCAAGGCATGGGGGTGAAACATCGCCAACTACCAACTCTGGGCTGGCATGGCACTGAGAATTCCTTGACAGAAAAAAAAATATTTTCCCGGGAATTGAACCCAGAACCTCGTGATCTATATAGTATACTAGCGGACCCGGCAGACGTCGTCCTGCCCGCTATTAGCGCCACCTACCGGGTCCAATTTTTCTACTTATAAACCTTCCTCGTGAATCACTCTATCTATTAAAAAAAACCGCATCAAAATCCGTTGCGTAGTTTTAAAGATTTAAGCATACATGGGGATATAGGGACAGAGAAAGCGACTTTGTTTTATACTATGTAGTGATATATATAGTAGTCTTTAGTAATTGGTGATAGCCTAGGTGTTAAGACGTCAGCTTCTCTTTCAGGGAGACCAAGTTCATCTCCGGTACTCCGGTACTCAACTTTTCCAATTTATGTATGTTTTAAGCAATTAAATATCACTTGCTCTAACGGTGAAGGAAAACATATGCATGCCTATTCTCCATAATGTTCTCAATGCCATGTGAAATCTACCAACTCGCAGTTCGTCAGTGAGGTGGACTACAGCCTAAACTCTTCTCATTCTGAGAGGAGACCCGTGCCTTGTAATGGGCTGGTAATGGGTTGATAATAATGGTGATGATGATCTGAGTTAAAAGAGTTTGTTTATTTTTATTTGGTTTATGAGATAACTAGGCACAAATCCATATCAACAAAGTAAGCGTCTATAAAGGCATTTAGCGTTCATGTTTATAAAGTAACTATGGCATTTTCAGATCCAGACGATTTGCTACTATGTCATTCAACGCTTATGTCTATTTAGTAACTATGGCACTTTTAAATCTAGACTATTTGCTACTACAATATTTTGAATTACATTTTAAGATCCAGACGTTTTGCTTTTAGGGCATTTAGCGTTCATGTCTATTTAGTAAATATGGCATTCAAATATCAAGACTTTATGGCGATATTGTCATTTTGCAATGCGGATGTTCTGATAGCCACCGGTCTGCCGGGATAAATGAGACAGCAGCTTTACTCTTCAATTAAAAGTATTTTACACCACAATGCGACTAATACTTTAAAGCAACCAGGGAGAATAGTAGACCTAAACTAGTTTAACACTAGTAAACACTAACCTGACTGTGGGTATTCCATGATAAGAAAATATCTATTAACGGACTGTTTTCTTCAAGGGTGTGGTGTGGCACTGGGTAACGCCTCCCTCTAACTGAGCATCCACAACCAACACACACCATTGGGTAGCCCAGTACTCTGCTATGTGTACCTTCTTCCAAGCATTGATTTAACAAAACATAACATGCTTTGCAAACCAGTCCTTCTGGAGGAAGCTGAAAAACATGACATATTGTACTCAGTATAGTAATAGAGATCTACTAAGTATATTACTAGTGGATCCGGCAGACTTCGTTCTGCCCGCTGACAAACACACGCACAGAAGATTTAATACGTACTGTATGAGACGTACGGGTGACAGTTTACCGTATCGACGGGATGACAATTAAATGTTTGACAGTTACGATACCCGTGAACATGTTTTCGTGAATTTTTTAATGTTTTTAATAGTTATTTTGCTATTCGGGACGGTCCCAAATACCATGAAAATCGCTCCAGCCGTTCTCGAGTTAAAAGTGTTCGAACTAACTAACACGACTGTTTTATATATATAGATTAAGATTATTATTGTGCTGACTGCAGACACTCTTTTCAAAACTTTTTAGGGAATATAATCGACTGTTTAAAATGGCAGTTATAGTTAGTAAAGAAAATAATTAGCACATACATACCTGTTGGATAGATAACCATTCACTCAATAGAACTTGTAAAGGCGTTGCTAGACTTGTTACATTAAGCCTTCGCATTCGAATAGTCGCCACGCTACAATTCAAACATCTAGACATTTTGATCGTCAAGATTACAAACAAGTACTATTACAATAAAAAATAAATGCTTTGCAAATGAAAACGACAGCGTGAATAGATTAAAAATAATTAGATGTTCGGATACACGCACCCTTGAATAGGTTTAAGATTATTGCGTTAACGTTAACGTGCGCGGCTGCATAAATGGTGTCGAGTGTCGATACTCGTGAAATCGTTGATTTTTTATATTTGCTTTAGCTATACTATTCTAACAGGTCGTATTTGTTTGGGTGTTTTATAATATAAAACATAAATAACTAAATATTATTCAGTCTAACCTTGTGCTAAATACAAATATCGTTATTATTATACGTGTTTCCAAACGCAAACGCATTATGACAGGAAAATAAAAACAAAAACAAATAGGTAACAGTAAACATTCTTATTTTTTGTGTTTTTTCCACGCCTGCGCTGGAAAAATGTAATTGTCGCGATACACTTTAGTTTATTTTAAAAGCAATTTTCACATATGAATAATTAACCGCCATTAATGTTTATTTAAGTAAGTTTTTTTTCGACTAATCAGGGCAAATTCCGGCCATGTCCTTTGATACTGGATACGATTTTCATATCCAAGATCTCATTCGAATCGATAACGGATATACTTTTCAAAGTAGGAACTACGGTAAACATGCCTGTGTATTCGCTTTATTGCAATCTGAAATAAGTTAATGCAATCCACCAAAGAATCTTTTTGCTCAAAATGTGCTGGAAGAATACTTTAAGATGCTAGATTATTAGAAGGAACAGAACATAAACTTTAACAAAGCTCACACCTTCTTTTTGCTGATGATTTTCTTAGACTTTTAATAGCTTCAGCAAATGCTCTATAACTTTTATGTTGCCTCCGAACATGTATGTAGGTCTCCGAATGAACTTGTGGCTAACAAGATGACAAGTTAGTTAGTTGTACCTAGAATCAGTTTCAAGAAGGAGTTTAAATCAAGAGTGTATATTATAATTTTTTTTTTCTTGTAATAAAAAGCATTTGTATCCACAACAGAAAGGAAACGCTATATACGTTTGAGGAGAAAAATTGTATATGTTATTTTTTTATGTGTTTATATGTTTTCATTTTCCTCAAATGGTGCTGGGCGGATTCAACTGCAGTTCAATATTCGCGACGTAGATTATAAATTACCTCAAAGCATATGTTTAGATATATTTTATGATTCTAGTATAGACTACCAGAAGCATAGCAGGAAATGTTTTTCTGTAAAACTGTGAGCCCAATTTTTTCGGAAACTACCAAAGCGATTTGGATGCAATTTGTAGCATTATGTAGATATTACATCAGAGCAAGTTTCTTAGTATTTGTATACTGATATAGGTCTCTATTTTTTTTTTAATCATTAATTTTCCATTTTTTACTGTCATTACATTGTATTTTTTGTTGTCATGTCGTTATTTAAGTCCAAATATATATTTTTTTCATATATTTTCATAGCAAGTAAGGTAGTTTTTCTATTATTTTAAATATCACACTTGTATTATGCTTAATCTTCTTATAAACTCCTTTGTTTTCAGTATTTTTGTCATTTTTGACTTTTTTTTTCAAATTTCTATAATTTAAATTGTTTAAACATCTGAAAATTCTAAAAATAATTATATAACGTCATTTTTATCAAAATCATTCATAAATTATGATAAATGAGAGAGATACCCCCCATTTACTATTAAAATTAATTAAAAAAGTCATGGTAATTATGGTAATTAGGACCATGGTAATGAAAATTTGCTAATTAATAATTAATTAAAAAATTTAGAAACACAGTAAAAATTTTGTAGGCTATTCGTGTGAAAAAGAAACACATTTGACATGACAAGAATAAATAATAACAAAATATAACGCGTACTTTAGGCCTGCCAAAATATCTATGAATGAGGAGGACTAAATGACAAAGTGCATTTTTACTACATTATTTCCCTTTATCTTCTCAAAGTTATGAAGTACGCTTTTTCTTTTAAAACATATTGCTAGAATGACCAATGCTCTGTTAATTGATCTTATCATGATCGTTGTACTACGTATAGTATCATTGTTGTGATAGTGTTTGTGTCAGGTCATGGCAATTATGAAAAAGTCGTGTGACAGACTTTACTACCTTGTAATTTATTTATTTTTAGTTATATTTTCAGACTGATTATTTTATTCTAAGGGGTAGTTATCCATTAATTGACCATATTTTTTAAAGAATTTTTTAACAACTCAATTTCGAATTAAATGGGTTTGTATCCGACGACCCAAGCAATGTGACAGTCATGGTAGTGAGAAATTAGAGGTTCAAAAATTTTTTTAACACAGATCCCATCCCATTTATCTTCTTTTTCTTGATGGCAGGTATAGAAGACACTGTCTAGTATCTACAAAAAAATTTACATAACCCTGGGTATTTATTAACCTACGTTCTCCAGCTTGTGACATGCTTTTGCCAGAATTTGGGAGAAGTGCCCACTTCCAAACTCTATCATGGTCCCTTCTCTTGGGGGTTTTCTAAGATTTATTATCAAGAATTGGAAGCCCAAACATCGCGTGTCGGTGGGCCGGTATATTTTCATTAGTCGAGGCGTGAGCACTACCTACGATGTAAATTGTTTTACTTTTACTCTATTGTTTCCACTGACTTCATCAATTCAAACTGAATTAAGTATATTGAAAAGAATAATTGATAGTAAAGAAAAATACCTACTCGGATGAGTAGGTACAATGTAGCAATAATTTTTAGCCAATCGAGGGATTTGATGACAGTCATGGAGGGGATGTTTTCGCATGGCCATACTGTTGTCTGTATCCATGGCGGTTAAAAATAGAAAAAAGAGTTAAGTATTTTGTCACACCTATGTTCAAACAGCACCTACTCTTCGCACACTTGCGATATCGTACATTCAAACCGCACCTAGTCCTAGCCACTCTTTGCACACTTCCGAACAAAAACTTCCTACCAATTAGGCGCTCGTACATGAGTCGTACATAGGGGAATGCATATAACGATGTATCTAATACCTGCGGCGCACGGAACACGGCCAGTGGGTCACTGCCAACTACTGAGGATACGCGCATTGAATGGACCACTCTATAATGAGCTCCTAACACAAGTTCTAGACTGACGTAGTGTATACGTAACTGCCTCGTTTGGTCTAACTGCCTCGTTGGTCTAGTGGTTAGCATATTCGACTGCAGATCACAAGGTCCCAGGTTTGATTCCCGGGCTGGACAAATAATTGTTAGGTATTGGGTATTTCTGTCAAGAAATTCTCAGTAAGTACCAGCCGGGAGTTAGTAGTTGGCGGTGTCTCACACACATGCCTCGGAGAGCACGTTAAGCAGTCGATCCCGGTTATTATCACTATCATGTGACAATAGTCGTTAAAGCCCGCCAACCCGCATTGGAGCAGCGTGGCGGGTCTAAACTATAAATCCCTCTCTCCCATGAGAGAGGAGGCCTGTGCCCAGTAGTGGGACGGAAAAAAAGGTTGTAGTGGTGGTAGTGTATACGTATTCTTCAATCTATGACAAACGTGAGGATGACTAACAAAGAGTAATGAGCAATACGGAAATGACACAAACAATAAAAATAAAAATCATAATCATCTTTTCGCCCATAAAGATCATATTTTTATTTTTTAACTAGCGACCCGCCCCGCATTCGCGCGGGTAGTAATTACCTACTACTATCACACCATACATTGTTCTGTTATAATATAATATCTCAAAGGGATTAGGCAGCGTTTTCGATTAAAGCTCTCAGGTGGTTTGACTGTTTCCGAGATGTTAAACAATTATCATCATATTTCAACGAATTTGCACAAAACTTTATCAAATTATACACTTAAACCTTCCTCATGAATCACTCTGTCTATTAATGAAAACCGCATGAAAATCATCAAAATTTTTGAATTCATCACGAACACGCAGACAGACAGACGCAGCGAGGGACTTTATTTTATAATTACCTACTTAGTACCTATGTAACATATTATTATAAACATACTTATTTTCATTTATTTTCTCGCAAGATTAAAAAGTAGGTAATTATAAAATAAAGTCCCTCGCTGCGTCTGTCTGTCTGCGTGTTCGTGATGAATTCAAAAATTTTGATGATTTTCATGCGGTTTTCATTAATAGACAGAGAGATACAATGAAAGCATAGAATAAGATATTAACTGACCTAAGTTTATAAATGCACCCCAAGTGACAATATTCTGATAAGGCACAAAAACTATTTAGCTAACGTTCTAGCCTAAATTACACTGACGCAAGTACTTAGTCTATGTTAGGTAATCTCCGCAACAAAAATGTTTTTGTTTTTAACAACATTTGATATTAGTCACGTACCTATATGGTAGGTAGGTAATGCCCAAGACAGCGAAGCCCTAGACTAGACGTGGTTAATCTTCTCAAAGGTTACGCAAATTGTAATTAGTGACCCAATGACCTATTCTTTTGACGACCTTCCTGACGCAATGGTGAGCGCTACTTAGTTCGCGTGTGAAAGTGGGAAGACCCGGGTTTAATTCCCGACAGACAATTCAGAATATAATTCCTAATTTGACACAATTATACTTACGTCTGAAAAAAAAAAAAAATTGACACAAATCAGCTCTGGTGGAAGGCTTCGGGTCAAGAGACCCGTGCCCGGTAGTGGGCTGGTAATGGCAACCCATTACCGACCCACTACCGGGCACGGGTCTCTTCTCAGAATGAGAATGGTTTTGGCTGTAGTCCACCACGCTGGCCAAGTGCAGATTGGTAGACTTCACACGCCTTTGAGAACATTATGGAGAACTCTCAGGCGTGCAGGTTTCCTCACTATGTTTTCCTTCACCTTTAAAGCGAGTGATATTTAATTGCTTAAAACGCACTCGGAAAATTAGAGGTGCGTGCCCGGAATCGAACTCCCCCGAAAGGGAGCCCGAAGTCTTAACCAGTAGGTTATTACCGCTATACAAACTTACGGCGTACCTACGTTTCTGACGAAGGCTGCGAGGGCAAGGGATGACGGGGCGCAAGGTCAAGGCTGTAGATCAAAAACGCCGGCGTGACGCAATACTTTAGACGCCCTTTGTCCCACTGGGCAGGGAGTAGGGACACAAGTCACAACTACTTAAGAGTGAATAGGCCCTAAATTCAGTCAACATTTACAGGCGGGACATAGGCACTCATAAGAGCGAGATGCGTGATGTTTCGACAATGCAAATCAGCGCTTTGCATTAAGTTAATTTACATATCCAAAGTAAGTAAGTACCTAGGTACTTACTAGGTATTTAAAAAAAAATTATTGAAATTCAAAACACACTTCTCGTTGTTTGATTTGCAAAGTAGGTTTGAAGGTTATTTGAAACTTTCAGAACGAATAATTATAATTTTTTTTGGAGTAGGTTAGATGTGATCTTAGGTCTGTCATCCCTGATCTAGAACAATGAAAAAATTGACTATTCAGCATACTAAGTTTATATGAAGACGTACGGGACTAGCGTAACGTCTAATCGAACAGATTCTCGTTAGGTATAATGAGAAGTGTCCTGAGGTTCCTGAGGAGGACGGTTAGGGAGGGTTGAAGGTTGGGTGGCCGGAGGGGTGACGTTGACGCAAGTTCCCTCACGCCTCTCGCACCGCGCATACAACTCAAAACTAGGCCTCAGGCCTATCGTTCAAGCGAGAAAGCTTCTCGCTTGAACTATAGAGGCCTCTAATAATAATCGTCGAAGGAACCCCAAAATTTTCGCCCCAACCTAATCCCAATTTACGGAACACCATAAAAAATGTGTCAACCAGCGTGAAGACGTGTAATGTCACGGTATTTGCGCAAGAGAATGCCAGCGCGGTTGACATTCCGCCAAATACCAGATTTGTTCAACTCCAGCGACTTGATTTTATCTGATGAATACCTACTTAAGTCGACTCCCCATAATTTGACACCCACGGGATCAGAGAAAATTCGGTTAAAAAAAGTCGGTTAAAAATGGTAACCAAGAGTTCAAAATAGCAGGAGTTTAATAAATAACCAAGGAGGGAGGAAAAAATCAAGTAAACAAGAGTTGGCAGCCAAGCTATTTAGCGTTTCGGTACGTAGTACTATTAATTATATTCTGTGGTTTCGGTACGGTGCCGCATAGGGACGGATTGGGGCTATGGGGCTATGTTTAAACCACGGGTTTAAACTGCATCGTCATTCGTCCTTTGGTGAGATCGCAGTTCCAAGTACCTAAATGCCATTGAATAAAAATAAAACAAAATCGACACTCAAATAACCTCAAGCCAATAAAATAAATAAAAAAGACCCTCAGTAATTAGGAATAACTATGTAATATGACGCAGGGAAACTTTAGAGGCGCTTTATCAAGCCCTTGCAAAAATACATTTTTATCTTATCCTAGATAGGTACATATTATGCTGTCGGACATCCGTCAATGACCACATTACAATAACAATAACGTTTGTTTACAATTCCCAGGCTCGTTAGTGATATTTATAACGATTATTCGAACTTTATCAGAAGCCACTACCAGCTACTGCCATATTATACTCTCTCAGTCTCCCTTCGGCCACTAAATGGCTCCCATGTTTACAAATATTAGTACAAACGCGCGAGTTTTTTTGTGATCCATTATAATTTATCATGGGTTAAAAATTATACAGCCGCGTAAATCTATAAACAGTTTTTTTTTTGGGTATTTCACAGTACTAGATTTTTGCCTTAAATATACTTATTGTTAGTATTGTTTTGCAACTAATTGGATCTTTTATATTGTCCAGGCTTGCCGTAATGTCATATTATGTGCAACGAGCACTTTATAAACTTTAGTCCTAAATGTTTACAATTTTATTTTCAACTGATGACAAAGAATTGAATTAAATCTCTGTTTTTAAGATATATAAGTACTAATAGTATACAAAAGCAAAGTGACAAATATGGGGTTTAGCGAAGCGAAAGATTGTGGACTATTGTTTAGGATTTTGAAACAGCGATCTGAGAGGTGAGTTATTTGTCAATAATATTAACTGAATTAATTAATTTGCCAGATAAGCAGGTATAATTGCTATTTCAGTTAGCTATATTTTTTATCGCTTAGGTCGCGAAATTAGGCTTTGCATATTTTTTTTAATCACACAATAAAACACGGTATTAGGGTGAAGTTCCCAAAGAGATGCACAAGCACTACATATATCTAGTAACTAGCTGTTGCCCGCGACTTCGTCCGCGTTAAAAAAATGTAAACGGGAAACCTTTGTTTCCCCGGGATAAAATAACAATGTCACTTTCCAGGTCCTCAACTAAAAAAATGCAACTGCAAAAAATCACGTCAATCTGTAGTTAAATGTCCAGTGATAATAATATGTCGAAAGGAAACCATTTTACCCCCCTTGAGGTGGATTTTCGTCAAATTTTTTTTAGCTTATGCCTACACCCCCTAGAAAGAACCTAACTTCCAATTTTCAAGTTAACTAATAATAACAATAACTAAAACTTCACATACAAAGTTTCATCCCCTTTTTTACCACCCTTAAGGGGAGATTCCAGAACAACTTATACAGGTTTTTATTATTTAAAATTTATAATCTAAATGCCTATTTTCATATCTGTAACTTCAAAAACATAGAACTTTCATATAACCTTCCTACCCCCATTTTACCCCCTTAGGGGAGGATTTTCGTGAAATCTTTTCTAGGCCGATATCTAAGCCCTAGAATGAACCTACCTTCCAAATTTCAAGTTGATAATAACAATAATTAAAACTTAACATAAAAACTTTCAACCCCTATTTTACCACCCTTAAGGGAAGATTTTTCAGAATAAAATACACAGGTTTATATTACTTAAAAGTAATAATCTAAATGCCGATTTTCAGGTCTGTAACTTTAAAAACATAGGACTTTCATACAAACTTTCTACCCCCATTTTACCCCCTTAGGGGAGGATTTTAGGGATACTAAATAGCCTATAACCTTCCCGGAAAATTGTACTACCGAATGCAAAAAGAATTTTTCAAATCCGACTGGTACTTCCAGAGATTAGCGCGTTCAAACAAACAAACTCTTCCGCTTTATTATATTAGTATAGATAATGGCAAAACCACCTCTACCTGTCTGGTTAACAAGAGGACCAGACCTCCTTGTTCTTATTCAGTAAATGGGTATTATTTTTACTCTGTCAATACATAATTTACAAAAAAATATACTATTAGGTACAAACAAATGGAATATGGCCCCCAATCTCTTGATGGTATTTTACAACGCATCTGCTGGTATTTCGAAGAACAAAATCTTTAAATGAATTGCATAATTATAATCCTCACTAGATTCATAATCGAAGAGTAAATAGAAAGGAAGGTACCAGAGAAAATAAGCACGAGCGAAGGAAAACGCGAAAAAAACTTTTGTTTAATTTTACAGAAACCACCTGAGATACTCATAACTTTTCACTCTTTATGGGTTCTCCAACTACTGCTGCCTCTACTGAACATATTATTGCAATGACTTTCGCAAGGTTTGGAATCATGTAGGACCACCCTTTCCCTCCTCCCTCCCTAAGGGACTGTACACAAAATTGCGATGCGAATTCGCAATGCAGAAAGTTGCAACACAAATTGCTGCGATGCGATTTCGTGCGGCAAGGCGTCTCCCTTCCACGATAAGGTGACCATTCCTCGACGACCGTCAACTTACTGGACATATTTTGAAAACTAGGTCGTGACATGGATCGTAAAAAGAAGTGCGCACTTTTGTTATTGCTTAGGAGATACAGGCAAAAGAAACAAAGAAGATTTAACATCGCAGGAATGCGCGACGCGAATCAATTCGCAAGTTCTTGCGACGCGACGTGCGAGATCGCAGGTTTTTGCGATGCGACGTCGCAACGCAGTTTTGTGTCCAAGCAAGCCCTAAGTCCGTCACTGCTTAGCAGTGTTCTGCATCTCTATCATCTACTATACTCAATGGGTAGTGTTTTATGACAATTTTCTCAGAACCATGCTTATTGCTTACCCGTACTCTGTTTACAAGGCATCATATTTAGCGAAGCACTCAACAATACTTACGGCATATATCAGCACGGCGCGGCGTCATATTATTATTATCTTTTTTATTAATTTTTCGCTTTAGTCCCACGCTTAGCCTTGCCCGTAACATAATCTAGATGCCTACGTTATACTACGAGTAGTTATGTCGCAGAATTAATATGAAAACGATAAGTTTAATCACAAATTGTGTGACGAACTAAACTTGCTATCTATTTTATGTTGGACTCATTTTCGATCATGATTTTCTCCAAAATCTTAAACTTCTTTTGTATCCTAAACTGTCCGGCCGTTTAAATATTTAAAATACCTACTAAGGGCCTGTTCCACCACCTGATAAGTGCTGGGCAAAACTTACGTTTAGGCTATCTAACACTTAGCTAGAAGGTGGTAAAAAAGGCCATAAGTATCAGCTACCTATTGCCTGAAAACTTCTAAAGTTGGAAAAAATCGCGTCTCAACAGATAGACTTAGTGATAGTGAGGGGTCTTGCAACGCTATGTTTCACGGTGCAGGGTCACCATTCGAGCACCTTGGGACCCCACCGTCTATCGGTTCTTCGAGCTAGAAATGTCCCGCCCATTGATTGCCATTTGCCACTTTAGTTTCGCTAGTTGGTGAGCTAGGTACCTACATCGGTTTAACTCTGGTTCTCTTACGGTACTCTTCGTTACTTATTTAATTCCACAAGGATAATATCAGGGTTTTAATCGCTATGTATAAAATACTTACTCTTCAGCTCTACAACTTTTAAGATTCTTAGGGGCTGTTTCACCATCTTCTAATAAGTGTCGGATAGCCTAAATGTAAGTTTTGTCACTTTCTTACTTTATGTCAAGTGACAAAGACAAAATTTGTTAATAAGCTATCTAACACTTACCAGAAGGTGGTGAAACAGGCCCTTAATAAATTGCGCCTATCAATAATATGAAGGTGAGTAGAGTTGCTTTTCTGACTTGATTACGGATCCCTAAATGCAATGACGAATGATAAACATTGTAGATTTTACTAACTAAGTTAACTACTTGGAGAGTAAATAATCAAAGGCTAACTAGTTTAGTCAGTAAAATTCAAATGGTACTCTACCTACTTACTTAGGATGCATTTATCGACCGGATACAAAATTGTTATAATTCTGAATGTTCTGACTTCACAAGTTCCGAGAATGACGCGATTGTCTCAAGTAAACCGATGACACATGAGTGCTCACAAGAAGAGGAGGTTAGTACTTATACATTATCTTAGCTCACAAGTCACAACCGACCGCTGATAAAATATGAGTGTTAAAATTTAATGATTTATGTAAATAAGTTGCCTAAAAGGCTTCCGTTAAGTATAAGGTAGGTATTATTCGTTTAATAGTAAGAATATTTTGGTCATCGTATACTTACTATTAACTATACCATAATTAGGCAGAGGCGCGGCGTAGCGTGGACTATTAAAGACGTGGGCGAATTCGCATCAGCGAGGCCCCTTCTCTTTCGTTCCCAAGATAATCCCAATAGATCTAGCCTACCAAAAATGCTTTGTAATTCCTCACAAGTCTCGTATTCTGTCAATTTAACGGTCGCGATCTTTGAAGGTAGTTACAACGGCTTCACAGTCGCATTTAAGAGGGGCTTCTTGGGAGACCCCAAACAAGCACGCTCTTTTGTGGCGTTCTTTTTCGAGCGTAAAAGTGATCAAATTAATTAGCCCACAGGTGACGCGAGGTCCTCGCGAGTGCGAGGCCGGGGCGCGGGCCCACATCGCCCACGGCTAGCTACGCCACTGTACTTAGGTACCTGTCCGATGTCACGGATGACCTAATATCAAGCAATGCACCTTTGTAACATCTAATGTTTTTTTTTTGTGTGGATATTGGATAGTATTTGCATAATATCCCTACCTAATTATTTCGTATATTTTTATGATTTATACATAACTAGCGGACCCGGCAGACGTCGTCCTGCCCGCTATTAGCGCCACCTACCGGGTCCAATTTTTCTACATATAAACCTTCCTCTTGAATCACTCTATCTATTAAAAAAAACCGCATCAAAATCCGTAGCGTAGTTTTAAAGATTTAAGCGTACATAGGGATATAGGGACAGAGAAAGCGACTTTGTTTTATACTATGTAGTGATATAAGATGGATGATTTATTTTCTCCTTTATTCCACAAAAGGTTCCGGCCGGAGTCGGTGCAGGGCGTGATGGAGCACGCGCTGCAGCACCGCGACCGCGTCGGCGTGCAGGACTTCGTGCTGCTCGAGGAGTTCCGCTCCGAGGCCGCCTTCATAGACAACCTGCGGAAGCGGTTCCACGAGAACATCATCTATGTGAGTGACTCTATGTTGTCTATGAGCACGCGCTGCAGCACCGCGACCGCGTCGGCGTGCAGGACTTCGTGCTGCTCGAGGAGTTCCGCTCCGAGGCCGCCTTCATAGACAACCTGCGGAAGCGGTTCCACGAGAACATCATCTATGTGAGTGACTCTATGTTGTCTATGAGCACGCGCTGCAGCACCGCGACCGCGTCGGCGTGCAGGACTTCGTGCTGCTCGAGGAGTTCCGCTCCGAGGCCGCCTTCATAGACAACCTGCGGAAGCGGTTCCACGAGAACATCATCTATGTGAGTGACTCTATGTTGTCTATGAGCACGCGCTGCAGCACCGCGACCGCGTCGGCGTGCAGGACTTCGTGCTGCTCGAGGAGTTCCGCTCCGAGGCCGCCTTCATAGACAACCTGCGGAAGCGGTTCCACGAGAACATCATCTATGTGAGTGACTCTATGTTGTCTATGAGCACGCGCTGCAGCACCGCGACCGCGTCGGCGTGCAGGACTTCGTGCTGCTCGAGGAGTTCCGCTCCGAGGCCGCCTTCATAGACAACCTGCGGAAGCGGTTCCACGAGAACATCATCTATGTGAGTGACTCTATGTTGTCTATGAGCACGCGCTGCAGCACCGCGACCGCGTCGGCGTGCAGGACTTCGTGCTGCTCGAGGAGTTCCTACGGACGCGCGAAAAATATCTTCTGGCAAATGTGTAGTCAGCCGCGTATTTTTTTTTATTTTGCAAAATTGCAAAAACACGATCGTAAACTTTAAAGTAGGTACTAGTCCCAAACAAATGTATTATTTATTATTTTGATAAGAATTTAATATTAGGTACTTTAACCCCGACAGATTAAAATCAATTTAAAATAATTATGTATGTTTTTAATCAAATTTTATCAATTTTTAAAATTTAACTCCAAACAACCGATAACTTACAAACCCTACCTAAATACTAGTGGCGGATTATCCTTTAGGCAAATTATAGGCACATGCCTAGGGGCGCGATATTACAAAGGGGCGCCAGAGGAAGGATCACCCAAAGGCTTTACATGGCTTTACAGAATAAAGATCTTGATACACGTTTTTGACATATTTTTGATGACATATTTTTGATGAGGTACCTCCTAGAGTGCTGTTGTCATCTAATCCGCCACTGAGTGTAGAGTGTAGACGAGGAATTTTTTCGTCCACGACGACTCCGCCAAATTAAATTATGTAAAAAATTAAGCCATTACTTACACAATAATAAAATTAATGTGATAATCCTTTGCAGACCTACATCGGCAACGTGCTGATCTCCGTGAACCCGTACAAGAACCTGCCCATCTATACAGAGGAAAAGACCAAACTCTATTACAAGAAAGCCTTCTTTGAAGCTCCGCCACATGTGTAAGTATTTATTTACAACTAGCGGACCCGGTAGACGTCGTCCTGCCCGCTATAGCGCCACCTACCGGGTCCAATTTTTCTACTTATAAACCTTCCTCTTGAATCACTCTATCTATTAAAAAAAAACCGCATCAAAATCCGTTGCGTAGTTTTAAAGATTTAAGCATACATAGGGATATAGGGACAGAGAAAGCGACTTTGTTTTATACTATGTAGTGATTTCACACATTATAATATTATGCGTATCGACCAGACTGCTAAACTACGGAAATATTCTACAATGCACACAATACGCAATTTTTTGACGACGGTGAGCGCTGTGGACTGTGGTCTTATAATTGGGAGGTTCCGGGTTCGAATCCCGGCAGGGGCAATTTGGGACTTCATAATTTCTAAATTATCTCTGGTTTGGACTGGTTTAAGCTTAGACTGGTAGCCGTGGCTACTTACAATCCTACCGGTAAAGCCGTGCCGCCAAGCTATTTCATCGTCACTTACCATGGTCATTAGATGAGATCGCAGGACATAAGGGCTAACTTGTAGCTGAATTAAAAAATAAATCGTGAATTGTAAAGTCTACATCTCCTGAGATGCTCCTATAGTTGGAGAAAAACGTGCGTCGAATGTGTTTTGGTGGACTTGGTGGGTGGTCTCCCTAGAGTAAATATGTTTCTTGGTGGCGGTGCGTGTTGTTTGCTAGCAATGACTTACACACAGACAAATCGTGGCATACAACAACTGCAGAGCCCAAACATGGCACACGCTTCTAAATTCACCCTATTTAGCTTCGACTGCTCCATCCAAATAAAATTAACTTAGGTGGTAAGTCACACCATATTTTTTCTGCATTATTTCGGCACATTTTGATCGCGCACTTAGGCATCTTGACATCTTCGTGGTGAACATGCGACTAATGAAGAAAGTGTGCTTACACAGAGTTTAAGCACACTTACTTGGTCCCTTGTTATGCGCGAGTGCGATGTCCTTATGTGTAGAAGGCTAGAAGGTCATTGTTTACTGGGTTGCTTATTTTTCCTGCATATCAGCAGCGGGAGGGCGGACGCTGCTTGGCACATGCTACTTACATGTTGTACCATACAGATTTTTCTGTTTTAACTATATAATTTGTAATAGGTAACCTATTATACGATTATTTATTATCGTACGTTATTTACTCATGCACCAATTAATTAATGTTCCTAATCTTATCGCACTTTTTGTATGCTCTGCTCGTTATAAAATTGCCAACTGCATAAACATGTTAAGTATACACAGTTTAGGACAAACAGGACAAAACTGAACGAAGTTCAAATAATGTTTTATACAGAATGTGTATTATTATGTACCTAGTATTGTACTATGGTACTTTTTATGTGCGTAAGCATATTATTCTAAGTAGCCTATGCCTGGCTTTACCACCACAACCACTACAGCCTTTTTTACGTCCCATTACTGGGCACAGGCCTCCTCTCTCATAGGAGAGAGGGATTTAGAGCTTAGACCCGCCACGCTGCTCCAATGGGGCGCAGTAGGTTGCGGGTTGGCGGGCTTTAACGACTATTGTCACATGATAGTGGTAATAACCGGGACCGACTGCTTAACGTGCTCTCCGAGGCACGGGGGTGAGCCACCGCCAACTACCAACTCCGGACTGGCACTGAGACTTTCTTGACAGTAAAACCCAATACCTAACAATTATTTGCCCAACCCGGGAATCGAACCCGGGACCTCGTGATCTGCAGTCGAATATGCTAACCACTAGACCAACGAGGCAGTTGTAACTGGCTTTACGATAGAAGCTTTATCTGTGCCTGTTTCACCAAGGCCGGTTCGTCGTGTAATGATAACAGACATACAGACATACACCTTTATAATAGCACAAGTATGGATCTATCAGAAAGTAAATCGCGATGTGCTTACCTCATGCTTCCCTGAATTGTTCAACACACAATGCTATCACGCTATCAGCACTCGATAGTGATAATGTGCCGGCCAGTATCGATGATAGACTACCCATGTGCTATTTATTGGGTTTATAATATAATCATATATGTATGTATATGCTTAACTATGTATGTACATCATACATCATCACTTTACTTTTATACGAGTATACATAATGTTCCTGTATAGTATACATATTATTAATATTATATTAGGCAGACGCTGGGGTCCCAAATTGCTCGAATAGCAACCACGCACCGATAAACGCAGCGCTGGAAGACCCTCTAGACTAAAATATAATATATTTTAGTCTATATATAATATACTAGAAAACTAGAATATAATAGCCAACGGGTAATGTACTTTTGGGATTTTAAAATCTAAAGAAATAAACGTTTTATTAAAGTCCCAACAGTTCACACAGATTGACTTGATAATCGTCATTGATTATACCTAATTTATAATATTAAAAGTTAACTTAAAATAGAAGTAGGTAAATGTCCATATTATATTGGATACGAGGATAATGATTATATTTTAATAGAACATAACTTAAACTAAGATATTAAAACAGCTGCTGATAACATTATTTAATTTGTTTAATCTTTCCAGGTACGCAATCGCAGATAATGCATACAGATCGCTGGTTTACGAACATAGAGAACAATGTATTTTAATCTCGGGTAAGGATCTAAATTTAGTTTTAACCTTGAAAGAGAATTAACTATCCGTGAAGGTAAATAAAAGCAGCGGTAAACAAACTAATCTTTGATGAAAATGAATTTTGAAATTTTACGCCACTCTAACTTATAACTTTTATATAACCTTTTATAAGAAGTACTTAGTGCTAAATAAACATCATCATGGTAAATAAATTATCCCCATTCTTCCACAGGGGAATCGGGTTCAGGCAAAACTGAAGCCTCCAAGAAAGTTCTAGAATACATCGCCGCCCGTACGAAACATTTACGCACTGTCGAAAATGTCAAGGATAAATTACTCCAGAGCAATCCTTTACTGGAGGCTTTCGGTAATGCTAAAACACACAGAAATGATAACTCCAGTAGATTTGGCAAATACATGGACATACAGTTCAATTACGAGGGTGCGCCGGAAGGAGGTCATATCTTGAACTATTTGTTGGAGAAGTCGAGGGTTGTGAGCCAGATGTCGGGAGAGAGGAACTTCCATATCTTCTATCAGATGATAGCGGGCGGTGATGATGAGTTGATGAAGCGTTTGAGGCTACAGAGCAGGCCTGAAGTGTACAAATATACGACAGACATGGTAAGTTTTACGAAAATATTGACAGCATAATAATATTATTATTAGTAGATGTCTTGTGATAAATGAGCTCCATCGAAATACAGATATGTATATCAACTTGGAAACGGTTGCTGCATGGATATTGCTGTTTAATATATAGGGACTACCATTGGGTCAAAAGCCTAATTATAGTAGCAAATATAATGTAAATTTCTGACCTAGTTTAATAAGCAACGATACTCAGTTCACTTCACTTGAGTGCAATTAGATTATTTTGACAACAAAAGCCACATAAAGCCACCCACGTAACTCGTATTTCTTCGTCTAAATTTACAAAATATTGCGGTTTGGCAGTAAACCACATTATTTGAAACCAAACATTCCCTGTTTTCGATAGCAATTTATATCAGTTTGATATCTTCGCTCCTTCTGGATCTCTTGTACTTATTCGCCTTTTTTACACATACCTAGTTCCTCAGCATTTAGAACAGTGCTTCTTTTCTTATTGACAATAGCTTCGGCCTTCGATCAAAGTCCCCCATCAGGTGACCCGCTTGCTCGTTGCGGGCAACGAGCAAGCGGGTCACCTGATGTTAAGTGATTACCGCCGCCCATGAACATTTGCAGCACCAGAGGAACCACTAATTCGTTGCCGGCTTTTAAGGAGTTTGTTGATCCGCCCCTTGAATAACCCTATGTCAAAGTTATGTGGGAACACCTCCGAAGGAAGTTGATTCCACAATTTTTGAGTGCGCGGAAGAAATGACCTCGCGCAACGCTTGGTTGATGTATGCCAGTGATCCAGGTGGTGAGGATGATAGCTTTTTCGATGGCGTGCGGTGCGGTGTTGGAAATGAGTAGGTGGTATTAGGTCAAACAGCTCCTCAGAACATTCTTGAACAGAAGATTCTTGAACAGAATGTGTTACTACTTGAAGACGGCATACTATGAAAGCGGGTTCCTCACTTTAGTCGGCCTCCCTCTCCTGGGGACTGAGTTCGATCAACGACAAGCATTTCTAACTTTTCAAAGTCAAGTATCACTTGCTTTAACGGTGAAGCAGAACATCGTAAAATGATCTGCATACTTGAAAGTTCTTCGTAATGTTTTCAATTACAATCCGCACTTCGCCAACTTGCTGGACTACGGCCTGAAACCTGCTCATTCTGAGAGGAGATCCGTGCCATGTAGTGGGCTGGTAATGAGTTGATAATGATCATGACAATAAAACAATAACTTATAGTATGTTAAATAAATAATATGTTCAGGTGACACCCGCAAGCCAGAAGCTAAACGATGCGGAACAGTTCCGTACAGTCAGAGCGGCGATGAAAGTGATCGAGATCGGAGACGACGAACAGCAGGAGATGTTCGAGATCGTGGCCAGCGTGCTGCATCTCGGCAACGTGAAGTTCGTGCAGAACGACAAGGGGTACGCGGAAATACTGTCGCACGATACCAACACTACAAATGTTGCTGAGGTAAGATGATGCGGTGAAATAAGCGATTTCTTTCGTTACCGTATTTGATTGTTTATAAAAAAAATTGCAGAATTAAAAAAAAGATTTATCTTTCAATCTGCGAGTAAGTAGTAGTCTATTCTACACAAACAAAACCTAAATAACGTCTCTCTAAGATATAGAAATCTTATTAGGGTCTTTATAATTTTATTTGCAAGATACTTAGTATAAACCAAACAATCCTTTTTTGTTTAATTTTTGTCTGTCTGTCTGTCTGTTTGTCCAGGCTAATCTTAGGAAATGACTTCCACAGGTCGATAGAAGATTGTACAAGTAATGATATAGGCTATTTTTTATCCCGGATATATTAAGGGGTCCTGTGTACAAAAATAAAAACAGTTGATATATCGATACCTGCAATTGTCGTAAAGGACAGTCCTGTCCATGTCCTTTACGACAATTGAAATTTCTGGTATCGATATGTATTATCAGATATCATGGCCTAACCGCTGAATCGATCTTGATGAAAGCACACAACTTGCATTCCGAAAACGTACATAGACTACTTTTTAACCAAGGGAATCAAAGAGTTCATTAGTAAACCTGTAAACCTTAGTACAGGTTGTACTAGTGTCGCTATAAAACTGTATCATTTTACAGCTCCTCAAAGTAAACTCAAGCAAATTGCGCGAGGCCCTCACAAATCGCACGATCGAAGCGCGCGGAGACGTCGTGACCACGCCGCTAGACCTGGAACAGGCGAAATACGCGCGCGATGCCCTCGCGAAAGCCATTTACGACAAGCACTTCAGCTGGCTGGTGTCCAGGCTGAATGCTTCTTTAGCGCCCAAGCACAAAGATCCGAGGGACTCCGTCATCGGTATCCTGGATATCTATGGATTTGAAATTTTCCCGAAGAACAGGTTAGTAAATGATAAAAGAAACTAAGGAAATAGAATTAAATAAGTAGTTAACAAAATAACAGTTTTATTGTTATTTTGGAACTGCTGAATTAAAGATTGTAATAGATTTGTAAGAATTGCATGATGTCCTCGTAGTATTTCTTAAGTGAAAATTTCTGCGAAGCCGTGGCGACATCTAGTTCGATCGTTGTGAGTTGCTTTGTTACGGCACCTTGCTGCTTGCGATTGCTTATATATCATAGTGCACCATCTAGTGCTTGATGTGAAGAGAGTCACAGATGTACGATACGGCAATAAATGAAGACAAATTATTTGACTTAATATTCTGGCCTCCATAGCTGGTCTTCCTGATTTCAATTATTCTTTTCAGCTTCGAACAATTCTGCATCAATTTCTGCAACGAGAAGCTGCAACAGCTCTTCATCCAGCTGACCCTCAAGTCGGAACAAGAGGAGTATCTGCGCGAAGGCATCGAGTGGGAACCTGTGGAGTATTTCAACAACATCATCATCTGCGACCTTATTGAGGAGAGGCATAGAGGTACATATACCCTTATCCAGTGAACAAAAATATCACCGGTTTTATCAAAATGAACATAATTTATTACTATCGTTGACTTAATTTCACCGTTGCTCCCTCTTCTTGATTCATGCTCCTATTGTTCAGCTCTCGAAAGAAAAAAAATCATATATACTTCAAGATTGCTTTCCATGATGCTGTTCAAGATTCTGAGTCTGAGGAACCGACTGGAGATAGATAGAGACCTATAAAACCACCTTTCGAGAAGTAGGTAACTAATGTTGAAGTTGAAACTAAAAGAGCGTGGGATACAGTGAAACAATTTTCGGGAATGGATTATTTAACTCGGACGGGATCGGATTATTTTCGGAATCGGAATAATCCGATCCCGAAATAAAAGGAATGGATTATTTAACTCATTCTGAGTTAAATAATCCGATCCCGAAAACTGTTTCACTTTTAAGATTCCAATATGTCGTTATCATTAGATTTAGGAACTGCGTTTTTGTCGGCATATTCTTTACAATGTTCTCTCTCACTGGGCCTTTTCTAATTTTAACGATAAAATTCTTGACATAGCCCGTAAAATCTATACGAGATCTACGACTTTTTGTCTCTAATTTTGCACTGTTCTAAGTAACATCTTTTAAATCTGTTTCGTATTATTTCCATTCTTTATTTTTTGTCATTGAATCAGGTATAATTTCAATCTTGGACGACGAATGCCTTCGCCCTGGGGACGCTACGGACCTTAGCTTCCTGGAGAAGTTGTCCCAGCGGTTGGACGGACACGCACACTTCAAATCCCACCAGAAAGTTGATACCAAAACGCAGAAGATTATGGGAAGGGATGTAAGTTGTTTTCCATAGATGCCCTTACATGATTCAAGACTGTTCGGTAAAGCAAGTCAAAAGACGCAACAAGTATTGATTTAATAAATAATCATGCTTGCTCTGAATAATATTTACTTACATGTACGAATTTTTGCTAGTTTGATGTCCAATAACTACGCTATTGGAACTCTCGTAGCTTTTATTAAGTAGTTTTAATTTCGAATAAAGAATCCAAAATTTAAAATCTGCAATATGTTTAGTACCTATTTTGTAAACTATCGAAATCACGCAACACTGCTGTTTCTCGAGTAACCATATATTTTTTTAACGTGACCTTAAAAATCCAAGTACAAGAAGTCATGGAGAGGGTTATAAGATGGGTTTCCACCAAAGAAAAATTGGCAACTTTTGTCACCAACACTTTATCAACACAACAAAAAAGTTGGCTATTTTTCTTTGGTGGAGACCCAGATTTACCTTTAGTTATCGTTTATTTAGTTTAGTAGTAAACTAAATTGTTGATCACATTTATAAACTAAACGTTTCAATAAACTATTGGTTCTATCAGGAATTCTGCCTCGTCCACTACGCTGGTGATGTGACATACAACGTAAACACCTTCATTGAGAAGAACAACGATCTTCTGTTCCGAGACCTGCAGAGCCTCATGGCGTCCAGTGGGAACAAGATTGCTGGCATCTGTTTCAAGGTAATAAACCTTCTTCAATCCACAGTTCACCTGATAATTAATAAATGTTAAGAAATAATGAAGTCATTAAAATTACTACAGTTGGTATCACAAAAATTGAAAAAAATCTCAGCGTATACCGAGACAGCGTATATCCAACCTTAGACATAACCTAAAATTGCTTAGTAACTGAAAAAGCTTTTGTACTAACTTTTGTTTGTTAAAGAGTAGGCATTTTTTGGCAAGCGCGTTCCATCTTAGCTTTCATTGCTTTCCATCAGGCATGATTGTCGTTAAAGCGTAAGCCTATTATACAATAAAAAAAACTTAATGTTAATTTTAATTTATTTGAGCTTGAATCCTATCACAATACTAATATCCTGGGATATTTCGAAACAACAATTTATCTAGAAACTGCATCGAAAAAATTATCATCCAGACAAAAATACCAGTAATAAATTATCTAATATCTTTTTGGATACCCGCGTCATATAACATGTAATAATGGCAAACAATTCATTCCAGGATCTAAACCTAACATCCAAAAAGCGGCCCGAGACAGCCATAACACAATTCAAGAACTCGCTAAATGAGCTCATCAAGATCCTCAGCAGCAAAGAGCCCTCCTACATTCGCTGTATTAAGCCCAATGACTACAAGGCACCGAGTAAGTCATTTATCTTCATTCAGCATGGACCAAAGATATCAGAATACAATATCAATAATCGTTTTTTGTTCATAATCTTGTCTATATTTTAATTCGCAGTGACCTTTGACGACAAATTGGTGTCGCATCAAGTGAAATACCTCGGCTTGATGGAAAACCTTCGCGTACGGCGCGCTGGCTTCGCCTATCGACGTACCTACGAAGCGTTCCTGGAGAGGTGTCTATGTTCATATTTAATTAATTACTTATCTACTAAATTTGATAACCACCATTCTAAGTGATGAAACAAAGGGAAGAATCAACCAATTAATGGTCCATTGCTGCAGGCGCCTCCTCTCTCTCTCATAGTAGAAATATGAAGCTTAGATCAACCATCTGTCAAAGATAACTAAAAGAATTCGGTAAACCAAACCTATCGGTTTGGTTGGCCGCGATAAATACATTCATACGGTAACAGAATTTGTGACTCCTCTTTTGTTAATTTAACTTCTCAGGTACAAGTGTCTAAGCCAAAACACGTGGCCCAACTTCCGAGGTCCCGCTAGACAGGGAGTCCAACATCTAGTCGAAACGCTCAATTACGAAAAGGAGGAGTACAGGATGGGCAAGTAAGTAAACCTAAGTCTCAATTTGAGCAATTTAGCCACCAAGCGATTTAGCGTTCCAGTATGATGTCACTATGAATGGGTATGAACTGCCATACCTCTTCTAGGTTAGCCAAACTTCCATCTCAGACTGCATCGTCAATTACCTATACCATCAATTAGTGTGATGGCTGGGTCTAACCTAGAAGAATAAAAAAAATACAATCGAGTTTTTCTGCCATTTTTCGACTGAATTCGTGCGTATCAAATAATATCAATAAATTTTACATTCATGTTTTTCCTAAGACTACTCCACTAACATTTACCTACTTAAATTCCAGCACCAAAATATTCATTCGATTCCCCAAAACCCTATTCGATACCGAGGACGCTTACCAGCTAAAGAAGAACGACCTTGCGACCATCATCCAGAGCCGCTGGCGGGGCTACCGCCAGAGGAAACAGTACTTGCGCATGAGGGCCGCGGCCATTCTGATCCAGAAGTGGGTGAGGAGGTTCCTGGCGCAAAGGCTGAGGGAAAGGAGGAAAAAGGCTGCCGACGTCATCAGAGCTTTCATCAAAGGTGAGTGCAGACTAATCCTCAATAGCGCCATGGTCGTCGGGCGTGGATTGAAAATCAAACTAACATCAAAAATCTAACGTCTACTGGACGTCGCCGATTATTTATTAAGACTTCTTATAAAACCAAGGATAGCGGGTACTTCTACTCTTTCGCTTTGATTCTTTGATCAAATGTTCTTTCCCATCCTGACTGAATTTCAACCAACAATTTTGAATTGAACCAGTTGATAGATGGATCTCTTGATTCAATCGAGGCACTCTAGCTACCATAGCCAACCTTACCTCCTTTACCAGGTTTCATCACTCGCAACGGCCCCGAGACCCCGGAGAACCGTCGTTTCCTTGGCATCGCCAAGGTGCACTGGCTCAAGAGGCTCTCCACCAGACTGCCAACCAAACTACTGGACATGTCCTGGCCGCCCTGCCCCGCCACCTGCCAGGAGGCCTCCCGGGAACTGCACAGGCTTCACAGACTGCACCTGGCCAGGAAGTACCGACTGGCTCTGTCGCCCGCTAATAAGAAGCAATTTGAACTTAAAGTGTTGGCTGAGAAAATCTTTAAAGGTATCTAAGAAGAGTTTTTTTAATGAATTTGCTCGTAAAAAGGATGTTACTTTATCACGTACATCAGTGTTACATATGTAAAATTGTAAATTAGACTCTTACTACACATGTATGATTTACCTATTACCATTTAATTGGATACATTACAAAATCCTTGCGATAAAAACTAAAAATCTCAAGTGTGACGTAAATGTACCGTATTAAGTAAGGCCTAGGCCGCACTGCGAAATTTATTGGCGCGAATTTTTTCGCAAAATTCTGTGACATATGGGAAAGTATGAAGCTGCACGCACATGCGATTTAAAATTCGCGAGAAAAATATATTAAAATGCGGAATATAAACCGCGCGAAAAAAATTCGCGCGAATAATTTTCGCAGTGCGGCCCCGCTCTAAGTCGATTGCAAAAAACCTGCATCAAACGATGCTACAATCTCAATTGCGGTGATTGGCTGATTTTTAGGGTTCCGTACCCAAAGAGTAAAAACGGGACCCTATTATACTAAGACTCCAATGTCCGTCTGTCTGTCTGTCCGTCTGTCACCAGGCTGTATCTCATGAACCGTGATATAGCTATCACGGTTCATGAGACAGTTGAAATTTTCACAGATGATGTATTTCTGTTTCAGCTATAACAACAAATACTAAGAAGCAGATTAAAATAAATATTTAAGGGGGGCTCCCATACAACAGACATAATTTTTTTTGCCGTTTTTATAGATAATGGTAAATACAGCTATAGTGTGACGACCTCATTCAGCTTCGAAACAATAATAATTTAATAATCCCATCTCCATAGTCTCGATATCCTCAATAGGCGTGGATCGAATATCGAAAGGTCGACGGTTTAAACTCCACCCGTTACACTGTTGTCTTACCCACTCCTGACATAAGCTTTCGCTTATTTGGAGGGGAAAGGGTGGAAAAGGAATATGAATATGTTCATCATGGCTAATATTCTTAAAAAAAATATATTATTTAAATTGTACGCAGGCAAGAAGAACAGCTACCCGAGCAGTATCCGCGAGCGGTTCGTGGACGACCGCCTCACTGAAGATCACCGCGTGTTGAGGAACACCTTCATGGCCTCGCCCTCGTGGCCCACGGGGGAACAGCTCATTGTGAGTTCAATTTTCTGACCCACACTTGACCAGACCAGACCAGAAAAAAATTCACAAAACAAAACAAGGCATAAATGTTAAAGACGAGCAAATGCGCGCGCATGAACTCGCTGTACCTAACTTATTTTGTAGAGCTAGCTGCCTATTGCCATGAACATTTTTTTCTTGATGATTTGATGCGCTTCAACTCAGTGCTGATATGCCCCGACCTTTAGTTGACATTTAAAAAGTGCACTGAAGCACATATAATTGTTTTCTCTCAGTACTCTTGCGAAGCAGTAAAGTACGACCGTCGCGGCTACAAACCCCGCGAGCGCGCGCTTCTGGCATCAGACAAGGCGCTCTACGTGCTCGACGCGGCGAAGAGCAAAACATACAAGCTGAAGCATCGCCTGCCGCTCGACGTGCTGAGGGTTGTTGTCACCAACGAGACAGATGGACTCGTGCTCATCAAGATACCACAGGAACTGAAGAAAGACAAGGTATTTCCTTCCCCTGTTCCCTTTTCATACCTTTATCGTCATCATGATCTCTCTTGCAACTCATCAGAATATGAATTTGATCCGCATCTAGGACTGCCAGCGACCTTATAATCATCTGTCTACCTATACTTCGACTTTTAATTGTATGCAGTAATGTGAAGTTTCGTGGGTTGTCACTTTTTAACGAAAATAAAATAGGGATGGGGTACAGGTGATTGATTTGAATCATTCAATTATTTTATTCAAATTAAAGTTTTTATTTTAAGTAATTATTATATTTTATGTACAAAAGTTACATATATATATTTATATATATAGTATATATATAAATACGTATATCTTTAATATATAAAACAAAGTCTCGTTTGTTCGAACACTTATAACTCGAGAACGGCTGGACCGATTTTCATGGTTTTTGATTTGTTGTATTTGTCTTCGTCCCGAATAGCAGAATAACTGTTAAAAATATTGGAAAATTGACGAAAAAATAAAAGAAAAAACATTTTCCCATACAAAATGTTCATGGGTTTTGTAACTGTCAAACATTGAATGTTCATCCTGTCGATACGGAACTCTCTCACCCGTACCGATATAATTCTTCTGTACTTTTTCCTAAAGGGCTGGACTGATTTGGATGAAATTTTGTGTGTATATTTCAATGGGTTCCTGGATAGTTTGAAAACACTATTACCCGATAAGTACAGCTAACCTATTGGGTCTTGGTAGGTGGCGCTGATATTGGTATGCCACCAGGCAAGACGACGTCTGCCGAGACCGCTAGTATATTAGCTATATATATATATATATATATATATATATATATATATATATATATATATATATATATATACTAGTGTTGCGCTCGGTGCGCGAGCTGCAAGCAGCTCGCGGGCCTAGTAGTCTCTTCAATATTCGTAAAATAAAGAAATGGGAGGCCATACCAAATACCAGAATATTCTGGAGAGTCTCTTGAAAGATAGAAATAAATATTGGTGTCACGTTTCGTATCTTTTCTGAAAGGACACTAATCAGTTCTATGCATGCGTTTAGTGGAAAAAAAAGGATCTACACAAAAATGTTCTGGAGAGCCACTTGAAAATTAAAAATAAATTTTGTATGGACACGATTTTTTTTGTTCCGTTGCTATCTTTTTTTTACTGGCTCACCAAAGGGCCTAAGGTCTTGAACATTTTTAGTTTCAGGACCATGCCTCTATGATTGATAGTTTTTGAGGGCCGTTAGGGTACTCTGGTAATTTTTCCACATTCACTACGTTTTGTATTTTTTGTGAAAAATCTTTGAGTTCTATTTACTTATACGTGTAGTGGGAGGAAAAAGTTTCAAACAAAAATGTCTAAGAGAGCCTCTTAAAAAGAACCCAAAAAATTTGTATGGAGAGATTTTTTTTTGTTCGGCGGCAAATATTCGCCGAGCGTCAGTGTCAACATCGTCAACAGCAGCCTTTAAAAGCGTAACCTCGGTCATCGGTGTTTAAAAGAATCGACATAAAGAACCTTTTTAAAGGACTGCCTGAAAAAAAGGAGTATATTGTTTTCAGGGTTCATGTATGTTTGTATGTTGTACCATAACTTCTATATATGCCGGAACCGATTTTGATGAATAAGGTAGGTATCGTTAGAATCTTTAGCTTATTCTAGGTGACATAGGCTAGTAAAATTTAAGAAAAAATGATGTGATGACCATGGTCCCGCATTAAAGACTAAAGTTGAAAAAAAATAATTAAAAATCAGATTAAGTTCATAATCATTATCTATTTTTTTTATTCAACTACAAGTTAGCCCTTGACTGCAATCTCACCTGATGGTAAGTGATGATGCTGTCGAAGACGGAAGCGGGCAAACTTGAGAGATATGCATACCCCTGATCGGTTTTTACACGGCATCGTACCGGAACGCTAAATCGTTTGGCGGCCGGCCGGCACAGCTTTGCCGGTCGGGTGCTAACCAGCCACGGCCCACGGTTAAAGCCTGCCACCAGACAGGACCAAAGACAATTTAGAAATTATAAAATCCCAACTTGCCCCTGCCGGGAATCGAACCCGGGACCTCCCACTTATAAGCGCTTACGAACACGAAGTAATCAATGTAAAAATATTAATATTATGTATTGTAAATAAAATAAATTAGAAAAAATAAATAAAAAAAAGACCAAAACCACTGCGCCAGGGAGGTCAAAATCATCTAGAAAATTATAAGTAGATTCCAAAAATATGTAAATATGTTATTATAATGTTAAATATATTTTTTTCTGAATAACTAGTAGGTATTCTTTTAAAAATATTTTTTTTTTTTGTAATAAAAGGGCAGTAGCAACTTAGCATGTTAACTATGACAGATATCGTCAACACACATAGGCTGTTATTGCAATAGAAATAGTACTTCTTACTTTTTTTTTTCAATTAAAGCTCATATAATTAATTGTACCAATAGGATGCGTTTGCCACAAAAAGTCAAGATGACAAAATTGTTAATTTGGCTTTTATACGTAGGAGCCATCGATTTACTTAATAGATAAATAAAATTATGATGATAATGAAAGAGTAACTTTGAACGAAACTTTTGTGAATGAAATTGAATGAATTGAACGTATCACATCACTATAGAAATGGGGTTGGCAACATTATTTTACGAAATGACATTAGGAAACGTCAGATTACTGCAGATAATTAAAAGTTTGACTATAGGTAGTAGGGGCTTTTTCAACTTTGCACCTTGGGGCCCCAACCTCTATTGGTTCTTCGAGCTATGTGCAACTTCAGTTACGTGACTCGATGAGCTAGCTAGTAACTCTGGTTCACCTGCGGATCTCCTCATTACTGATTTGATCCCGCAGGGATACTCCAAGCATTATCTCCTCCGCCTGCTGAGGCGTTTTACGAGGCCCACAGTCGGCGATCATGTTGCGGATCTTTTTCACATACCTATTACCTACGACGTAGAAACAAATTTCATCTTCACCACCTAGATGCCTGGCATTCTTCCATCTCCCGATATTCCAGGTCATTTCTGCCATGTAGGTACGTCCAAATAGTGGAACCATATTCCATCCACTTTGTTCCTTTAAAATTACATTATGGGACTATTCAAGAGACGGATAAACCTTAGTCTTTTGTTCTCAGCGAAAACATAGTTTTGGTGCTGCAGATATTCATGAGATGTGACCTGCTTATCTGATTGACTTAAAGTTTGCAAGTTTCAAGCAAAACATTGACATCAACTAATATTATAATTCCAGGGTGACCTGATAATTTCCGTGTCGCACGTGATCGAGGCGCTCACCATCGTCACAGATTACACCAAGAAGCCCGAGATCATTGAGATCGTCGACACGGGAAGGTACGTCTTCATATTCTTTTTAACCGACTTCAAGAAAATGAGTAACTAGGTTCTCAATATGACGGTATTTTTTTATGTCTTCGCCGATTACGAACTAATTTTAATAATTTTTCTGTTGGATATACTATAATATCTCGAAGGTGGTCCCATTTAAATTTGAAGAAAATATTCTGCCTCTAAGGCTGGATAATTAGGGGATGAAATTCGTTTATTGAATTTCACCCACTCCACTCCCCTTAAACCGATTTCAGTAAAACTTTGCACAGAGGCGGGCGTCGCGCGTCGGTTTCAACATACTTATTTACTTACTTGAAGAAAAAATTCGCACATTCGTGTTTGAAATCGGTTTTTTGAAAAGAATTTTATAGTGGTGGTGTGTATTAATAATTAAAATTGACATCGGTGCTTAAGATATAAAGTCAGTTAATATGAAATCAGCTATGCGTGTTTCACTTCAATAATATAATTCAAGTTTATTATCCAACTAGCGGACCCGGCAGACGTCGTCCTGCCCGCTATTAGCGCCACCTACCGGGTCCAATTTTTCTACTTATAAACCTTCCTCTTGAATTACTCTATCTATTAAAAAAAAACCGCATCAAAATCCGTTGCGTAGTTTTAAAGATTTAAGCATACATAGGGACATAGGGATTAAGGGACAGATAAAGCGACTTTTGTAGGGCTGTGGGCTTTGAAATTAGAGTCCAGCGTTGAGTAAAGTTGTTTAATGGGTCACTTTGTCACAAAAATACGAGAGTGCGGGAACGCGGGGCGCTGCGTAAGCGACGTGTGTTCGCTAAGCAGATGAGAAATCGACTGACTCCCTCGCTGGCGCGGCGTTTATATTACGCCAGCGTATGAGTGAGAGGTCCGAAAACCGTTAAAACACCCATGCTCTCTCGCATGGGTGAGTGAAGAACAGTTGCAACTACGAATATACTTCTCGAGCCTGGACCTCAAGTATTGTAAGGCTTAGTACATGCATGCGGCTTAAAGGCAGTTACTCATCACGCTATACACTCCCCCTCGAGTTCGTGAGAACGCCCTCGTTCATGAACTCGCTTAAAACTAGTTAACAAACAGGACAAGCATGTTTCCGAGGACGTCCCCTTTTACGCTTAGGAACTACAGGACGAGGAGGCGAAGAATCCCGGCTAAAGAATCGTGTAAGCTCTGAAGAGTGAAATTTACCTAAAACCTCGGTAGGCGAATCCAAATTTGAAATAATATAAGCAGTAGGGCTGACTCGTTCTTTGACCACATAAGGGCCGTCCCTTTTTGGAATGAACTTAGATGTAACCTTTTTCGCAGCGTTGCTAAGGACATGTGACTTTAAGAGCACCTTGTCACCAACCTCGAAAACATCGCCAGGCCTACGGGAACAATCTGCGAACTCCTTTCGCTGATCCTGTTGAGTTTCTACTCGTTCCCTAACTGCAATAAACGTATTTACGAAATTTTTCAAATAAGGCGTAATTTGAGGAACGAAATTGTCTTTGTTGAGGACAGACCTGATGTCATGATGAACCTCGACCGGTGAACGCAGCTCACGAGCAAAAGAGAGATAGGCTGGAGAAACGCCAGTCGTTTTACAAACCGCGGAATTCATCGCGAACCTTATGGCCGGCAAATGCCCCGGCCACGAAGAATGATTTGTGTCGACGAGCCTTGAAACCTGAAATTTTAAGTCCCTATTTTTGCGTTCCGCAGGATTAGCTGCAGGATGATATAAGGGAATTAATTCTTGTTTTATACCTAGAATGAACATACACTGTTGCATGGCAGAGGAAACTAGCTGAACTCCATTATCAGAAATTATTCGGCGTGGGAGACCATACCGTAAGAAATACTCTTCGATTAGAGTCTTTGCGCAGACATCTGCAGTAGCCTCCTTAAGTGCAAAAATCTCTACCCAGCGAGTCGCGGTATCTTCTACCAGAAGGATCCATTTTTCACCCGACTCACCTTTAGGTAAAGGGCCAAATAAATCTATTGCTAGAACTTCACCCCTTTGATTTAGCACAGGCGTTTGCAAGAGACCTGTAGGTTTTTCGTTAGCAGCTTTATAACGTTGACAGGTAGCACAGGATTTGACATAGTCAGCGATAAATCGGCGCATACCTGGAAAATAAAACCTCTGCGCGATTCTATGGTAGGTTCTATCCACTCCATGATGACCGGCTATTGCCGTATCATGACATTCTTTTAATATGTCAAGGCGGAGAGAGGCAGGAACTACGAGCTGAGGCTCCTCACTCTCGATGTCGGGGTTGTATCTGTAAAGAACACCTTGCTGCATAAAATAACCTCTTTCAGACCAACGTTTGACACCTATAGACAGAGGATCGGAATTGTCTTCCAACTCGCTAACAATTTTCTTCAGTTCCGGGTCATCGAGCTGCAAGCGTCGGATTTCCTCAGGACTGCGAGCAGGTAAGTCGACAACCAAGGAACAAACGGCGCATTGATCCTTGTCTCCATCATTACAGGTGGGGCGACTGAGCGTGTCAGCGACTACGTTGGCTTTTCCAGGTGTATACTGGAACTGAAGATTGAAGGCTTGCAACTTGAGTGCCCAACGAACCAACCTACCCGACGGGGACTTGAGCGTAAGTAACCACTTAAGCGGCTGATGATCGCTACCGACTATGACGTCATGACCGTCGATATACCCTCTAAACCGCTCTACAGCCCAGACGACGGCGAGAGCCTCACGCTCTGTCGTGCTGTAGTTGCGTTCCGCAGGTATAAGTAAGCGACTTGCATACTCTATCGGTCGTTCATCCTTACCTTCGCCTTGCAGTAACACTGCACCTAAGGCGTAAGCGCTAGCATCGGTTCTTAACACAAAAGGTTTACTATAGTCCGCCTGGACGAGAATTGGGGCAGACGAAAGACGTTTCTTTAACTCGTCGAATGCACGAGCTTGGTCTGAGCTCCAATTCCAAGGTTGATTTTTCTTCAACAAACGCGTTAAAGGTTCTGCAACAGCTGAAAAATTTGGAATAAACTTGCGAAACCAGGAGCAAGTCTGAATGAAAGTGCGAAGATGCTTTAGAGACGACGGTGCCTTCATCTCTAGGACTGCACAAACCTTGTCATTGTCAGGAGAAATACCATCTTGGGTAATGACATGACCAAGGTATTTGACCTCGTCACGTGCGAAGACACACTTTTCCCTATTAGCGCGCAACTTAAATATTCTCAGCCGTTCAAAAACCGCGCGTAAATCAGCAACATGATTTTCAAAACTTCCTTCAGATATGACAAGCAAGTCGTCTTGATAAGCTAGCAAGGTCACGTTCTTCAACGAAGCACCTGTACGGAGTCTATCAATTAACCGTTGAAATGTCGAAGGCGCGTTTTTCAAGCCGAACGGCATCCTGTTAAAACGGTAAGAACCAAACGGTGTTGAGAACGCAGTTTTATCTTTGTCCTGCTCACGTACTCTAACCTGCCAAAAACCACTGCGCATATCTAAACTACTCATGAAGCAATTTTTCTTAGTAGACTGAACGAGCTCATCTATAAGCGGCATTGGATAGACGTCTGTCTTAGTCACCGCATTAAGCTTTCTATAGTCAACGCAAAATCTTACTTTGCCATTTGACTTGGGGACCAACAAAGCCGGGGACATCCAAGCTGACTCACATTCTTCAATGATGCCATCAGCCAGCATTTTATCGAGCTCGATCCGCATTACGTCCTTCTTGGCCGGCGTTAACCTGTAAGGCGGGACAGCAATAGGCGGATGATCGCCGGTATCAATGATGTGTTCGGCGAAAGGAGTAGGCACTCCCCCTGGCTCGAAGATGTCCTCATTCTCTACGAGGAGACTGGCAAGAACCTCCCGCTGTTCACTGGTGAGCGAAGTCGCCTCATCGTCCCGCAGGACATTAACCGAAGAACACGAAGCGAGAGGTGACACTTGTTCGAACGTCATGTCGAACTTTTGCGAACTATCCGCAAAGTGCCATTTACGGTTGCCAAAGTCAAAGACTAAATTAAATATAGACAAAAAGTTAATACCTAACAAACTTTCATTATTGTTAAAGTCAGGAAAAATTAAAAATGGAACAACCTTAGTTCTGTTATGCAGTGTGACCTCTAGCTCCGTTGTCAATACATTCATTTCCCTAGCAACACCATCCGCCAACTTAACAATCTGTGTTGACGGCACTAACGGGTGCTTCATGTTACGAAGGAGAGCGTACAGCGTGTGACCCGCGATGCAGTTTTTAGCTGCCGAATCTACGAGTGCAGTGCCCCGCTTTCCTAACAAGGAAATATTAAGTATAGGACGACGATTAAGTATATCACTAGAACTAGGATTAGGTAATACACAAGCATTAATATCCGAAACAGAACAAGTATCGTTAACATTATTATCCACAAAAGTGTTAGAAAAGTTATTACAAAAACCCCCTGTCGCAATCGCAGGGTTACCTTTTTCCGCTAGAGTCGTAGGTACATACGCAACGGACGTGAAACTTGCGCCGGACGGGTCTGGCGACGACGTCTTACGCGCGGCGGACGCTTTCGGCGTGCAAAACGGTTTGCGCGCGCTGTAGACGCAATTTTTCGTAGGTATTTGGTTTATGGAGTAAAATGTCTCTACGCTAGACACATTGCACTTTTTACACTGAGATTTAATTACCCCCGGTGATCCGCAAGTGTAACACTTCACTTCACTTTGTGGTTTGTTTTTATTAGCTAACTTATCGCAATTAATTTTAATGTGCGAACGCGATTTACAGTACGCACAGAACAGTCTATCCTGTTTATTAATTTCCTTGGGATGGATTTCGTTCCGGACGGGAACGGACGGCGTAGACGAACTCGAGGAGTTACTCTGCAGGGCTGTCGGAGGCTTCCTCTTTGGTGCCTCTTCAGCCACCTTCGAACCCGGGTTTTTGCCCTCGGTTAAAGAGTCCTCAATGGCCCTAGCTCTCCGGAGTAAATCGTCGAAGCTTTGAACACTTTCGCGATCCAAACGCTTTCTGATCCGTCGATCCAATAAGGCATAAGTGATATCCAACTCAACTTTCTCGTTGAGGTCGCCTTCCGGCAACTTAGCTAAGAGAGCACGCGCCTTGGAAATGAATATGTCCGTGTTTTCATCACCTTGGGACATTTGAAATAATTCTCTGTAGACAACGAAGGGGGGCCGCCTTGCACCAAACGCTGAACGTAGACGTAGCAACGCGTCTTCCCATTGCGTTGTGGATCTTCGTAATCCTTGCCACCAGCGAGCTGCATCATGAGTAAGTAGGAGCGAAAAACCTTTGAGAGCATTGTCATCCGTGATCTGCAGGCAGTTCTTGTAGACCTGAACAGCGTCGATGAATGCCTCCACGTCATCACTGCTGGAACCACTGAAGCGAGCTGAACACTTGGAGAAGTTGGAGCTGGTCGAAGACAGGACCGGACGATCCGTTGAGAGAATAGGTGTAGAAGAACGAACTTCCCTCAGAAGCCTCTCGCACGTGTCCGCATTTGTTTGCTGGATTGTACTTAAAAGCGAGTGAAGTTGGGCTGACGTCATAGTTAAGTTTTCTGACGAGTCGAGCCTCTGTTCTTCTGAGCCAATGCTCCGCCTTGTTCTTGGCATCTTGTATAGACGAAGAAAAACCGTTAGGCAGTATATACCTATAAAACGATTTACGATTTACCCGAAACAACACATTTACCCGAAACGTATAGGAACACGTAAGTAGGTATGGCTTTATAACTAACTCCGCCGCGATCGCGATGTTATTTACGCGCGCGAGAAACCGGTTTTCACTGGTAATGTTCTCTTCGCGAACGGCACAAATAGGTATAAAGTTTTACGTAAGTTATAAGTTCACTAAAACCCCGAAAAACACTTTGGGCGTCCAGTGTAGGACTGGACTTGTTTTAGACCCAAAGAGACACGTTGGGCAGCCAGTGTAGGGCTGTGCCTCTTTTTAGATCCTAAAACACACGTTGGGCAGCCAGTGTAGGGCTGTGGGCTTTGAAATTAGAGTCCAGCGTTGAGTAAAGTTGTTTAATGGGTCACTTTGTCACAAAAATACGAGAGTGCGGGAACGCGGGGCGCTGCGTAAGCGACGTGTGTTCGCTAAGCAGATGAGAAATCGACTGACTCCCTCGCTGGCGCGGCGTTTATATTACGCCAGCGTATGAGTGAGAGGTCCGAAAACCGTTAAAACACCCATGCTCTCTCGCATGGGTGAGTGAAGAACAGTTGCAACTACGAATATACTTCTCGAGCCTGGACCTCAAGTATTGTAAGGCTTAGTACATGCATGCGGCTTAAAGGCAGTTACTCATCACGCTATACTTTGTTTTATACTATGACATAGTATAAAAAAGTCGCTTTATCTGTCCCTTTGTATTGTAGTGATAACATCATAATATTATCCTATTTCATAACATCATACAGCATACTTGTACAACATTCTGGCAAATAAATCATTATATTTTATTTATTTATACTGTAATAAGTAAGTGTTATAGCTGTAACATTCATGTGTTAATTGACAGCATCGTGCATAACCTCGTGAACGGCAAGCAGGGTGGCACCATCGAGGTGACCAACGGCCCGCAGCCCGCCATACACCGCGCCAAGAGCGGGAACCTACTCGTTGTAAGTTATCTTATTCCTCTTCCCAGCATCCTATACCTTGATCTCTTATCTTATTCCTCCTTCTAGTGGGCGGCTTCAGCTGTGGCTAGTTACCACCCTACCGATAAAACCGTGCCGTCAAGCGATTTAGCGTTCCGGTACGATGTCGCGTAGAACATCTATACTTCTTCCAAGTTAGCCCGTTTCCACCTTAAACTGCATCGTCATTTACCACCAGGTGAGATCGCAGTCAAGGGTTAACTTGTACTTAGATGAATAAAAAAAACACAGGGCCTTAGTAACTAACTATCCCCTAACTACTTAAAAATCAATATTGTCTATGAGATAACACCGATTAACGGAAATTGTGATTATCACATTGCGATAAACACGTGTGAATGGAGGAAGTTGCGCTAATCATGTCATATTATTTTCAGGTGGCAACCCCGTAAACAAGAGCATTTGAAAAACTATCACCTAGAAGCTAAATTATTACTGATATTCACCATAATTCAGTTTTAACCCTAGGTCGGTCGCGCTAGTTTTTGTAACTTCGTAGGTCGCATGGGGTCTTTGAAAGCCCAATTTTATTTTATATTTTTTTATATAATTGCTTGGTATATTCTGATTTTTTATTTATGTATTAATAAGATACTAAGATGTATTTTAAAATAAAAGTATTATAATTTTTTAAATCTTTATAAGATCACGTCAGTCTCAGTCCCACTAGAGAAAAACATTTTTGACTCATTTTCGGCAACTTTAGTTTAAATTAATATAAAACCAATCATTTATTATATTTTCTTTCTAAAATCAACACAAACTATCAAAATAAGACTTATTTTAACGAAATCACAAAAAATAACATGAATGTATTCATATACATTAGTAAATTTTTACACCTCATTTTGCAATTTCGAACAGCTTGCGCAGTTTGATGCTGCATGCCTCGGGTACATATTCTGGCGACATAAAAAGCATCCTGTGGAATATTTTCTATCAAATTTATCGTGGACAATATGTACATCTCTTTCTGGACATTTGTGGCTGATTTTCACATCGATTTTGCAGGACATAAAGACCAAACAGCGCTTCATGTGCTGCCACGCCGGAGCGTTCTCGGGAGGGTGTTTATAATCATCACAAAGATGAAATGCATGTGTTTTGAAATAGTCTTTGCGTATCTTGGTCCTATTTGGCTAATTATATTCCAATATTGTCTCTGACTGAAGGATTAGGAGCAGTTTTCTTCCAGCTAAATATCGTTTCAGTATTTCCATGGCGTAGTTTTCCGACTAATAACATATGTGGTTGATGTTAAATAAATAAATAAATGTTATTTGTCGAGTGAGTGGAACCTTATCCTCATCATCGTCGTCTGAATCCAGTTATTCGGGCAGCTCAGGATGCCTCAGAATCAGTTTCAAGAGAACTATTTTCAATTACGTCAGGTCCAAAATCAAAATGTTTACCAATGTTTCATCGATCGTAACATCTATATCATATTCGGACTGTTCTTCTAGCCTTCGGACAATCTGCTGTTTTTAAAATATTCCATTTTCGGTTAAATTTAACATAATGTAAGTGTCTGTCTTCAAACAAAAAATGTTACACGTTTGGTCGCGTGGGGTCTTTTGAAGCCCGCGCGCAAAACAAACGTTTATCATGCGCAAACGCAGTGCGCCAAATCAGTGATAACTGCTCTATTTTATACTTAAGTATATTTTAGGAAGCTACTATAAAGCACAAGTTCGTACCATAACTATTTAAAAAAATATGACAGTTTTTGCAAACCCCGGGCTTTCAAAGACCCCATGCGACCGATCTAGGGTTAAATGAAACATGAAATATGACGATTCTAATTTATATTTATTTGTTACCTAATTTAAGTGTTTTTTTTTATATTCAATGTACTGATTTGTAGTTATACGAACTATGCTTTAATTGTCTAATGGCCATACATTATATATTTAAGTGTCGTTATCAATGGTCTTGTAATAATTGCCATTGCTAACATCACAGTTTATAATATTACTAGCGACCCGCCCCGGCTTCGCACGGGTAGTAGAGCATTTTATGCGTAGGTACTACCCGCTCAGGGATTAGGCAGCGTTTTCGATGAAAGCTCCCAGGCGGCTTTTACGACTTTTTACGATATTTTCCACAATGAACTTACTATATCTCACCTTATACCCGAATTACTAATTCCGTGGAATTCTGACGTTTCATAATGTTACCAGAGATAAAACAATTCCCACAAAAAAGATGAAAAATTCAAAACTTATGCAAATACAAATCAACTGCTGCATGTAGATATGACTTTCTAGTTTCCATTCTTAGCAATTTCTATTTTAGGGCGAAACAATTAATATTATTAAGCGGCTTAGAGCTTTATATGTTGACAGGGAATTAAAGTAGTTTGGGGTAAAATCGTACTTCGTAGATGTTAACCCTGTTCTCCATATAAATAACTCATCTGTAAATGAAAATGACAGCTGTCAGAATTAAGTCGATATTAAGTCAAAAATAAGGAGAAAAACTAAATATTTCAAATCAAATAAATTAGTGTATTTGGGACATAAGAAAGTAAGTTTTCACCAGATTCCGTGAAAAAAAAAATTATTTTAAAAGATAAAAATAAAGAACCAAAAACTTGGTTTTTTGAACTTTTCACATAAATTTTGAGGTTATGTGAAAAAAGTGTAAATATAAAAGTTGTAGATCTTTTTATTACCTACAACTTTGCCATTTAATTTTTTTCCATAGGACTTCTAGTTTTGCCGGAAATCGAGATAAACCGTTTTTTACCCTTAAAACTCCCCCCCTTTTTTCCCGAGCTCAGATCGCCCGTAAATTATTTTTCCTTGTATTTTATAATATTCTCCTCCTTTTCCAATGGGTTTCATCCTACGTACTGTGATTTTTTTTTGGTTTCAAAAATTATCGACAATGGGCTATAGGGAGAACCGCGGCCGCCGACGCGCTTATAGGCACGCTCCCGCGCCGCCGCAATTTTTAAATCTGTAATATCTTCGAAAGTATTCATTTAAATCATATGCTGTAAAGGACTATATGGATTTATATAAAATCAACAATGCATTTAAGGTATTTAATTAGATAAGGATTAATGCTGTATTGGTTGAAATCGCTTCGAAAATTAGCCATTATTTGTCGTAAAAAGTAAATGACAAAAAAATGTTATTGTGGGATATCCATAAGAGATAGACATATACCATCGCGGACTTTTCTGTAGACCTTTTCAATGTGTACAATACTTAGTACATTATTTTGATAAATCTCGTAGGGTTCAGCCTGCGTTTGCAATGTAAGCGGAAAAAATGTAATTATTTACGACATCACATTAGAAACCTCAAAAATAACAGTATTTCTCCACAATTTAATGGATGTTATTATACATATAAACCTTCCTCTTGAATCACTCTATCTATTAAAAAAAACCGCATCAAAATCCGTTGCGTAGTTTTAAAGATTTAAGCGTACAAAGGGATATAGGGACAGAGAAAACGACTTTGTTTTATACTATGTAGTGATAATGGAGCATTAAAAAAAACAACAAACGAGGGTTTTTTATATGGTTTGTTTTGAGACACACATCCAAATCAATTCAACCATTAGTTAAGTAATTCTAGTTAATTGATTCAACCAGAAGTATTTTGCATTTAAAATAATAAAATTTATAAATAGTATGGTAAAGTTCGTATAACCACATGATGATCCTACGTTCATGATAATAAACCATGAACAACATTTTTTTTATTATTGTCTAACAATAATGTACTTAGGGTATATATATTTTTATACGTATTGTTATAAATGAAAATCATTGTAAGTATTTTATACAAAGTATCCGTAATCTTTTTCCTTCATAAACTAATTGATGTTTGTAATTAATTAATGATTTACGTACAAAGTACTTAGTAATTTATGCCATAGAAAGAAATTGTGTACCTACCCACATATACATACAAGAAATGTGTCAATACTAACTAATAAACAATCTTTAATTTTTAATGGCATATTTATGAGAATATCATGCTCCTTAATAAAATCTTACCATTATTAATTAACTGGTAAGGTAGGTGTTGCCATATAGGTAGGTACTTAATTTTATTATTTTTTACTGTTGACACATTTTCTTTTGTTTTTAATGTTTAAGCTGAATCGAAGGTGCCTAAATAAGTGTACGTACGTAGGTAACTAGTTGTAAAAGCTTAACTTTTTGAAACATTCAGTCGTTTTGTACAAGTTATTTCAATACACGTCATGAAAGTTGAAAAGGTGATCAGCTAAAGTACCTGCTCTGACTCAAATGGGGAACAACTGTTGAGTTCCACCCTAGATAATATTTTATTAATATCGTTGGTTTCAATCACAAATGTCGTATAGCTTGAGCTTGACAAACCTTTGGAAATCAATTTGTTTTTAGGATTAGGTATTAAATTTTTATGTTTAAATTCCTCGTTGCGGCAATCGAGTTTACCAAAATTTACCATCGGTTTCTGTGGCTTTCCCATAGTGCGGGACAAAGCATTGTACCTGAGCTGTACTATGTACCATGCCTCAAGGTGTATTTTAGGTACCTATTGCACGCACGATATAACGTAACAAGTATAAATTAAAAATTAAAAAGCCCCCGACATTCGCCATTTTGTGGTGGTGACCATCTTGGATTTGCATACCTAGTGCTATTCTACTAGTCAAGAAAAAAAAATGTAATCCGCCATTTTGTGGTGGCGGCCATCTTGGATCGATTTTCATCAAACATAGCTATAAGAACAGTCTTGACTAATTTAAGTACCTTCCAAACAAAAAAAAACGCATTCAAATCAGTTCACCCATTTGAGCGCTACGGTGGAACAGAGTACAGACAGACACACACACAGACACGTCAAACTTATAACACCCCGTCGTTTTTGCGTCAGGGGTTAAAAATTACACTAGAGCCTATTATAGCTAACATCGTGTCAACTTACGTGACGCGTCAGCGTACGGCGAGCAGTAGGTGGTAGCACCATAGGTATATATGTATGTATATATTACAATATCTTAGGTAGCACCCAGTCGAGGTTACCAGAGTTTGTGACGAATGTATGTTCACCATTATTGTTTGGCCATAAATAGAACTAGGTTATGTAAGTAGGTACATAAATGTACTACAGGCAAGTGTGCCTTATTTTTTATTGATTACAATTATAAGCCAGTTCCTTTGTAGTCACTTTATTGAAATGTATAATGTATTTTGTATAGATATTGATTTTTTTTACTTCCTTACCCATCCAAGTACCAAGTATCCAAGCTACCAAGGTAGTAGGTACTCATACTAGGTAAAAGAACTCTACAACAGCTGCAGTGGAGATGTCTGCATAGATGTGGTATAGGTGTCTTGCACTTCGTTCTACCAAATATGGGCTAGTGACCAATATGGCCTCGTTGGTCTAGTGGTTAGCATGTTCGACTGCAGATCACGAGGTCCGAGGATCACGGGTCGAGCAAATTATTGACAGTTTTCAGTGCCAGCCCGGAGTTGCTAGTTGGCGGTGTCTCGGAGAGTACGTTGAGCAGTCGGTCCCGGTTTATCACTATCAGTGACTATAATCGTTAAAGCCCGCCAACCCGCATTGGAGCAGCATGGCGGGCCTAAGCTTCTAAAGCCTTTTCTCCTATGAGAGTGCCCAACAGTGGGACGTAAAAAAGCTGTAGTGGTAGAGGTGGTGGTGGAAAATATGGAACACTAAATTGTCACTTTTTATAAGGTTACGTCGGAAGTTCTTGTAAAGCAAGAGTATTCTCAACGTCCTGAGCCAAGAATCCCTCATTAGGGTCGAGGCATACCTGCGCAGAGTCGAAGCGCATCGAAGCGAATAGCTAAAACTTTAACCAACATTCTCACACATTTAACATGTTTTAAAGCGCATATTTTTTCTAGTCTGATTGATATTTTAGTCAGAAATGGCGAGCGTTTCAAAATTCAATTTCAGTTTCAAAGGGCTATGATCTAAAAGTAAAATACAAAATAAATTCATAATTCATCGTTGTTTAATTAAAAAAACGTTAGGTACATACATTTTTACAATTTGTAATATTATTTATACACTATGCAACAATCCAGAGTTCAATCACACTACTATAGTACAAAAATTCTTCAGTCTCAACAAATAAAAATAAAGGAAGAAACACACTTTTAAAGCGTGACGCGAATCGCGATCCATTGACACGCAACGCGTGATCAGTCCATTCATTCGTAGTATTTACTAACATTAATTGATATGATTAGTAAGCACATCACAATAACGTGGTTATTTTGAATATCGGCATTATATAAAACTGAAATAACACTGAAATCCTTGGTTTTAAAGTCGTACATTTAGATATACAACTAACTTTTAATTCCCAAAATGGCTGTAAAGTGTGGACAAATCCGGGCATGTTCAAGCAGCAAATTACAATTAATACATTTCAATTATCATTATTGCATTCCCGCTGCGCTCTGACGCGCTGCGTCCAATGTGAACGTACGTTACAAAAGGCACTTTTCAGTTTACAGTTTTTACAGTACGTGTTGTAAAACGCAGAACCTATCAACGCTGTCGAGATGTGCGAACTTGTACTAACCCTAAAGAAGTACACTATACGAAAAATGTTCGTATCGAGTTGCTTCCTAAAAAGTACATTTCGCATGCTGACGCAACAAGATGGCGCTACAGCCGCATTTTGTGCCTACTGCAAAATGTCACAGATTTGGCAGCAACGGTCGTATCTTAGGAATGCTGGTGTGATCGGAGACGACACTTTCAGTACTGAAAAATGCGTTGAATCTCTTGAGCCTCCAGGAGGGTTATTCTGTAACTTAGCAACTGAAAATAGTTGCCAACGAATTGGTTCGATATACATTGCTGCTTTACTGTGTAAAATTATGAAAACACTTTATATTTCCCACAGTAAAGCAGCTATGTATATCAAACTAATTCGTTGGCAACTATTTTCAGTTGCTAACTAAGTTACAGAATAACCCAGCAGGCCATCACTTGGTATGGTATGCGATAACCTTTAATCGCACTATCAAAATTCAAAGCCAAATAATTTTAAATATACGTACGTCGTAATCGATATCAATTAATTTTAATAAAGTATCCTACTTACCTAATATAATAGGGTAGTTGAATATTATTGAAAATAAACAGATAAATGGCTTTGAATATTTTTGTATGGAGCCACCTCTACCTACCTAGTCTACCTCCCTACAGTCCGTAATTTTCTTTTTTTTTTTTAAATACCGCCACGCATAAAATCTTCCAAAATGTCACCTTTCCGAGATAATAAGCTATCAAAGTTGTTCTAGTGGAGTCATCGATTAATAAGCTTAACGAAAAAAAAAATTAGTAAAATTAATCAAAATAAACCGCACAGTAATTCGCTCTTAAAATTTTTCTCTGAACTCTTCTCACAAAACGGATGTATTTTGTATTGAATTTCTATAAAGGTACTAGCTTATGACGTCATAATTTCATACTGCCGTCCTTGTCTAATGAGCAATCTTAAAACATCTAAAAAAAAAAATCTGAGAAACTTCGTAAATCAAAAAGATTTGAATTCTGTTTTACTACTCATCATATTTTCCCAAGTACGTTTGATTATTTTTAAATACTTAGTCAAATTGCCCTATTACGACAAAATTTATTGTTCGTATTCGAGGAATAGGTACTTAACAAAAAAAAAATAGAATAAGTAATGCTAATATAATTATAATAATTATTAACGATTTATGTAATTTCGTAATCATCACCACCGGCCCTTTTAGTTCCACTGACCTTTATTACTACACTCTATTAGATTGATTTTTTGTAGATATTCTATACAGTACATAATATGTATGTATATCCGGGAGATACCTAATAAGTATGAATTGTATTGGGTAATGTCAAATTTAGTTCCCAGTACCTTCGTTGCGGCGCTTTGAATCGGCAGAGCAATCAGCTGCCATATTTTGGTATGGCCACCGACTGTATATCTGTATTGATACAGGTCAGTGACTAAATAATGTTGTAAGGAAAAGATACATCCTACTTACTACCTACATAAAAAGATTTTTTTTAAATCTGTTGCTTTTCTAAACTCCGGATTATTTAATATTTTTTTACACCAGTCAACATTACTTAAATCTATATATTACAAAAGAGCGCATTCGTATAATATCGTGTATTTGCCACCTTCGACTACATTCAGTTATTTAATGGTTCAATTTGTTCATTACGATTGATTTTTAAATAAAATGTTTAAAAAAATCTGGCACGTTAAAAACTATTGCGGTAGGTAAATTAAATTCACTTCCGAAATAACTTTACTTAAACAAAAGAAAAACACATTTTTTCAATATTGGTTTTTGAACAATAATATTTCCAGTTTTATCACAATTTTTGGATGTTATAGTTTTTCACCAATATTTTACAAAAAAAAGCCGTAACCAGGATAAAATATTATAGCCCCGTAACTCATAATTTTGGTACGGAATTTGTACCGAAACTGGACCATTTAAGGTAGGAATTTTAAAATCAAAATCCTAGTGAGTACAGACAAACATCTATACTAAATATATTCTGTCAAGGTAAACAAGTATAAATTAAAAATTTAAAAAACCCCCGACATTCGCCATTTTGTGGCGGTGGCCATCTTGGATTTGCAATAGTGCTATTTTACTAGTCAAGCCCTTTCATTTGATACCCATATTAAGGGAGTTGTGAAAAAATATGTAATCCACCATTTTGTAGCGGCGGCCATCTTGGACCGATTTTCATCAAACATAGCTAACAACACTCTCGACTAATTAACCTTTCAAACAAAAAAACCCGCATTCAAATCGGTTCACCCGTTTGAGCGCTACAGGGGAACAGACAGACAGACACACACACACACACAGACACGTCTTTACAACACCCCGTCGTTTTTGCGTCGGGGGTAAAAAAGAAAAATAATTAATTTATTAACACCTTTAAAACAATTTACCTACTTATATTATGAATTATGATTTAATATTTTCAAACACCTAAATGTATGTCTACAATTTAAATGCAAATAAGTGACTAAAAAGAAACCTTAAATACATAAAAAATAGTAAATATTAGATATTTAATGAAGACTACTTTTTTGCAGCAAACCTTATTTTGTAAATTATATATAAACAAACTACAACATAAATGTAGGGGAGGGAAAAAAAAATCGTATCTACTCAGAATGTACTCAGAGCACAAGCTTTAAGCAATATTAGAAATGTTTAAAATTCATTTTAAAACAAACCTGTTTGTGTGCGTACTCCCAGCGGAATGTTGTCGAATTTCTTGATTTTAAGTATGCAGATATTTAGTGTGTTAGGACGTGTAAATGTGTGTGATAGTTTCAAATTTGTGCGTCCAACCGTTTTTGAAAAATTCGCCAAAAACACTTTCCGCCAGGAGAACGTTCTCCCAGCGGCATGTTTTTTTTCCAACGTGCGCACGAAAAAAAAAATTAGTGCAATAATTAGTGCGTAGCGAGAGGTAAATGTGTGTCTGTAAATGGAATTTGTGTGTCTCAAGACTCCGGAGATATTCAAGATTCCGCTGGGGGAACGTTTCGCTGTTTGCTAGATCTCGTAAACGGCTACGCGTGTAGATGTGATTTTTTGTACACATGTTGCTATGAATTTGTGTGTAATGTTTGTGAAAATAGAATTAGAAAAAAAATTGCCGTTCCGAAATTATATGTATTAAAGTGAAATCCAGTTATTAGGTCCTAGCACTTCGAATAGGAGTTCTGAAGTTTAATTTCCAACACTAATTTGTTCTTTATGACTGTTTACAATGCCTTCTTAAGTTTTTTTGGTCTACAGTAGGTAATACTTAAGTTATGATCCAATATTACTATGACTTAGCCACTATTTTGTTCGACATTCGATAAGACGAGTTTTTTATGGGTTGGCAAATGAAAAATTATTCCAATAATTAGTGTGTCGGTTCAACTATCTATTTACAAAATTTTAACTTAATACACTTAATAATTAAAGAGATATAATTAAAAAACCAGAAAGAAACGTAATGCAGATATAAACCGACCAAATTTAAATGGTAACAAAAAAGCGGCCTTGTCATATATGGTGCTAACCTACCGAAATTGATACTATATCATTTTAATATTTTTAGTGATTTTGTACAATCGCGAACACAGTTCTTAACTTATATTTTTATTAGTCTATATATATCTTAATAATAATATTTAGGTGTATAATACTTATGTGCTAAATCTGTGATTTAAGAATTAGCATAGGTATAGGTAACTATTCAGTTATTCCATCTGAACTCGATTATATAAATCGAGTTCAGATGGAATAACTGAATATAATGAATATAATGAAATATGAAATAACTGAAATGCATCCAGCAACAGTCAGCATTTTTTTTGCATACAAAAAAATAGCAATAGTTATTTGTGTTACAAGGGGCCAATGGGACGAAAAATAAAGCCAACGCTCATATTTATTTATTTATTAGTAATAAACAGCGTTCAAAATAATATTATATGTACATACAGTTAATGTATTATAGAAATAAATATTAAGGCTACGTAGATTACAAAGAAAACAAGTATAAATTAAAAATTTAAAAAACCCCCGACATTCGCCATTTTGTGGTCGTGGCCATCTTGGATTTGCATATTACTATTTTACTAGTCAAGCCCTTTATTTAGCCCTTTAGCCCTATTAATGAAGTTTTAAAAGAAATATAATCTGCCATTTTGTAGCGGCGGCCATCTTGGATCGATTTTCATCAAACATAGCTAACAACACTCTCGACTAATTCACCTTTCAAACAAATAAAAAACCGCGTTCAAATCGGTTCATCCGTTTGAGCGCTACAGGGGAACAGACAGACAGACACACACACACACACAGACACGTCAAACTTATAACACCCCGTCGTTTTTGCGTCGGGGGTTAAAAATCTATCTATAATAATATAATAAAACTGTAACAGATCCAATTCTGTACATTGGAGATATTTTGAAAATTTTTATTGGAGGGCACTCCATAATCGATACTGAAGCCAAAACTGCAATTTTTTTCATTTTTGTCTGTCTGTCTGTCTGTCTGTCTGTCTGTCTGTCTGTCTGTCTGTATCTTGGCCGCGCATCACGCCGAAACTACTGAATGGATTCAAATGAAACTTGGTACGATTTGAGTTTATACTCCGAGGTAGGACATAGGATACTTTTTATCCCGAAATTCAGCACGGTTCCCTTGGGAGAGGGGATGAAAGTTAAAACGTGTATTTAGCTGTAATTCATTAACGCGTTGTTCGATTTTACTCATTCTTTTTTTGTTGGAAAGGTAGTACTTTATATATTGTCCCGTAAATATTTCAAGGTCATAGGTTTTTTAGTTCAGAAATGACACACATTTATTGGGTTCAAATAACTTGGGACCCGGATCTTTGAACGTACGGCTTATTTTAAACTGGTGTGCGTTTATATTTTATGTTTGTCGGTCTGTCTATTTGTTCCAGCTAATCTCCGAAACGGCTGGATCGATTTTAATGGAACTTTTAATGTTATAAGGAGTAACTTAAGCTACATTTAGTTAGTAGTACATAAAAGAATTATGATCCGATCCTATGATTAGATCCGATCCTATATAAAAACCTATATCTACGCGAACGAAGTTGCGGGGGTCAGCTAGTAATATAATAAAACTGTAACAGATCCAATTCTGTACATTGGAGATATTTTGAAAATTTTTATTGGAGGGCACTCCATAATCGATACTGAAGCCAAAACTGCAATTTTTTTCATTTTTGTCTGTCTGTCTGTCTGTCTGTCTGTCTGTCTGTCTGTCTGTATCTTGGCCGCGCATCACGCCGAAACTACTGAATGGATTCAAATGAAACTTGGTACGATTTGAGTTTATACTCCGAGGTAGGACATAGGATACTTTTTATCCCGAAATTCAGCACGGTTCCCTTGGGAGAGGGGATGAAAGTTAAAACGTGTATTTAGCTGTAATTCATTAACGCGTTGTTCGATTTTACTCATTCTTTTTTTGTTGGAAAGGTAGTACTTTATATATTGTCCCGTAAATATTTCAAGGTCATAGGTTTTTTAGTTCAGAAATGACACACATTTATTGGGTTCAAATAACTTGGGACCCGGATCTTTGAACGTACGGCTTATTTTAAACTGGTGTGCGTTTATATTTTATGTTTGTCGGTCTGTCTATTTGTTCCAGCTAATCTCCGAAACGGCTGGATCGATTTTAATGGAACTTTTAATGTTATAAGGAGTAACTTAAGCTACATTTAGTTAGTAGTACATAAAAGAATTATGATCCGATCCTATGATTAGATCCGATCCTATATAAAAACCTATATCTACGCGAACGAAGTTGCGGGGGTCAGCTAGTAAGTAATATTAACAATAAATCTCTACAAACAAAATTTGTTTTGCAGTTCATTAAGTAGGGATTTGTGTTAAAATTATGACTTACGTTAAATACTTTTACCCACGGTGCGCAAGTCTGACTCGTACTTGGCCGCTTTTTTACCCGACTACGGCAAAGCCAAGAGGAAGGGTTATGATTTTAGCAGTCTATGTATGTATGTATGTATGCATGTAAGTATGTATGTATGTGGCCGATTTTCGTATGAGATTCTGTGTGTACCACTATAGCGCCTAAACTACTGGACCGCTTTTGATGAATGAGGTGTCTATTGATTCGTTGTTATGGTCCGGGTGACGTAGGCTACATTTTATTTACGAAAAAAAACGAGAAGTGACCTTCGCGCGGTTTTCTAGATAATGTTGTCGATTCAAAAGCACTTGTAAAAGTTTATCTTAATAAAAAATATGTCTTGAATAAAAAATATTGTCGTTTGAGTTTATCTGAATAAAAAATATGTCTTAGACTTGCCTTTACACAAGTTTAAGAACTCTATTAAAAGTATGCTCATAAAAAAAGCTTATTATACAATTGAAGATTATATAAACGATAAAAAAGCTTGCAATGCGCGAGACGGCATTTCAATCATGTACATTAATAATAATAATTGTTATAATGTTATTTTTAAAAAAAGAGCAACAGCCGAGTTTCTTGCAGGTTCTTCTCTGCTGGAACTGCATTCCGAACCTGTGGTAGATTCAATTGACGATTCAAAAGTACTTGTAAAAGTTTATTTGAATAAAAAACTTTTCTATTCTATTCTATTCTAATGAAATTATAGTTTCGGATAGACATAACAGATGGCGCTACTAGCTGCTTGCCCCACGCTTTCGCATTAAATTATTAAGCGTAGTCGGGTTTTAGTTTACGAACTTTTTCTTGTTTCGTATCACGATGACATTTTGTATGTTGTAAAATCACAACCCTAGGTGCGCAACCCAAAAAAATTAAAACATTTCCTATAAAATTTGCAATGCGTTTTGCACGATATACATCGCGGGTTTGAAAAAAATTAAATACTAAACCACTAATACTACAAGTCTAAGACAAATGGTTATTGGTATTGGATTGTGTTCAGGTAAGTAGTATAATAATATAATAGCGCTAAATTTTCAAGAGCGATCCCTTTATACCCTGTACCCATTATTAATGTGTAAGAATGTTCATTTGACAATTAAAAAAATTAAAGTATCAATAAGTTTTCTTTTTTTTTCCAATCACTTTTACGTGCTGTGAAGTGTGAGCTCCACCATTATCGAAGCAGCTGAGGTTTGGAGCTGTCATGGGTTAGGAGAAAACTATTATTGTTAAAATTTTCAGTCGGTATGAAATGACTTGTTCAACTATATTTGTACCTCTCGTAGTATTAGTTTAAGTAGCTGCATAGTTTAAGATAATAATTTAACTTTTGAAAAATTTCTTTGTACATTTTTTTTATATTTTGTTGATTTTTTCTAAATCGTATGTGATGACTGGTAAATTTTGGAAACGCTGTATGTGGTCCCTACATTTTGCATGCATATGTCTTGAAATTGGTATAGATTTAAAAATATATTGTAAGTGACTGTTTGTGAACCTAATAAATAAAATAAATAAATAAAATTTTCACTAATTATTGTGTACGCGATTGTACAATATCAATAACGTTATTATGCTGTCAATTTCGGTAAGTTAGCACCATATATGACAAGGCCGCTTTTTTGTTACCATTCAAACTTGGTCGGTTTGTGTCTGCATTTCGTTTCTTTCTGGTTTTTTAATTATATCTCTTTAATTATTAAGCTTATTAAGTTAAAACGTTGCACATATATAAATGAACCGACACACTAATTATCGGAATACATTTTCATTCGCCAATCCATAGAAAACTCGTCCAATCGAATGTCGAACAAAATAGTGGCTAAGTTATAGTAATATTGGATCATAACTTAAGTATTACCTACTGTAGACCAATGAAACTTAAGAAGGCATTGTAAACAGTCATAAAGAACAAATTAGTGTTAGAAATTAAACTTCAGAACTCCTATTCGAAGTGCTAGGACCTAATAACTGGATTTCACTTTAATACACATAATTTCGGAACGGCAATTTTTTTTCTAATTCTATTTTCACAAACATTACACACAAATTCATAGCAACATGTGTACAAAAAATCACATCTACACGCGTAGCCGTTTACGAGATCTAGCAAACAGCGAAACGTTCCCCCAGCGGAATCTTGAATATCTCCGGAGTCTTGAGACACACAAATTCCATTTACAGACACACATTTACCTCTCGCTACGCACTAATTATTGCACTAATTTTTTTTTTCGTGCGCACGTTGGAAAAAAAACATGCCGCTGGGAGAACGTTCTCCTGGCGGAAAGTGTTTTTGGCGAATTTTTCAAAAACGGTTGGACGCACAAATTTGAAACTATCACACACATTTACACGTCCTAACACACTAAATATCTGCATACTTAAAATCAAAAAATTCGACAACATTCCGCTGGGAGTACGCACACAACCTGTTTATGAAACTGTTGCTTTTAGGATCATACAATATCATCATCATAAAATAGCTTAGGACACTGCTGTTTAAAATAAAGGTTTGTTCAAAAAGGCCTGAAAGATTCCTAAAACAACATTAATTACAACGGGAATTTATCTCATAAAAAAACCTTACCTACCTTTTTATCACATAAAAAATACGTCAATTTTCAGTTAACTCAGTGAGATTCATTTTTTGTAGGTTAGGTAGGTACTTACACAATTGAGTTTGATTAACCGAAGAAAAAAAAATGTATCCAAAGGGATAGATCTAACTAACATTGTATGAATGTATACTGTCCTTGTAAGAATCTGGCTTTAAATATGACTAAACGTATTATAAAGGTGAATAGGGTAAAATAAACCAAAGTTGTTTGATGTTATAGTTTGTTTATATATCTATCAATAATAAATCGTAATATAGTTAAAATAATTAGGAAACAGCAATTCCATAAGTCACTATTTACAATCACAGAACAATTATATACATTATTATTTGTCGCAATTAATGTGATGTATGTAAACATTTAATTTATTTAAATAAATAATTTTTGTACTCAAACAACACAGTGTAATAAATCACAGTTACGTCTGGACCACTAATTTATACCGTACCGATCATAATAATATTATAAATCGATTGTCCAGACTATAATGTGATTTTATAATATTCATGCAAAAGTGTGTCGGTTTGTTACTCTTTTACGCCTTTATCCTTGAGACTTATCCTTGAGACATAATAATATACTTTTTATCCTGGAAAAACAAAGGCTTCTAATTTTAATGCCAGATTTTGAAACAAGGAGCTTAGGCTCTACGGAATTCCGAAAGTCACAACACTAAACTTGGGTTGGTTTTTAAAATTAATAATTAAATAAAACTTTATAAATTGCACTGTAGCCAATCGTCCTTGAAACTCTAAAATAGGCAATAACAATTTCATTTACAGCACGCGTTACGAAAGTGAAAGATTACAGCACAAATCAGAACAGGGTATTATTTAATTTTGATCATCAACTTATACAGGATGTAAGGGTACTGCTACTGAAAACGAAGACAGGTAATAGTAATGATTATTACTGACAAGATACCACAAAAAACGCGAAAAAAAAATTAAAAATTTCCTGTATTTTTAAGGGCCGGACCGCACTTACGCGGCGCTGCACTGCGCGGCACAAGTGCGTAAGTGCGGTCCGGCCCTAAAAGTTCGCAATGTAATGCAATCAGCTAACGCTAGAGGTCAACGAACGTTGGATAAACACCGTTGTGCATGCAATACATTGCCAGTTAGATAAATAATATGAAACCACTAATACTACAAGTACTAGACAAATGGTTATTGGGATTGGATTGTCAACTCTTTTAAAACTCTTTAAAAATTATATTTTATTTAAAAAAAATTAATTTTATTTAAAAAAAATTAATTATTTAGGTAGTATAACATTCCCCCATAACCTATATGAAACAGCGAAATCAAAATTGATTGTAAAATGTGGCAGTAATTAATATTTTAAAATATAAAAGCGTGCGGAAGAGTGGGTGCGTAGTTTATATAACACTATCTCATTCGCACGCGCGATTCTAAATAGCGGTGACGTCACTGGGTATTTACATGGGTTTTTGTCATTTGACAAGTTTATCCACTTCTGTAATCGTGAGATTATGATTAACTTATTTATTTCAAAGCTGACTTTCTATTACACTTTTTTTATATTTTAGATATTGGTAGTCCAACGCATACTTTAATCAATTGAATATTTCACTTTCGTACCCCAGCCGTTAGTATATTTAAGGCGTAAGTGAAACCTCTTTGTTGTTTGGAAGAAATTAGCTATATATTCACAAGTAAATATTATTTTACACAATATTATAAACATTATTGTTCTTAAATCGAGTAATTATGCTAAAACTATCATATTTACATATCTATATATACAAAAAAGCGTCTATTATACAAGTCAGTAAGACATGGTGTAGGCTCGGATTGTTTAGATACTTCCAAACGATGCATTGTCGTCTCTTCACTTTCTCAAATGCCATCCCAATTACAGGTAAACAATTGGAAACACCTAAACGATCAAAGCGTAGGTAACTAGCACCATGTTATATCCTTTGGTTAGAACAATATAATTTTGGTTCGCTCAACAATTTTTATACATTACAATTCATTTTTATTTCATTAAAACATTTTGGATAAAAAAAATTAAAACCAACGCCGTTTAGAATTATATCCACATGTAATTTATAATACACTAAATGCGCAAAACGTGCATTTCATTATCACAGTTCAGCAATCATACACTGTCAAAAGAAAATGGATGGCCGTGGCAGTCATTCCTATGCAAGTTGTTTCCGAACTGTATTAGTGCTAAACTGTGTTATGATATTGTTTAAGGCCTAGCGCGTATTAAGACTTTATTGCATTATAATTTTGTCGCAGAAATGCAAATATTTATATGGCAGTGTGAGTATACACAGGTAAATCTAGAAGCGATTTTAATATTATTGTGATTTGTCTGTTGTGTGATACTTTGCAGTGCAAACGCAATAAAATCTTAATGCCCATTTGGCCTAAACCTCGGGAGCAATCTCCTCGTCTGTCAACAAGACAGTTTGGTATGAGACGACAGGAGTCTTTCTGGCGTCGTTTAGCGGTAAGGGGGCAGGTCGGGAGAATCGCTTAATGTTAAAAATACTACACAGTAAGTCCTGTCAGAGACCCTTTGCACAGTATCCCACTGGTCACTCACACTAACACTTCACCGTAACAAAAATTCACTCAAGCACCAAACATCACGGGTAGTACCCATAGTAGTACAACTCCAAATACTATTTCACTTGGCCCACCGTCTCTGGGTTAGTCTCTGCGGGCTTGAACGCCTCTGATTTGTATGGTTCACTCGACTTGTAACTTGAGTTCGACTCGCTGAAGCCATCCGATTTGTCGTCCTGGAAGCCATAGGGCTTCGGTTTGGACTGCTGCTCCTGTTCCCTTTGCTGCCGACGCCGCTGCTTGGACCACAACTCGTGGCAGTCTTGCCACGTCGGAAGTTCAGGGGCTGGCATTCTGAAAGAGATTTTGAATGATGAGAGATGGTCGTGCAGGCAGCGCTTGTGGAAGCGCTCGGGGCGCAGAGCAGAGAGCTGTATACTCACTGTTCGGGCACCACGTTCTTGAGCCAGGCGCTCTTGAGCGCGTCCTCGGCGGTGACGCGGCGGTCGGGGTCCAGCTCCAGCATGCGGTCGAGCAGCGAGAGCGCGGCGGGCGGCATGAACGCGAACTGCTCGCGCACGCAGCGCTTGTGGAAGCGCTCGGGGCGCAGAGCAGAGAGCTGTATACTCACTGTTCGGGCACCACGTTCTTGAGCCAGGCGCTCTTGAGCGCGTCCTCGGCGGTGACGCGGCGGTCGGGGTCCAGCTCCAGCATGCGGTCGAGCAGCGAGAGCGCGGCGGGCGGCATGAACGCGAACTGCTCGCGCACGCAGCGCTTGTGGAAGCGCTCGGGGCGCAGAGCAGAGAGCTGTATACTCACTGTTCGGGCACCACGTTCTTGAGCCAGGCGCTCTTGAGCGCGTCCTCGGCGGTGACGCGGCGGTCGGGGTCCAGCTCCAGCATGCGGTCGAGCAGCGAGAGCGCGGCGGGCGGCATGAACGCGAACTGCTCGCGCACGCAGCGCTTGTGGAAGCGCTCGGGGCGCAGAGCAGAGAGCTGTATACTCACTGTTCGGGCACCACGTTCTTGAGCCAGGCGCTCTTGAGCGCGTCCTCGGCGGTGACGCGGCGGTCGGGGTCCAGCTCCAGCATGCGGTCGAGCAGCGAGAGCGCGGCGGGCGGCATGAACGCGAACTGCTCGCGCACGCAGCGCTTGTGGAAGCGCTCGGGGCGCAGAGCAGAGAGCTGTATACTCACTGTTCGGGCACCACGTTCTTGAGCCAGGCGCTCTTGAGCGCGTCCTCGGCGGTGACGCGGCGGTCGGGGTCCAGCTCCAGCATGCGGTCGAGCAGCGAGAGCGCGGCGGGCGGCATGAACGCGAACTGCTCGCGCACGCAGCGCTTGTGGAAGCGCTCGGGGCGCAGAGCAGAGAGCTGTATACTCACTGTTCGGGCACCACGTTCTTGAGCCAGGCGCTCTTGAGCGCGTCCTCGGCGGTGACGCGGCGGTCGGGGTCCAGCTCCAGCATGCGGTCGAGCAGCGAGAGCGCGGCGGGCGGCATGAACGCGAACTGCTCGCGCACGCAGCGCTTGTGGAAGCGCTCGGGGCGCAGAGCAGAGAGCTGTATACTCACTGTTCGGGCACCACGTTCTTGAGCCAGGCGCTCTTGAGCGCGTCCTCGGCGGTGACGCGGCGGTCGGGGTCCAGCTCCAGCATGCGGTCGAGCAGCGAGAGCGCGGCGGGCGGCATGAACGCGAACTGCTCGCGCACGCAGCGCTTGTGGAAGCGCTCGGGGCGCAGAGCAGAGAGCTGTATACTCACTGTTCGGGCACCACGTTCTTGAGCCAGGCGCTCTTGAGCGCGTCCTCGGCGGTGACGCGGCGGTCGGGGTCCAGCTCCAGCATGCGGTCGAGCAGCGAGAGCGCGGCGGGCGGCATGAACGCGAACTGCTCGCGCACGCAGCGCTTGTGGAAGCGCTCGGGGCGCAGAGCAGAGAGCTGTATACTCACTGTTCGGGCACCACGTTCTTGAGCCAGGCGCTCTTGAGCGCGTCCTCGGCGGTGACGCGGCGGTCGGGGTCCAGCTCCAGCATGCGGTCGAGCAGCGAGAGCGCGGCGGGCGGCATGAACGCGAACTGCTCGCGCACGCAGCGCTTGTGGAAGCGCTCGGGGCGCAGAGCAGAGAGCTGTATACTCACTGTTCGGGCACCACGTTCTTGAGCCAGGCGCTCTTGAGCGCGTCCTCGGCGGTGACGCGGCGGTCGGGGTCCAGCTCCAGCATGCGGTCGAGCAGCGAGAGCGCGGCGGGCGGCATGAACGCGAACTGCTCGCGCACGCAGCGCTTGTGGAAGCGCTCGGGGCGCAGAGCAGAGAGCTGTATACTCACTGTTCGGGCACCACGTTCTTGAGCCAGGCGCTCTTGAGCGCGTCCTCGGCGGTGACGCGGCGGTCGGGGTCCAGCTCCAGCATGCGGTCGAGCAGCGAGAGCGCGGCGGGCGGCATGAACGCGAACTGCTCGCGCACGCAGCGCTTGTGGAAGCGCTCGGGGCGCAGAGCAGAGAGCTGTATACTCACTGTTCGGGCACCACGTTCTTGAGCCAGGCGCTCTTGAGCGCGTCCTCGGCGGTGACGCGGCGGTCGGGGTCCAGCTCCAGCATGCGGTCGAGCAGCGAGAGCGCGGCGGGCGGCATGAACGCGAACTGCTCGCGCACGCAGCGCTTGTGGAAGCGCTCGGGGCGCAGAGCAGAGAGCTGTATACTCACTGTTCGGGCACCACGTTCTTGAGCCAGGCGCTCTTGAGCGCGTCCTCGGCGGTGACGCGGCGGTCGGGGTCCAGCTCCAGCATGCGGTCGAGCAGCGAGAGCGCGGCGGGCGGCATGAACGCGAACTGCTCGCGCACGCAGCGCTTGTGGAAGCGCTCGGGGCGCAGAGCAGAGAGCTGTATACTCACTGTTCGGGCACCACGTTCTTGAGCCAGGCGCTCTTGAGCGCGTCCTCGGCGGTGACGCGGCGGTCGGGGTCCAGCTCCAGCATGCGGTCGAGCAGCGAGAGCGCGGCGGGCGGCATGAACGCGAACTGCTCGCGCACGCAGCGCTTGTGGAAGCGCTCGGGGCGCAGAGCAGAGAGCTGTATACTCACTGTTCGGGCACCACGTTCTTGAGCCAGGCGCTCTTGAGCGCGTCCTCGGCGGTGACGCGGCGGTCGGGGTCCAGCTCCAGCATGCGGTCGAGCAGCGAGAGCGCGGCGGGCGGCATGAACGCGAACTGCTCGCGCACGCAGCGCTTGTGGAAGCGCTCGGGGCGCAGAGCAGAGAGCTGTATACTCACTGTTCGGGCACCACGTTCTTGAGCCAGGCGCTCTTGAGCGCGTCCTCGGCGGTGACGCGGCGGTCGGGGTCCAGCTCCAGCATGCGGTCGAGCAGCGAGAGCGCGGCGGGCGGCATGAACGCGAACTGCTCGCGCACGCAGCGCTTGTGGAAGCGCTCGGGGCGCAGAGCAGAGAGCTGTATACTCACTGTTCGGGCACCACGTTCTTGAGCCAGGCGCTCTTGAGCGCGTCCTCGGCGGTGACGCGGCGGTCGGGGTCCAGCTCCAGCATGCGGTCGAGCAGCGAGAGCGCGGCGGGCGGCATGAACGCGAACTGCTCGCGCACGCAGCGCTTGTGGAAGCGCTCGGGGCGCAGAGCAGAGAGCTGTATACTCACTGTTCGGGCACCACGTTCTTGAGCCAGGCGCTCTTGAGCGCGTCCTCGGCGGTGACGCGGCGGTCGGGGTCCAGCTCCAGCATGCGGTCGAGCAGCGAGAGCGCGGCGGGCGGCATGAACGCGAACTGCTCGCGCACGCAGCGCTTGTGGAAGCGCTCGGGGCGCAGAGCAGAGAGCTGTATACTCACTGTTCGGGCACCACGTTCTTGAGCCAGGCGCTCTTGAGCGCGTCCTCGGCGGTGACGCGGCGGTCGGGGTCCAGCTCCAGCATGCGGTCGAGCAGCGAGAGCGCGGCGGGCGGCATGAACGCGAACTGCTCGCGCACGCAGCGCTTGTGGAAGCGCTCGGGGCGCAGAGCAGAGAGCTGTATACTCACTGTTCGGGCACCACGTTCTTGAGCCAGGCGCTCTTGAGCGCGTCCTCGGCGGTGACGCGGCGGTCGGGGTCCAGCTCCAGCATGCGGTCGAGCAGCGAGAGCGCGGCGGGCGGCATGAACGCGAACTGCTCGCGCACGCAGCGCTTGTGGAAGCGCTCGGGGCGCAGAGCAGAGAGCTGTATACTCACTGTTCGGGCACCACGTTCTTGAGCCAGGCGCTCTTGAGCGCGTCCTCGGCGGTGACGCGGCGGTCGGGGTCCAGCTCCAGCATGCGGTCGAGCAGCGAGAGCGCGGCGGGCGGCATGAACGCGAACTGCTCGCGCACGCAGCGCTTGTGGAAGCGCTCGGGGCGCAGAGCAGAGAGCTGTATACTCACTGTTCGGGCACCACGTTCTTGAGCCAGGCGCTCTTGAGCGCGTCCTCGGCGGTGACGCGGCGGTCGGGGTCCAGCTCCAGCATGCGGTCGAGCAGCGAGAGCGCGGCGGGCGGCATGAACGCGAACTGCTCGCGCACGCAGCGCTTGTGGAAGCGCTCGGGGCGCAGAGCAGAGAGCTGTATACTCACTGTTCGGGCACCACGTTCTTGAGCCAGGCGCTCTTGAGCGCGTCCTCGGCGGTGACGCGGCGGTCGGGGTCCAGCTCCAGCATGCGGTCGAGCAGCGAGAGCGCGGCGGGCGGCATGAACGCGAACTGCTCGCGCACGCAGCGCTTGTGGAAGCGCTCGGGGCGCAGAGCAGAGAGCTGTATACTCACTGTTCGGGCACCACGTTCTTGAGCCAGGCGCTCTTGAGCGCGTCCTCGGCGGTGACGCGGCGGTCGGGGTCCAGCTCCAGCATGCGGTCGAGCAGCGAGAGCGCGGCGGGCGGCATGAACGCGAACTGCTCGCGCACGCAGCGCTTGTGGAAGCGCTCGGGGCGCAGAGCAGAGAGCTGTATACTCACTGTTCGGGCACCACGTTCTTGAGCCAGGCGCTCTTGAGCGCGTCCTCGGCGGTGACGCGGCGGTCGGGGTCCAGCTCCAGCATGCGGTCGAGCAGCGAGAGCGCGGCGGGCGGCATGAACGCGAACTGCTCGCGCACGCAGCGCTTGTGGAAGCGCTCGGGGCGCAGAGCAGAGAGCTGTATACTCACTGTTCGGGCACCACGTTCTTGAGCCAGGCGCTCTTGAGCGCGTCCTCGGCGGTGACGCGGCGGTCGGGGTCCAGCTCCAGCATGCGGTCGAGCAGCGAGAGCGCGGCGGGCGGCATGAACGCGAACTGCTCGCGCACGCAGCGCTTGTGGAAGCGCTCGGGGCGCAGAGCAGAGAGCTGTATACTCACTGTTCGGGCACCACGTTCTTGAGCCAGGCGCTCTTGAGCGCGTCCTCGGCGGTGACGCGGCGGTCGGGGTCCAGCTCCAGCATGCGGTCGAGCAGCGAGAGCGCGGCGGGCGGCATGAACGCGAACTGCTCGCGCACGCAGCGCTTGTGGAAGCGCTCGGGGCGCAGAGCAGAGAGCTGTATACTCACTGTTCGGGCACCACGTTCTTGAGCCAGGCGCTCTTGAGCGCGTCCTCGGCGGTGACGCGGCGGTCGGGGTCCAGCTCCAGCATGCGGTCGAGCAGCGAGAGCGCGGCGGGCGGCATGAACGCGAACTGCTCGCGCACGCAGCGCTTGTGGAAGCGCTCGGGGCGCAGAGCAGAGAGCTGTATACTCACTGTTCGGGCACCACGTTCTTGAGCCAGGCGCTCTTGAGCGCGTCCTCGGCGGTGACGCGGCGGTCGGGGTCCAGCTCCAGCATGCGGTCGAGCAGCGAGAGCGCGGCGGGCGGCATGAACGCGAACTGCTCGCGCACGCAGCGCTTGTGGAAGCGCTCGGGGCGCAGAGCAGAGAGCTGTATACTCACTGTTCGGGCACCACGTTCTTGAGCCAGGCGCTCTTGAGCGCGTCCTCGGCGGTGACGCGGCGGTCGGGGTCCAGCTCCAGCATGCGGTCGAGCAGCGAGAGCGCGGCGGGCGGCATGAACGCGAACTGCTCGCGCACGCAGCGCTTGTGGAAGCGCTCGGGGCGCAGAGCAGAGAGCTGTATACTCACTGTTCGGGCACCACGTTCTTGAGCCAGGCGCTCTTGAGCGCGTCCTCGGCGGTGACGCGGCGGTCGGGGTCCAGCTCCAGCATGCGGTCGAGCAGCGAGAGCGCGGCGGGCGGCATGAACGCGAACTGCTCGCGCACGCAGCGCTTGTGGAAGCGCTCGGGGCGCAGAGCAGAGAGCTGTATACTCACTGTTCGGGCACCACGTTCTTGAGCCAGGCGCTCTTGAGCGCGTCCTCGGCGGTGACGCGGCGGTCGGGGTCCAGCTCCAGCATGCGGTCGAGCAGCGAGAGCGCGGCGGGCGGCATGAACGCGAACTGCTCGCGCACGCAGCGCTTGTGGAAGCGCTCGGGGCGCAGAGCAGAGAGCTGTATACTCACTGTTCGGGCACCACGTTCTTGAGCCAGGCGCTCTTGAGCGCGTCCTCGGCGGTGACGCGGCGGTCGGGGTCCAGCTCCAGCATGCGGTCGAGCAGCGAGAGCGCGGCGGGCGGCATGAACGCGAACTGCTCGCGCACGCAGCGCTTGTGGAAGCGCTCGGGGCGCAGAGCAGAGAGCTGTATACTCACTGTTCGGGCACCACGTTCTTGAGCCAGGCGCTCTTGAGCGCGTCCTCGGCGGTGACGCGGCGGTCGGGGTCCAGCTCCAGCATGCGGTCGAGCAGCGAGAGCGCGGCGGGCGGCATGAACGCGAACTGCTCGCGCACGCAGCGCTTGTGGAAGCGCTCGGGGCGCAGAGCAGAGAGCTGTATACTCACTGTTCGGGCACCACGTTCTTGAGCCAGGCGCTCTTGAGCGCGTCCTCGGCGGTGACGCGGCGGTCGGGGTCCAGCTCCAGCATGCGGTCGAGCAGCGAGAGCGCGGCGGGCGGCATGAACGCGAACTGCTCGCGCACGCAGCGCTTGTGGAAGCGCTCGGGGCGCAGAGCAGAGAGCTGTATACTCACTGTTCGGGCACCACGTTCTTGAGCCAGGCGCTCTTGAGCGCGTCCTCGGCGGTGACGCGGCGGTCGGGGTCCAGCTCCAGCATGCGGTCGAGCAGCGAGAGCGCGGCGGGCGGCATGAACGCGAACTGCTCGCGCACGCAGCGCTTGTGGAAGCGCTCGGGGCGCAGAGCAGAGAGCTGTATACTCACTGTTCGGGCACCACGTTCTTGAGCCAGGCGCTCTTGAGCGCGTCCTCGGCGGTGACGCGGCGGTCGGGGTCCAGCTCCAGCATGCGGTCGAGCAGCGAGAGCGCGGCGGGCGGCATGAACGCGAACTGCTCGCGCACGCAGCGCTTGTGGAAGCGCTCGGGGCGCAGAGCAGAGAGCTGTATACTCACTGTTCGGGCACCACGTTCTTGAGCCAGGCGCTCTTGAGCGCGTCCTCGGCGGTGACGCGGCGGTCGGGGTCCAGCTCCAGCATGCGGTCGAGCAGCGAGAGCGCGGCGGGCGGCATGAACGCGAACTGCTCGCGCACGCAGCGCTTGTGGAAGCGCTCGGGGCGCAGAGCAGAGAGCTGTATACTCACTGTTCGGGCACCACGTTCTTGAGCCAGGCGCTCTTGAGCGCGTCCTCGGCGGTGACGCGGCGGTCGGGGTCCAGCTCCAGCATGCGGTCGAGCAGCGAGAGCGCGGCGGGCGGCATGAACGCGAACTGCTCGCGCACGCAGCGCTTGTGGAAGCGCTCGGGGCGCAGAGCAGAGAGCTGTATACTCACTGTTCGGGCACCACGTTCTTGAGCCAGGCGCTCTTGAGCGCGTCCTCGGCGGTGACGCGGCGGTCGGGGTCCAGCTCCAGCATGCGGTCGAGCAGCGAGAGCGCGGCGGGCGGCATGAACGCGAACTGCTCGCGCACGCAGCGCTTGTGGAAGCGCTCGGGGCGCAGAGCAGAGAGCTGTATACTCACTGTTCGGGCACCACGTTCTTGAGCCAGGCGCTCTTGAGCGCGTCCTCGGCGGTGACGCGGCGGTCGGGGTCCAGCTCCAGCATGCGGTCGAGCAGCGAGAGCGCGGCGGGCGGCATGAACGCGAACTGCTCGCGCACGCAGCGCTTGTGGAAGCGCTCGGGGCGCAGAGCAGAGAGCTGTATACTCACTGTTCGGGCACCACGTTCTTGAGCCAGGCGCTCTTGAGCGCGTCCTCGGCGGTGACGCGGCGGTCGGGGTCCAGCTCCAGCATGCGGTCGAGCAGCGAGAGCGCGGCGGGCGGCATGAACGCGAACTGCTCGCGCACGCAGCGCTTGTGGAAGCGCTCGGGGCGCAGAGCAGAGAGCTGTATACTCACTGTTCGGGCACCACGTTCTTGAGCCAGGCGCTCTTGAGCGCGTCCTCGGCGGTGACGCGGCGGTCGGGGTCCAGCTCCAGCATGCGGTCGAGCAGCGAGAGCGCGGCGGGCGGCATGAACGCGAACTGCTCGCGCACGCAGCGCTTGTGGAAGCGCTCGGGGCGCAGAGCAGAGAGCTGTATACTCACTGTTCGGGCACCACGTTCTTGAGCCAGGCGCTCTTGAGCGCGTCCTCGGCGGTGACGCGGCGGTCGGGGTCCAGCTCCAGCATGCGGTCGAGCAGCGAGAGCGCGGCGGGCGGCATGAACGCGAACTGCTCGCGCACGCAGCGCTTGTGGAAGCGCTCGGGGCGCAGAGCAGAGAGCTGTATACTCACTGTTCGGGCACCACGTTCTTGAGCCAGGCGCTCTTGAGCGCGTCCTCGGCGGTGACGCGGCGGTCGGGGTCCAGCTCCAGCATGCGGTCGAGCAGCGAGAGCGCGGCGGGCGGCATGAACGCGAACTGCTCGCGCACGCAGCGCTTGTGGAAGCGCTCGGGGCGCAGAGCAGAGAGCTGTATACTCACTGTTCGGGCACCACGTTCTTGAGCCAGGCGCTCTTGAGCGCGTCCTCGGCGGTGACGCGGCGGTCGGGGTCCAGCTCCAGCATGCGGTCGAGCAGCGAGAGCGCGGCGGGCGGCATGAACGCGAACTGCTCGCGCACGCAGCGCTTGTGGAAGCGCTCGGGGCGCAGAGCAGAGAGCTGTATACTCACTGTTCGGGCACCACGTTCTTGAGCCAGGCGCTCTTGAGCGCGTCCTCGGCGGTGACGCGGCGGTCGGGGTCCAGCTCCAGCATGCGGTCGAGCAGCGAGAGCGCGGCGGGCGGCATGAACGCGAACTGCTCGCGCACGCAGCGCTTGTGGAAGCGCTCGGGGCGCAGAGCAGAGAGCTGTATACTCACTGTTCGGGCACCACGTTCTTGAGCCAGGCGCTCTTGAGCGCGTCCTCGGCGGTGACGCGGCGGTCGGGGTCCAGCTCCAGCATGCGGTCGAGCAGCGAGAGCGCGGCGGGCGGCATGAACGCGAACTGCTCGCGCACGCAGCGCTTGTGGAAGCGCTCGGGGCGCAGAGCAGAGAGCTGTATACTCACTGTTCGGGCACCACGTTCTTGAGCCAGGCGCTCTTGAGCGCGTCCTCGGCGGTGACGCGGCGGTCGGGGTCCAGCTCCAGCATGCGGTCGAGCAGCGAGAGCGCGGCGGGCGGCATGAACGCGAACTGCTCGCGCACGCAGCGCTTGTGGAAGCGCTCGGGGCGCAGAGCAGAGAGCTGTATACTCACTGTTCGGGCACCACGTTCTTGAGCCAGGCGCTCTTGAGCGCGTCCTCGGCGGTGACGCGGCGGTCGGGGTCCAGCTCCAGCATGCGGTCGAGCAGCGAGAGCGCGGCGGGCGGCATGAACGCGAACTGCTCGCGCACGCAGCGCTTGTGGAAGCGCTCGGGGCGCAGAGCAGAGAGCTGTATACTCACTGTTCGGGCACCACGTTCTTGAGCCAGGCGCTCTTGAGCGCGTCCTCGGCGGTGACGCGGCGGTCGGGGTCCAGCTCCAGCATGCGGTCGAGCAGCGAGAGCGCGGCGGGCGGCATGAACGCGAACTGCTCGCGCACGCAGCGCTTGTGGAAGCGCTCGGGGCGCAGAGCAGAGAGCTGTATACTCACTGTTCGGGCACCACGTTCTTGAGCCAGGCGCTCTTGAGCGCGTCCTCGGCGGTGACGCGGCGGTCGGGGTCCAGCTCCAGCATGCGGTCGAGCAGCGAGAGCGCGGCGGGCGGCATGAACGCGAACTGCTCGCGCACGCAGCGCTTGTGGAAGCGCTCGGGGCGCAGAGCAGAGAGCTGTATACTCACTGTTCGGGCACCACGTTCTTGAGCCAGGCGCTCTTGAGCGCGTCCTCGGCGGTGACGCGGCGGTCGGGGTCCAGCTCCAGCATGCGGTCGAGCAGCGAGAGCGCGGCGGGCGGCATGAACGCGAACTGCTCGCGCACGCAGCGCTTGTGGAAGCGCTCGGGGCGCAGAGCAGAGAGCTGTATACTCACTGTTCGGGCACCACGTTCTTGAGCCAGGCGCTCTTGAGCGCGTCCTCGGCGGTGACGCGGCGGTCGGGGTCCAGCTCCAGCATGCGGTCGAGCAGCGAGAGCGCGGCGGGCGGCATGAACGCGAACTGCTCGCGCACGCAGCGCTTGTGGAAGCGCTCGGGGCGCAGAGCAGAGAGCTGTATACTCACTGTTCGGGCACCACGTTCTTGAGCCAGGCGCTCTTGAGCGCGTCCTCGGCGGTGACGCGGCGGTCGGGGTCCAGCTCCAGCATGCGGTCGAGCAGCGAGAGCGCGGCGGGCGGCATGAACGCGAACTGCTCGCGCACGCAGCGCTTGTGGAAGCGCTCGGGGCGCAGAGCAGAGAGCTGTATACTCACTGTTCGGGCACCACGTTCTTGAGCCAGGCGCTCTTGAGCGCGTCCTCGGCGGTGACGCGGCGGTCGGGGTCCAGCTCCAGCATGCGGTCGAGCAGCGAGAGCGCGGCGGGCGGCATGAACGCGAACTGCTCGCGCACGCAGCGCTTGTGGAAGCGCTCGGGGCGCAGAGCAGAGAGCTGTATACTCACTGTTCGGGCACCACGTTCTTGAGCCAGGCGCTCTTGAGCGCGTCCTCGGCGGTGACGCGGCGGTCGGGGTCCAGCTCCAGCATGCGGTCGAGCAGCGAGAGCGCGGCGGGCGGCATGAACGCGAACTGCTCGCGCACGCAGCGCTTGTGGAAGCGCTCGGGGCGCAGAGCAGAGAGCTGTATACTCACTGTTCGGGCACCACGTTCTTGAGCCAGGCGCTCTTGAGCGCGTCCTCGGCGGTGACGCGGCGGTCGGGGTCCAGCTCCAGCATGCGGTCGAGCAGCGAGAGCGCGGCGGGCGGCATGAACGCGAACTGCTCGCGCACGCAGCGCTTGTGGAAGCGCTTGGGGCGCAGCGTGTGCCACAGCGGCAGCTTCACCACGTTGGGCCACACGCCGGGCGCGGGCGTGCCGCACACGCGCGAGATCATCTCCAGCTGCATCATCTCCATGTTCGCCTGTAACATTTAGGAGAACCATCTCTACTACTGACACAAGTACGCTGGATGACTTGCCAGCTGTATCATCTCCATTTTCGCCTGCAACGCGAAGAGTCTAATGGACGAAAGCGCGGGGCAAGCAGCTAGTGGCGCCATCTGTTATGTCTATCAGAAACTAACTTAATATTTTTGTTTAGCCGCGCGAACGTCGCTTGTCAACTTTTTTCGCATATAAAACGTAGCCTATATCACTCAGACCATAACAACAAATCAATCCTCATTCATCAAAATCGGCCCAGTACTTTAGGCGCTGGGAAAAAAAAATCGGATACAAACATACATAAATACATAAATAAATAAAAAAATACATATACATAGACTACTAAAATCATAACCCTTGCTTTTGGCTTTGCCATAGTCGGAAGTCTCCACCCGTTCCCACAAGCCACTCCAAGCTCACAACAAAGTACCTGAAAGAGCGGATGTTTGAGGAACAGCTCGCCCAGGATGCAGCCCATGGACCACACGTCGACGGCGGGCCCGTACCGCTCCTCGCCCAGCAGCAGCTCGGGCGGCCGGTACCACAGCGTGATCACCTTGTTGGTGTAGGGCCGCGCGCGGTCCTCCGACGACCACAGCCGCGCCAGGCCGAAGTCGCCCAGTTTCACCTCCCCTCTGAAATGAATGAATGAACATACTTTCACATTGCACCACAATGCAGAAGATATAAAAAGTAGCAGCACCATCACCACCAGCTACAGCTACAGTAGCTACAATACACCACAGCTACAGTATTTTAACATCCCACTTCTCAGCACAGGCCTCCTCTCTCATAGGAGAGAGGAGGCCTGTGCCGTGGATTTGAAAAAACCCAATATAGCTATAACCCGCGTAATATAAGTCGACCGGTGGACCTTCAATGCGCAGAAGTCGAAAATGAGGTACATATCTCGGGGTGTGAGGGGGTCGCGGGAATCGTTCGTAAACACTGATTAGCTCTCGCGGATCCGACCGACCTGGGAATCGAACCCGGAACCTCATGATCTGCAGTTGAATGTGTCAAACACTAGACCAACAAAGCAGCCAATTTATAGATTAGATTAGATTATCCTTTATTTGCATGAAACATGTACATATACACATACTCACTTGTTATTCATCAGTATGTTACTGCACTTGATGTCCCGATGCAGAAAGTTCTTCTTGTGGCAGTACGCCAGCCCGTCCAGCAGCTGCCTCATTATTGATGCATTATGTGACTCGGTAAAGTCCACCATCTTGGATTCCAGGAGACCCATCAGATCGTGATCCATGTACTCAAACACGAGGTAGAATGATCCTTTGTCCTGTACCAAAAACATACAGATTTACAGTATTAGGTCACAACAAATCTGAATATATTATGTGAATATATGTAGCTTTCATCAGCGGTTGAAATGTGGAATGTTTGAAAAGACACACAATATGTTCGCATTTATAGTGGTTACATATGTTTAGAGTGTTTTGCATTTATATTACACGATGTGAGGAGGACTGCTATCGGAAACAAAGACAAGTAATAGTAGTGTAGATTACTTGCAAGATACCACAAAAAAAAAACGCGAAATAAAAAATATTAAAATATTTCCTGTTTTTCATAAGTTAGCAATGTAATGCTGCTTGAATGTTACCTATAACACAGGCATTAAGTTGCCTACTTTAGGAACAGACGACCGTGTGTGTATTTGTGAGTATTTATTTAAAAAAAAAAATGCAATCAGCTAACGCTAGTGGTCAAACGCTGGGTAAATACCTAAGTTGTCGCTGCAGTGACTCCGAGTTGTGCACGCCTTTCATTGCCGGTTTGAAAAACACTAAATAGTAATTCTAATCCATTAATAATACTACAAGACGTATAAGAAAAATGGGTCTTGAATTGTGTTTAGGTAGTATAATAATAGCGCTTAGTTTTCGATAACGGTCCCCTTACACCCTGTAAGTAAGAAGTTACCTTTCTGAAGTCCAAAGCGTCCTGTTTGTCGGTGACGATTTCCCTCAGATTGACTATATTCTTGTGGTTGAGCTGCCGCAAGATCTTGATCTCCCTCACGGCGGTTATGGGGAAGCCCTCTTTCTCGTTTTCCAGCCGCACCTTCTTCAAAGCGACGAGCTGCCCCGTGTTCTTGTCACGGGCTTTGTACACTTGGCCGTACGTACCTTCGCCGATTTGCGTTATTACCTGAAAAAAAAAAATGTATAATTGTTTTTTTTTTGTATAGACAACTTTTCTTGTATATACATTTGTACAACACGAGCTGACGAGCCCGCGAAAATGTTTGCGTGAATTTAGATAGATAGATAAGCCTACCTCTTAGAAAAGTTTTTTTTTTTAACTAAATTTTTTTGTATCTTTATGAGTTGTTTTTTTTTAATTTTATTATTATTATCAGTATAAAAATATAAAACTACATTTTGACGTGATAACGTCTTATAAATCGATGAACGCCGGCTAGACGCACGAAAAAGCATGACTTATTGTCACGGCAAGCGAGAGCGCGGAAAAAGCGATAGAGGCAATATTTTCTTATGACGCTATCACGTAAAATTAACGTCAGTAAACCGACTTTACAGACAACCAATTTTTTTCATAACAATTTTTTTTTTCAAATATACTATATGTACGTATATTTTTTAGATTTTAGAGGTCATCCCAAACGCGTGGATTTAGAATGATTACCTGGAAGCCATCAACACACTTCTCTCCCCAGTCCTTAGCGTGGTGAGTGGGCGTCGCCACTGGCACCACTTTGGAGCCGCGCCGCTTCAATATCCGCGGCCTTTTCAGCTTCGAACCCGCCTGAAACACAACGCGATTCACGTAAATTGGCAATTAACATTAAAAATATTTAACGATTAAACTTTTAAAAAATACCGTTTAAATCGATTACCGTTATTTTTATACTAACGTTAATCCCGTTGAGCAGAGTTAACGTTATCAATTTTTAACGGTACTCACTATAGCAAGTCACTCACCGTGGTCTTCCTATTGCTGAACACGTGCGAGTACTGAGGCGCGTGCGAGTGCGGCGTGACGGGCGGCGGCGCACTCGCGGCCGCGGGACGTGGCGCGGGCGGCGGCGTCGAGCCGTCCAGCTCGTCGCCGCTTAGCTCTTCCGAGCCGGGTATCACTGGTGAAAATAATTGAATTACATCAAAATTGGCGCTTAGTTTGTTCGGGGTTTTTCTCAAACCAGCAGGGTTTTCTGTAACTTAGTCACCAACTGAAAATAGTTGCCAACGAATTAGTTCGATACACATTGCTGGTTTACTGTGTGAAATATAAACAGTTTTTTCATTTCACACATTAAAACAGCAATGTATATCGAACTAATTCGCTGGCAACTATTTTCAGTTGGTAATTAAGTTACAGAATAGCCCCGCAAGGCGTGTTTAGAACCCTTGGATTTTAATTTTAAGTAGTCGGTAAGGAATTATCACGATTACCTCACTTGTGTATACTTTTTAAATTGACATTCATAAAGTGTAGTGTACCAATTTTGAATAAAGTTCTGATTTGATTTGAAACAAGATATAGTTCAAATATTTAAAAACACCATAAAAATATCACCACGGACAAACTGTTCATATCTTTTTAAAATTTCAGTGTGCATGTTCCTAATTAGTCTCCTCCTAAACGGCTTGACCGATTTTGATATATTTTTTTTTACGTGACAATGTCTTATAAATCGATGAACGCCGGCTACACGCACGAACAAGCATGACTCATTGTCACGTACCGCCTGCAAGCGAGAGCGCGGAACAAGCGACAGAGAAACAATGTTTTCTTAAGTATATATCACGTAAAATTATTATCGTACGTAAACCGACATTACAACCAATTTTTACACTCCATGAGTGTAAAAAATCACCTGGATGGTTCTCTTATTAATAGTTGGACCCGGTAGGTGGAGCTATTGTCGACTTCCAGAAATATAATAGTTCTCCGACCAGTAGGTTGTTCTCACCAGGTGGCATTGGCAAGTTCATGATGCCTGTTCTCTTCGGCTTCTCCGGTTTCTTCACTGGACTGGGTGAGGGCGTGCTGAGCGGGCTCTCGTTAGCGAGGGTCTTCAAGTCTTCCACCTGCAAGTGCAATGTTACCACAAACTATTTATTAAAACTCTAGTCGGTAAACCCCGGCACGTAAGTCGAGCGGTGACCTTCAAGTGCGCGCAGCGTCGTACGAGTGAGTCTAATACCTGTCTTCGTTTTCGACGTGTTTTGCGGTTTACCTGTGTGTTGGGCGGCATGGGCAGTTTGGTGAGGCTGCGCGTCTTGGGCGGCGCCGGCTGCTGGCTGGCGTCGAACACCGCGTCCACCACGCTCCCCCCCACCTTGGGCAGGGGGGGCGGCGCGGGGGCGGGCACCGCTGGCGGCGGCGTCGACGGCTTCGGTGGTGGCTAACCAATCGGGGGAAGAAAACAAGGTCCGATCTTAGAAAACTGGTGGAAACAAAAGCAAAGCGAGCACAAAATAACGAATAGTAGAATAACTATTAAAAACTTTGTAAAATTGACGAAAAAATAAAATAAAAATCATTTTCCATACAAAATGTTCACAGGTTTCGTAACTGTCAAACATTCCGTCACGTCGATACGGTAAACTCTCTCACCCGTACCTATATAATTCTTCTGTACGTGTGTTTGTTACATAGGTAACTCCTCCTAAACGGCTGGACCGATTTGGATGAAATTTTGTGTATATTTCAATGGGTTCCTGGATGGTTTGAAAACACAATTACCGGGTAGGAACAGGTAACCTACCGGGTCTCTGTAGGTGGCGCTGATGTCGGTATGTCACCGGGCAGGATGACGTTTGGCGGATCCACTAGTAGAAGATATATATAGATACTAGTGTTGCGCTCGGTGCGCGAGCTGCAAGCAGCTCGCGGGTCTTGTAGTCTCTTCAATATTCATAAAATAAAGAAATTCCTGAATATTCTGGAGAGTCTCTTGAAAGATAGAAAGAAATATTGGTATCACGTTTCGAATCTTTTCTGAAAGGACACTAATGAGTTCTATGCATGCGTTTAGTGGAAAAAAAAGATCTATACAAAAATGTTCTGGAGAGCCACTTGCAAATTAAAAAGAAATTTTGTATGGACACGATTTTTTTTTGTTCCGTAGCTAGCTATCTTTTTTTATTGGCTCACCAAAGGGCCTAAGGTCTTGAACATTTTTAGTTTCAGGACCATGCCTCTATGATTGATAGTTTTTGAGGGCCATTAGGGTACTCTGGTAATTTTTCCACATTCACTACGTTTTGTATTTTTTGTGAAAAAAAATCTTTAAGTTCTATTTACTTATACGTGTATTGGGGGGAAAAGTTTCATACAGAAATGTCTAAGAGAGTCTCTTAAAAAGAACCCAAAAAATTTGTATGGAGAGAATTTTTTTTGTTCAGCGGCCATCTTTTTTTTACCGGTTCACCCAATGGCCCAAGGTCTTTAACAACAGTTGTTTGGGACCATGCCTGTATGACTGGTAGTTTTAGAGGACCCATGAGGTACTCTGGTAAATTTTCCACATTCATGACGTTTCATAATTTTCCTGAAGGAAGACCCATAAGTTCTACGCACATAAATAGTGAAGGGAAAAAGTTCCATACAAAATTGTTCTGGAGAGCCTCTTGAAAAGAACCCAAAAATTTGTATGGCGGCCATCTTTTTTTTCGCCATTTTGATTTTTTTTTCAGCTCACTGCCAATTGGATGACGTTTCGAGTGACATTTGCTCGAGCACCCCCCACCTATCTTCAATACCTTAAGCGTGCCATTCGCTCGTCTCTGAAATCCTCAATCATCAGCTCTCTCCATATTTTAGTTCCGAATTAATTTTTGTCTTCTATACGAAATTATTAGTGAAAAAAAATTTATACCCTATAGTTTCGGAAATATAAGCTTTTAAAAATCTGACCACGTGAGCATATAGACATCGCGAAAATAAGAAGTTTGAGCACCAACAATATGGGGCTGTACCCTTTAGTTTCGGAGATATAAGCTTTCAAAAATCTGACCACGTAAGCAAACAGACATCGCGAAAATAAGAAGTTTGAGTACCAACAACATGAGGCTGCACCCTATAGTTTCGGAGATATCAGCTTTGAAAAATCTGACCGCATAAGCAAACAGACATCGCGAAAATAAGAAGTTTGAGTACCAACAACATGGGGCTGTACCCTATAGTTTTGGAGATATAAGAATAGAATAGAATAGAATAGAAATGTTTTTTATTCAAATAAACTTTTACAAGTACTTTTAAATCGTCAATTGAATCTACCACTGGTTCGGAATGCCGTTCCAACCGAGAAGAACCAGTAAGAAACTCGGCGGTTGCTCTTTTTTTAAAATAACAATACTACAATTTATGTACATGATTGAAATGCTGTCTCGTGCATTGCTGGATAAGCTTTCAAAAATCTGACCACGTAAGCATATAGACATCGCGAAAATAAGAAGTTTGAGTACCAACAACATGGGGCTGCACCCTATAGTTTTGGAGATATAAGCTTTTAAAAATCTGACCACGTGAGCATATAGACATCGCGAAAATAAGAAATTTAAGTACCAACAACATGGGACTGCAGCCTATAGTTTCGGAGATATCATTTTTGAAAAATCTGACCACGTAAGCAAACAGATATCGCAAAAATAAGAAGTTTGAGTACCAACAACATGGGGCTGCACCCTATAGTTTTGGAGATATAAGCTTTTAAAAATCTGACCACGTGAGCATATAGACATCGCGGAAATAAGAAGTTTAAGTACCAACAACATGGGGCTGCAGCCTATAGTTTCGGAGATATCAGCTTTGAAAAATCTGACCACGTAAGCAAACAGACATCGCGAAAATAAGAAGTTTGAGTACCAACAACATGGGGCTGCACCCTTTAGTTTCGGAGATATTCACCCGTCTCCGAAATCCTCAACATCAGCTCTCTATATATTTTTTCTCCGAATAAATTTTATCTTCTATGTGAAACCATTTGTGAAAAAAAATTCTTACAAAATTTTACAGGAGGAAAGTAGGGAAAATCTCGAAAACTACCCCAAATGTGGCAACACTGTTTACATTACTTGACATTGCCGGTCAAGTTACACGGTCGATTCATACATGTCAACTTTCCAAAATGTTGCCAACTGCCTCGAAAACATGATCAAAATCAATTCAAAAACACAAAAAATACAAAATGCCTGTCAACTCGTTTCTCAGACACATAGTAAAAAGTTTTATAATTAGGATATACCGTTACTTATGACGTTTCAATTTTACATCTCGCTCGCATCCAGGCGAAATGATTGCCCCTGAGAAAGACCATGTCAAGAAAATCTCTTTTTCTATGATAAATTCCAGTGTTGCCAGTCCTCGATGACAAAAATACCCAAATCTCATTTGTACAAGTAAAATACGTGTTCGCTCATACTCGGATTTTGCAAAAAGTCCGTATTTCGATTTTTTTGTTTTTGGGGTAAATCTTGAAATTTCCCCAAAAATGGGGTATTTTTTTGCACCAATCTATACTTCGAATCTATACATACAATCGCTTCATAGAAGTCAAAACGCTCCGATGTTGGCAACTGTAAGAAATTTGAATTTTAAAATTGGGTTTCTTCGTACCTCAAACCGAATGGCCGCAACGACAGCCGCCATCTTGAATTTTATTTTTTTTCACATTTTCTATGAATCGTCTACTAATTTCTTCAATAATTGCGAGTTGTAACGAAATCGGTTGGAAAACAAAAAAGTTACAAAAATCACGGCGGCCGCCATCTTGTTTTTTCAGTTTTTTCCACATTTTCTATAAATTGTCCACTAATTTGTTCAATAGTTGAGAGTTGTAACGAAATCGGTTGAAAAACAAAAAAGTTACAAAAATCACGTCAGCCGCCATCTTGTTTTTCTGAAATGTCATAATTTCTCCCTGCTCCCGCACTTAAACTTAACATGTCTTCCCTTAATTTACTTGAGAGTTCTCCAAAGAATCAAAGCCTTGCATACTCAATATTCCCATACATTTTCTATGGAAAAATAAATTCCGCCATTTTGAGTTTTTTTTTTCTATTCATCGCGTAGACCTTCGGATCCTGATCATCTTTAGCTAAGAAACCACTCTTCCATCTTTTATACCCTTCGAGATGGACACCGACGAAATTTGTATGGCGGCCATCTTTTTTTCGCCATTTTGATTTTTTTTTCAGCTCACTCCCAATTGGACCATGTTTTGAATGACATTTGCTCGAGCACCCCCCACCTATCTTCAATACCTTCAGCGTGCCCTTCACCCGTCTCCGAAACCCTCAATCATCAGCTCTCTCCATATTTTTCATAAAATAATTTTTTGTCTTCTATGTGACGTCATTTGCGAAAAAAAATATTTTCATACAAAATTTTACAGAAGGAAATTTTTGGGGAAATCTCAAAAACTACCCTAAATGTGGCAACACTGTGTATATACCTCGATACTGCCGGTCGAGTTGCACAATCGATTCATACATGTCAACTTTCTAAAATGTTGCCAACTGCCTCAAAAACATGATCAAAATTTTCAAAAACACTCAACAACAATACAAAATGGCCGCCAACTCGTTTTATAGAAACAATTCACATAGTTTTATAATTTTACCATTAACTACAGGATATACCGCTCCTGATGACGTTTAAATGTTCCATCTCGCTCGCACCCAGGCGAAATAATTGCCCCTGAAAAAGGACCATGTCGCGAAAATCACTTTTTCTTTGATAAATTCCAGTGTTGCTAGTGCCCGACGATAAAAATAACCAAATGTCATTTGTACAAGTAAAACACGTGGTCGCTCATACTCGGATTTTGCAAAAAGTCCGTATTTAGATTTTTTTATTTTTGGGGTAAATCTTGAAATTTCCCCAAAAGTGGGGTATTTTTTTTATCACCAATTTATACCTCTAATCTATGCAAACAATCGCTTCATAGAAGTCAAAACGCTCCGATGTTGCCAATTGTGAGAAATTTGAATTTTAAAATTGCGTTTTTTCGTACCTCAAACCGAATGGCCGCCACGACAGCCGCCATCTTGAATTTTTAAAAACCACTCCCGTTCTGTCAAAATACAGGATAGTTGTAAGCGGAAACAAGAAAAAAATATTATCCTCAATTACCCCGTTACGGAGCTGTGGTGCCGCGGTTTGGGGTCGAAAAATCAAAAATTTTAAAAATCTAAATCTCGGCCGCCATCTTTTTTTTCCAATTTTTTCCACTTTTTCTAATAATCATTTACTAATTTCTTAAAAACCTGCGAGTTTTAACGAAATCGGTTGGAAAACAAAAAAGTTACAAAAATCACGCCGGCCGCCATCTTGTTTTTCAGAAATGTCATAATTTTTCCCTACTCCTCTCCCGCATTCAAACACATCTCCCATACATCATTATATCGTTTTCTGTCTCTTTCTAGGAGAACAATTGTGTCAATGAGTCAGTCAGTGAGTGAGTGAGTGGTAATCGAGCTATATATATTATAATATTCCGGGGTTCTGGGATTACCTCCGAGCTATTGCTGTCGGTGACCTCCCCGTTGGCAGTGGGCGTGGTGGGGTCGGGTGGGGGCTCGGTGGGCGGCGGCGGCGGCGGCGCGGGCACCGGCTCCGGCGCCGGCGCCGGCTCGGAGTCGCTGTCCGACGGCGCCGGCGCCGGCACCGGCACCGGCACCGGCATCGGAATGTCTACCACGTCGGGCTTGCAGTCCACGTTCTCGCCGTTCTCTTTGGACGTCTGCGGAAGTGAGAATAATATAAATAAAAATCAATGCAGCCATGAAGATTCCCACAATTATATGGCACACGTGAATATGAACTTTAAAGTGAAATTATATACATTTCAATTTTCTTTATTCTTACTTGTATCAAACTGTCAACGGTGGCATTGGACAGCTCGTCGATGGTGAATGTTTCAGGAATGTTGGACAGCGAGGCGGTGCTCGACGCGGCTCCTTGCGACTCCTCCTTTTGTTCGAGAATCTCTTGTAGTTTCTGATATTTGGAGATAAAAACATTAGTAGCACTTAAAAAAATCAGTTTCGGACCCACGATACCAGTGATGGTAAATCTCTACCACACCACTACAGCCCTTTAACGTGCCACTGCTGGGCACAGGCCTCCTCTCTCATAGGAGAGAGCTGGCCTTAGAGCTTTTAAGCTTAGTTTAGAGCTTAGACCTGCCACGCTGCTCCAATGCGGGTTGGCGGGCTTTAACGACTATTGTCACGTGATAGTTATAATAACCGGGACAGATTGCTTAACGTGCTCTCCGAGGCACGGGGGTGCAACACCGCCAGCTACCAACTCCTGGCTGGCACTGAGAATTTCTTGACAGAAAAACATAATACCGAACAATAATTTGCCCGACCCGAGAATTAAACCTAGTACCTCGTGATCTGCAGTCGAATACGCTAACCACTAAACCAACGAGGCACAACGAGCAGGCAGGGTGATAAATATGGGTATAAAACGATACCAAAGTGTAACAATCATCATCATTAACAACCCAATACCGGCCCACTACAGGGCACGGGTCTCCTGATGTTTAGGCCGACCGGTGACAACTGTAGGTATTTAGGCGTCAGTTGATTGACGAACATTACATTGCGAACTTTTAAACAATACATGAAATATGTTAAATTACCTTGGCACGTTTGTGTTTGTCCTTGACAAGTTCCGCGAAGAGGCTGGTATCGCTGATCTTCTCTTTGAAATCGATCCTGCGTTGCAGGACGGATGGCGGACTGGGTGATTCGTGTCTACTCCTGAACACCAATAGGAAAGTTAAATTGATTTCTATTGTTATTCAATATCAAATGAAAAAAAAAACTGTACCAGCCACCCATACACCCAGGGGATGTGAGGGACCAAATGACCAATTTGAGTCGACAACTTGTCCCTGTATTCTTTACTTTCCCCAAAGGTCACAATGCCCAATTTGTCGTGAGGATCCATCTAATTGAAGAGTTCTGTGACAACAACTTGGTCAGGGGTGATTTGGACACAAATTGCCCCAGGGCCTTGCATCTTCTGTTTGCTCAGGGATCATGAATAGCCACTTTTCCTGAGGATCCACCTAATCAAAGAGTTCTATGACGACAACTTGGCCAGGAGCTACTTTTGGACACAACTCATCCAGGTGTTTTCCATTCTCCACTTGCTCATGGATCACAAATTGCTAATGTTTTGTGAGGATCCATCTAATCGAAGAGTTGTTGGAGAACTTGGCCAGATCAATGGGTCAACAACCCTTTTGAGTCAGGGGTTCTTGTTCAGGTGTACCGTACCTGTGTCTGTCTCTGGAGGGGTCGGCGTGCCTCTGCCGATGTCGCGGCGGTGACGAGGAGCGCCGCCTGCTCCTCGACCGCGTCCGACGACGCTTCAATGAACTGCGACTGGGTGACCTGAAACATACATTGTTATAAGCATTGACACCATAAACTATGGGTGACTCCCGACACATCGCATCCAAATGGCTCAGATGATGAACAAACAAGTCATGTGGACTCTATTTGCCCTATCATTAGAATAGAAAAGTTTTTTATTCAAATAAACTTTTACAAGTGCTTTTGAATCGTCGATTGAGTCTACCACAGGTTCGGAATGCAGTTCCAGCCGAGAAGAACCTGCAAGAAACTCGGCGGTTGCTCTTTTTAAAAATAACATTATAACAATTATTATTATTAATGTACATGATTGAAATGCCGTCTCTCGCATTGCTGGAACGAGTTAAATCCAAGCTTTTTTATCGTTTATATAATCTTCAATTGTATAATAAGCTTTTTTTTTATGAGCATACTTTTAATAGAGTTCTTAAACTTGTGTAAAGGCAAGTCTAAGACATATTTTTTATTCAGATAAACTTTTACAAGTACATTGTTTACTTGCTCAGGAGTTTAACCTATTAGATTAACCTATTCAAGTTTTGGCGTAACTTTACCAGTGGTGATATGTTCAGGAGCATTCCCTACTTGCTCAGGGATCACAAATTCTAAATTTATTATTTAAAATATAATAATAATAAAATCATATTGCATACAAGTCATGGCAAATAAGTCGAGCGGTGACCTTCAATGCGCAGAAATCGAAAATGAGGTATTTCGGGGTGTAAGGGGGTCGCGGGGAGAACGTGGGGATCGTTCGTAAGCACTGATTAGCTCTCGCGGATCCCTCGTAAGCGCTGATTGGCTCTCCAATCGTATTGTGTCCCGCTCACTCGTACGACGCTGTGCGCACTTGAAGGTCACCGGTCGACTTACGTACCGGGGGTTATACTTCATTACATGTCGACATCCTTAAAAAATGTATTGCTACCGACAGTTCGATGAGACTATCAGTGCAGGGGCTCACCTGAGGTGAGTGCGTTCGCGGTGTCTCCCAGTCTCCCTCTCGCGACTCTTGCGTCGGCGCGGGCTGCGCCGTCGGTGCCGCCGCGGACTGTAGTCGCGCGACCGACTCTCGTGCACTGGAGAATCTGGTTAAAAAATTTAAATGGTTGAAAAATGGTTAAATTTTTGACGACCTCCCTGGCGCAGTGGTGAAGCGCTGTGGTCTTATAAGTGGGAGGTCCCGGGTTCGATACCCGGCAGGGGCAATTTGGGATTTCTGGTCTGGGATGTCTGGTCTGGTGGGAGGCTTAAGCCGTGGCTGGTTACCACCCTACCGGCAAAGCCGTGCCGCCAAGCGATTTAGCGTTCCAGTACGATGCCATGTATATTTTATTCAACTACAAGTTAGCCCTTGACTACAATCTCACCTGATGTTAAGTGATGATGCAGTCTAAGATGAAAGCGGGCTAACTTGGAAGAGGTATGCATACCCATGTTCGGTTTCTACATGGCATCGTACTGGAACGCTAAATCGCTTGGCGGCACGGCTTTGCCGGTAGGGTGGTAACCAGCCACGGCTTAAGTCTAGTCGCGCCGGCTGTTCTCATAGTCGTCGTTGTCAGAGTCGATCGTGACCGTCTCGTGGTAGGGCGGCGCCAGCGGCGTGTGAGGAGTCGTCGACTATGTCTACTCCTAGACGTGTTGTTCAATTATCCATACCTGAGATAACCATGACGTCAGTGGACATGCGATGCTGGTCGTGCCAGTAGTCGCGCCGGCTGTTCTCATAGTCGTCGTTGTCAGAGTCGATCGTGACCGTCTCGTGGTAGGGCGGCGCCAGCGGCGTGTGAGGAGTCGTCGACTATGTCTACTCCTAGACGTGTTGTTCAATTATCCATACCTGAGATAACCATGACGTCAGTGGACATGCGATGCTGGTCGTGCCAGTAGTCGCGCCGGCTGTTCTCATAGTCGTCGTTGTCAGAGTCGATCGTGACCGTCTCGTGGTAGGGCGGCGCCAGCGGCGTGTGAGGAGTCGTCGACTATGTCTACTCCTAGACGTGTTGTTCAATTATCCATACCTGAGATAACCATGACGTCAGTGGACATGCGATGCTGGTCGTGCCAGTAGTCGCGCCGGCTGTTCTCATAGTCGTCGTTGTCAGAGTCGATCGTGACCGTCTCGTGGTAGGGCGGCGCCAGCGGCGTGTGAGGAGTCGTCGACTATGTCTACTCCTAGACGTGTTGTTCAATTATCCATACCTGAGATAACCATGACGTCAGTGGACATGCGATGCTGGTCGTGCCAGTAGTCGCGCCGGCTGTTCTCATAGTCGTCGTTGTCAGAGTCGATCGTGACCGTCTCGTGGTAGGGCGGCGCCAGCGGCGTGTGAGGAGTCGTCGACTATGTCTACTCCTAGACGTGTTGTTCAATTATCCATACCTGAGATAACCATGACGTCAGTGGACATGCGATGCTGGTCGTGCCAGTAGTCGCGCCGGCTGTTCTCATAGTCGTCGTTGTCAGAGTCGATCGTGACCGTCTCGTGGTAGGGCGGCGCCAGCGGCGTGTGAGGAGTCGTCGACTATGTCTACTCCTAGACGTGTTGTTCAATTATCCATACCTGAGATAACCATGACGTCAGTGGACATGCGATGCTGGTCGTGCCAGTAGTCGCGCCGGCTGTTCTCATAGTCGTCGTTGTCAGAGTCGATCGTGACCGTCTCGTGGTAGGGCGGCGCCAGCGGCGTGTGAGGAGTCGTCGACTATGTCTACTCCTAGACGTGTTGTTCAATTATCCATACCTGAGATAACCATGACGTCAGTGGACATGCGATGCTGGTCGTGCCAGTAGTCGCGCCGGCTGTTCTCATAGTCGTCGTTGTCAGAGTCGATCGTGACCGTCTCGTGGTAGGGCGGCGCCAGCGGCGTGTGAGGAGTCGTCGACTATGTCTACTCCTAGACGTGTTGTTCAATTATCCATACCTGAGATAACCATGACGTCAGTGGACATGCGATGCTGGTCGTGCCAGTAGTCGCGCCGGCTGTTCTCATAGTCGTCGTTGTCAGAGTCGATCGTGACCGTCTCGTGGTAGGGCGGCGCCAGCGGCGTGTGAGGAGTCGTCGACTATGTCTACTCCTAGACGTGTTGTTCAATTATCCATACCTGAGATAACCATGACGTCAGTGGACATGCGATGCTGGTCGTGCCAGTAGTCGCGCCGGCTGTTCTCATAGTCGTCGTTGTCAGAGTCGATCGTGACCGTCTCGTGGTAGGGCGGCGCCAGCGGCGTGTGAGGAGTCGTCGACTATGTCTACTCCTAGACGTGTTGTTCAATTATCCATACCTGAGATAACCATGACGTCAGTGGACATGCGATGCTGGTCGTGCCAGTAGTCGCGCCGGCTGTTCTCATAGTCGTCGTTGTCAGAGTCGATCGTGACCGTCTCGTGGTAGGGCGGCGCCAGCGGCGTGTGAGGAGTCGTCGACTATGTCTACTCCTAGACGTGTTGTTCAATTATCCATACCTGAGATAACCATGACGTCAGTGGACATGCGATGCTGGTCGTGCCAGTAGTCGCGCCGGCTGTTCTCATAGTCGTCGTTGTCAGAGTCGATCGTGACCGTCTCGTGGTAGGGCGGCGCCAGCGGCGTGTGAGGAGTCGTCGACTATGTCTACTCCTAGACGTGTTGTTCAATTATCCATACCTGAGATAACCATGACGTCAGTGGACATGCGATGCTGGTCGTGCCAGTAGTCGCGCCGGCTGTTCTCATAGTCGTCGTTGTCAGAGTCGATCGTGACCGTCTCGTGGTAGGGCGGCGCCAGCGGCGTGTGAGGAGTCGTCGACTATGTCTACTCCTAGACGTGTTGTTCAATTATCCATACCTGAGATAACCATGACGTCAGTGGACATGCGATGCTGGTCGTGCCAGTAGTCGCGCCGGCTGTTCTCATAGTCGTCGTTGTCAGAGTCGATCGTGACCGTCTCGGGGTAGGGCGGCGCCAGCGGCGGGTGAGGAGTCGTCGACTATGTCTACTCCTAGACGTGTTGTTCAATTATCCATACCTGAGATAACCATGACGTCAGTGGACATGCGATGCTGGTCGTGCCAGTAGTCGCGCCGGCTGTTCTCATAGTCGTCGTTGTCAGAGTCGATCGTGACCGTCTCGTGGTAGGGCGGCGCCAGCGGCGTGTGAGGAGTCGTCGACTTTTGCCTCCGTCTACGAAACATGAATTCATAATAATCGTTAAAAAAAACACAAAAAGTTTTACTACAAAAAAGACACAAAAAATAAAAACAAAAAGATCTATCCTCCGACTTTTAATTTGATGCAGTAAACTGACATTTCAAAATGTCTTTCCATAAAATAATGTTGTCAACCTAATCTCAATAGTGATGTGATTAATGATTATATTAATTTCATTTCACTTCATTTATAAAAAGTTGGACTCTTGCTAATTAATAAGATTTTAAAATAATTATTGTGAGTAGGAACAATCTACCTCTAACAGGCATAATATGGTTAACATTTTACGGATTATAATTTAATAAAGTTAGTTTCATAAAGTTTTTTTAAAAACATAATTAGGAAATGATTACAAGTATCTATCTAACATCATCTATTATATCCTACCCTATTAAAAATAAATCTTGTACTGTAGTAAAGAAAGATAAAATGAAATAAATGATTTTGTGTTTTTGTCACCCCTGTTTTTTATTTTGACAAAAAACAGCAAGTTACAAAAGTCAGTTCATCGAATTAAACTACACTCTACAGCAGTCAGTTTACTGCATCAAATTAAAAGTCCAACTATAGATGGACAGACAATCTCAAACGACTAGCTGGCAGCTGCTGGATACAAGCGGCCCAAGATAGTGTTCTGTGGCAATAATTGCAAAACATGCATGCAGTGGATGCCTATCGGTTGACACGATGTTTAAAATGTTCATGATTAAAACATAAATTGTAAAATTGCAACACAATAAATTAAAATGTGAAAATGAGTGGGTGCTGAGATAATGATGCTTTGAATGATTTAATTTTAATCAATGTGAGACATAAGTGTTATAAGTTGGAATTACTTACCTTATCAAATCAATACTGAGAGCATGGAAATAAAATATGACAAGTTGAACAGGCTGTTAGAAATTATTAAAACACAGTACTTATGGACTATGACATTATTATTAAACAAATATGGTGGTTCATTTTTTGTAGAACATAATATGGCTCAAGGCATATTGCGGCAGTAGTGAAGAGACAAATTATCTTTTCTAAAATATTACATAGTAGTGAATTACTTTATCTTAATAACTACAATAGTTTCAAGAGACAATCAATTATGTATAGGAGTTGTTCAGTTTATTTTGCAACATGCATCACTACAAGGTCTATTATATGCCAATATGCCTCAAACCTAATGCCCTTTTTGTTTTGAAAACAAATCAAAAAGTAGTTTTGTTTGTCAAAGTAGACAACAAAAACTTTACTTTAAGACTTACAATAAATGCATATTTTGTTAAAGTTAAGCAAACAGATGCATTACCACCAGTAACACTTATGTGTTTAAACAGAACAATTGCATTTGGACTGCAAAATTGCAGTCTAGATGTGCTGTCCAGTGTCCGTGTGCAGTCAGTGTACAGTTCTAATACAATCCTGTTAAGTCAACTGCAATAGAACTGCATCCAAACTGCAATTTTGCAGTCGGCTTACACTCTAAATGCAGTGAAGATTAAAAATAAAAAATGTCTTACCTAACAATCGGTGATCTTTCTCTATGTGGTGAGAAGGGTATAATAACGTTGTGGAGAGATGGCTCTCTGTGTATTGACCTGTGCAGCGGTGACAGGTCATGCCTCATCAGCGGAGGAGTTGTGGGTGACACCGGCGAGCAGGAACCATTTCTGAGCGGAGAGGAGGCCTTCTCCCATTCACTGATAGGCACATGAGTGTAGCGTTGAGGTGTGACTGGACGAATTGGTGTGCCAGCGGGAACGTTATCGTCTGGGGAGACGCTTTCCAAGCTGGCGGACCGAGACCGGTGCTTGGACTTCTTTTTCCTCTTCTTCTTTTCCTTCTTACGCTTTTCCTTCTTTTTCTTATAGTGGAGGTCTTCAAACTCCGGCGCAGGATCTTCGTATTCGACACCGCGCCTCTTCCTTGCTGCCGAAGAAGAATCACGGGTGAGTGCGTATTCCTCCGCGGCCCGACGGCTCGTAGTGGTTACGGATATCTTGTTGTCAAGAAACGTTCGTATGGAATGCGACTTTCTGGTTCTATCCAGATCATCAGCAATATGCCTGCCTATGGAGCTCGCTTCGCTCTCGATCTCCCCAGCCTCCGGGGCGGAGAGATCTTCCGAACTCACATCCGAATACTCCACCAGAGGCTTAACCGAGTTAATAGTAGCATATGACTGATCGTGGGTACCGCTGTGGCTCCTGTACTTCTTGTGGGCACGCTTCTTGTGTTTTTCCTTGTGATGTTTGCTGTGCCTCTTGTCCGCTCGCTCATACCGCTCCATCGTGCCCAGGGCGGCTCCCGCCCGCGTTACTCTTCACATTACTTCTACTGGAACAGTAAATATTAAAAAAAATTAAATCACAAACGAAATTTTTCAAAAAGTACTTATGTACTAAGTTGTTAAGTTAGGTACTTAGGTATACTAAAGGTCATCCGAGTTCACGGATTCCATGATAGTGCTAAAATGATTTTAAATATTTATTTATTCTAAGTTTATCACTCTTTATTTTAGTAACCAATACATTTTAAACAGTTACAATAGGTTTACGGAAGTAAATCTATAAATATAGACTCCAAATCGGGCATTTTACATAAAATTAAATTGACGATAAACCACACTTGCGATAAGCCATGCATGCTACGACGCAAATAAAATAAATAAAAAGAACTCACCTCAATGGAAAACGGACATGGGTCCATCGAAGGCACGGTTCTTATTTTTGCAAATTGCTTATTTGGGTTAGATAGTATTTTCTATATTTAGATCTTTTAGACAGGCTTTTGCCTCAAATATATAGTTATTCTAGTTATTTATTGCTTTGGCAGCTTTATTTTGCTAATCATGATCATAAATTGCGCATAATTCATGTAATTGAATCGGATTCTTTTTTGTGCAAATTCAAGACGTCGATTTCTAGTCGTCGGCCATTTGCTTTTTCATTTCATGATTTCATTTAATTTCATCATTTTTGTAGGGTTGTCACATTGGGTTGTCAGTTGTCACTTGTGTCAATAGCAAAAGTCAAAACAACATACAATTTGACAAATCAAAATATCGATATCGACATTCAAAAATAATTAAGGCCAACTAATCGAGTACGAGTACAGAATACTAGAAAATCAACTCAATGATGTGTATACAACGTTAGTTTTACTTTACGCAAAACCTGAAAGTAGTTTGTTCAGAATCAGTAACAAAATCGAATCCAACCATTTTTATATAGTGTTATATTTTTGCCCAAAAATATTTTGAAATCTTACAAGCTTAGACACAATGATTTACCGCGCATCAGCTGACGATCGGCACACAGCGGCGGTCATTCAACTCTCGCGTCGATCGCTAGGCGCTGCGGCGACGGCTTGCGGTGACCATTTTTTTCGAAGACAACGACGCAACATAACAAGCTTATAACTTCGTTACTTTTCATTATATTTTTCTGAAATTTTGTATAAATATTCTTAATGTAAAAATATTTGACACGTGTTTCGGTTTTTGTGCAAAGTAAAACTAACGTTGTAAATATAAATGTAGCTTGATCACTATGTTTTTCAACATTAACAGACCCCGCACACTGGGCCACTAATGGTGATGACTAGTGGCCGCCACTTGAACTTACCGAACGTGGCTCCTCGGGCGCGCAGTGTGCGTCGGTACCTTATAAAATGTATGAAAAATCTCTTTTATGACTTGTGGCGACCACTAATCGTTGCCACTAGTGGCCCAGTGTGCGGCGGCTGTTAATAAAATTAACCGACTTCTGACCTTATTAGCTTTCTCTATCGACAAATATACAACTTGCAGCGTGCAACAGATTCGGTAACATTTCTTAGATGTCCTACAACAGGCCAGTCAGCCTGATAAACATAAATTACATGATATCATTATCATGGTGTGTTACTGTTGATTTGAATAATTCTTTGGTAGGTATAATAAGTTTTATATTTCAAACTTCGATCATGATTTACAATCGAAGCCTTAATTATATAATTGAGCTGTGACCTAAAACGTGGACCTAAAATATGTACTATTAAAAAAATCAATTTACAATGTTACAAACAAAATATACATACGAGTCGATATTATCGATTCCATATTGATATTCTTACAAATACAATGCATGGGCAGCACTAGACTTTGACAATTACCTTTTAGCTTATCAACGGAGACCATCTGTCAAAAGTATAATAAAAGCGGTTTATTTAAATTTAAACGCTGTTTATTATGTTTTGATACAAACTATTATTATGATTATGCAAAGTTTCTATGAAATATTATGGTAATTTATTCATCACAACACATTTTGGTTTCCACTGTGGTCTTACTTTATTTGGTTATCAAAGAAGAAGTTAATCTAACCTCATATTTCACGCATCCGGCGGAAGTGATTTTTTTTTTCCTTGCCTTGTTTGTTATTGTTACCAAGTTAAAAAATAAATAACGTTAATAATTAACGTTTATTTATATTTTAGTAAATAGATTAATGTTAATAATTAGTAACATTAATTTGTTTACGTGTTGTTAACATCAAATTATCAAATACAGTAATTAATTGCTCGTTATAATTTGTGCATCATTATTATTTTTAATGCCAAACTATGACACTGATAAAACATTTAAAACGGTAAAATTTAAAAAGATTTACCAGTAAAACGAGGCAAAAATAACGTTAAATCAACTACCGCATTTTTATATTTACGTTAATCATGTTACACAGACAGTAGGTACCAATTTTCTAATAATTCAAATCATAGATTCTTTCTAGCAGATTATACAAATTATTTGTGATTTCAAAATGATTTTTCATCTGTTGCGTGTTGCGTCCTCCGCGAGAATGGATAATTTTCTAAATAAAATTAATTAAAACATAGAAAACGCTCGCAAAGTAACAACGATATGAATCAGTAACAGTGGCATAAAATTTTGATATAAATTATCGTTTGTTGCTCCAAAAATAGGCCGCTTTGACTTCTAAGTTCACGGCATCAATCTCGTAGCAGTCTCCCAATATGGAAAAGAAATTCCAAATATCTTAATTGCCTGCTTTGTTTGTTGTTCTGATATAGTTTACACGAAGATTAATTAGAGTTTCACAAGTGACGGTGTTTATTAAAGTGTAATAATGATTGTATGGATGAATTTGAAGTCAATGAACCTTTGTGCGGCAGCGTGCTGACATTGTGAAATTGTGAATAGGAAGTATGTAAATAAACATGAACGATATAGGTATTAAAATAGTGGAATCTCCGAAGGACCGGTTGGCTGATGTGTCCCCAGCGGAGACAGCCAGTGAGAATGAGGTGGATCCACTTTCTATCGACGTAGTAAAGGACCCGTTACTGGTGAATGACAAGGTTGATGGAGACAAGGAAAGCTGTGATGAAGATGCCAAAGAGCCCCTAGGTGAGACAAACAAGGAATGCGACAATCCACAGCCCTGTGAGATTCATAAAGGTATTGTTTTAGGAAGTGGTACTTTTTACTATTCAAGCATAATTTAAGACTATTAAAAATATAGTGGATTGGTGATTATCATTTTACTAAGAATGCACATGTGCCAAAATAACCACTTACATGTGATAGGATATAATATTTCCTTTTTGCTATTTATGTTTGAATTTGTTTGCTTACAGTTAAGCTTGGTTTACACACATTAAGTTGTCAAGTAGTGAACTACATTTTAACTTAATTTTAAGTGAAATAATGCATGTAAACAGTGAATTTAGTAATAAGTTGCAAGTTAAAATTTAGTATGCAAGTAAACAAGTAGAATAGAATTTTGTCTATTTTTCGGTTAAGTAGCCGCACCCTCCGCACCCCGCGCAACCCCCGCCGGTGACTAGAGATGCTATTTCGCGCGGGAAAGTGTTTTTTCATTGAAAATTTCATTGTTAATTTCTTCTGTAACTTCACTGAGCACTTATAAAATTACAGAGTTTATTATTTCATGCACTTCGCTGTTCATCTCGGTATGAACTTGAGAGCTTTACTAAATTACTTGTCTGGTTTCGTGAAAACGCTTACTTAAAATTAAGTCGCTTAAAATTAAGTTAAAATTTAGTTAACTACTTGACAACTTACTATGTGTAAATTAACCTTTAGTTAGAAATAGCGCAATTTCAAAGCTCAACATAAGTTATCCATTAGATTTGTTTTTTGACCATAGAATTCAAAACAATCAAAGAAATTGTAAATGAGCATGAACTTGTCTCCGCACAGAATATTAGTGAAACATTGATGTGTGTTGTTGTAAAAACAATTGATTTGCACATATCTAAATATGTCTGATTGCTGTATAATGCTCATACAGTTTAATTTATGTTACTGTGGGTGCTAGAGATATGTGTTTTTGAATTACTTCTGTATGAGCGAGTTGCTAGATATTGGTGACACGCTATCCCAGTATTAAAGATAGCATTTCTATTACATTATTTAGAATCCTGTTATCTTAAATTTTATTTATAAAATTTTAGAAGAGCAGCTCAAAGAAGTAGACGGCTCAGTAACCATACCAGAAGAAAATGCAGCAGCTATAGAAACTAACAATGACACTGCAAAACAAGAGTTCACTGAAGTCTTAGGAGTAAAGGAGACAGAAGATCAGATACATGTGAAAGAGTCAGCTGCTGAGGAGAGTGAAAGTGTGAAGGTAGAGGTGAAATTCTCAGCAGGACCTGATGTGGAGATGACAGAAGTACCAGTTGACAAGATTGAAAAGGATCTCAAGCCTAACATACAGCCTATAAATGGAGATATTAGTAAGGTAATGTATATGCGTAAGGACTCACGGAGCGGTTTGCACCTGCGCCCGCCGCGGTTGCGGGAGAGCGGTTTTATTTCTATACTCACGAGACCGCTTGTTTGTGCGGGAATCGCAGCCGCTGCGGTAGACACCCGCAAACTTGGCGGGCGATGATCGCAAGACCGGCTGTTATTTGTGACTGCAAAGAAAAATGGAATCTACTCTACTACATTCTAGAGATCTAAAACAACATACTAATATGCGACCGCACCCGCCGAAAAACCGCAGAGCTTGCGGGCAACACCCGCAAAGCTCGCGGGTGACCGCGGCCCGCCGTTGCAGTGGGACCCGCAAGCGACCGCACTCCGCGGGAGTAAATCGCGTCGTGAGTTTTGCTCTCTACATTTCCATGTATATCGTGATCCTACGAGTGTTGCGGTCCCGCAACCGCGGCAGGCGCGGGTGCAAACCGCTCCATGAGTTTGTCCACTCTGTCGTACAGTAACTAATACTTACGAGAAACTTTTTTAAATAATATTGTTTTAAAACTCAGTAAGTTTTGCTTTAGGATGAACAATCAATCAAAAGACGCGCCAGCGAAGACATAGACACGGAGTCACCGCTCAAAAAACTATGCGCCGAAGTAGAGAAGACCTTCCCCCAACATGACACCATGATAAACGATTACATACAGACAGCCACCAAAAACAACGTAGACGAAATACAGAGGCATACCGAACAACTGCTATCAGAGATTCAGACACTAAGGGAACTGGCACAAAAGAAAGAACACGAATGGAATAATATACTACACCTAAAAAAAGTCAAAGAAGAAATTTTACTACGACTTTTGAGAAGAAAACAAGTGCTTTCATTCGAGAAAAGTGTGGACGTCAACGGTTCAGAACGAACCGATCCATTTGATTATCTCAACCAAGCGAAAAACTTGGCCATAGACAAAAGTGATGAGATATCTGGATTGTCGATCAAACAGCCTGGATCTATGGTGAATCCTCTAATCCAACCAGTCATGCCAGTAACGTCGCATTTCAATCCAATGTCTGGACTGCCCCCTCCGTATGATAAAGCAGCCCATATGCAGGCTATGCCAAAACCAGTGTTCCCGCAAGCGATGATGATGCCGGGACATATGCCAGGCTTCCCTAGGGATATGAATGGGCAGCTGCCTAACAGTTATGGTTTGCCGATGGGTCGACAAGGCCCCACCAAGGATGTGAAGTCGATTATAGCTGACTACAGGCAGAGGAACCCTGAGATAACGCCGCGGCGAGGCAGGCGGATGAAGTCCATGATCAACCCTAACATGATGAACACTCCTCGACCCATTGCCCCTAAAATGGACAACATGAACAATTTGAGTAACCTCAACATGCTGTTTAATAATTTGGACATGGTAAGTTTTCTTATTTCTACACTTTATATTTTACCCGCTTCTGCCCGCGGCTTCGCCCGCATTAATTTCGGTTTTCACAAATCCCGAGGGAATCGTGGATTTCCGTTTCCCGTTCCCGCTCTCTTTTCCAACCTTTGTATCTACTTTCAAGAAAGTTTGCTATAGTAACCTACCTTTTCAAAATCCCGTGGGAATTGTGCATTTTTTCAGGATAAAAAGTAGCCTATGTGTTAAGTCAGGGCATAGTCTATCTCCGTTCAAAATTTCAGCCAAATCGGTTCGGTAGTTGCGGCGTTAAAAAGTAACAAACATACACACACACACAAACTTTCACCTTTATAATATTAGTGTGATAAGATTTGTTCAGTAAGTAATCGTCGTCACCAATATCTTGCGCCGATTGTATCCACGAGTCGTCTGATGCCGTCGGTCTTTTTATTTAGGAACCTAGGAAGGTTAGTAAGTAAGAAGGTTGCCTGTTTATAAATTGATTACAAGCTCATCGACAAATCGTCTAATTGAATTGATGTAACGGCTGAGACACGGCCGCAGGAATTGGGTCAAGGAACGGGAGTAATGTAAAATCGACACTCGACACTTATTGAATAACGATATTTCTTGATGTTTGGTTACCTAGCAACTTATTAGTAATATGACCTACAAATATTCTAAGGGGTCGTAACGGTGATGATCTCTGAAATGGCTGACAGTGGGTTCACAGGATAAAGAGCATTTTTAGGGTTCCGTACCCAAAGGGTAAAAACGGAGCCCTATTAATGTCACTCGGCTGTCTGTCTGTCTGTCTGTCTGTCTGTCTGTCTGTCTGTCTGTCTGTCCGTCCGTCTGTCCGCCGGTCACAGGTCTCTAGCTCGCAGACGAAATGAGTTACAAACCTGAAATTTTGGTATTTGGTGTAAAACGTTGACCCAAAATCAAATATTGAATTAAAAATTGAATTAAATTATTTTTCAGGGGGGCTCCCATACATGAGAAAGGAGCCGGAAAAAAAAAATTCTTACCCTAGCTTGTGGGGTATCATTGTTTAGAGCTCATTGAGTAGAGTACGAATATATATTTTTTTAATTTTTTGCTTAAAAAGTAAGGAAATGGGGGGTCATCAAAATTGTCAGTTTTAGACCATTTTTGTGACGGTGACATCTAAAAAACTAAACTAGTTAGGAATATGATATTTCGGTATATTATGTACTATATGCTCTATTTGTACAACAAATACTGAAAACAACGATTCATAAAATAGTTTATAAGCTGTGACCAAAACAAACGAACTTATTTTACGTTTTTCTTTCACGGTTTCTTGCGATGTCTAACTCGGAAATTAAATATTTCTTAGACCCAAAATATTATATTGTTCATAATTATGTACGGAACCCTGAAAGAGCGAGGCCCGACTCGCACTTGGCTGATTTTTTTTTAATAGCCACGATGAACATGACTAATATTCCCCTTACTCCCTCCAAATAAGCGAAAACATGTGTTAGCAGTGGGTACGAAAGTAGTGTAATCCTGAATTCAAATTCAAAATTCATTTATTCAAAGTAGCGTATTTTATTGCCGCTATAACAACAAATACTAAAGAACAGAATAAAATAAATATTTAAGGAGCTCCCACACAACAAACGTGATTTTATTGCTCGTTTTTGTTCGATATTGATAACAGCAACAAGTAGACGCTTGAAATATTCACAGAATATTTAGTTATATATTCACTTAAAATTAATTAAATTAAAATAAAACAAATATTTAAGAGGGGCTCCCATATAACAGACATGATTTTTTTGTCTTTTTTATAGATAATGGTACGGAACCCTTCGTGCGCGAGTCCGACTCGCACTTGGCCGTTTTATTTAAAATACACAATAAACTCAATACTATACACGGTGATTTTAGCTTCGTTGATCAAGAGCGGCCCCAGTAAGGTATCCGATGTAAGAAATCTTTAGGTGATATTCAAAATTAGTTCCGGACAATACACATATTAGTGATAAAAAATTATTAAAATTTAAAGCATTTATGAAACAGCCTGTTTAATGTTTTAGAAACTAGGTCAAGCCATTGAACTTGGATACAAGTTCAAGGAAAGATTTATCATACAAGTGAAATTATAGCCAACCAATAGCGAAGCGTATTTTGTAAAAGTCCACGTGGACCGTCAACCAATGTCGACGCTCGCGCTTTTCTTTGATGGAAACCGATAGCCAACGATGCGCACGCGGTGTTCTTTGTGATGTAATATGCCCCGCCCCCTGTATAAAATGTTCGCTAGACGTCCCGACCAAGTCTACTGATTTATGGCATGCAGGTTTCCTTACGATGTTTTCCTTCACCATTAAAGCAAAAGATATTTAATTACTTAAAACGCACATAACTCCGAAAAGTTAGTGGTGTGTGCCTGAGATCGAACCCACGCTGTGTAAAACCGCGAGAGATTTAAAATCACCGTACCTAAATAAAGTGGTTACAATAAAGCAATGTTAGCCACTACAGGATTAAAAACCAATTTATAGCGTTTTAAAAATAAAACAAAGACGTAAAATTTTTGGCAAACTTAATGAAAAAAAAACTCAAAAAAATAATTAAATACTACTAGTAGTAGATTGTTACTTAGAAATATCAGCAGAAATTCTAAAAGCTTTAAGAGATGCTGGCATTGATATTATTCACAAGTTATGTAACCAAATCAGGCAAACATGTGTTACTGTTTTGTCGGAAAAGTTGGTCGGGACATCTGACGGCCGCTTAATAACATGAAATTGAAAAATAAATTATAAATTGTTTCTGACGGTCCTAAGCCCGTAAAGGTGAACGCACACTTGTCTGAGCCGAACGCGTCGAACGAGTCGAACGAAACGAATTTTAGAATTCTGTATATGAAATCTCATGAAACCTCCCCGCGTCGAATCGTCCGAATCTGAAAGAACAGTGTGCTTAGTCTAAGATCGGAGCACTCGAAAACGAACTCGAAAACTATTGATCGATTTCAGAGTAAAATAGACCTAAAATGGCTTGTATTAAGGTTTGAGTTCGCCAATACATTCAGCATTCGAACAATGCTGAATGTATTGGCGAACTCAAACCTTAATACAAGCCATTTTAGGTCTATTTTACTCTGAAATCGATCAATAGTTGTCGAGTGCTCCGATCTTAGACTAAGCACTCAGAAATCCTAAACGAAATCGGATGACTTCATCAGATTTGGCGCGGCTTATGCGGTCGACCCGACCGATGCGCTCGCATTCTATCAGTTGCGTACGACAAAGCAACGCGCGAGTACTATTTCTTCATTGTTTAAAAAAATGAGTGATTCTTTTCGGTCGATTCTTCTGGTTTTGCTTATGTTTGCGAGGCCTCCTTGACTTCGATTCGTTCGACGCGTTCGGCTCGGATAAGTGTGCGTTCACCTTAAAAAGTAGGTAGGTTCTAAGGGAAGATTTTTATTATAAGTAGGTATGAATGTCCCTGTGAATGACCTCAAAGATCAGGAGTCGCCGCGCCGCGGTCTGTAGTATTATGTTAGCCATAGGGTGTTTTTAAATAATGCGCTTTTGTTTTTTTTTTTTAATATTAGTCATTCGAATGTTCTTTATTTTATATTATTATTACACTAATAGATATTAGGCACTGGATACATTAACTGGTTTGCTTGTGGAAGACGATAAAAATTGCACCGTGTATACGTATTTGGAAAGTCAACGATTGGGTATTAGAAGATCACTCCTCGATTAGTTTAAGTAGTCGTCTTCGTCTAACTCTCAGTCTAATCGCAAGAAAAATTAAGATACTCATTTTCTCTTTCACTGGAACAGCATTCCGAACCTGTGGTAGATTCAATTGACGATTCAAAAGTACTTGTAAAAGTTTATTTGAATAAAAAACTTTTCTATTCTATTTCTAGAACCAAAAAGCAATGCTGGAACGCCTCCAACAAATCCAAGCTGGCGGTTTACCAAACGGCCTCTCCTTCAAAGATGTGCTTGTGCAGTTCGCCAACATGCAGCAGACCAACGCTGGTCTCATGCCCAACAGACCGTTAGAACTCAACCGGCCGGAACACCACAGACCCGACTTGAACAGACCAGAGAGAAGACGGGAGAGGAACCAAGAAGAAGCTCATGTGTCTGTCAAGCAACCTGAGAGGATAGCCACTTCAAGTCCAAGGTTTGTATTACCTTCCAGCGCGCTTATAACCCTATTTTTAACTGACTTCCCTACTTTGGAAGTCAGTTAAAAATAGGGTTATAGGTATCAATTCGACAGTATGTAAATATATTTAGCAATATGTATGAGTTTCAGGTTGTGTGAATGAGTTTATGTGTGTGCGTGTGTGTGCATGAGAGAGAGAATTTGAGTGAATTTGCCTATTGTGTAGTATGTCTGTTGTGTATTACTTTGGAATAACCAGCAAGTTCTCAATTTGCTCTCAAAGAGCTATTTGTAATAGAATAAAAACTTTTATTTAAACTTGAAACTTTTACAAAGTACTGTTGCAACTTGAATCTATCACTAGTTACATTACCGTCCCAGAATATCTAGAAGAAAACTTGATGGTTGTGTTTCTTATTTATGTTAGTTAGTGTTAAGTGATTTGTTTAATACCATACAACAGTAATACTGTTCATTCTTTCAAGATTGCCTCCTCCGCCTCCGTACCCTGAAATCTCGCTCCTACCGGTCACAACGAGTCAAGAAACTACACAAAGTCAACAAAATTCCTTACTTCACGGCATACTGACCAAGGTACGAAAACTTTTTTAAATATTGCAACACTTATTATAATTTTTTTGGGTATTATAAAGTCAGTCGCTTACGCCCGAAAACTAAAAAGCCGTTCAGAGCTCACTAAAATATAACAAGCAATTCCAGTTAAGTTGAACTCATTATCACTCAAAATAACTGAGCATGTTCCTCACCGGGATACAAACCGTTTGAATGCAACAAAAGATGATTCTACTGTTTGCTGTATGGTAATCATGACCGTTAGAATTAAGCGTCTTCAACTTTTAAATGACATTTCAGTATTCGCAGTTAGGTCAATATACAGCGTGCGCCGCGAAAGTTGAAAAAATTCAATTCCTGGATTTTTGTCTATTGCAGAGTACAGGGATGGACAATATGTTTGCTTCGCCTCGTACACCGCACATCAGATATTTTAAAATTAATTATTAGCATCTGCTGTACACTTTCAACTTTCGTGGTAACGGCTGTTAGTAGACATAGTTCAAATTTCAAAAAAAAGAAATTGTGTACAGTTTTCTAAACTTGTATGCATTTTTGTAAGGGGATGCTTGAAAAATAATGGCTGTGTTTTGCCTTGTAAATGCGGTTATTGGCTGTTTATATTTCGGGGCAGAATTATTTTATCTTTTATTTATCTTTAGCTATATAGAAATCAAAATCCATTTCATTATTTTATTACTATACTTTACGAATGACTAAATTATTAGGCTAGGCGCACATGTCGTTAGACATTCGACAAGAATTCGAAGGTCGAGCTTTTAAGGTCAAATATGATACACTTACATATTATTCAAATCACAATAAGCTGTAATATCATACATTGACGATAGAAATACATAATTGCACTTCCAGTTCGTGTTGACGATGATGAGGGTAAATATGAAATCCGATGCGTCATGCAGTTCCTAGTTTTTTAAATGTTCAGAAACATAACTTTTCGACAACACTTTACGTTATATAAGTCACGGCATGTAGCTTGAGGTCAGGTGTTACAAATGTGTTTCTACCTACTTTTTCTACTTTTAATTATAATTGACGTACTAATACTTAAATCTCTATTGTATTTATAAAAAAGTATTTACTTAGTTACGTATACTTATGTCAAGCAAACAAAGTCGAAATGAAAATATCGCACAGGTGCGTCTAGCCCATAGAGATAATAATAATAATAATAATGGAGCAGCCATACCTACTTTAAAAACGTGCCAAAAATACACTCACACACGCTTAGATTAGGTATCATACATGCACAATCTGAAAACATAAAAGGCCATCTTTAGTTTTCAGTTTGCCTCAAACTCTTTTATTATTATGTCAAAAATGTAATGTTGTCTCTTACACACTTATGAAAATTTTGATTGATTTTGCTTGAGCTATTTTCCGATCCACTATTTTCTATAGGACATTAGGGCAACTCTATATTATTATTATTATTATCTCTATGGTCTAGCCGTAGTTTCACTATGTCCATGTCCTCGCTTCGCATCGTATTTTAAATTTGGAATCAGCTTGAATGGGTGTTGCCAACCTTCCAGCCGGCGCCCCCCGCGTCTCAGAGTTACTCGCCGACGTTGGCTAAACTGCTCACGTCCCCGGAACGGAAACAGAATACCAACGCACCACCGTTGCCAACTTTCGGTCAGGCCAAGGTACCAACCTCATTGTATGAGATTCAAAACAAATTGGTGTCCTGATTGGCCGTGATCATTCCAAATTCAAAATTTAGATTTAAGTATTTTTTTAATTTGCAACCTATTTCAATTAAAATACATAGCTGGGAAAAAGAACATGAACGTGACATTCGACAATCGGAGATAGAAACTCGACATACATATGCTTTTTAAGAACGCGTATTCCAAATTCAAAATTTAGATTAAGTTTTTAACATTTGACAATCGATATTAAGCCAGATTTCATAACGAATATTTTAACGCGCCATCTTGAATTTTCTAACATTAAAGAATGGCAATACTCATTTTATTTTATTGAAAAATGGCACTTCATTTTCATAGTTTTAATAATGCATATTATTTTGCAATATTTTATTATTTTTTGGATTTACGTTCAGCATTTTATACATATAGAACTTAACTTGATATCTATTGCTTTCACATTGATTTCCTTTTTTTTTCATAATTTAGTAGGACCAGTTGTGTAGGGCATGCAATTAACATATTTTAATTTTCATGCGTGAGCGAAATTTCTTTAGTTTTAATATGGAAAGATTCTCTCGCAATATTGTGAAAATTTGATGACTCTACTACTGATAAAAACTTTTAATTCAATCAATTATTGTTTAGCCATTTCAATAAACCACTTTTGACACTTGTAAAGAGAGAATCAATCAAGTAATTTCTATCAATATTGGTACAATATACACTTTTAGAATGTCAACAATTTTACAAATGCCGACAATTATAGACTTAATAGCGAAACGGTCAGGTCGTGGACTGAAAACCGAAAGTTCAAATCCTCTTATTCAAAATGTCCAAGATGTCAATAGTGGGCGATTGAACTGGCTCAGTCGTTTAGGATTATTTGTTTTGTTGTTTTGAAATGGGGGTATAATGGTCAATGTGTCGTGCCCGCTCAGAACTGTGGTGAGATCACCATCACTCCGGTGCAGCCGCCCGCGCCCGAGCCGCAGCCGGAGAAAGCTGAGGTGGTGCAACTGGTGAGTGAACATTCACGAATCAACATACAATACTGAGATAGTAGGAATAATCAAATTCTGGTAGAGTATGAGCGGTGATAGCCTAGTGGTTTTTTTTTTCATTATGGCTTAGCATGGTTGCATATAGCCAGTCCTCAAGTAACAATGTTGTGTATATCAAATAATCTGGGCGAAAGTGGTCAAATACAGTCCATCGCCCGTCATTGTCCGTCAGTCGGTCCTAAGTCAAGTCATGTCATGCTTTAGTAAGGCGAAGGCAACCTTCAAAACTTTTGATAGAGTCCTGCGAGAAAATCGAATTAATCACATAAAACACTCTTGCTTAATCTCCACTTCACTTGTGCACCTTTACAGAACTATATTGAATAAAATGCCTTCTACTTCATGCAATAAAACTCAAAAATACAGCAAATTAATGAAATTAAAACGAGAGCTATATGCAATTCCTACGATTTTTCCGCCAAAACTCAGCCTAGTAGTTAGACTTCGGCTTCCCTTTCGATCCCCGGCACACAGCTGAACTTTTAAGAGTTAGCCGGCTCCACACATTGACCCCAACGCTGGCCTCAATGTTGGTTGATATTTTCGTGAGGCGTCCACATGTTGGCTATAATACTAGTTCTGTCCCGTCAGAGCCAACGTGCAGATGTCCGATACAGACATCGAAATTGCTCTTAACGCTTTTACAGTACTGAGCACATATAATTTGTATTATTTTGTTAACGTAAAAAAAGAAAAAAGCAAGAAGTAGGTGGATGACGACTCATAAAATACGGATCGGATCTCGTTTACGTACGCACTCGGCACGGGTTCCAACAAGACTGACATTAGCACCAACGTGTGGACGGATCGCGAACGTTGGCGCAGATTCCTTTGAAAAAACCGACTGCGAATGACCAACTCCCAACGTTGGCGTGACTGTTGGGGCCAATTCTAATTTGCCGATCCACACGTTGGGCGAACAGCGTTGGGGCTAAAGTATGGAGCCGGGATAATATGCATTTTATACAATTGAATATCACTTGCTTTAACGGTGAAGAAAATCATCGTGAAAAAACATCCATGCTTGAGAGTCCTCCATAATGTTTTCAAAGGCTTGTGAAATTTACCAATCTGCACTTGGACAGTGTGGTGGACTATGGCTTAAACCCTTCTCACTCTGAGAGGAGAAATATATTGGTCCTGTAGTGAGCCGATAATAATAAGTTGATTTCCAATCTCACTTTTCAACAATACAGGATGTTTTTGTTATCATGTGACCCCATCAGTAGAGTATAAATTACGTCACTATATAGGAAGAAGAAGTGGGGTCATAAATATAATATAAATTACGTCACTATACAGGAAGAGGAAGAGGGGTCATAAATAGAATATAAATTACATCACTATATAGAAAGAAGAAGAGGGGTCGTACATAGCGTATAAATTACGTCACTATACAGGAAGAGGAAGAACGGTCATAAATAGAGTATAAATGATTACGTCACTATACAGGAAGAGGAAGAGAGCGGTGCTTCCGAGGAGTCGGGCGGGTCGGCCGCGTCGGCCGCATCGGCGGCGTCGGCGGCGTCGGGCGGCCGCCTGGTCATAGACGAGGGCAGCGAGGACGCGCCCACCTGCCAGGGCTGCCGCTCCCGCCTCGCGCAGTTCGTGTGCGCCGGCTGCGCCAACCAGTGGTACTGCTCGAGGGACTGCCAGGTACTATTGCCAATTGCCAACCCTGTGCGCTGTTTAATAGGATCTAGGGAAAAATATATGAAAAACTTTGTTTATGCATGTCGGCAAGGGAGAACACAACAGAACATAATATTATGAGGGTAGATCGAAATACTTTACTGTGGGCGTAACAAGGCGTAACAAGGGTACAGGCCTTGAGACTTATTAACTGACAGACAGACTATCTATACTTTGATTTTTAATTCCGTGGAAATCTGTCATTTTTTAATGTTACCAGAGATAAAAAAGTTCCCAAAAAAAAGATAATAAATTCAAAACTTACATATAAATAAAAATCAATTGCCTCATCATGTAGATATGAACAAACGCCTAACAAATACTTCAGGTACTTTTGTTTGAGGTAAAATCGAACTTCAGATGGTTGGACCCTGTTTTTCATACAAATAACTTGTTCTATTTTTAAATGACAACTGTCAGAATTCCACCGAATTAAAAATCAGTCTATATATCACGTTAACAAGGAACCTACTATTTCCTATTCTCAGCTGCCACTTCGCTGCTGCTCGGATTTTACAAGTTTTTAGATCCGAGCGGGCAATAATCTGTTACCTTTTCACGGCGCAACCGTTCGATCGATCCTGATGAAAAGCACAGAAATAGCCTGCATCCCGGACACGCACACAGGGCGCTTTTTATCGCTGAGAAACATCGCGCTCCCGCGGGAGAAACAGGTTAAAAAACATCCATTCATTATTTCCAGGTGGCAGCCTGGGACGACCACTCGGAAATGTGCTCCGGCTGAACACAATACACTGAAATATTCTAAAATATCTGCAGTAAGTTACTATTAACTGTACCGAGGTTCTCAACGGACATACACTCGATTATCGAGTCGATGCATAGCTTGTAGTAGTGTACCTTATTGAGGCTACATAGCCACCGCGCCGGCTTGGGCAAAGTATTGGTACCTTGATTGGAATGTACAACGCTGTCTTGAAAGGTTACAACGATGTGTTGAGCAGTTAAAACGCTTCGTTGAGCGGTTACATCGATACGTTGAGCGGTTATAACGCCGCGTTGAGCGGTTATAACGCTGTGTTGAGTGGTTTTACAACGCTACGGTGAGCCGTTACAGCGCTGCGTTGATCAGTTATAATGTTGCGGTGAGCGGTTACAACGCTGCGATGAGTGATTACAACGCTGCGTTGAGCGGTTACAATGTTGCGGTGAGCGGTTTTACAACGCTGCAGTGAGCGGTTACAATGTTATGGTGAGAGGTTACAACGCTGCAGTGAGCAGTTACAATGTTGCGGTGAATGTTTACAACGATGCGTTGAGCAGTTACAACGCTTCGTTGAGCGGTTACATCGATACGTTGAGCGGTTATAACGCTGCGTTGATCGGGTACAACGTTGCGTTGATCGGGTACAACGTTGCGTTGAGCGGGTACAACGTTGCGTTGAGCGGTTACAAGGTTGCAGTGAGCTGTTACAACGCTGGGGTGAGCGGTCAAAACGCTGCGGTTGAGCGGTTACAACGCTGCAGTGAGCGGTCAAAACGCTGCGGTTGAGCGGTTACAACGCTGCAGTCAGCGGTTACAACGCTGCAGTGAGCGGTTACAACGCTGCAGTGAGCGGTCAAAACGCTGCGGTTGAGCGGTTACAACGCTGCAGTGAGCGGTCAAAACGCTGCGGTTGAGCGGTTACGACGCTGGGGTTGAGCGACCTTCTCGCAGCGGTGAGCGCTTACAACGCTGCGATGAGCGGTTACGACAGTAGTGCGTTCCGATCAACAGACCAATTTTAGCAAGTTACTTTTGCGACAGTCGCGTCGCGTAGAAATGTGATTTATCACAATTTTACTTTGCTCTGTAGCCTCCTTTACAATATACCTAACAATACGGTACATTATGGAATCTCTTTCTTTATTTAAGAGTATTTATACCAGAATAAGTGACTTCGCATTAGTGTTGTACGAAAATGAATTGTCGATACTGTCGAGGTGTACTTACTGTTGATCCTATCGATATTAAACATTATTAAAACATAACTATCGACAGATGCGATATTATCGATAGAATCTACCGATTTATATTTAAATGTATGAAAAAATCAATCAAAGTCACAAGTTATTTTATGTATACGTTTTTGCAGTATTTTACACACTTCGAAATCAATTCCTCAAAATTCGGTATTTTTACAAGGTTTTTTGTTGTTTATATAATAAATGAATCATACCATTTTTGGTTGGTTTTTGGTATTATATTCCTAATAATGATGTTAATATGATGTTAGGTCATTCCTTATAGTCGTATTTATGGTAGATAACTTTATAAGAAACACGTCTAAGGGCCTGTTTCACCACCTTCTGATAAGTGTCAGATAGCTATCTACATCTTTTATCTTTGTCACTTGTTAGAAAGTATTAACTTTCGTTTAGGCTATCCGACACTTATCAGAAGGTAGTGAAACATGCCCTATATGTTATATATGTTATCCCATATGGGATATGTGTATACTACGTTCTGCATTGTACACAAGGGTCATTGGTCTCAATTCGAGCGAAACTAAACTATACCTTTTGATTAATTACTAGAGATGGAGCGAATTTCATTTCTATTTATCAATCTTTTCATTTGAAATATGGTCGGGTCAATAATACTTTATTGAAAAATAATTCTAAATTCGATAGCTTAGTTGTAGTTACTGAAATAATCAGCTGTTGCGGACAGACAGATAGACAGACGGACAAAGTCGCACTGGGGTTCAAAGTCAAAATCAAAGTCAAAAAAAAACTTTATTCAAAATTGGTACACTGTACACTTTTTGAACGCAAAGTTCCTTCGCAAAGGAGTGGTTATGTTCTATGTCTATGACATTAGTCTATATTGTTTATTCCTTTGTGGTGCTCTATTATCTATGTATATATGCCAATCAATCTGAATAGAAAATTATCACAAGACGCCTTATTGGAACACATAAAAAAACAAAAGTTGATGGTTGATGACCAGTGGGAATCATGAGCAGGGGGGTTATTCTGTAACTTAGTTAGCAACTGAAAATAGTTGCCAACGAATTAGTTCGATATACATTGATGCTTTACTGTGTAAAATTATGAAAACACTTTATATTTCCCACAGTAAAGCAGCAATGTATATCAAACTATAGTTCGGCCGTTCAGAGAATGCGTTCCTGACACCTATCAGTTAGTCACGACTAGTGATGGGCACAACATAACACTGAGTTCGTTACCGTTCCTCCAAAATGAACCGGCGCATTATTTTAAGATTATTTTCGTTTTAAATTGGCGGAATCATTTAAAATTTATATTTTAGTTATTTAAGTAGAAACCAAAAAAAGGTAATATTCATATAATAAAATTGTCAAATAAAAACAGATCGAAAACACTTGAAGAACGTGGTCTATGCGCACGAAACGACAACAGACGACTGTTTTAGCGTCACAAAATGGCGGCCCAACGCCATTTGGGGTTACTATTTTCAACCTAAATATAAAAATGCTACTTTCTTTCGCGCGTTCGGTTTGGTCATAGTTTTATTTTTATATTTCATTAAAGTTATCTTAAAGGCCATTATTTACAAATTCTTAAAAAGAAAAACAAAAACTTTATATTATAAGTATAACTGTATAAGAACAGATTACGATACTTGCCTGTTATTTTTAGCACAGCACTATTATACAAATATAAAGCGCTTACATAACCTTGTAATAGCGCAGTATAGATTTAGAAAAATATTGTTTACCAAGTTATTTGACACTCAGTTTGGCACAAAATTATAACATTCATTGATTATTGATATAATAATGTTGTTTGAATGCTCATCAATTGTTAAAACGGTAAACAACCAGCAAAAATATTTTTATCGTAACTGCAACGCCATTACAAAGCTACGTCGTCAGTTCAATCGCGACGTGTCAGGAACGCATTCTCTGAACGGCCGAACTTTAATTCGTTGGCAACTATTTTCAGTTGCTAACTAAGTTACAGAATAACCCAGCAAGTCTTTTAAGATCCTATTATCTAGGTTTCTTTAACCATTTTTCCGTCTGAATTGCCATTTAGGATCTTCGAGACTTCAAAGTTTGAATTTGTTTTTATTTACAATTTTGGTTCGGAACCCTGAAAATGATAAAACATATTCGGCCCATCCCTATTAATTATATATGTTTTTATTTATTTCAATTTGAAAAGTTAGTACTCATATGACGTAAATATGTCAGTAAAAATAATGTATGACTAGGTTTTTGTATAGCGCCATCTCTTTCGCTCTACATAAGAAAGAAGAAGAGAGACGATATCCTTAATTAGATACATAATATTATAATATTGTGAGCCTATGTAATTATAAGTTTTCGCGTATTATTTAACTTACCAAATATTTTGTGCCTTTCTATGTATTTAAGCGATATTATGATTTTTGATGTACCTATTATGTAATTATCAGAACAGTTCTAAGTCTATGCGTATGTCAATAAGATAGTCTGTTTGTGCAATATCAGGCTCTAACCCACTGACCTCTATTTAATACAAGAGAGAACGTTGTATACTCTGATTTTTAATTCCGTGGAATTATGGCGTTTCTTTATGTTACCAGACATAAAACAGTTCCCACAAAAAAGATAATAAATTCAAACTTACATAAATAATAAATAATCAATTGCCTCATGTAGATATGACAAATGCCTGAGAGATACTTTTCGGGTACTTAAGCTTGGGGTAAAATCGAATTGCAGGTGGTAACCCTGTTTTTCATACAAAATAACTCATTCTATTTTTAAGTGACAGCTGTCAGAATTCCACCGAATTAAAAATCAGACTTGAATTTTATTGAGGTATGTCAAAAAAATTGCAACTGATATTGCACAAACAGCGTTACTAATATTAGTAGTCCTTGTTATAGATATTGTATTCGATTATCGCGAATCCGGATCAAAAGAATGCGTGCAAAATCGATTACACTTTAACGAGCAAATCAAATCGATTTACATATTTTGTATTTAGTGTGTCGATACTCAACCACAAGACTATGAAACGAATAAAAAAAACGAAAAAAATAATTTTAGTTTTTTTTACTATCGTGAGTGATATCCGTTATAACTACTTAACACAATGACTGAAGTCACGTGAATGGACAATCTGTTTTTCCGTAGCTGTCTTAAAAGGTAAACAAATCGCAAAAAACTTCTCGGAGAAACGCGTAAGCTTTTCTTTCCCCGTCGCGGCTTTAAACTTTCTTGTATTTGAATTTTCACTTAACTCATGGCTTCATTGTTAGTTCGCGGTAAGAACGTCCTATGCGCCGTGCACAGCGTGTCGCTTACGCGTTTCTGCGAGTAGGAACTTGATTATCTTGTAAGACAGTTAAAGAAAAACAGATTGTACGTCAGAGTATGCCCGACTAGTTTCTAACCCATCCGGGGTTCTTAATCATGAGCATGTCACAATACGGGCAGCGCGGGTCACTGCCCGTCGGGCGCGCTGCGTGAGGCACTGAGCTTAGAGGGGGGGGGGGGGGAGTGAATCTAGCTCACCCTCCAATGGTTCCTGCTGGTATTAGACGTACATCGACGGCACCAGTAGATCTGACTTTACATAAAAACCGACGCACCGCCATGTAAGACAAATAAGACCCCCTTTATCCTCTAAATCGTCTTTCTATAACATGATCAGCCCCTGATATGAAAGGTCCCGATAGCGTAGCAATTTTCATGAGAAATCACATACGGTCTTGTGTATGGCGCGAAGTCATCGTAAAATGAGGGTACACGTAATTAATATCATAATTTTACATGCCCTACCCTCATTTTTCTATTAATAGTAAGAATATTTAATAATAACATCGCGTGGTTGTGTATCTACAGTATATTATAGTGGATCAAATGTAACGAATAAAAGTAATGAAATAGTATTTATTTTTTACAATAGCGCGTAAATAAAGCCCTTTCCGCACACGACCGTGCAGTGACAGGGACGTGGAAGGGACGCGGGAATAGTTTTTTTTCCACCTTTACAATTTTTTTTTGACAGATCAGGCTCGTCTTACGCGCCCTGACACCGCACGGTACAGTGTGGGCACTCCATAAAATTATAGGTATTTAGCGATAGAAATAAATTATATAACGTCTCAGTGGGGTCACGGCCTTATGCAAGGATGTGACGGTTGCTGTCGAATATATTTCCATTTTGTTTACAGGTTGACCACAAACATAAGTTGCAACGATGTATCTGTGCAGATGTATTTTTTTATCTCACCAAAGATCGGAATAGGTAGTGCAATTTGGGTGAATAACCTGTACTAATAAAAACTGAGTAAGGACACCAGGGATAATATTTAAAAAAAATATGAATTGGCATATCCACATTATGATTGCATGTGGAATTGCACCGTCTATTCCGATCATTGCTCATCACCCGCTGTTATGAGAGAGATTGAATGAGTCTTTGTTGTATTTCTTCTTCACGTTAAGCAACAAGGCGTGTATTTCATTGGTACATCATTGCAATCGTTTTTTCTTGGGGTGAGATCTATAAAGCGTACTCTGACACTACCATAGGCGCGTCAAATTTTACATTAAAATCGCAATCAAACGGCTAGTTCTGATTTTTTAATGTTGTTAGGACCACTACCGGTAGTCTAAATCCAATTTTGCCGCTTCGAAAGACCTGTGCTAACTTATCAGCACTGGAAAAACCGAGAAAATTTTTGCATTTTTTGTTTTCTTTTTTCAGAAAAAAATCAGAACTAACCGTTTGATTGCGATTTTAGCGACATTTTGAGTCAAATTTGACGCGTATCAGACGCTAGACAGAGTTAAAAGGACACAGATTTATCTCAGGGACATATTTATGTCCCGTTTTAACACTGTCTTGAGTCTTAAGTAGAGTCAGGGCAGGCTCTAAAGATCTCAGCCTTGGTCGGCGCGGTGTGATCCTTACTGCGCAACAAAATATGTTGTCGATGTAACTTATATCTGAGGTCTTATTGTACTTCTAACTCGTTCAGTAGAACCTCCTTCGCGTATTAAGAATTTATTATAAGACATCTGTGGAGTCGAGAAATGATTGTTTCGATCGGGGCCCATTTTGGCAATGATAAAAGAGAAATCACAGTAAAACATTAGATTTCTCGATTGAGTCATACTATCAGAAATTTTCAGAAACAGTTTCTGATAGTATGTACATATTGCCGGAGCCTTAAACGTAGTTATGATTTAATGTTAACGTCACGAAAAGGTCTAGGCGTTGTTTTAGTGTCGTGAACGTATTACGCAGCAATGGCAAAGCAAAAGCAAACGAACCTTCGTTACTTTTCTGCCTTGCTGTGCCACTCGTCCAGAAAGCAACGAACGCTAAATAAGGCCATAACAGAGTGTGTCTCGTACGGTCGCTCGCCTTCGGTTGCCGTCGGTTGTCTTCGGTTGCCGTCGGTCGTCTTCGGTTGCAGTCGGTCGTCTTCGGTTGCCGTCGTTCGTTTTCGACCGCTCAGTACATGCGGATGTAACAGCGAAGGGCAGCGAACGTTCGGTGTCCATCGGGAAACGTTCAATATTCGCCTTCGCCCCTCGGTCGGCACACATGAGGCCGTAGATGAGAAATACCTCATAATAAGTTCTTATGCGTCTAAGAAGTCGTGCATAATATTGTAATCCTTGTCGAAAAAAATCGCTCGTCGTGTTAAGGTAGCTTTGTGTTTTTTTTTTTCAGTAATATATTGTGTAAAATATGTATGTTAATAGAATATTATAATAATAATATAAAACCTGCCTACTATGTAACACTTTACACACGAAACGAAGATTACTGCTATTTTTATGTGTATGTATTATGTATGCCTCGCTCGCGTTGTAATGAGATAGGTGTGTGTATATATTGTGCGGTTTTTATTAACTAAAAAATATGTATTTACTGGTAAATACTCAAAATACCCACACTTTTTTAGGTTTACAAGTTATAGCCATGCGCCATCTTGAATTCACGATGTTAATCTGTGACATCATTAATTCAATATGGCGTATGGCTTGAATTTTTTTTTATGTATGTCATGTATGTAGGTACATAATATTTTATGAGTAGATACGAAATAAACTGCTAAGAAAGTCAGTTTTCTTTGCAGTTTCCGCGTCTGTGAATTTTATTAAAACAAGCTGATGTCAGCGAGTTCGTCCGCATGGAATTTGTTTTTTTTTTTTTTTAATTTTCTGTTTTCCGCGGGGCTAAGATAGTTTTATATAGGGTTAATAATAATAAGTCTATGCCCATTTCTAGGATGCCAAAAAAAAGTTCAGCGGTTGAGAGGTCGAATGGGACACACATTTACGCATTTATAACAAGTTATAGTACTTACCTATAGATTGGATGGATGGATTCTTTTTAGTTGTAGCATATTATATTCACACACCTATCGAGTATTGTGTATGTAAATACAGACCGTTCTATTTTCTATACGCCGTGCCAAAACGTAATTAAGTTTTTATACTACAGACCAGAAAATCACAAGATCTTAACAGTACGAACAAGATTTTAATTTTCGTTCCTAGTTCCAGCTATTATTTATATAAATTATTACATGTCTGAAATAAAACCTTACTGATAAATCTGTTCGTTTAGAAATTTTGAAATGTGTGAACAAGATTCATATTTTAGAATTTTTTTCTTGATTTGTCCACTTTTTGTAGGGTTAGTACAAGTTTATATATCACGATTACTTTGATAGATCGAGTATTGAAACACTGTAACCTCAAAGTAAAACGGATCATAACAAGCCTTGTTTTAAGACTTATGTTCGTCCATATATCTACTTTCGTGCCATAAGCGGAAACTTTACATAATGTACGACTTTAAAACAAACACCCTTAGATCCATTTTACTCTGACACAGTTCTGTTTCGATGCTCTAAAATCTAAATAATGTGAGATGCGAACTCGTATTATGGTTATCTGTATGAACGCTGGGCCACGGCTTGCGACAAGCGGCGCGGCACGAAAGAATACAATTTTTTTTTCAAATTCAAATTTCATTTATTCAAAGTAGGTACACTGTACACTTTTGGAACGTCAATATATAAAGTACATGAAAGTGATGTAATGGTGATAATTACTACGGAAACTTAAAAACATATCCATATGTATTCTGAATACTTATCCACATGTATTCTATCTATACATATTGTCTAGTCGCTTATGGTGTGGCACAATTTATCGCGTTTTGCGACGAGAGTGCTTAGTCTAAGTTTGAAGCGCTCCAAAACTAACAGTATACTAGAAGTATACTATTGATCGAATCACAAATGACTTCAGAGCAAAATGAACCCAAAGACTCTTGTATTAGGTCCATTTTACTCTGAAGTCATGGTGATTCGATCAATAGTATACTTATAGTATACTAAAAAGTTTTGGAGCGTTCCAAACTGAGACTAAACACTCAGGCCGTGGCCCTGAGGTTTTACCATCCGCAAACAATAACACCTTGATTGTGATCGACTAATCATTGAAAATTTCTATAAATTTGAGTTGTTTGCTACATTTTAATAATAATTGTTTAAATACCTGGAAATTTCTAAATCATTGACTACATACATACATATTTTTGTATTAGATTTCTATGTGCTATGGACGCTTGCTATAAATTGTAAGAATTTTGGAGATAAAATTGAGTTGATTTTTTAGGCTATTTTATTGATGCTTATTAAATTAATTGATAAAATGAAATAAAATTAGTCTTTTTAGCTATTTAATAAGACGTTTATGAAAAGTTGTAAATGTATAAAGAAGCGTATAGGCTAAGAGATAGGCGTCTGTAGCATGCAGTCTTCGAAGCGTTTCTTTACATATATTTTTTTTTTTACTCTTTTAGGGACCTTTCAGACAGACCGGCGCGGAGAGCGTCGGAGAGCATTTTTTTTTTTCACACAGACCGGCCGTTCAAATTTGCTCTGCTCTCCGCGCCGGTCTGTGTGAACGGACACGCGGATGCGCTCGGAGCCGAGCGTACGCTCTTGGGCCGGACGGCAGAGCATATTCGGCCTACGGTCGGCTGTGCGAGCATGAAAGAGCACGCGAACGGAGCCGGTCGGATGCTCGAGCGCGAAAGGGCACGGGCATGGAGCAGCCGACCGGCTCGACGAGTAGCCGACCGGCTGCTCTCATATATTTCACACAGAGCGTATTGGGAGCATGCTCGAGCATCCTCTTATCATAAAAGAGTTAACATGTAAAAATAAAGCCTATTTCAATGTCTTAAGATTCTATTTTAAATGCGATTAAAATTTGCTCTGCTCTCCGCGCCGGTCTGTCTGAAAGGTCCCTTAAACGCTAGTCAAGTGTTTCGTTACCTACACACTGTTTATGTATTTTGTAACTTATATGATGTTATATAAGAATATATTAAATCAGTACTGTCTTTGAAAATTCTGGAATTTTTATTTCTTGTTACCCAGGCCCTAGACAATTAATGTTTTTTTCATACTTAGCTAAACTTTCTTTAACAATCCTAGCTTTCTATATCTAGAATTTCTATAAGGCTTACCATTTATCATAGATAATTGATTGATGGGAAAATTTTATTAGCTCTTCGGTATTGTCGCAAGTAACTACCAGCTCCTCGTCTATTAATATTTAAAATAATAAGAAAAGGTTAAAAAACTCGTTAAATAAAAGATGTAATAGAAAATATTTCATTTTAATAAATCGCTTATACAAAATATAACAAAATAACATAAAAGTGACTAATAATATTTTTTTACTTTTCAAGTTTCCAATATAGGTAGGTACAATCGATATAACAATATAATCTCTTAAAAAACTTAGATATAAGTAGCGGCACGAAAGTCTAGCGCTGACCTTCAATGCGCAGAAGTCGAATCTTGGGGTCGCGGGGAGGACGTGGGGATCGTTCGTAAGCACTGATTAGCTCTCGCGGATCCCTCGTAAGCGCTGATTGGCTCTCCAATCGTATTGTGTCCCGCTCACTCGTACGACGCTGCGCGGACTTGAAGGTCAGCGCTAGACTTTACTGCCGCTACTTGTATATATAATTAATGTCGTTTTAGAGCGACTAAATAAACAACAATTTTATCATAAATTATGTACATTTAAATTTTCTTAGGCCATACAAATATAAAGGTAAACATATTAACATGCGGAAAAAATTATATATCTGTAGTCTATAAGTATGATTTTAACTTAACCTCTTATTAATTTATGCGTTTCGTTTTGTATAAGGCACTAGAAGTTTTTGACTAGTAAGTAAGTCATTGATTAAGCAATTATACAAACATTTACAATAATTATCGTATTAATTATATTATGTATTACTATTTATGAGTGGAGGGTAGTACATTCAAAAACCCTTACTATCAGACTGTTAAAGAACAAAAACTCTTGGAAGCTAATAAACCATTCTTTATTATCTTCAAGCCACACCAACGTTTTATATAAATTAAAATTATAACATCTTGCGCACGTCCATCGCGCTCGGCGGTTGGGTGGCAAGGCTTTGGTGACCGCGCCGCGGCCACACGTATATTATTATTATAGGCAGTCCATGACGTCGCGGGTTGCAGACTGCAGTACGCAAATTGGCGCGTACATAAGCTCCCCTCCCTGGAATACCTCCGGGTATTACTGAATATAGTTCCTGATTATGGCATAGAAACTAGGCTGCTCCAAAATTCTTCATATGGGTCCTCTTTGGGCTTGAATTCGACATCTGAGGCAAACCGTCAATGCTAGGATGCCGATGTGCTAGTGAAGCCCTAGAACAGCTCTCCGGAAGGAACATGAATTCTTGTATGCATGGAAAATCGTTCTTTCTTGTGCCATTTGAATGCTGCTGAGGTCGCTGAACTGGTTTGAATTGCACCTCGGTAAAATTGGCAGACTTGCGTTGATGAATGCGTAGCGCTGCAAGCTGGCTGGATTTTCTTTCTTGTGGGTTGTTCCGGAAGCAATGGCAGCGGCCAACCAATCAGGAAATGCCCTGGGTAAGAAATGGGAAATTGTGAGGGAAGGAATAGATTGGACACAGGAGAGGCTATTGAGTATAGCTTACACCTGTGTGCAGTGTACCTATTCTCGTTACACTAAATAGAAATTGTAAAATACACGTTCGATTTATCGTGCTTATAGCTGACCTGATACCTAGTCCGCTGCAATCATGCTAGGAGAGGCGTAAGTATTGAGTCAAATGACACTAGTTGCTAGTACATTCTCGCGGCAAGGTCAGATAAACGCTTTAAATTATTCGTCTTCAAAACTTAAATTGTCGAACTGTAAAAGAATTATTGTTAAAACGAGAATCAGTAAATTAATCGCACTAATTGTTCAATCGAATTCGTTAAATAGATGATCTAGTAAAAATTGCAAATCTAGCATCATAATATAATTTGTCATAAACTTTGCATAAATAGAAAATCGATTAAACATGACTTGTAAAACTGATTGCATAGAACTTGTAAACTTATTTATTGTTAGGGTTGTAAAATTATGAAAACATTTAAAAATTGCCTAGACCCTACTCTAAACTACCTATCCTAGCCTAGTAAACTAAATCCTAGTAGACTTAGTTTTAATTTTGTACATGAAACTTGACTAGCTGGAATATAAATCGTAAAATAATTGTGTAGTTTAGCAAAGTGAAACTAGATGGCGCTTATTGTTTGGGAATCGCTTGATACTTGGAGTGTAAACTCGAAAATCTTGAATCGAAATATAAACTTTCATTCTAATTACTGCGTACACTTGTGATTTTTACACTCTTCCCTTAGCCGATGAATGCACTTATATCTTAAATAAATAGCTTGGAAGATCCTAAGTACATCATCAAACCTAAAGATAATGTAATGTAATGTAGAAAATTAGAAAATCTGTAGTCTTCAAAAACTGGCTGAAACTAAATTAAGACTTCTTGACTATTGTAAATCGATATGCATAAATAAATTGCTTAATGCATGTTTTAAGAGGTGAGCACAATAATAGATCTAGCTGGAAGAGTGAGTGTGACAAAGCTCACATAATTTTTAGTCTTCGCATAAAATTGTCTAGATAGCTCAACTTGCTCTCAAATTGACTTTTAACTTGTTAAAATTGGGTGAATTTTGACTTTAAAATAGCACAGCACAAAGTTCCAATAATAGTACCGGATAAAATCCAGTCAAACTTCAAGCTGTTTGAAATAGTATTTGTTTGAACCTACTCAGTGATCAACGCTTGCTAACTACGATGTAAAGAAAATAGATCAGTACCGACCAGCAATCAATTGATGACGGCGTATGAAAACTAGGATCGGCTGAACATCCGTAGACAGCCAGTAAAACTTGGCGTTGATAAATAACTTAGAAATATCGCTAATTGTAACTTCAACTTCAAAATCTAGTCACTGTACAAAAATTAATAGATGAGCAAGGCTCACTTGCACAATGAGAAGCTGAATTAACAATTTCTATAAACTTGAGCGATTCAATAGACACTTGTTGTAAACCTGGTTCATTTTGTAAATTTTAAATAAGTGCTTGACTGGTGACAGCCCTGCCGTCAAGTATGTGCAGTAAATAACTTGGACATATCGCTTGTAACTTCAACTTAATAATATAGTCACTGTACAAAAATGAAATAGAATGAGCAAAGCTCACTTGCACAATGCAAAGTTGAATTACCAATTTCTATAGCTTTGAGCGATTCGATAGACATTTATTGTAAATATAGGTAGTTCATCTTATAATTTTAAATGGGTACTTGACTGGTGTCAACCCTGCAGTCAAGTAACATGCGCATGATTTTATTGTTGTTGCTTATTGAATTGACCGCTTCAACCAAAGCTGTGGACAAAAGTGTTAAATACCTACCTTGTTAAAATCGTAATTTTCTAAATTAATCGTAAATAAGTCTGCACAGCTAAAATCGCGCTACTAGTGGTTGAAGTCAAATAAAGATAATATTTGTATTGTCTGCAGATACCTACCTACCTACCTACAAAGTTTCGCAAAATGGCTGAGCAATTGCGGCAGAGTCTTATACCTAGCTCAGAAAATTGTAGTTGCCGTTGCTCAATAATCTTGGCCTTAAAATCCTGATAGACGAAACTCTTTGAGTACCATTGCAGGCGCATATCATATTGTTCGTTTCTGCCTGGTTTCGTATTCTTGCAGCAAACGCGCTAACCTGAGGTCGCTTTATTGTATTAATTACGATAGAATCGCAATGAAAATCGACGGTCGAGTCTTGGTGGTTATACATTAATGCTTATATGATTATCTGCGCGTGCCTTCAGAAATTTTTATAAATTGCACGAGAGTGAGGGAATTGAGAATCGAATTCCTATACTCCTCCCACTTCATACCTACTGGTTTTGTTCGAAAAACTAGAGAAAATGGATAATTCAGTATGAAGTAGGCTCACCTAGATGGAAAGCACGCGCAAATATTATTGCTACCTACCTACCAATTTATAGAACCACTCGTAAATTACCTATTTTGTCCGATGTTCCTATAATCGATTTGAAATCGAATAAATCCTAGCGCTCGCGCAACAAGGCCTAAACATTCTTGTAATTACCTTCATTGACCTTGACATTGCATTGCACGGGCGGCCTCCTCTTCAACATATGGAATCTGATGGGTACCTATTGTAATTTGTGATGCACTTATAATCAAGGGCAAGAGAACAATAAACTTGAATTTGAAATCGCAAAAATCTCAAGCTACTTGCCATCAAACTTCCATACTTGCAAAGAACTTGGAGGGTAGGCTTGTGAAAACGAAATTAGATTGACGACAAAGTAATTCATCAATAAACGAAACTTGTTAGATTACGGCTATAGAAAATTCGACACTAATTGTTTACTGTTAAGGTTCATTATTGCATCTTACGCCACTCCATTGCATTTGCATAGAACCGGTTCCTTATCGCCTCGCTGACCGGGCAAATGCGTTGTACAATGCAACTGAATAGGTATCAAGTTGGCTATGCACATCACCTGAAATTGATAAAAATGAATTGAGCTGCGTAAAACCAAAATATGCTAGCTGCTCCTTGATTAGCTGTAAACTTCTAATTTCTTGTAAATAGAGAAATAAGTGTCTTGTAAATGGTTTAGTTTATAAAATATTGTATTTATACCTATAGCATAGATATTATTCGTTTTCTTCAATTTATTCTTGTTTTAGTAGGTAGTTATAGCTTTACCTACGTTCTCGTAATCTAGAATTTCCTTTAATATTCTCGAATTAAATGTGTTAAAATTGAATATACTGGTGGTTGTAGGTAGTTGTAAATATTCGCTCGATAAAACTTGTAAAATTAGTCAAATCATTAAATTGCATATAGGCACTTAATGGAATCTTGTAAATAAGTAGCTGGGTACCTATACGTTTTGACTAGAATGAAACCATTGACCGGGATTCGATATTGAATTTGATAAAATATAATTGTCTAGTTGTAGGTAGGTATTGAATTGAATTGAGTTAGGTTGCCACTGCGCACACAGAATGTAAGCTACACTTGGAAAAATTGGACATGATTAGAAACTAGTGGGATAGGAAGGTACACTTAGCTGATTGATTGACTGAATGCTGCGGCGCTGATTGCTGACCGGCGATGACTCGTCGCTAAGTTTCCCGTAAAATCCATGCCCATGTGCTGCTGCGCTTGCCGACGATGGAATTGCCGAAGGTGGAATCTTGACGTAGACGAAGTTGCGGCTTCTCTTGTTATTCAGTTTCTTGGGCCACGTTGCTGCGGTGCTGATTGTTGACCGGCGTGATGATGGCCCAAAATGATTGCTAAGACCTAAGTGTCCTGTCACGGTCGCCACTTTTTTGTTAAAGAACAAAAACTCTTGGAAGCTAATAAACCATTCTTTATTATCTTCAAGCCACACCAACGTTTTATATAAATTAAAATTATAACATCTTGCCACCCAACCGCCGAGCGCGATGGACGTGCGCAAGATGTTATAATTTTAATTTATATAAAACGTTGGTGTGGCTTGAAGATAATAAAGAATGGTTTATTAGCTTCCAAGAGTTTTTGTTCTTTAACACAGACATCACTCGTCTATGGAATACAAGATAGCTATGGACTTAACTAGAATTTCTTCGCATAATATATCATTGGTCGATCAATAAATCAATAATTATAATATTTCATTTTTGTATATAATACACGTCGAAGTTCAGTTTTTTTCTATCGATGGGAAATTCACACCTTACGTAAAAAAAGTTACTCGATATAAGCTTACATTTAAACGCCTTAAAATAACAGCACCTTTTTATACCTGATGCCCGCAACGATTAGATAAGGTTTTAAAAAATTGGTTTGTCTGTAAAATCGGTTTACAGACGATAATTTTACGTGATAACGTCATAAGATAACATTATAGAACACATATATAGGCCGATCGTCTGTCTATCGCTTGTTCCGCGCTCTCGCTTGCACGCTCGGCTCAGGTGGAACGTGACACTTTTTCGTGAGTGCAGCCGGCGTTTATCGATTTATAAGACGTTATCACGTCAAAAAATCACGTGGAAGCTCTGGCTTTCCGGGTCAAAAAGCAGATACACTTTGTCCATCTTTGTGCCATAATTAGTCAAGAACGGACAGACAGACACATTCACGTTTATAATATTAACTATGGAGGTACGTACAATCAGTTGTAAATAAGGTAAGAGATAAACTAACTACGTATATTGAGCAGTTTTTGTACAATGTAGGTAAAGTTTATAATGAAGCGACTTCGAAATCATCCCTTATAATCGAATCATAATATTATATTTCATAGATATATTCAACAAAAAATATATATATTTCTAATGTCTAATAAAAAAAATGTAAGAACATTAAAAACTTCAAAGTAAACAGTCTATAACAGTGACCTAATGTATGCGTTTTTGTACTTTTGTATGAAAAATATAATTACGCTTTCTGGCGAATTTCTTAAACCTACGCTACAATAGTAAATCTATAGTCAAAGTATATTTTTACGTCTAACGCCATTATTCTTAAGCCTAAAAAGTCCTCGGGGACTAGAATATAATTCATTACAATTATTAGATCGGATGTAAAAAAAAATTACTAAGCACGTCTTAATCTTTTTTTCACCTGACTTTAGGATCTTCACTAATGAGCCAGTCACCGCAGCCTAAAGCCACATGAGTAGATATCCCTACAGAGAGAAAGCTTCATTCAAGCGGCCCACTGTAGGTAGGTGCACTCACACATAGCGCAGCTCACGCACACATGAGCTCTCACCAACGGTTCACGGACGCTCCGCTGGGGCTCAGCTGGGAGGCAAACGACAAGTGTGGGTCGTGCGCATTACATTAATACTGAGAATAAAGTGTTTGGCGAGAGTTTGCAGATTGTGTAAAATAGTGTAAACTTTATAAAAAAATAGACATAAGTGTTGTGTTTAGACAATGCCTAACCATTGTACAGTTAACAGTATGTTTAAGTTCATATGTAACATGTGACAAACCTATGAGAATAGGTATAAATGGACGTTGTTAAAAAGCTTCCCCTCTGTAGGGATATCTACTCATGTGCTATTCATATTCGTTTGGCGAGCCGAGTACGAGTCAATACCTATTTTAAATCTATTTAAGCATGGAAAAAATTCCTAACATTAAATCCTTGGATGGATAATGGATCAAATATTGGCATCTCTTATTGGCTTCTGCAATTTCAAGTTCAGTCAATAACCAAGTTCGGTCGACTTTGGTCAACATGCAATCGTTTGATCAAAATCGCAGCATATATTATATTATACTTGTATTTATTATACTTGTATTTTTTAATATTTTGATTCATTAAAATTTAAATCGTCATAACATACAAAAATGTGACTAATGAAATTTTATATAGGGTGGTAACAATAAGCACCAATAAGTTGTACGCAAGCGATAATTTTTTCAATATTAGAGATATCCACAGATTTGTTTTTGGTATTGAAACCATATCGCCCGGTGAACAAAACGACATAGTTTATATATATTATTATTATTGAATTCCGTAATAAATGTATTATTAGATAAAAATAAAATTTAGGATTTCAAGCATGACACTTTTGAGTATCATTTAGTCTGTGAGATATCAGATAACGTCGTTCAAGTGTTCGTAGCAAGTGTTAGTAGAGAAAAAAAATGTCATTTTTTTCACCAGACTACAATTATTGTTATAATAACATTATTGAAATCAATACTCTTATATTGAGAAAATGACGATAACTGTGATGTCAAACGAAACATCATCTGTCTACATTCATATTTTTATAATTCATATAATTCTGTGGTTCATGAGCGCATGACGACAACAGCTGTGACGTCACACGAACCACGAAATATCTGTCTACATCCACAATTAGTGGTGAATTCATCTAGCGCCGCGCTGCTACCAACACTCAGTCGTCCTCACTTGACGATGAATATGACGTTACTGTCCTCCTCGAGCTGCGAGACGTAAAGGCCGCCCTGGCAGCACAGCTCGTCGAGACAAGACATTGTTTTAATAACGTTATTTTTGACTACTCTTATATTGAGAAAATAATTGCGTGACTATAACTTTGACGTCACACGAACCGCGAAAAGTCCGTCTACATTCATAAGTGGTTCATGAGCGCACGACGACAACTGTGACGTCACACGAACCGCGAAACGTCTACATGATCACAAGTGGTTCATTCGTCCAGCGCCGCGCTGCTACCAACACTCAGCGGTCCTCACTTGACGATGAATATAACGTCGCTGTCCTTCGCGAGCTGCTCCTCCAGCTGCGAGGCGGAGAGGCCGCCCTGGCAGCACAGCTCGTCGAGGTCATTCCAACCGCGAAAAGTTCGTCTACATTCACAAGTGGTTCATGAGCACACGACGACAACTGTGACATCACACGAACCGCGAAACGTCTCTACATGATCACTTGACGATGAATATGACGTCGCTGTCCTTCTCGAGCTGCTCCTCGAGCTGCGAGGCGGAGAGGCCGCCCTGGCAGCACAGCTCGTCGAGGCACACGAGCCCGTTGTACGTGCGCGCCACGCTCGTGCTGTGCTCGCTGCGCGCCGACGCGCTGTCGTTGTGCAGCGTCACCGGGAACTGGAGGGTACAACCACATTACAAGTCACGGCAAATAAGTCGACCGGTGACCTTCAATGCGCACAAGTCGAAAATGAGGTATCTCGGGGTGTAAGGGGGTCGCGGGGAGGGCGTGGGGATCGTTCGTAAGCACTGATTAGCTCTCGCGGATCCCTCGTAAGCGCTGATTGGCTCTCCAATCGTATTGTGTCCCGCTCACTCGTATGACGCTGCGCGCACTTGAAGGTCACCGCTCGACTTACGTGCCGTGGGTTATACCAGTTATTGCGTTAAGTATAGTTTAGGAGCGCCTAGACGACAAACATCCATTTTTATGTAAATTTTTTGGCCGTGCTAATACACAGAAGAACCCACAAAGGTTTCACCACAATAGTTTATAAGCGTATAGGAGTACATACAGACAAACATTGATTTTCATTGTACTGTGGCAAATGGACGTGCAACACTTGCGGTGTGTATGGGCATGCTCATATAAGTTGCCTACTTTCGAAGAATCGATTTATTTAACAAGACAATGTGGCCGATTCTGTTATACACAATCTCTAAACCTAAACTAAAATGACAGGCCTAAATCTATTGCTATCCTTTCCTGCAGTGAGCACTGTGAAAGAGATAGGAATATATTTAGACCTGTCATTTTAGTTTAGGTTTAGAGATTGTGTACAGCAGAATTGGCCACAATAAGGATTTAAGATTTTTTTAATTCATCTACAAGTTAGCCCTTGACTGCGATCTCACCTGATGGTAGACTAAGGGCCTGTTTCACCACTTTCTGATAAGTGTTGGATAGCTTATTCACAACTTTTGTCTTTGTCACTTGACATAAAGTAAGATAGAGATAAAACTTCCTTTTAGGTTATCCAACACTTATCAGAAGGTGGTGAAACAGGCTGTAAGTCTAAGGTGGAAGCGGGCTAACTTGGAAGAGGTAGCTAAATCGCCATGGCAGGACGGCTTCGCCGGTAGGGCGGTAACTAACTAACTATTAGCCACGGCTGAAGCCTCCCACCAGATCAGACCATAGAACATTTAGAAAATATAAAATTTCAAATTGCTCCTTCTGGAAATCGAACCCGTGACCTTCTACTTATAAGACCACAGAGCTCATCACTGTGGGTGGGAGGTCGTCATATTGTTTTTTTTTATTGTTTATAGGCAACCGTTTAACCACAATCACACCTAATACAAAGTTATGATGTGGCCTAAGATGGTACGCGTTTGCCTAAAAGATGTCTATTTACTCTTTTCTTAAAGATGCCCAAGTTGCAAGTGTCGGGAAACGCAGATCTCGGAAGGGTATTCCAAACCCTAGCCGTGCGTATGAGGAAAGTGCGTCTTCGTGCGTGTAGGCATGGGCGTCGCCAGGTAGGGGCAGAAATTTGAAAAAATATACATACATATGTATATGTAGATCTTACTTCTTACTTACTTAATATTATAAATGTGATAGTGTGGATGGATGTTTGTTACTCGATCACGCCGCAACTACTGAACTGATTTGGCTGAAATTTTGAATGGAGGTAGATTATGCCCTGACTTAAAACATAGGCTACTTTTTATCCTGAAAAAATGCACAGTTCTGTCAGTCCGAAATCTATAGCTACAGCTATAGGTAGATTACTATAGCGAACTTCCTTGATAGTAGGTATAAAGGTTGGAAAAGGGAGCGGGAACGGGAACTGGAAATCCACGATTCCCTCGGGATTTGTGCAAAACCGAAATTCACGCGGGCGAAGCCGCGGGAATTCTCTAGTATGCTATATTTTGCACTAAGTATCTAAATTAAACCTGGCGCAAAAGGAAACGAGGACAATGAAAAATTCTAATTCGAAAATAAATTAAGAGCCCGTAACCAGCTTCAAAAGCTCTGGACTGTACCAACAATACTTTGTACTTTTCCCATACTATAATATCATCAACTTGCCCCCCCCTTGGCCATCGGCTGGCGACGCCCTTGCGTGTAGGTGTAAATTTGTATGTCTCACCTTGTACACCCTGCGGATGAGCCCCTCCAGCACGCCGAACAGCACCAGCTTCCGCTCGTTGATGGCGAGCTCCTGCGGGCGCATGCGGCGGCACAGGTCGCGCACCGTGCTGCCGTACGACATGCCCGCGTACATGCGGAACAGGTCGCACACTTTGGGCAGCTGCCGAGCTGGTGGGCAAGGGTTTACCAATTGTTGTTTGGGCAACGAGAGAGCAAAGTTCGCTTCTGTTGCGAGTGTCGAGTTCGGGTAATCAAAGAGTTCCTACGGGATTTGAAAAACTTAAGTTTATTCACGTGCTGCCGTATGACATGCCCGCGTACATGCGGAACAGCAGGTCTATTCTGTAAAGCCATTTTCGAATTATAGAGAGTGAATTCGAGATGAGTTTGCTAATTTGTACTCTGTAAAACTCGATAGTACAGGTCTTCTCACTCAAACTCACTTCACTTCGCAAGTGCGTAGCAGATGTTTACAGAATATCAAACCAAGGTGAAATGAGTTTGCTTTCGAAGCAAGTTATCTTACTTGAGTGAGCTTCGATATCGATGGTATTTTAGAGAATAGCCCTACAGGTCGCACACTTTGGGCAGCTGGCGAGCTGGTGACCAAGGGTTTACCAATTGTTGTTTGGGCAACGAGAGAGCAAAGTTCGCTTCTGTTGCGAGTGTCGAGTTCGGGTAATCAAAGAGTTCCTACGGGATTTGAAAAACTTAAGTTTATTCACGTGCTGCCGTATGACATGCCCGCGTACATGCGGAACAGCAGGTCTATTCTGTAAAGCCATTTTCGAATTATAGAGAGTGAATTCGAGATGAGTTTGCTAATTTGTACTCTGTAAAACTCGATAGTACAGGTCTTCTCACTCAAACTCACTTCACTTCGCAAGTGCGTAGCAGATGTTTACAGAATATCAAACCAAGGTGAAATGAGTTTGCTTTCGAAGCAAGTTATCTTACTTGAGTGAGCTTCGATATCGATGGTATTTTAGAGAATAGCCCTACAGGTCGCACACTTTGGGCAGCTGGCGAGCTGGTGACCAAGGGTTTACCAATTGTTGTTTGGGCAACGAGAGAGCAAAGTTCGCTTCTGTTGCGAGTGTCGAGTTCGGGTAATCAAAGAGTTCCTACGGGATTTGAAAAACTTAAGTTTATTCACGTGCTGCCGTATGACATGCCCGCGTACATGCGGAACAGCAGGTCTATTCTGTAAAGCCATTTTCGAATTATAGAGAGTGAATTCGAGATGAGTTTGCTAATTTGTACTCTGTAAAACTCGATAGTACAGGTCTTCTCACTCAAACTCACTTCACTTCGCAAGTGCGTAGCAGATGTTTACAGAATATCAAACCAAGGTGAAATGAGTTTGCTTTCGAAGCAAGTTATCTTACTTGAGTGAGCTTCGATATCGATGGTATTTTAGAGAATAGCCCTACAGGTCGCACACTTTGGGCAGCTGGCGAGCTGGTGACCAAGGGTTTACCAATTGTTGTTTGGGCAACGAGAGAGCAAAGTTCGCTTCTGTTGCGAGTGTCGAGTTCGGGTAATCAAAGAGTTCCTACGGGATTTGAGAAACTTAAGTTTATTCACGTGCTGCCGTATGACATGCCCGCGTACATGCGGAATAAGTCGCACACTTTGGGCAGCTGGCGAGCTGGTGACCAAGGGTTGGTGGTGACCAATAGTTGTTTCGGCGACGAGAGAGCAAAGTTCGCTTCTGGTCAAAATCCCGTGATTTTGAAAAAACCTAAGTTTATGATGAAACGGTATACCTACTATATTGCCGCATAAATCGTAATAACGTATAAGGGATTCAACTTACGCGTTCTTGCACAGAATTCAACGCATTGTCGCTGCAGTCCGGCGCATCGCGTGAGTTGCCTCAGTTTCGGCGTTGCACTGTATACCTATAACAGGTAAAGATATTAATTTTTTTTAACTTCTTTATACAAGTCAAATATTCCTGACAAGGACAACGCCATAAGCAAATCGAGTATCGATGTATGTACGCGTAGCAGTTAGGTATATTAGCAGTATGCTGTATGACATGTAGTACGTTGACAACGGTATATGTACGTCATACTGTTACGCGCACTTCTACGTTGCGGGTGACGGGTGGTATCGGGTAACGAAGTTCCCAGACACGGAATCCTAAAAGAGCGAGGCCCATTTTTTTCCCATTTTTCAGCAGATTTTTTTAAAAATCCCAAACACGCAACTGTTTATCTAGCTATCATATACTCACAGCGCAGTACTGGAAGATGGGCACGAGCGTGACCACGCCATAGTAAACGAGGTTCTGCACACACGCGCGCATCAATTTGATTTCCACGTCAAGAAAATATTTTCACGCCACGCAAATATTTTCCAGTAAATTATACCTATTATGATGTTAATTAGAAAATCAACCAATATTATGTTCCTTTCAATCAGGTTTTTTAATAATAGAGTGTTCATTTAATGGTCTATAGAAAACACTCAAATCTTAATTATGAACGGCTGTTCAGAATTAGCATGACCCATTATAATCGGTTTTAATATTGTACTTGGGTTAATCTTGTACTCACAGCGCAATACTGGAAGATGGGCACGAGCGTGACCACGCCGTAGTAGACGAGGTTCTGCACGCACGCGCGCACCAGGCTGATCTCCACGTCGGTGAGCGCGGCGATCTTCGACACGTGGTTGAACCCGTCTATGTGCGGCAGGATCTGGAGCAATAGAGATTCTTTCAATATCTTTGTTATATAATTCGTCTCTCTTAGAAATTTTGTGTAGACACACAATAGGATGAAGAATTGAAGATTTTAACGAGGGCAGATTCTTTGAATGTCGTTGCTACATACAGATAATTCGTCAGCTTGTGGTGAATTGCCCCAGCGTTCAATGCCAGAACTCATAGAAAGTGTGTACCTATATCTATTTATTTGCAAAATCTTCGTCCACTTAATAGTATGTCCATTACAATACAAAACGTCATAGCAAATATGGATCAAGTACTAGGGTCAAAAGTCATGCTCCATGTTTACAACGTCTTCAGTCTTTTATTAAGATATGGAACGTAGTAGGTTTATATTATGTACCTAGTACAAAAACTAGGCGTAATATCTCCACTAAGATACAAAACAGGCCTGAAGGCCATACATACAGCCGGGAGCTGCGCGGGTTATCGTCACAAACCTATAAAATAAAGTACCCTAACGGAACAACAACTCAATTTCATATTCGGCACACAAGGGACTGGTCAAGTACCACCAATCCTTTGTGTAACGAATTTGGGCGAAAGCAAATTTGATCAGCGAATCGGTCACTTGGGCACGGTTATTGCCAAAAGAGTATAAGCTTCAAAAGGCAGAGTACATAGACAACAAAGGATTGGTCAAAGCAAAGTATAAGTACATTGCTCAATTTTCCTTACGTACATAATGCTGTATATAAATAATAACATTCCAATGCTGCGCTTTCCGATTCGGGGTTTTCGAGCACCTTGGGACTTGGTTAATGTTAACATAATAATGGTTCTCGTTAGTTAAAATTTGTATCTACACCCATGCTTTAAATCCTCTATAAAAGATTCTGAAACAGTTAGCTTACTGCCAACATTAAAACACCCAATGTCTCAGTAACCATTATATCATCCAAAGGAGTGTTATTATAAAATTCAGTACAACATTATATCATCCGTTTTCATAATAACACTCCTTTGGATGATATTATGGTTACTAGGACTGGCTGTTTTAATATTAGTAGTGAGCTAACTGTTTCAGAATCTTTTATAGAGGATTCATATTACGAACTAGCTTTTGCCCGCGGCTTCGCCCGCGTGAATTTCGGTTTTTCACAAATCCTGAGGGATAAGTAGATTTCTGGTTCACCCGCCCCCCGCCGCGTGGCGGCGTACCGCGGTACCGCGTACGGCGGGTGCAGGGCACAGGGGCGCGCCGCGCGCGGCGCGGCGCGGGGAGTTCCGTGCAGCGCGAGCGTCGCGGTCGGCCGTCGCGCGCAGCGAAAATACCTATCAGGGCGTTTTTAACATAGGTACTTACCGATTTCAACACAACTCCTTTTTTGAAAGTCGGTTAAAAAAGTAGCCTATGTTACTCCTTGGTTAATCCTCTACTTGTCTGTGAAAGTCCCGTCAAAATCGGTTCAGCCGTTCCGAAGATTAGCCCGTTCAAACAGACAGACAGACAGACAAAAATTTTAAAAACGTGTGATTCGGTTATGGTATCGTTCAAATAACCATATGAGCTTAATATGTGGTAGTTATTTCGAAATTACAGACAGACACTTCAATTTTATTTATTAGTATAGATGTAGATAAAGTCTTGTGTGCAACTGTTATTAATTAGGTATTAAAACACTCATGCTTTCTCGGCTGGAACTGCATTCCGAACCTGTGGTAGACTCAATCGACGATTCAAAAGTACTTGTAAAAGTTTATTTGAATAAAAAACTTTTCTATTCTATTCTATTCATGCGATACTATTCTCACACTGGGCTTCGCCTCGTGTGATAAGCCCACATTCGTGTTTTAATACCCCTTATTATACAACAGTTGCATAAATAACATCTGTGTTTACGGTAATGTGCCATTTAATCATCTTCAAACAAACGTGAAAAAAAATATTGAAACGCGTACGGCGGCCTTCAAATAGGTACGGCGCATAAATACTACAATCGTCCGGGTATCGTACTAAGTTACTGAGTGGTACACATAATTATTATTCTAGTCCATTTTGAATATTTCCTGTTAAGTAAGTAAGTATTCATAAATATTATGAATTTGCATTTCAATAATCTTATTAGTGACGGTAAATATCGTGAGACACTTGGATTTCCTTGACAGATAAAAAGTACGGTTAACAGAAAAAGTATATGTCTACATTTTATTTCAGTTTATAATATTTTTTTATTAATTTTTCTATTTGAAATATATTAAGCTTATGATAGGGAGGAGCTAGATTGAAAATTATATCGAACAAATAGTGGGATTTAGGCTAGACACGCTCATTTAAATAATATTTAGACCCTAACTGTAGGTACTATACTTACTAAGTAAAATAAATATATTTTTTGCTTCCCTAAATACATAAGAAAGAAAATGCTCACGTGGGAAAAAGAAAGCTAAGCCATGCAAGTAAAACTTACAAAAAGTAAAAAAAAATATATAGTAAAGAAGGTTATGTTTACAACTCAATAATGAGTTTTTGTGCCTTTAAAATGCTTTGGTCATTCAGTATTAGTAAGTTTAAAACACAAAAATACTTTGAGATAGATAAAATATATTACGTATATTTTTTTTGTTGATCGTACTTACAATTCTACTTGAACAAACGCCATTGTATTTATTTATTACAAGCGGAAACCCGCGACTTCGTTCGCGTGGATATTGGTTTTAAAAATCCCGCGAGAATCATTTTGTTTTTCCTAAGCTCCTTTGACCTCATACCTGGCTAAAAACTGTTAAAAGTTCACTGGCGGATGTTTAGGTAGATCAAAATGAAAAAATCCGCCAGTGAAAGTCCCATCAAAATCGGTCCAGCCTTTCAGAGATTAGCCAGTAATCTTTAAAGTATTTCCTTTCTAACAAAAAAAGAATGAATGAAATCGGACCACCCGTTAACGAATTACACATTTTGAATTTCATCCCCTCTCCCAAGGGAACCGTGCTGAATTTCGGGATAAAAAGTATCCTATATGTTACTCCGTAGTACGAACTTAAATCATGCCGAGTTTCATTTCAATCCGTTCAGTAGTTTTTACGTGATGCGCGCACAAACATACATACAAACAGACAAAAATTTCACAAATAGCTTTTTTACGTTCTATTACTTATTCTCTGTGCTTATTCTTAACATCCCCCAGTTATTATTTTGCAAAAATCTTTAATGTACAGATACGGCAATTCTATGATTTTATTATATGTATAGATTTATTATATGTATAGATGAGTAGGCAGGTACTATTCAAAAACTTCTCAATAAATAATTTTATTGATTACTAGATGATGCCCACGGCTTCGCCCGTGTGTATTTAGGTTTGTAAAATCTCGTGGGAACTTTGATTTTCCAGAACAAAAAGTAGATCCTTACGATTTCGGAATGCAATTCTTTACAGCATCAGGGTTGAGGAGTTGGACATGTACCTACTCGAGGTCATTCAACAATAAAGTCTTTAATTGGTATCCCCAATATCAATTTAAATAACCGCCAGTGCCTAAATCCCGTTAGTTTTGGGGATCAGATCCCCTACAGCATCAGGATTGAGGAGTTGGAATCCAAATTTTTTGTAGGACAGTGTCGCAATGTTTCTCTATCGATTAAAAAAAAAATTACGCAAATCGGTTCAGAAATCTCGGAGATATCGGTGTACATAGGTAGAAAAACACAACTCCTCCTTTTTTGAAAGTCGGTTAAAAAAGTAACCTATGTTACTCCCTGGTTAATTCTCTACTTGTATGTGAAAGTCCCGTCAAAATCGGTTCAGCCGTTCCAAAGATTAGCCCGTTCAAACAGACAGACAGACAGACAGATAGACAGACAGACAGACAGACAGACAGACAGACAGACAGACAAAAATTTTAAAAACGTGTGATTCGGTTATAGTATCGTTCAAATAACCATATGAGCTTAATATGAGGTAGTTATTTCGATATTACAGACAGACACTTCAATTTTATTTATTAGTATAGATATAAATTTCATTTTCCTTATGTTTCCTTCATAACATACTTCTGATATTTAAATATAGGAAGTACGTTATAATTAAATGGCTCAAAACATGAATATTTGCAAGCAAGATTTATTGCAATTTAATTAAATAATAATTAAACCAACTCTCCATAATATATTACATATTATTATATCTACCTACCTAGTATTCAATGATTCAAATGATGTTGTTTATCTATTCAATATTCAGGTGTAGCAAGAGGTCTTTTAAATCCTAATTTCTCGACCTTTGTTGGTCGATATTTTTTAAATCTGTATGCTTACACTTTTTATATAGTGGCAAGTGACAACGATGATCGAAATTCGAGTATCGACACAATGACTTCAGAGCAAATTGAACCCAAACACTCTTATTTTAAAGTCGTAATTTAATAGTTCGAATATTTATTTTACAACATTTCATTTCTACTTGGGGCGCTGGCTGTTTTCGAATGCTGAATGTATTGGCGAACTCAAACCTTAATCTAACCATTTTAGGTCCATTTTACTCAGAAGTCATTGTGATTCGATCAATAGTATACTATAAAGTTTTGGAGCGCTGCAAAGTGGGACTAAGCATACTGTTACGCGACTTCTATAGAAATTAGAAACATGAAATTACTAACATCCTGTTTTCTTGTGATATTAACTAATATGTATCATTATTTTAGTAATACTACATACTTAGATCTACACACATAACGCTCTTGTATTAACTTACTACATTTCTACGCGTGGAACAATTACGAAGCAATTTCCCTGGAGTTTCATGAATAACAATTTACTAGTTTCAGCTCGCGTCTTCATCTGTATGTTATTAATATATATATAGCTGCTCGTGCTGATTCACTGACTGATTGATCACCCCTCCTGTAAAATTTTGTATGAAAAATTTTTTTTTCAATAATGGTTTCGTATAGAGGACAAAAATTCATTCGGAACAAAAATATGGAGAGAGCTGATGATTGAGGATTTGGGAGACGGGTGAAGAGCACGCTTAAGGTATTGAAGATAGGTGGGGGGTGCTTGAGCAAATGTCACTCAAAACGTCATCCAATTGGCAGTGAGCCGAAACAAAATTCAAAATGGCGAAAAAAAGATGGCCGCCATACAAATTTTGTCCGTGTCCATCTCGGAGGGTATAAAAGATGGAAGAGTGGTTTCTTCGGAAAAGATGATCAGGAGCCAAAGGTCTACTCGATGAGTAGAAAAAAAAATCAAAATGGCGGAATTTATTTTTCCAAAGAAAATGTATGGCGAATATTGAAGAGACTACAAGTTGTAAACTATGCAAGGCTTTGATGCGGTTCTTTGGAGAACTCTCAAAGAAAAATATGGGAAGACATGATGATTGAGGGTTTGGAAGATGGATGAGGAGCCCGGGCAGGGTATTGTAGATAGATGGGAGGTGCTCAAACAAAAATTACTCAGAATCTCATCCAATTGGCACTGAGTTGAAAAAAAAAAAACAAAATTGCGGATTCAAGATGGCGGCTATACAAATTTTGTCGGTGTCTATCTCACCAAGTATAAAAGATAGAAGAGTGGTTTTTTGGTTTTCATGCGGAGGAAAAATCTGGAAAGAGCTGATGATTGAAGATTTTTGAGACGGATGAAGAGTACGGTCAGAGTATTAAAGATAGGTGGGAGGTGCTCGAACAAAAATTACTTGAAACCTCATCTAATTGTCAGTGAGTTGAAAAAAAGTCCAAAATGGCGGATTTAAGATGGCGGCCATACAAATTTCGTCGGTGTCTATTTCACTGAGTATAAAAGATGGAAGCGTAGTTATTTGGCAAACTAGATGGTCAAGACGTGATTATTTGATGAACAGAAAAAAAAACAAGATGGCGGAATTTATTTTCCATGCAAAATATATGGCGAATATTGAAGAGAATACAAGTTGGGAACTATATTATGCAAGACTTATGATACAGTACCTTTTCAAATTTTTTTTTATGGAAGAATTCTCATTCTGACAAATGATTCGGAGAAAAAATATTATGGAGGGTGATAATGATCGAGGGTTAGGAATATGGAATAGATAGGTGGAGGCTGCTCAAACAAAACAACACCCGAAAACGAAACCTCGCGGTCCGCTTTAGCGGGCCGCGCACCCAAGCGCCATACTAGTTAATATATATATAGCTGCTCGTGCTGATTCACCACTCACTCACTGATTGATCACCCCTCCTGTAAAATTTTGTATGAAAAGTTTTTTTTTCATGCATGGTTTCGTATAGAAGACAAAAATTCATTCGGAGGAAAAATATGGAGAGAGCTGATGATTGAGGATTTCAGAGACGGGTGAGGGGCACGCTTAAGGTATTGAAGATAGGTGGGGGGTGCTCGAGCAAATGTCACTCGAAATGTCATCCAATTGGCAGTGAGTTGAAAAAAAATTCAAAATGGCGAAAAAAAGATGGCCGCCATACAAATTTCGTCGGCGTTCAACTCGGAGGGTATAAAAGATGGAAGAGTGATTTCTTCGCAAAGGATGATCAGGATCCAACTCGATGAATACAAAAAAAAATCAAAATGGCGGACTTTATTTTTCCATAGAAAATGTATGGCGAATATTGAAGAGACTACAAGTTGTGAACTATGCAAGGCTTCGATGCGGTTCTTTGGAAAATTCTCAATGAAAAATATGGGAAGACATGATGATTGAGGGTTTGGAAGATGGTTGAGGAGCCCGGGCAGGGTATCGCAGATAGGATGAGGTTTTGAGTAATTTTTGTTTGAGAACCTCCCATAATTGGCACTGAGCTGAAAAAAAACAAAATGGCGGATTCAAGATGGCGGCTATACAAATTTCGTCGGTGTCTATCTCACCAAGTATAAAAGATGGAAGAGTGGTTTCTTGGCAAAAGATGATCAAGAACTAAAGATTTACAATTTGATGAACAGAAAAAAATCAAGATGGCAGAATTTATTTTTTTCACACAAAATATATGGCGAATATTGAAGAGACTATAAGTTGGGAAACTATACAAGACTTTGATACGGTTCCTTTTCAAAATTTGTTTTTATGGAAGAACTCTCCTTCTGGCAAATGATTCGGAGAAAAAAAATTGGAGAGTGATGATGATCGAGGGTTTGGAAGATGGATGAGGAGCACGGCCAGGGTTAAAGATGCTGAAAATGATAGAAGAAGGTAAAACAAAAATAGTACTGAAATCCCCGCGGTCCGCTTTAGCGGGCCGCGCAGCCAAGCGCCCTACTAGTATAATATATATTAACTTTAAAAATAAATAATTAAATTAAAATAAAACAAATATTTCAGGGGGCTCCCATACAACAGACACGATTTTTTTGCCATTTTTATAGATAATGGTACGCAGGGCCGGATTTAACCCTATCGGGGCCCCTAGGCAATGCAATTCAGGGGGCCCTTTTACTTTTTACATTTGTATACTTCCTCCATCGAATATTTTCTCAAAAAAAAAATTTGTTAGATGAAGCTTTTTTTTTCTTGTTGCGTGGCCCGCTTCGACTAGGGCCCCCATCGACTAGGCGCTCACGGGGCCCCCGTGGGACCCTAGTCGGTGCGGGGCCCCCTAGGCAGTTGCCTAATCCGCCTTATGGATAATCCGGCCCTGATGGTACGGAACCCTTCGTGCGCGAGTCCGACTCGCACTTGGCCAGTTTTTATTCATTGAGTAAGCATCTTCGAGTATGACGTAGCTGATACTTTACATATATTATGTACCTACCTACGTACTCTAAGCATAGAATGCAAGTATATTTAAGACAGTTCGAGCTTGTATTATTTTATTTTACGGCGTACACGTGTACCGATTACTAAATAACGGCGTAGTGAAGTGTACCTAAACAAAGATTGTTTGTTGTTGTCTATACTAATAAATAAAATTGAAGTGTCTGTCTGTAATATCGAAATAACTACCTCATATTAAGCTCATATGGTTATTTGAACGATACTATAACCGAATCACACGTTTTTAAAATTTTTGTCTGTCTGTCTGTCTGTCTGTCTGTCTGTCTGTTTGAACGGGCTAATCTTTGGAACGGCTGAACCGATTTTGACGGGACTTTCACATACAAGTAGAGAATTAACCAGGGAGTAACATAGGCTACTTTTTTAACCGACTTTCAAAAAAGGAGGAGTTGTGTTTTTCTACCTATGTACACCGATATCTCCGAGATTTTTGAACCGATTTGCGTAATTTTTTTTTTTAATCGATAGAAAAACATTGCGACACTGTCCTACAAAAAATTTGGATTCAAACTCCTCAATCCTGATGCTGTAGGGGATCTGATCCCCAAAACTAATGGGATTTAGGCACTGTCGGTTATCTAAATTGATATTGGGGATACCAATTATAGACTTTATTGTTGAATGGCCTCGAGTAGGTACATGTCCAACTCCTCAACCCTGATGCTGTAAGGAATTGCATTCCGAAATCGTAAGGATCCCACGGAATTTTTCCGTTTTGTGGACGGGTTACTACTTAGGTACTACAGATAGGCTACTTTTTGTTCTGGACAATCAAAAGTTCCCACGGGATTTTTAAAAACCTAAATCCACACGGGCGAAGCCGTGGGCATCATCTAGTTACAAATAAAACGCAACTCGACTGGAACTAACTTGATTATTTTCAATGGTATCTCGAACCAGTGGTTGTAAAAGCAGTAAACACTTGTTTGTATGGTCCGTTTCAATAGAGTTGAGCTAAAATGTAAACCAACACATGAAATGAAACTTGGCACGATTTAAGTTTGTAGTATAAACTTAAATCGTGGCAAGTTTCATTTCAATCCAATCTGTAGTTTTTTAGCAAAAAGGTGTGTTGGTTTACATTTTAGCTCAACTCTATTGAAACGGACATATATCTAGGATTTTATTAAGACTTTATTAATTAATTAACCCCCGACGCAAAAACGACGGGGTGTTATAAGTTTGACGTGTCTGTGTGTGTGTGTGTGTGTGTGTGTGTGTGTGTATGTGTGTCTGTCTGTTCCCCGTAGCGCTCTCAAACGGTTGAACCGATTTGAATGCGGTTTTTTTTGTTGTTTGAAAGGTGAATTAGTCGGGAGTGTTGTTAGCTATGTTTGATGAAAATCGGTCCAAGATGGTCGCCGCCACAAAATGGCTTATTACACATTTTTTCACTACTCCCTCAATATGGGTATCAAATGAAAGGGCTTGACTAGAATAGGGCTAGAATAGCACTATGTAAATCCAAGATGGCCGCCATCACAAAATGGTAAATGTCGGGGGTTTTTAAATTTTTAATTTATACTTGTCAACATTATATGCACACGCTGCGCAGTTCGTCAACTGTTTGAGAGCTGCATCAATCCTTGCTACAATCTCAATTTTCACAAAAAGAGCCAAAAAAAAAAAAATAGAGAAAAAAGCAACCAAGAAAAAAAAAACTTTACGACCATCGTGAGTTGTTTCTTTTTTTTCAAAGCAAAATTCGCTACAAAAAGGTCTCTGAGTCTGACACATTAATGTCACTGAAGTGTATAATTTGAGTGCGAAACAAAAAAAAAACAATCTCAATTATTGTGGTGATTGGCTGAATGTATGGTAAGTGGTAACTGCCTCGATGATTAGCATATTCGACTGTAGATCACGAGATCCTGGATTCAATTCCCGGGTCGGGTAAATAGTTAAAGTATTGGGTTTTCTGTCAATAAATCAGTGCTAGCCCATAGTTGGCAGCACGTTAAGCAGCCGGTCCCGGCCATTATCACTATCATGAGATAATAGTCGTTAAAGCCCGCCAACCCGCAGTGGAGCAGCTTGGCGGGTCTAAGCTCTAAAATCCCTGTCCTATGAGAGAGGAAGCCTGTGCCCAGCAGTGGGACGTTAAACGGCTGTAATGATATTCTTGCTGTTTTCAAGAATGTCGCTAGTAGCCTAAAGTTAAACCTATTAGTTAACCCAAGTTTTTTTTTTTTTGATATAAAACTTTTTTATTCTATTCTTTTGTTTTCATAAAAAAGATCAAGGTGGCCAGAGAAATTTTCCTACACTTGAGATTAACCTACGGGGAAATCTCAAGTGGAGGAAAATTGTGGCCCATGAACACTACGATAAGAAGTTTTAAGATGTATGTCTCTTTGTACTTCAATAGATTTCCACGTATTTTCTCAAAAAAAAAAAAACTTTCATTAATTATTGTTTTATTATCTAAAAATAGCGTATTTAGTTTCGTCATAGATTAAAGAAAAAGTGCTTTCATGAAATGTGGTAAATTATATTATCGGCAACAGAGCTTTGAAAAGATTTAAAAAAATATGATTTCGGCATCATTAGATCATTAAAAACAAAAAATTTTATTTCATAAATAGATATATTTAATAGATATACTTATATAACAATTATTGATTTCACTTGCAGGCGGTTATCATAAAATATTTATTGGTCATTCATTAGTTATATCAATCTATGCAAAATAAACAGACTGTTCTTATCTTATCATTTAAGGTTGTCTGAAACTGATACACATTGACCCTGTAGTTTACGTAAACGGTCCACCCGGTACAGATGTCGTAGTCCGGTCGTAAAACTACCCACATTATGAAATGTCCGGCTTTTTAGTACCGACCATGTTAAATCGTCAACGTTTATCGATTTGGCAATCCATATTTGGTAATATCATAAAATGTTGGCCCCATTTACAAACTCGTCCACCAGCACTGGTGGCGCCATAAGGTAGGTAGTAGGCACATCATTATGTAGACATTGTAATATTTCATGAAATAGCCGGCATCTTCATTATTTCTCTAACTCTATCGAGCCCCAACATAGGTGTACCATATACCTAATACCTGACCTCAACGAACAACGTGCCTCAACGCAACGCGCAAATAAAATCAGTTGAGTCATTTGTTATGCTTAGCCACCACAAAACCTGTTTTTATATTTTTGATGGAAAACTAGGTAAAAATAATCGGATGAGGCAACTGATGCCATCGTGATTGGTGACCACCACCACTACCACTATACCCTTTTAACGTCCCACTGCTGGGCACAGATCTCCTCTCTCATAGGAGAGAGGGATTTAGAGCTTAGACCCGCCACGCTGCTCCGATGCGGGTTGGCGGGCTTAGCGACTATTGTGACATTTACCTACACATGATAGTGATAATAACCGGGACCGACCTGCTTAACATGCTCTCCGAGGTACGGGGGTGATACACCGCCAGCTTCCAATTTCGGGTTGGCACTGAGAATTTCTTGACAGAAAATCAAAATAGGTACCTTACAATTATTTATACGACCCGGGAATCGAACCCGGGACCTCGTGATCTGCGGTCGAATATGCTAACCACTAGACCAACGAGGTAGGTGACACTAAACAGAATTTATTAATAATAATAATATAGTACCGGCTACTGACAATGACCTTGAACGCTAATGTATTCAAACTGCATCATGTCAACAAAACGTGCACACACGTGGACGTGTTAAGCGGAGCTTACATTAGTGCATTTATATATTAGGTAGTCAGCTGAAATTTTCACAAAATAGAATAGAAAAGTTTTTTATTCAAATAAACTTTTACAAGTACTCTTGAATCGTCAATTGAATCTACCACTTGTTCGGAATGCCGCTCCAACCGAGAAGAACCAGTAAGAAACTCGGCGGTTGCTCTTTTTAAAAAATAACAATATAACGATTTATGTAAGTACATGATTGAAATGCCGTCTCGCGCATTGCTGGAACGAGTTAAATCCATGCTTTTTTTTAAATACGGAATACTTAAAGTCCGTTCGGTAACAGTGTCGGTACAGGCGCAGGTGCTCTTAGTATTCTGCTTTTATTTTTATTTTTTTTTTACTGTTTGTAATTTTTTTTCTATTCTAACAGAATCTCCGAATAGTCTGCCAATCCGCACTTGGCCAGCGTGGTAGTCTATGGTTAAAATCCTTCTCATTTTGAGAGAAGACCCGTGTTCATGATAATATTATATTTTATGTTTATGGTTTTATTACAATAAAATACGAATATAAAAAAAATATAAAAAAGGAAAGAGAATTTTAATAAAAAAATATGAGTAGGTAGGCTTCGATGTAAAACGCCAAAATCCCTTGTGACTGTATATTCCGCGCGGCATGTTTTGAAGTCACCGGCGGTGCCTTTGGCAAAACGCCGCGCGGCGGAGGCGGCGCGACACAAAGGTGACCGTAAGAAAACGAACAGACTTTACGTATTAAGTGTTAACTATGATCTATGGCTTCTATCACGGCAAATGGTGTAAATTCAAGAAATTGAAACCAAAGGATAATGAATAATCCCCCAAAAGAATTCGGTAAAGTGCCAATAAGCATTTTGGTAATACATAACTTACAAGTGTTATAAACAATACTTTGGTCAGAGAGGTACATACTCCATAGTAAAACAACAAATAAAAATAGGGTTCCGTACTCAGAGAGCACTGAATCGTTTGTCAGACACAACCATTTTAGCGCCTCGTTTTTTGTACTAATAAAAACTGAGAAAGGAAACCAGAGATAATATTTAAAAAAAAATTATGAATTGGCATATCCACATTATGATATCATGAGAAATTGCACCGTCAATTCCGATCATTGTCCACTGTATATATTTCTAGTCTACTAATCTACACGAGTGGGAAGTGATAGAGTGGTTCATAAAAATCCCGCACTTTTATATTATCGCGGACGATAAAAATAGATAAGTAGATCATTAATTCAGACGAGGTTCGATGCGCTCGATCTAAATCAGTTCGCTCGGAGCGTCTCGCAATACTACAGCTGGCGGCGGAGGATTTTTTGTTTTAGAAACCTAAAAAAACCGAGGAAAAAACGTAAACACATAGTAAGAATCTAACGTAACGTAACATGCCAATGTGTTTTATACAAATGAATAAAATTGACGTGTAATATGTCTGTGATTTCGAAATAAGTACATAACTGCCAATGCGACACGACCGGATAGAGATCAGGGGGGCTATTCACTAACTTAGTTACAAACTGAAAATAGTTGCCAACGAATTAGTTCGATATACATTGCTGTTTTAATGTGTGAAATGAAATCACTGTTTATATTTCACACAGTAAAGCAGCAATGTATATCGAACTAATTCGTTGGCAACCATTTTCAGTTGGTAACTAAGTTACAGAATAACCCACCAGGCGCGGAACCGACGGATTTATGACCATACGTGCTCTGCGAGGCACGAGGTTGCTATTGGATATTTCTTGAAAAAAAAAAAAACTCATTAAGTAACTTTTTTTTGATAATAGAACTCCAACGCATGTTTTAAAATTTTTGATTGTCTAAAATAATTATGAACTGCACACTAGTGGCGGCGATTAGTCACCGGCCACAAGTCGCGAGAGAGATTTTTCATACATTTTATATGATACCAGTTACCACCGCACACGCGAAAATGTATGAAAAATCTCTTCCGCGACTTGTGGCGGCCACTAGTCGCCACCACTAGTGGCCCAGCGTGCGGGCTGTTAGGAACCCCTCATGCCAATTTGATCTCGCAGGGATACTCTGACTATTATTACCCGCTGAATGACTTTCGAGCCTTCATATAACCCCCGGCACGTAAGTCGACCGGTGACCTTCAAGTGCGCGCAGCGTCGTACGAGTGAGTGGGACACAATACGATTGGAGAGCCAAGCAGCGCTTACGAGGGATACGCGAGAGCTAATCAGTGCTTACGAACGATCCCCACGCCCTCCCCGCGACCTCCTCACACCCCGAGATACCTCAGTTTCAACTTCAGCGCATTGAAGGTCACTGCTCGACTTATTTGCCGTGACTTGTACAAGGTCCATTATAGTAAGCGATCCGCGCGCAGTTCAAATCTGTTATCTGCGTAATAGCTGCTCTTGTAATATAATACGAACAACATGTTTATCAGTCTACAATAAACGATACAAACAGAATTAGACCACAGAATATTTATATAAAATCAGACACAATAATATAATTTGTTTACAAACCAAAACGTGTTCGAAATTCGAATACGCCTCAAATACTATAATAGCTGTTAAACGTGCGTACCAAATTACTGAATAGATACAATTAATTATAATAATAGATTAATTCTGATTGTGAGTAGGTATTGTTGTAGTATCAAAAGGCGGTGCAAGAACATAAGCGAAAGCGGAATGGCTTGAAATAAAACTGAATAAATCGACTTCGGCATTCGCCGCATGCAATTATTTAAACATCAACCATTAGGTACTTAAAAAAGGCAAAAATACTATCGCAAACATATGACTTATACACGTCAAATATATGACAGAGATGTGTGCTCGTATAGGACATATTGTATTAACAGTGTGACATTTTTATTCGTCGTCATCTTCGTTCTCAAAGACAAAGTGTCTTGCTAGAATCGCCACAGAATACTACTTTGTGCCGCTTATAAATTCATCAGTCTTCTAAAAATCTTGTAGATTCCTTTTTTTATTAGTAAGAGTCACAACAAGATATTAATTACTAATAATATATATTTTCTGAATTAATACATGACATAAAACAGATTTCTCTTCGTGTCGTATCTACCACATTGCATTTGTCATTATGCCATAAATCATAATATAACGCTGGAACGGAAATCACACTAATATTATAAAGGCGAAAATTTGTGTGTGTGTGTGTGTGTGTGTATGTTTGTTCCTCTTCTCCGCCGCAACTACTGAACCAATTTGGCTGAAATTTTGAATGGAGATTGATTATGCCCTGACTTAATACTTTTTATCCCGGAAAAGTATTCCTGTGGGACTAATATATATATAAATTTCCAAAAACGCCTTGTAGGGCGCTGACTGGTCTTAGGTAAATCATGCTCACATAACACATTATTGCAATAGTTTGCTGTTGCATGCATTGGCAACATATAGGCTACTTTTATCCTGGAAAATGCACTTTTCCCACGGGATTTTGAAAAACCCGAAATCTATAGCTACAGCTATAGGTAGATTACTATAGCGAACTTCCTTGATAGTAGGTGTAAAGGTTGGAAAAGGGAGTGGGAACGGGAATCGGAAATACACGATTCCCTCGGGATTTGTTTAAGCGAAGCCGCGGGCAGATACTAGTATAAAATAATATTGTTTAATTAAAAACAGCTTTCCGCTTATGCGTTAAAATAGCAAATTAACCAACTGTGTAGGTAATTCACACACTCACAGGCGCCTTATTCAAGGTCGCCGCAGTTAAAAGGCATTTAAAACATTATACGTATATTATGACTATTGTACAATTTAACATTGGTCGCTGTTTCGACGTATATTCGACTTAAGCCCGATTCGCACATATCAGTGATAGTGACGCATCAGTGCCGGAACAACTTTTCGGAGTTATGTGCGTTTTAACTTTTAAGCAATTAAAATATGCTTTAGCGGTGAAGGAAAACATCGTGAGGAAATCTGCGACTAATATAACGACTAATATTATTACGCGGCTTAGGGCTTTTTATGTTGACAGGAAATTAAAGTAGTTTGGGGTAAAATTGAATTTCGTAGATGTTAACCCTGTTTTCCATACAAATAACTCATCTGTAAATGACAATGACAGCTGTCAGGATTTCACGGAGTTAAAAATCAGAATATACAGACTTGAAATTAGGGTATGTAGGGTAGGTGTAGAATGTTATCACAAAACCATACATGAAAACGCTCGAGACTGTGGAACTCTGGTGCGCGAGTCTGTTTCGCATTTGTTTAATTAAAAAAAAAATTAAAAACCTGTTCCACTAAGAAAAACCTGTTCCAAAATTAAATTCTATAGGTAGACACTAGGATTATAGTATTCCACCCGGAAGAAGTCGGCGACGACAGCTCATAAATAAAACATTTACTTGTATTTTAAACGCCTACGAGAAACCTATTTTACTACCAAAAAGTTTAATATCTATGCTTATTAGACAAATTGCTCAACTTTACGTTAGATTTCGGGATCGACGGCCAAATGAGCCGAGGTATAATACGGGGTAACACAGAATAAAGGCCAACTTAGACGGTGCCCCGTTCATCGTTCATTTTTGCGGTGAACGATGCACGATACGATGTTTACTATGGCAAAGTGCCTGTGAACGATGAACGGTCGGTGTTGATTGGTCGGTGAACGATGATTCACCGATGAAGCCTCGAAAATGAAAGCAAAAATCTCGAAAAATGAACCGTCTAATTTGGCCTTGCGGTCAACTCACACAGGATTTGCAATTTTCGATGTTAAATTTTATTTATAAACGGAAAACGAATTCGGAAATTTCCTTCAAATGTATCATATACTTATGTCAACACTTCAATAAAAATATAAATAAAAAAAAAAACAATATCGCAATATTGTTAACCAAACAGTTGTTTACGATTCTGAGATCATTTTAAATTCAGATTAGCCCACGGATAGTGACGCACTTTGCGCTATTCACAATGCGCTATTTATACGTATTTACAAAATATCAAAAGTAACTTTAATCTAGTTGATTCGATTTTCTCCAAATATTTGCCAAGGAAAAGATTTTATTTATTTGTTTATACATATTTATTGCGTACATAAATTACATAGCTCGAGGTACAGGAAACATTTTTATACAAAAAATGATCTTATCATTAAAATTGATCTCTGCTAGGCCTATACCGTGTGGCCTATACTATACTTATGCACTTAGTGAGAGACGAGGTATGACAATGTGACTAAATCTGTTGTACACAATCTCTAAACTAAATTGACAGGTTTAAAAATAGTGCTATCCTTTTCTGCAGGGAGCATTGTGAAAGAGATACGATTAAATTTAGAACTGTCATTTTAGTTTAGATATAGAGATTGTGTACAACAGAATTAGCCACAATCCTACTAATAATATTATAAATGTGAAAGTGTGGATGTTTGGATGTTTAAATGTTTGTATGTTTGGATGTTTGTTACTCAATCACGCCGCAACTACTGAACAGATTTGGCTGAAATTTTGAATGGAGATAGCTTATGCCCTGACTTAAAACATAGGTAACTTTTTATCCCGAAAAAGTATTCCTGTGGGACTAAAATAGATATAGACTTCCAAAAACGCGATAGATGGCGTTGACTGTTCTTAGGTAAATCACGCTCACATAGCACATTATTACAATAGTTGCATGCATCTGTATGCGTATGCACTTTTTATCCTGGAAAAATCCACAGTTCCCACGGGATTTTGATAAAAACGAAATATATATCTACAGCTATAGGTAGATTACTATAGCAAACTTCCTTGAAAGTAGGTATAAAGTTTGGAAAAGGGAGCGGGAACGGGAGCCGGAAATGCACGATTCCCTTGGGATTTGTGAAAAACCGAAATTCACGCGGGCGAAGCCGCGGGCAGAATCTAGTAAATACATAATTATTACATACTAGCTTCTGCGCGCGGCTTCGCCCACGTGAAATTCGGTTTTTCACAAATCCCGAGGGAATCGTGGATTTCCGATTCCCGTACCCGCTCCCTTTTCCAACCTTTATACCTATAGCTGTAGCTATAGATTTCGGTTTTTTCAAAATCCCGTGGGAACTGTGGATTTTTCCAGGATAAAAAGTGCATACGCATACAGATACATGCAACTGTTGTAATAATGTGCTAGCTATGTGAGCGTGATTTACCTAAGAACAGTCAGCGGCCGCCATCTATCGCGTTTTTGGAAGTCTATATCTATTTTATTCCTACAGGAATACTTTTCCGGGATAAAAAGTAGCCTATGTGTTAAGTCAGGGCATAATTTATCTCCATTCAAATTTCAGCCAAATCGGTTCAATAGTTGCGGCGATAAAGAGGAACAAACATACACACACACACACACACACACAAACTTTCGCCTTTATATGTTGAATAGAAGCAGGCGTTACTTTGCGGAATTCCATGATATTATGTGTACAATGAATATAAAATTACTTTGCTATAATCCGCTAACGTAACGATCGTTTCGCTCCGGTGTCGGAGCGAAACGATCGTCGAGTACATTTTGTGGTGAATTTGTGTGGTGTTGTGCCTACAAATTTGTCACTGTTAGCGGATTATAGCAAAGTAATTTTATATTCATTGTATTTCGCCTTTATAATATTAGTGTGATTATAATAATTACATACTCTACTCTAATAGATACATGCCATAATATTGAATAAATAATAACATTAATAAATAAAAAAAGATATTGGAAAACTTAATGAGGAAAATAAAACTAAACGTGATGTTATGATACCATGTACTCAGCCTAGCCGGTGCGTAGTACCCCATGCGCATGGAGCATAAGAATAAAAGAATGTGAACCACTTTATATCGGAACATTTCGCAAAGCGCTCGAAATAGGCCCAAAAATCCCGAAATAGGTGAAAGACACAGAAAAAAAATACGCATCGAATTTTTATGTCTGTAGTCGGTTAAAAATTAAAAATGGCAGAAATATCACAATGCTGACAAAGATTTTCCAGCAGTGAGTGAGTATGAGTATAAGCGGAGTAAGTTCGTTTGTAGAGAATATTATTTTTAGACGTTAAAGTGACCCAACCGGGATTGGAATCTGGGCCGTTTCGTCCGAGAGGTTCGCGGTGCGACGTCCAAGAATTTGTAGCGGGTCAAAATAAAAGTATAGGAACAAAACGCTCGGCCGACGGGGGTCGTTCACCCGATCAGCCCGCCCACACACTTCCTTCCGAACCAATGCAGTTCTAACTTCTACGATACGGCAATGACATCATCATTATCAACCCACTAGCTTCTACAAGCGGCTTCGCCCGCGTGAATTTCGGTTTTTCACAAATCCCGAGGGAATCATGGATTTCCGGTTCCCGTTCCCACTTCCTTTTCCAACCTTTCCCTTTCAAGGATTTCAAGGAAGTTTGCTATAGTAATCTACCAATAGATGTAGCTATAGATTTCGGTTTTTTCAAAATCGCGTGGTAACTGTGGATTTTCCACGATACAAAGTACGTTAAGTACGTAGTTTCTACGTGATAAGTCAGGGCATAATCTATCTCCATTAAAAATTTCAGCCAAATCGGTTCAGTAGTTGCGACGTTAAAGAGTAACAAACATATGTACATACACACGCACGCACGCACTCAAATACTGCTAAGATTGGCTCTGCGATTGAGCCGTGAAAGAGTAACAGACAAATAGACGAACACAATAGCTGCAGTTGTATTTATAGTTCTCGAGGTGTGCAGACTCGACATAAACCTACCGATATTTACCTATTTTACTGAGACATTTCTTTTTTAACCCCCGACGCAAAAACGACGGGGTGTGTGTGTGTGTGTGTGTGTGTGTGTGTGTTTGTGTGTGTGAGTGTGTGTGTGTGTGTGTGTGTGTGTGTGTGTGTGTGTGTGTGTGTGTGTGTGTGTGTGTCTGTCTGTTCCCCTGTGGCGCTCAAACGGGTGGACCGATTTGAATGCGGTTTTTTTTGTTTGAAAGGTGAATTAGTCGACAGTGTTGTTAGCTATGTTTGATGAAAATCGGTCCAAGATGGCCGCCGCTACAAAATGGCGGATTACATATTTTATCACAACACCCTCAATATGGGTATCAAATGAAAGGGCTTGACTAGTAGAATAGCATTATGCAAATCCAAGATGGCCGCCACCACAAAATGGCGAACGTCGGGGGTTTTTTAAATTTTTAATTTATACTTGTTAATTACCTGTAGGGTAATAAAAAACATTGGACGGCGACCACCAAAAAATTTACTAAAACTTTAAAAAATAGCTCACACTAGACAAATTAGGAGCGGAAGAGCTTCGGTCAACAATAACGTGTTAAAGCTTGTTAAATAGTTTAAACACGTGATAAATAAACACACAAAGGATGATGATAGCATGAATTAGGAATGGCGAGTGGCCCCAGTACTCAGTAGGCAGCTAGGTACACTACTAAATTGGTCAAGTTATATTTGGGCGTGTGACCTCGTTCTGTGTGTGTACTATTCATTGAGGTACTCAGCACCCAGGGCCGTGCTATGATTTTGTAACATTGGACCCACACACTGGCGCCAGCAAGTTCCGATTTGCGCGGGACGTGCTATCGGGATCGGGATCGAGTTTGCACACTGGCGCCAAGTGTTGCCAAGCTCCGATTTGCGCGGGACGTGCTATCGGAATCGGGATCGAGTTTGCACACTGGCGCCAAGTGTTGCCAAGTTCCGATTTGCGCGGGACGTGCTATCGGAATCGGATCGAGTTTGCACACTGGCGCCAAGTGTTGCCAAGTTCCGATTTGCGCGGGACGTGCTATCGGAATCGGGATCGAGTTTGCACACTGGCGCCAAGTGTTGCCAAGTTCCGATTTGCGCGGGACGTGCTATCGGAATCGGGATCGAGTTTGCACACTGGCGCCAAGTGTTGCCAAGCTCCAATTTGCGCGGGACGTGCTATCGGAATTGGGATCGAGTTTGCACACTGGCGCCAAGTGTTGCCAAGTTCCGATTTGCGCGGGACGTGCTATCGGGATCGAGTTTGCACACTGGCGCCAAGTGTTGCCAAGTTCCGATTTGCGCGGGACGTGCTATCGGAATCGGGATCGAGTTTGCACACTGGCGCCAAGTGTTGCCAAGTTCCGATTTGCGCGGGACGTGCTATAGGAATCGGGATCGAGTTTGCACACTGGCGCCAAGTGTTGCCAAGTTCCGATTTGCGCGGGACGTGCTATCGGAATCGGGATCGAGTTTGCACACTGGCGCCAAATGTTGCCAAGTTCCGATTTGTGCGGGACGTGCTATCGGGATTTGGAGAGGCTAAACGTCCCGATTTTGGGTGATTTAGGATTTCGTCAAGAAATATCGATCAAATAAATAATGTTTGGTCGATAGACGAAACTGATTTTATTTGTATGTAAAATGCAGAATCGACTTTACGCAGTATCTATGGGCAGAATTTTGCCGACTAAATCCTAACAAGCTTCTCCTAACATGATTCTTGTCTTAGACAAGAGTAAATTTTCATCCGTTTGAGCGAAAGAGATCCACCTGTGTGACGTTAAGTAAAGCAACTGACAGTTTCTGAATCCTTTGTAAATACAAAGGCAGCATCAGATTTGAGGAATTCGGAGTCGGAGTCAGAGTCTATGATAAATAAATAATTATAGTCTTTACTGGGTATGGGTACTCCTTAGTACTCCTTTACTGAGTAAGGGTATGGGTACTCAATCCTGATGCTGCACGCATTAGGATTGAGGATCTAGGATTAATAACGAAATTTATGCTTAGTACCTACAATAAGAATGCACAATAGACGCAGTTCCTAAATCTTCACGGCATAGGTGTTACTGCACACCTAATTTAGCATCAGGGTTGAAGAGTTGGAGCTAGAAATTTTTTGAGAACCAACGTCCTCCTTTTTGGAAGTTGATTTAAAATAATACAATTTAATTATTTTGCTCTTTGTCATAATAGCTACGTGTTTCTGTTATAATAATTTTATTCTTGTTTATTATCATAGTGGAGTCATTATAAGCTGTATGTTTGTCCCGTTGGCGCGATGTGAAAACATTAATAAAATCGGGTCAGTGAACTTTTTATCACCGCGCTGAATACCTACCCGCCTAGAATCTAGTAGCTAATGTTGTTTATGTAAAAAGGTAAAAATATAACAAGTCGAGCCTGCTCAGCCTGAATATTAATTAACCAATTACCTATAGGCAATTATTATCTACAGTTTTGGATTTTAATATTTTAATTTTTTGTCGGAGTTAGAATACGCATATCTAGCTCAGCAATAGCTTCGCCCTTAAGTTAGAATAAGCATATTTAGCTCAGCGATAGCTTAGCTCTTAAGTTAGAATACGTATATTTCGCTCAGCGATAGCTTAGCTCTTGAGTTAGAATACGCATATTTAGCTCAGCGATAGCTTATAGCTCTTAAGTTAGAATACACATATTTAGCTCAGCGATAGCTTAGCTGTTTAAGTTAGAATACGTATATTTAGCTCAGCGATACCTTAGGTCTTGAGTTAAAATACTAATATTTAGCTTAGCGATAGCTTAGCTCTAAGACTAAGAACTAAAGAATTTAAACGAGCTCTACTCAGACTTGAGATAGAGTTTAAACGAGACAGATTAATGTCAGAGAAATATTTGTCTGGTTTTAACTCTGTCTCAAGTTTGAGTAGTGTCAGAGTACGCTCTATAAATCTCATCTAAGAAAGTTGAACAGAAAATTTTCCGCAAAATTTAACACTCCGTTGAGTTGCTGCGTAGAAACTGCATTCATCTTAGACTGCATAATTATTCGTTACTTACGACAGGTGAGATCGTAGACAGGGTTAACTTGTCATGAAATAAACCAAAAAAAGGTACACATAATTCAACTTATTTAGACTTTAGAGACCGGTCGCGCTGGCCTCTTTACAAAGACGTAAAGCCGACGCCGCACCGGCTTACGTTTACGGTCCGCGAAGCGTAATCTCAACTTTGCGTTTGTGGGACATAAACACAAACCGCTCGGCTCCCCGATTTGCTAAATGAAAGCGATAGTATGACGTGCGATATTGGGTAGGTACCTCTGATTGGCCGAGGCTCTCTCTCGCTATTGGCTAAAATGCACTGTTGCAGCGAGAATACCATAAATTCAGCCAATCACCACAATTGAGATCGTGGCAACGACTGATGCAGCTGTTGGAAAATCGCGGGGTCGGTTTTTGAACAGTAAAGTCTCTGTAGGTACACTCACACAAATGTAAAGCCGAGCTAACGCCTCGCGGACTGTATTCACCTTAACCACGCGCCACGGTCTGAGCCGCATAGCAACAATTAAATCCCAATCAAGCAATAAACGACCACGCGAGGTGGCTATTAAAATTCATGAGCGCGACGCCAATCCGCGCAGCCCTCGCCTCCCGCTTAGGGTCGGGGTATACTAGCGCAGAATCGAAGCGCATCGAAGCGACAAGTAAAAAATATTCATGGCATATCTCTGCAAAATGAGGCACAACGAGTTCGTACGAATGCGTGCACATTCGCTCGTCTATCTGAAGTGAAAACTTCTTTAGGCGCGTTGGGTGAACAAAAATCATGGACCTCGCGTCATTGTCACCGAATGCTTTCTATGAGCTATATGTATACTGGTACGTGGTATATGTACTATGAGGTACTGTGTATATATGTGTATTTATTGGGTGAACAAAAAGCGTGAAACTCGCGTCCTCGTCACCGAACGCTTTGGGTACCGCCGATAGAAGTGAAAACTAAGTAACTTGTGAATTGTATCGTCAATTTATTAGATTATTACTTCTGAATTATTTTTATTTGTAAAGAAGTGTTAATGACCAATTAAAACTTTAATCCTTGATCACTTCTATCGGCTATAAACTTTAATCTAGTTTTCACCTCTATCTTCAGTCCCCAAAGACTGCTTCGCACTTTTACTTCACCCTGCCAATATGCCATGAATTTTTTTCGATTCGCTTCGACGCGCTTTGACTCTGCGCAAGTCTGCCCCGACCCTTACTGAGGAAATTCACTCACTCGTAGTTGAAACATAAATAAATAAATTTTACACAGCAAGCAGCTGTGAAAACTAACACAAAATGAGTACAATCATTGTTTTAAGCGACAACATATTTACCAGCTAGGTACGTGAGGCCAAAAATTTGGTTACAGAAGGAGACATGTGTTTGTAATTTACTAGAAAATGAGGACGCAGGACTAGGGGGCGTATTTTTCAGTAATGAAAGCGATGTCGGTAGCATCGGGCGCGTCGTAATCATGCTTGAACAAAAGTCACGTCACTGCTATATTATGGTTAATGTTAATGCCCAAAAATGCCTTACTATTATTATTGACATACTTTTAAAAAAAATCATGGTGGATCATTAAAAAATAATGATGTATTTTATTAGTTCTTATTGGCACATGTACATAATGTAGGTAAAATTTTTGACATTACAAATTATTGTGATCTGCATAAAAAGCGTTTGCGTTTTTAAATTTTATATGAAAAATAAACTAAGTAGGTAAATTATGATTTTATTCAATGTGCTTAACGGTTCTTACACTTAGGATTTTTAGAACAACAGCTACTTCCGTCAAAATATAAAATCTAATATTTGGAACTGTTACCGAAATACATTTTTATTGTTATTTTTGTGTATTTACGAAAAGTTGGATATAAAACATCACCCACCCACCACCACTACAGTCTTTTAACGTTCCACTGCTGGGCACAGGCGTCCTCTCTCATAGGAGAGGGGAATTTAGAGCTTAGACCCGCCACGCTGCTCCAATGTGGGTTGTCACTTTGTCAGGCTTTAACTAATACTATTGTCACATGATAGTGATAATAACCGGGACCGACTGCTTAACGTGCTCTCCGAGGCACGGGGGTGAAATACTGCTAACCACCTCTGGGCTGGCACTGAGAATTTCTTGACAGATAAACCCAATGCCAAACAATTGTTTACCCGATCCGGGAATCGAACCCGGGACCTCGTGAATATGCTAACCACTAAATCAACGAGACAGTAGCAACTGGGCTACTAGGATGTTAGCAATAGTCAAAATCTGACAACCTCCCGGACGCAGTAGTAAACGCTGTGATCTTATAAGTGGGAGGTTCCGGGTTCGATTCCCGGCAGGGGCAATTTGGGATTTTATAATTTCTAAATTGTCTCTGGTCTGGTCGGTGGGAAGCTTTAGCCGTGGCTGGTTACCACCCTACCGGCAAAGCCGTGCCGCCAAGCGATTTAGCGTTCCGGTACGATGCCGTGTAGAAACCGATCAGGGGTATCTATGCATACCTCTTCCATCTTAGACTGCATCATCACTTATAGGTCGCGGCAAAGTCTAGCGATGACCTTCAATGCGCAGAAGTCGAAAATAAGGTAGGGGAGGTGAGGGCGTCGCGGGCGGGCGTGAGGATCCCTCGTAAGCGCTGAATGGCTCTCGCGGATCGTTCGTAAGCGCTGATTGGCTCTCCAATCATACTGCGTCACGCTCACTGATACGACGCTGCGCGCACTTCTCTCTCTCAGCGCTAGACTTACGTGCCGGGAGTTATACCATCAGATGAGATTGTAGTCAAGGGCTAATTTCTAGTAGAACAAGTATAAATTAAAAATTTAAAAAACCCCCGACATTCGCCAATTGGTGGCGGCGACCATCTTGGATTTGCATAGTGCTATTCTACTATTGATGCCCTTTCATTTGATACCCATATTAAGGGAGTTGTGAAAAAATATGTAATCCGCCATTTTGTAGCTGCGGCCATCTTGGATCGATTTTATCAAACATAGCTTACAACACTCTCGACTAATTCACCTTTCAAACAAAAAAATTGCATTCAAATCGGTTTACCCGTTTGAGCGCTACAGGGGAACAGACAGACACACACACACACACACACACACAGACACGTCAAACTTATAACACCCCGTCGTTTATGCGTCGGGGGTTAAAAAATAAAATAGCTTAAAAAATAGTATGTTTGGTGCTTACTTGGTTGGTGGTGAGGTCCCACTGGTCGGCGACGAAGGACTGCCGGCTGTACAGGAACACGGGCACCTGGTGGTCCTTCACCGGCGCCGGGTCGCTGTTCACGCGCACCACCGTCAGGTGCGTGGTCGTCGTGCCCACTGTCGACAAAACCCTCACTCATCACACATCACTTACCATCAGGTGAGATTGCAGTCAACGGCTAACTTGTAGTAGAATATAAAAAAAATATAAAAAAACCTGCCATTTGTTGAATGGGGCCAATTTTCTTTTGTAATTGTGCAGGTATTATGTAAACTTACCTATATGAATTTATCAAACGTATATATAATATAACCCGCGACACGTACATCGAACGCTGAACGAAACGTGGAGGGGATAGCTGCGTATGGGAACTGTCACGCACGTATACAATAGCTTACCCCCGCCACTTTCCTTCAGCGTTCGATATACGTGCCGATGTTTATACATATATTGCTATGCTACTTACGTGATAGTATTTACATCAATGATGTTCTAACATTTCATTGCTTGTAACATTGCCTAATCATTAGATACCGATATAGATAGATAGAATGCCTATTAACTAATTATTATTTTATTGAATATTAATGTAACTATCGTACCTATATGTTTTGACTTCTGCCCGCGGCTTCGCCCGCGTGTATTTCGGTTTTTCACAAATCTTGAGGGAATCGTGGATTTCCGGTTCCCGTTCCCGCTCCCTTTTCCAACCTTTATACCTACTTTCAAGGAAATTTGCTATAGTAAGTAATCTACCTATAGCTGTGGCTACAGATTTCGGTTTTTTCAAAACCCCGTAGGAACTGTGGATTTTTCCAGGATAAAAAGTAACGCATACAAATGCATGCAACTATTATAATAATGTGCTATGCCATATGTGCCATCTAACGCGTTTTTGAAAGTCTAAGTCTATTTTAGTCCCACAGGAATACTTTTCCGGGATAAAGCCTATGTGTTAAGTTAAGGCATAATCTATCTCCATTCAAAATTTCAGCCAAATCGGTTCAGTAGTTGTGGCGTTAAAGAGAAACAAACATACACACACACACACAAAAACTTTATAATATTAGTGTGATGTACATATAAACAAAACGATATTTGATAGTACCTATAGTCAGTTATTATCAGTCTGGTCTGTCTGACCGAATTATTTAACAGACACTTTTGACAACTCTGGGCTCATGATATCAGTGTGTTATCAGAGTTACACTGGTTTTTGTGACTCCGCAACAAGATAATATAAACTTTACCTACCTACCTACCTACTCTAATCAGCTCGGTTCAGCAGGGCTATTCTGTAAAGCCATTTTCGAATTATCGAGAGTGAATTCGAGATGAGTTTGCTAATTTGTACTCTGTAAAACTCGATAGTACAGGTCTTCTCACTCAAACTCACTTCACTTCGCAAGTGCGTAGCAGATGTTTACAGAATATCAAACCAAGGTGAAGTGAGTTTGCTTTCGAAGAGAGTTATCTCACTTGAGTGAGCTTCGATATCGAGATGGTATTTTAGAGAATAGCCCTACAGAACTTTGTTCAAACATTTGGTTTTTAATGTCTGACTCCTTTATCAATATCACGCACTTTTATTATGTGTATTTGAATATCTCTATAATCTATAGTACTACACAATATATAATTTAATATGGAGGTATGTAACGATAAAAATATTCTAAATTAAATAAAACAATTTAAATAAAATAATTTATAAAAATTTTGTATTAAAAGTACCCTATCTACTTATGACTACCAATGAATTCTTTTTTTTAAATTTATTTATTTATCTATCAAACAATTTTCTATAATTAACTATACCTATATACTAGGTACAAATCCGTCAAAGTATAATATAAACAGTTTGTTGACGGAGAACTGCTCTCATCTTTAATCCTACATAATACAAATAAAAGAGAAATACAATATTATAATATTATGTTTATAAAATTTTTCGTTTATAATAATATTTTCTTTTATGAACTTACATTATTCTCCATATAAACCTCTTTAAGCTTTTTTTAGTGACTTAGTGATAGCAGATACAGCTAAGATATAGTATAAGTACCTACTCTTCTTTACAGATAGAAATACAATTAAGAAGATCAACAAACTATGTATTGGCATTCAACTCGTTTAGCTACCGTCGAAGCGATCGAATTAACACTTGTTTCGTAGCTAGGGTTATCAAACGCCCATGATATTTCGCCTGCCACGTCGGGAATTTTGTACACTTTTCTGACTGGACTCTCAAAATGTCCGAACTTTGAATGTTCAACGATACGTTTTCGTTGAGATGATACCGTGTCAGATGAGATAAAAGATTATGCGATAGAAAGACAAGAGGTAAAGAGAGGGTGCGAGCTTTGTAGGTGAATATAAAGTTTAGGTACTCATCGTTAAACAGCACTTTATTACGTGGATGCAAGGATCGCTTTGTATTTATATGTAGAGAGAGCCTTTTGTATCAATAATACATAGGTATTATTATAATAGTTAAGTAGTTATTAACATCTATACATCTATTCTATTCTATACATATAATAAAATCGTAGAATTGCCGTATCTGTACATTGAAGATTTTTGCAAAATAATAACTGGGGGATGTTAGGGATAAGTAATAGAACGTAAAAAAGCTATTTTTGTCATTTTTGTCTGTTTGTCTGTTTGTCTGTTTATCTGTTTGTCCGTTTGTCTGTTTATCTGTTTGTCTGTTTGTCTGTATGTTTGTGCGCACATCACGTAAAAACTACTGAATGGATTGAAATGAAACTCGGCATGATTTAAGTTCATACTATGGAGTAACATATAAGATACTTTTTATCCCGAAATTCAGCACGGTTCCTTTGGGAGAGGGGATGAAAGTCAAAATGTGTACTTAGCTGTAATTCGTTATCGGGTGGTTTGATTTCATTCATTCTTTTTTTGTTAGAAAGGAAATACTTTAAAGATTACTGGTTTATCTCTGAAAGGCTGGACTGATTTTGATGGGACTTTCACTGGCGGATGTTTACATTTTGATCTACCTAAACATCCACCAGTGAACTTTTAACAGTTTTTAGCAAGGTATGAGCTCAAAGGAGCTTAGCAAAAACAAAATGATACTCACGGGATTTTTAAAAACCAATATCCATGCGAACGAAGTCGCGGGTGTCCGCTTGTTAATTAATATTTTTAGTAGAAATCGGATTTTTAGTCAGGACTTAACTTTTGACTTAGTTTTAACTTAGTCAGGACTTAACTTTGGATTATTATTATATCTGGTAACCCTATTCATTCCGAATGAGACTATTAGTGTCGCTTAGCGGCCCCCAAGGCAGACGGGTTTTCATCATAATTCCTCTAGTATTCTAATTTGTACATATCCACGCACTTTAAGTTTAGGCTTAATTTACACCGCGGTGGAATCGAAGCGTCAAATTCGCCTCATGACGCGGAAGGCGCGCGAATTCGCTGGAATGCTCGAGAATTCTCGCGCATTCCAGCTAAACGCTTGGCACGGCACTGCTATGACCAACCCAACGGACTCTCCGTTCGCGCCACTTCCCGCGGATTCCACAGACGGCGCCGACAGTAGCTACGGGAATTCTCGAGAATTCCGCGGAAGACGCGCGACCTTTTTTTGGCTCCTATTTAATTTGTATGTTATGCAATTGACATAAAGTTCATTTAGCTATGTACAATTTCGTTGCAAAAAGTCGCTTCCATTCCATTCCGCCGCGGTCTAAATTGAGCCTTACTCGTTTTGGCTTAGGCTGTAGGAGATTTGTTTTAGGGTTGTCACTTGTAGCAATATGATAGCCTAGTGGTTAGGACGACCGACTTCTAATCGGAGGTCGTGGGTTCGATCCCGGGCACGCACCTCTAACTTTTCGGAGTTATGTGCGTTTTAAGTATTTAAATATCACTTGCTTTAACGGTGAAGGAAAACATCGTGAGGAAACCTGCATGCCTGAGAGTTCTCCATAACGTTCTCAAAGGTGTGTGAAGTCTGCCAATCCGCTTGGCCAGCGTGGTAGACTGGCCACAGCGGTGGAACAGACGTGGCCAAAACCCTTCTCACTCTGAGAGGAGACCCGTGCTCTGTAGTGAGCCGGTAATGTGTTGATCATGATGATGATGATGATGATGTCACTTGTCACCTATCTATAGACGAAAATAGTTTATTTATTATTTCAAAAACATATCGAAATAGAACAAGGTTCAAAAACGAACTTTTCTCATATTTTCTTTTGTAACTACCACAAAGGTTTTTTTTAATTTGAGGAGTGGAAAAGTATTCTTTAATAAAGAAATACTGAATTTAAGTTTTTATGCGAAACAAGTGTCAACTTTTGAATAAATAAACTTTGCCTACTGTTAATTCTTATAGAGTTTACATACCTACTCTAGTTATTATTAAAATAGGCCAAAAATTGCGATTTTACTGTTAAATATGCATCTGTCGAAGTTTGTAAAGTCCAAATTAATACTGATTTTAGTGTTCTATTTCGTTAAAAGGAGGTTAAAAGCCTAGATGATTCTACATTTGTATGGCGAAATGTCCGGCTTGCGCGGCCAGGAATTTTCATACGATACCATACTGGCAAAAGCATTTATGTTTATTAATGCACATAACTGCATATCAATATCTACAATGTTAATGAAATAATTATGCCGGTGCTTGCTGTTGCTGTGCACGCAACAAAATTTCAGACAATTCAATCAAGGCATTTTCGATCTAACAGTTTAAGTAATAAGGCCATTATAGTGTTTATTATAAAAGTTGGTTTAGAAAACAATAGGCGTGAATAATTTACGCGTTATTAACTGATTATAGAAGTAAATATACAATTTAACTCATAAATGCATAGACAATTTTTGATAATTTTTGATTAAGGATATTTTAATAAAAAAAATATGCAGCATATATAAAAATTGTCTTTATTTACTAAAAAAAAAATTATAAAAATAGTGATAGTTACTTTAATTAATATATATATAGCTGCTCGTGCTGATTCATTGACTGACTCACTGATTGATCACCCCTCCTGTAAAATTTTGTATGAAAACTTTTTTTTTTACAAATGGTTTCGTATAGAGGACAAAAATTCATTCGGAACAAAAATATGGAGAAAGCTGATGATTGAGGATTTCAGAGACGAGCGAATGGCACGCTTAAGGTATTGAAGATAGGTGGGGGGTGCTCGAGCAAATGTCACTCGAAACGTCATCCAATTGGCAGTGAGCTGAAAAAAAAATTCAAAATGGCGAAAAAAAGATGGCCGCCATACAAATTTCGTCGGTCTCCATCTCGGAGGGTATAAAAGATGGAAGAGTGGTTTCTTCGCAAAAGATGATGAGGATCCAAAGGTCTACTTGACGAATTGAAAAAAAATTCAAAATGGCGGAATTTATTTTTCCATAGGAAATGTATGGCGAATATTGTAGAGACTACAAGTTGTAAACTATGCAAGGCTTTACCGCAGTTCTTTGAAGAACTCTCAAAGAAAAATATGGGAAGACAATATGATGATTGAGGGTTTGGAAGATGGATGAGGAGGAGCCCGGGAAGGGTATTGTAGATAGATGGGAGGTGCTCAAACAAAAATTACTCAAAACCTCATCCAATTGGCACTGAGCGGAAAAAAAAACAAAATGGGGAATTCAAGATGGCGGCTATACAAATTTCGTCGGTGTCTATCTCACCAAGTATAAAAGATGGAAGAGTGGTTTCTTGGCAAAAGATTATTAATACCTAAAGATCTACAGTTTGATGAACAGAAATTAATATATATATAGCTGCTCGTGCTGATTCATTGACTGACTCACTGATTGATCACCCCTCCTGTAAAATTTTGTATGAAAACTTTTTTTTTCACAAATGGTTTCGTATAGAGGACAAAAATTCATTCGGAACAAAAATATGGAGAAAGCTGATGATTGAGGATTTCAGAGACGAGCGAATGGCACGCTTAAGGTATTGAAGATAGGTGGGGGGTGCTCGAGCAAATGTCACTCGAAACGTCATCCAATTGGCAGTGAGCTGAAAAAAAAATTCAAAATGGCGAAAAAAAGATGGCCGCCATACAAATTTCGTCGGTCTCCATCTCGGAGGGTATAAAAGATGGAAGAGTGGTTTCTTCGCAAAAGATGATGAGGATCCAAAGGTCTACTTGACGAATTGAAAAAAAATTCAAAATGGCGGAATTTATTTTTCCATAGAAAATGTATGGCGAATATTGTACAGACTACAAGTTGTAAACTATGCAAGGCTTTACCGCAGTTCTTTGAAGAACTCTCAAAGAAAAATATGGGAAGACATGATGATTGAGGGTTTGGAAGATGGATGAGGAGCCCGGGAAGGGTATTGTAGATAGATGGGAGGTGCTCAAACAAAAATTACTCAAAACCTCATCCAATTGGCACTGAGCGGAAAAAAAAACAAAATGGGGAATTCAAGATGGCGGCTATACAAATTTCGTCGGTGTCTATCTCACCAAGTATAAAAGATGGAAGAGTGGTTTCTTGGCAAAAGATTATTAATACCTAAAGATCTACAGTTTGATGAACAGAAAAAAATCAAGATGGCGGAATTTATTTCTTTCACACAAAAAGTTGTTTTCATTGATGTTCGTATAGAAGAAAAAATTCATGCGGAGGGAAAATATGGAAAGAGCTGATGATTGAAGATTTTGGAGATGGGTGAGGAGCACGGTCAGGATATTGAAGATAGGTGAGAGGTGCTCAATCAAAAATTACTCGAAACCTCATCCAATTGGCAGTGATCTAAAAAAAATACTAAAATAGCGGATTCAAGATGGCGGCTATAAAAATTTCGTCAGTGCCTATCTTTACCAAGTATAAAAGATGGAAGAGTAGTTTCTTTGAAAAATATGATCAAGAACTAAAGATCTACTTGATGAATAGAAAAAAAAAATCAAGATGGCGGAATTTACGTTTTCAAACAAAGTTTTTTTTATTGATGGTTTCGTATAGAAGACAAAAATTTATGCGGAGGAAAAATATGGAGAGAGCTCATGATTGAGGATTTTGGAGACGGGTGAAAAGCACGGCTAGGGTGTTGACGATAGGTAGGAGGTGCTCAAACAAAAGTTACTCGAAACCTCATCCAATCGGCAGTGAGCTGAAAAAAAAGTCCTAAATGGCGGATTCAAGATGGCGGTGATAAAAATTTCGTCGGTGTCTATATCACGGATTATAAAAGATGGAAGAGTGTTTTTTGGCAAAAGATCATCAAAACGTGATTTACTTGATAGTTAGATCGAAAAAAAAACAAGATGACGAAATTTATTTATCTATACAACATGTACGACGAATATTGAAGATAATCATCATCATCATCATGATCAACCCATTACCTGCTCACTACAGTGCACGGGTCTCCTCTCAGAGTGAGAAGGGTTTTGGCCATAGTCTACCACGCTGGCCAAGCGGATTGGCAGACTTCACACACCTTTGAGAACGTTATGGAGAACTCTCAGGCATGCAGGTTTCCTCACGATGTTTTCCTTCACCGTTAAAGCAAGTGATATTTAAATACTTAAAACGCACATAACTCCGAAAAGTTAGAGGTGCGTGCCCGGGATCGAAACGACCTCCGATTAGAAGTCGGTCGTCCTAACCACTAGGCTATCACAGCTTCTTTTTTTTATAAGAATATGAAGATAATGCAAGTTGGAAACTATGCAAGACTTTAATATAGTTTCTTTTCAAAATTTGTTTTTATGGAAGAACTCTCATTATGACAAAATAATCGGAGAAAAAATATGGAAAGTAATAATGATCGGGGGTTTGGAAGATAGGAGGATTGGAGGCTGCTCAAGCAAAAAATACCCGATAATGAAACCTCGCGGTCCGCTTTAGCGGGCCGCGCACCCACGCGCCATACTAGTTAATATATATATAGCTGCTCGTGCTGATTCATTGACTGACTCACTGATTGATCACCCCTCCTGTAAAATTTTGTATGAAAAATTTTTTTTTCACTAATGATTTCGTATAGAGGACAAAAATTCATTCGGAACAAAAATATGGAGAGAGCTGATGATTGAGGATTTCGGAGACAGGTGAGCAGCACGCTTAAGGTATTGAAGATAGGTGGGGGGTGCTCGAACAAATGTCACTCGAAACGTCATCCAATTGGCAGTTAGCTGAAAAAAAATTCAAAATGGCGAAAAAAAGATGGCCGCCATACAAATTTCATCGGTCTCCATCTCGGAGGGTATAAAAGATGGAAGAGTGGTTTCTTCGCAAAAGACGATGAGGATCCAAAGGTCTACTTGATGAATTGAAAAAAAAAATCAAAATGGCGGAATTTATTTTTCCATAGAAAATGTATGGCGAATATTGAAGAGACTACAAGTTGTAAACTATGCAAGGCTTTGATGCGATTCTTTGGAGAACTCTCAAAGAAAAATATGGAAAGACATTATGATTGAGGGTTTGGAAGATGGATGAGGAGCCCGGGCAGGGTATGTTAGATAGATGGGAGGTGCTCAAACAAAAATTACTCAAAACCTCATCCAATTGGCACTGAGCTGAAAAAAAAACAAAATGGCGGATTCAAGATGGCGGCTATACAAATTTCGTCAGAGTCTATCTCACCAAGCATAAAAGATGGAAGAGTGGTTTCTGGGAAAAAGATGATCAAGACCTAAAAGTCTACTTGATGAACAGAAAAAAACAAGATGGCGAAATTTATTTTTCTACACAAAAAAAAATTATTGATGGAAAAATACGGAAAGAGCTGATGATCGAAGATTTTGGAGACGGATGAAGAGCACGGCGAGGGTATTGAAGATAGGTGGGACGTGCTCAAACAAAAACTACTCGAATCCTCGCGGTCCGCTTGCGGGCCGCGCACCCACGCGCCATACTAGTTAATATATATATAGCTGCTCGTGCTGATTCACCACTCACTCACTGATTGATCACCCCTCCTGTAAAATTTTGTATGAAAAACTTTTTTTTCAATAATGGTGTCGTATAGAGGACAAAAATTCATTAAGAGGAAAAATATGGAGAGAGCTGATGATTGAGGATTTCAGAGACGAGCGACGGGCACGCTTAAGGTATTGAAGATAGGTAGGGGGTGCTCGAGCAAATGTCATTCGAAACATCATCCAATTGGCAGTGAGCTGAAAAAAAATTCAAAATGGCGAAAAAAAGATGGCCGCCATACAAATTTCGTCAGTGTCCATCTCGGAGGGTATAAAAGATGGAAGAGTGGTTTCTTCGCAAAAGATGATCAGGATCCAAAGGTCTACGCGATGAATAGAAAAAAATCCAAAATGGCGGAATTTATTTTTCCATAGAAAATGTATGGCGAATATTGAAGAGACTACAAGTTGTAAACTATGCAAGGCTTTGATGCGGTTCTTTGGAGAACTCTCAATGAAAAATATGGGAAGACATGATGATTGAGGGTTTGGAAGATGGTTGAGGAGCCCCGGCAGGGTATGGCAGATAGATGGGAGGTGCTCAAACAAAAATTACTCAAAACCTCATCCAATTGGCACTGAGCTGAAAAAAACCTCAAAATGGTGGATTTAAGATGGCGACTATACAAATTTCGTCGGTGTTTATCTCACCAAGTATACAAGATGGAGGAGTGGTTTCTTGGATAAAGATGATCAATACCTAAAGATCTACTTGATGAGCAGAATGATTCGAAGAAAAAATATGTGATAATTATCGAGGATTAGGAATATGGGAGAGATAGGTGGAGGCTGCTCAAACCAAAATACCCGAAAGCGAAACCTCGCGGTCCGCTTGCGGGCCGCGCACCCACGCGCCCTACTAGTATATTATATACTTATTACTTATATATACTATACATTATATTATATACTCTAAATAACCATATGATGGATTTTCCATCACTATGTACTCACCTAGTGTGGAACATGGTAAAATTCTTTGTGATGGAAATTTCCATCACTATGAAATTAAGGGTTAACTTGTGTTGTACGGTATAAATATAATTTGGTTTGTTAGATTATTGTCTTATGATAGGTACGAGTATATCTACAAAGTTTATGACTATGTTAAAAACACAACACTCGATAGGGTCAAAGTATTATGTGCGTAATGAAAATAGGGCTACCAACCCACCCTACATATTTTTAAGATATTAAATTGAGCGTGAATTTTTTGTACACGAAAAATGAGCATACGCGGAAAATAAGGACTGAAATGAGTAAAAGCCGATGAACGTACAAGCATTAGCAAAATCTTTACTATGAAATACTAACGTTGTTTTATGTATCTATTTAATTACTTAATTTAATAGATTTTACACCTTAGAACTCTTAGAGACTGACTTTTATCATCATAAACAGACGTGGTCGGATCCGAATACTACATTTGTCCTCTGAAATGCGTTTTTGCATTTCGTAGTTTGGCCGGAATTTATTGCTATTTGGAAGTCTCTTAATTTTTCAAGTGTGACAACCCTAATCATATAACAAGGTAAACAATGATAGGTGTGTTATTAATTTACTTTCCTTTCATCTGAGCAGAGAAAATTGCTAACGCGTAGAAGAATGTCGATTGGAGAAAATACGCTGAGAACAAATACCTATATCTAATGAAAGCGATTCATTAAATAATACAATTGCCAATTAATCAAATTTGCTAATATTTATGTGGTTTCTGTTTACGCCAGAATATCCTTTTGTTTTTCTATTGTCTGGTTTTCTTTTAAAGCGGCTCCGCGAAAATGGAATAGAAAGAACTTTGTGAAAGCGTTTACACAGTGAAACGCGCGTGGGTAGCGCGCCACTAAAGTCGCGCTCCGTCGCCGTAACTTTGTATAGAAATGCAATAGAAATAATAAATATGATTTTTTTTTTATTAACTTTTGCAAACCGGTTAAGAATAGTCAAGTGAAACTACTACTGGTTCAGAACCAAGTTGCTGTTTTTTTTTTAATTCAAATAGCAAAATTAATGCCATGTGTACATAATTAATAGCCGTCTCAAGCATACATAAAGCGAGTGAAATCCACGCTTTTTTATTATTGTTAACCCTATACTTGGCAAGACTTTTTTTTTCTAATTTTCCTTGTTTTCACTATATATATTGAATCTTGGGGTTATCTAAGGCATACAAAAAATAAATAAAAAAATATAGCATATATAGTTTTGGAAATATAGCATGTCTCTTTAAATGCACATTGCTAGCTTCGCACGTTTACGCTGTCAAAAAAGCATGTGCTTTAAAAGATACATTGCCATGTGCAGGAGTAAATTAAAACACGCTTGATTTTCCATGAAACTTTTCTTTATTTATATGGAATGTCATAAAAAACACTATAGCTGTTTTTCTTATGTTGCCTAAGAAAATTTTAGAGATAATAGATAGAAAAATTTTAAACCAGCTCGTGTACCTTTATAAGATACCGTCATCTGATCTATGCTAAAACGAATTTCCTCTTCGATTTTCAGACAATTTTGGCATACACTTTCTAAAAGATGGGTCGAATTTTGAAGTATCGGTCTCCATCATCACGTAAATTATCTGCAAAGTGTAAATATCGTCGAATTTTCTGGAATCTTTTCAATGACATTGTCAGCAACTTTATTGCAACGTAGCTTTTTAGACCTATAATCCGTGTAAGCAGGCAAGTTTACTACACCAATCATAGTTAGGGCAGCCGAGGAAGTCTAGTCTAGTCGTTTGGATGAGCCGACCAAGTTTTTTATCTATGAAAATTCTCGATGGAGGTAGCTACTCGGTTGCGCAGGTGTTCAACATATTGATTCGCTCGGGTGGGAAATCGTTCCATTAAATTTGTAGGACTATGTAGCCATTTCATTATATAAGTATTTACTAAGCTGCATACAAAAAACCAGCTAGTTATTAATCATTTTTATAACCTCATTATTTGGAAATATTTCTACAGATAAAGTTTTTGCATCCAGTTGTCTTTGATGTTCTGTTTGCTCGATTTGACTATCTAAAGCAGTTGGTACTGGATCTGACATTAGTATGGATGCTGAATCTGAGCCAGGAAGAGTTGGGGTAGATTTTATAGGGCTTGAATTAATATTTAAGTCCAGTGGTGTGCTTACAGTCGTCATACAAATGACATCTTCATCACTATCTGAAAGTAAATGAAGGTTTTCAAATGAAGATCCTAGTGATGGTGGGTCTGAACTTACATCAGAATCTTCAACAATATTATTTCACACGATTTTGCGTGCAAAAGTAAGTTCATCTCCCGAAGAATCACTGTTCTCGATGTCGGAACCAGCGACAGACTTAGGTACTAACGCCAAAATTCTGGCGGCTCTTGCAGAAGGCTAAAATAAATTAAAAACTATTTAAAACCATCCAAAAAAACGATGAACTTCATTGAAATTCATAAAAATTATTATGAAAAATAATCACCACCAAACTGGCAATGTATCTGTATATGCACACGCCCAAGTGCAGGTAAATTCGTTGATAAATTGGCAATGTGAATTTTAAGATACATGCAAATTGACACGATAATTAGAGTAAGAAAACGAATTGAAATTGGCAAAATATAATATTCATTCGAAAGAATATATACTTGGGTACTATTTCTAGCCATTATTTTTCAATTTTTATAAAAAAAAATAAGGGTTTTAAACGATTCTTTCCTTGTATGTCGTAGACGCATGCGCAGGCTCCGACATCTTGCGATCTATTGAGCGTCCCGGTATTCCCAGTGTTCATTTGTATTTTTTGCCGTAAAATATAAGTATTACACTACGCAAATGTGAAGGAAATTGAGGAAAAAAATGCATGGTTTCTGCTTGGGATTTTTTGCAAAAAAGTGTGCATTTGAATGCACATTGTCAAGTATAGGGTTAAGTAATATTTATAATCTTCGACTGTATAATATATTTTTTATGGGCGTTCTTTATAACATATTTCTTATACTTGCGTAAACGCAAATATAAAATTGACTATGGAATTTTATTATAGAACGTCACACCCATTCCCACAAACGACTTTCGAACTTTCTTGAGGCGCAGTTGAGCAATCATGATCCTATTTCGACGTCTTGATTGTGTTGTCTGTCTTTTAACACACATCGTAGACGCCTACGCGCTTCTTTACCGTGTCGTCGTGCCGGTCGCACGAGTTAGTCAATCAGAGCGCTAATTTAATTAAAAAAACCATGACCTCAACAAACTAAGAGCCAGTTGCATTTGTACCTATATCAAGTAAAGTAACTTTATACCGGTAATATAACTTTAACTTTATTTAAGTTAACTACTTGACAACTTAATACGTGTAAATCAGGCTTTAGTGACACAATACTATCTTACCCGTAAGCGTGCACATTCTCCTGCTGTTAATGTCCTGCATGACCTGCCTCATCAGCCCGCTGAGATCCTTCGCGTCACCAGACAGCGACTGCTTTGAGAGCCACTCCGTTTCTAGCTCCATTGATAACTGGGAAAGAGGATCACCTAAATGGATTATCACAGATATAGGAGGCTAATTTGATACTAAGCAAACATAAATGTTAAGACGTCCATACCGTGATATTAATATGTGTATAGAAGTTAGAACTAATATATTTAACCTAACCCTTTGGTTACTAAATTCCCCAGTGGAAAGTTTTTGTAATGGCGCCAATTTTGTGAATCCCATACCCTCCACGTTTTAAGGTTTCTAGAGTTGAATGCTCTAGTTTCTAAGTTGATGTCTCTATGTATGTCCATACATATTATGTTCTTTCGAAATAATTTTTCGTCTCAATTATCTCGCGAATAAAACATGATACAAACAAACATAGTACAAAGTTCATTTGATGCATAATTACATAACTTGAAACTCATTACATTTTCATCAAAATCGGTTCAGCCATTTTTTCCCCTCACTGGGAAGACAGTCACATGGATCTTGAGGGTCAGACCCAGACCACATTTCACTTGTAATTTGGATCTTTGGAACGATACTTGACTTTGTTTTCAACTAAGTAATCACAAATTATTACTCCTTTTATAAAGATACTTACAAGATATTCTGTGAGCTTTTTAACTAGAGGCTCCAAATGCACAGTCCTTGCCCAGGCGTCACACACAAAGCACAGGTTGAAGTAGTATGCGTTGCGAGCATACTTCTTGTTGTCTATCCTCACAGGAAAACCGAGGACCTTTGATCCCAACAGTGTGCTGCAAATAAACAATTTAAGTAATTTATCTTCAATCAATAATGAATAGAAAGTAGTTCATCCATTAACTAATATATTCAACTATTAATTACCTTACATTAGTCTGATATGTATAAGTAATTTGATTCAACACAAATATATATTAAGCATGAGCCTGAACAAAGTTTAAATAAAAAAAAGTCTACAACTTGTGTAAGTAAATGAAAAGTAATTTAGTTACTTCTGAACTTAGATATATCCTAGGTATCTAATATAAATTCTAATAAAAATGCTTTAGTACTTTTTAGTAAATTAATTTATAACAAGAATTTCATTGATTACTTTTCTACTCAGTCATGTGGGTACTCACTTGCTTAATTTGTTTTTTAAAGGTTTTTTTTTTATTTATTTTTTATATTGCAATTTTATGAGATTTACAGAAAATGTATATAATCTTGTATATTAGATAAAAGATGGATATGGAAATTCTGCAAGTAAGTACCTACCTACATATGAGTAGAAATATAAAATGAATGTTGTTTTGTCATTGTTGCTCTTAAAACATTTTAACAAGTGAATAAAATTAACATAAATTATACCCACACCCACACAGTAAGAGCTTATTTACATAATAACTTAATACATATTTTATTCATAAAAATATAACGTTTGAATATATATAACAATATTGACTTTTTTAAAGAAAACAAGATTATCCAGTGACTAAGATCTTAACACAGGCCTCCATTAGTATTCATCTACATCATCCATTTATTAAACTATCATCCCATCTTCTTAGCTGTTGTTCCCTTATTCACATCACATCTAGAGGTTTCTGAATGCAATATCTTTGGTTCATTTGTCTCTAAACCTAAATAGCTCAACTGGTTTTTAAGAGCAATAGCAGTTCCTTTATAGGCCTTCTCAGCGTGACAAGAATTCTGAACTAGTGATAGATTCACTTGACGATTTAAAAGCACTTTGCAGTTTATTCAAATTTAAAAAAATCGTGTTCTATTTTCAAACCAAAGATATCCACAAGGTTCTAGTTGAACCATGCTAACTGACCTGTAAAATGTTCATAAAAAAATTAAAATTACTTACACAGTCAAAGTGCACCTCTGCAACTGCACTTTAGGAATTATATAGTGACTGACAGTATCAAAAATATCTTTAGAAATATAGTTTTCGGGAACCTGGCAGGTGATTCTCGGCCCCGCGGTGGGGTGGAACTCGCACAGGAATATGCAACGGATGGGACCTTCCTGTCCACAACCCTCGTAGTATTTAGAGTTCCCGTCCATCACGAAAGAGCCCACGTTCTCACACATTTAACAAAAACTGACACAAACTCGCACAAATAACTAACTACGCCCACTTCACTCATTAAACCACGATGAAATATAAACAAAACAATGTGAGATACTTTATAAAGTTCAAGCACTCGCAACTATTATAATGTCAGAGTTAATAAAAATAAAAGAACACGACCCTTCGCCAACGCAGAATTAAATGAACTGAAGTTGCTACTTGCTTGGCGCTTGGCGCAGTGTGACCACATTTAAATTGGTCAATCTACTTCTGCAGCTTCAAAAAACTACCGAAATATACCACAGTTTAAGTAAAAACTACCACAAATCTACCTCACTAATATGATAAAATAGAGATGAATCATGAAATAAAACTATATTTCATTAGAGTCTGGCCAACGAAAGTAGAAATAGAAAATCATAAAATGCCGATAATTTTAAATAAGATTGTTGACGTGGAAGAATATTGCAATTGTAGGGCGTAGGCTTTACAAAAGGCATTGTCTCCTTCCGATGATTTAGTCAACCACTTTGAAAATAAAGAGTTTTGCTCCCACTCCTTACGATATTGCCTTCCGTATTTTCTTTTCATGGCGATAAATTAAATTACAAAACAAAGAAATCGCTCTCGATATGTGCTCTTCAACTCATAGTACTCGTAATCTTGTATTAAGTCGTACATATAGGTAGGTACATTAAGTTAAAAGTTTAGGTAGACGTGCCTACTTGCGAACGGGCAAAGAAGATTAATAAAACAAGACTAGCTATGACCTGTTATGGATGGAGAAACCCCGCCCAAAAAATCTTACTAAACAGAAGGTTGCCATATACTTGATCCAAAATCTACCAAATCTATCGGAGAAAAAATCAAAAATGTGTAATTATACCAAAATCTACCCAACAATTTTTAACTACCACAGCCTTAAATCTACCAAAAAAGTAGAAATCTACCACATGTGGTCACGCTGGCTTGGCGGCTTGCCGTAGCTAGTGTGACCATCTCAAAAATGTTGAATCTGCCCGATATTGGCAAAAAAATCTGCCAACTCAATTCCGGAAAATGCCAAAAATATGCCATCATATTAATACTTCTTATGGGGACTGGAATGAATAAATAAAATAAGTACTAAAAAATTCTTAAACCACCCTAAAATATATATTTTTGTATTGTTTCGCTTACTATTATAATATTGCTTCAACATTTGTTTATAATTCTTAATTTTGTTTATTTTCATTACGTATACAATGATTTTAACAACATCTTTTTCATCATTTCTTTCGTTGGAAGAAAACACAGAACACAGAGACTATATCTCTGTGTTCTATGTATAATTGATTCCTTCAGCAGTACATAGTTTGTACATAGTACATGTTTATTTGGGAATCTGTTTATTATTTTTGATTTAAGTGCTTGGGAGAATATTTCCTCACATTAGGTGTTTGACATTGGTAAACATAAGAGAGCTAAATTGCAAAGTTTGCAACATTATGATATTTTGGAACTCCATTTGCATAACACATTTTCCCAATTACTCTCCAGAATTTGTCCACACTTAAACTTGTACTGGTGCCACCTCCGCCAGATTCTAACAAATCGCGTACCTACACTTTTAACGAATTTCATTTGTCGAAATTCGTCTCTATAGGGAAATTCATTTGCAATGTTTTTGACACAAATTCTTCGTAAACAACATGTTGTGGATCAGAAAAGTAAGTAAATCTATAAAAACATTGCTCAGTGATAAACGTGCAATTGATTGCAAAGTTTAGTCAAAAATGTTTGCGTTCTTTGAAGGAAAGATTGAACTCGAGGTTTGAAATTCACATGTGCATGTGATTTCTCTTAGAGGTAAAAAATTTACATTATAAAAGTAATATTTCCTACTAACTACTTAAATCATACAAAAATTTAGTAAATAAACATAAAATCATTTTTTTTCTTTTTATTTTAAAAATAATAAGGATTTCCTTGAAATCTGCCACAATCTGCCACTTTCTTAAATTGTCAGTTTATTCTGCCAGAGTTATTTAGGAGCCAAATCTGCCCAAATGGCAGAAATCTGCCACAAATGGTCACACTGGCTGTAGCGTAGGAATGTGGTAGGGTAGGAAGCTGACCTTATTTTTAACCGACTTCAAAAAAAGGAGGTTCTGTATTCGACCCGTATGTATGTATGTAAGTATGTATGTATGTATGTATGTATGTATGTATGTATGTATGTATGTATGTATGTATGTAAGTATGTTCGCGATTATCTCCGCAACTAATGAACCAATTTTGATGATTGTTTCACTATGATCGTAATCTACATACTTTCAGGAAGGTTTTAGTAGGTATATAACACATCGAGTTATCATTCTTACGTACAAAGTTATAACCATAAATGTATAGATATGTTACTAATATGTTCTCTGATATTGCCAGACCTATTGCTGAAGTCTAATATATCTATTCTTGCCAAAGACTTCACTCTGCTACGCCTACTTTTGCAAAACAGTTTTGGGCCGAAGTCAGTACAGCTATAGAGTGATTCCTTGGAGTTTGTGCACGGTTACGTGCATTTTGGCAACTCTTTGCAAACTTCAAAATCAAAATCCGTAGTCTGTGGCAGTCTGTGGCATAGAGATAATCAAAGAGTATATAAGCACTACGTTCTAGAGATAATAATGTCTGTGGTCAAAGTCAAATGTCCAGTCAAATGTCATCAGTCATAAACAACAAATCAAAACAAAATTGAGAACAGTCTAACATTTTTTACTTTTTGAAAATGACTACGTTCAATGTAATTATTGGGGTCACAGGTAGCGTCGCTACTATAAAGTTATCGTTGCTTGTGAAAAGTTTAATGGATTTGAACGAGACTGTTCAAGGATATAATTTTGAGGTTAGTTCTATGTTTACTATGTTATCACATCTTATCAGTTATCACTGGTTATCACAATTCACAAATCTCTAATAAAAAAAAATTTTTAAGTTTCATATTTCATTGATTCCTCATTTGCTCGCGTTTCATTTGTGTGCGTTTATACCTAATCAGAATAATGAGTATAATTAATAAATATTCATTTAGGTATTTATTTGTAATGGTAACCAAAAATGTAACATGATCATGTTAAGACCGGCGGAAATAGTTTGGAACACTTATTTTTTCAAATTGCCCCATGTCTGCTTTTGCGGACTTCTTACAGCCAGCAGACTGTATATTCTGAAAAATACGGATACAGTGATATACATAATAGTCTGGAGCTATGTCAGTTATTCTGGATCTTCTAAGGCTCAATTCATTTCTGATATGATTTTGTAGAGAAACTTCGAGCAAATCTCTTTAAGCCTGCCTATATAGTGTCAATTTTATAGTGGAGATTGATTCACAGATAAAAGTTGTGTGCACGGAGCCTGCAAAGCATTTCTTTAAAAAGACTGACCTGCCGGCGTCCTGCTCAATATTAGACGACGCCACAGAGTGGGACAAGTGGAAGGGAAGGGGGGATGAAGTGGTTCACATAGAACTGGGGAAGTGGGCTCACATGATGGTCATCGCTCCACTCGATGCTAATACACTGGCTAAAATATCGCAGGTAATTTATAGCAAAATACACTTACCACCTGATAATTATTGAAAGCAGCACACCATTTCTATATTATTCTCTTGTATAATCCTCTACTTGCCTGCGAGTCCCTCAAAAAATCAGTTCTGCATTTGAATCATAAGCCTACGCAGACAGATGAAATTTTTATGCTATTGTTTGAATAATAAATAATTAATTTATTATTATGTATATATATCTATTTATTTGTATAAATTCCAATCTTTATTCATTGTTTTAAGTCAAATATTGATAAAATAAATTAAAAAAAGTTGAACAATTTTTTGTTCCAGGGCTTATGCGACAATTTACTAACATGTACAGCCAGAGCTTGGGACATGTCCAAGCCTCTACTATTCTGTCCAGCGATGAACACCAGGATGTGGGAGCACCCAATCACTTCCACTCAGGTGTCAACATTGAAGCAGTGGGGATATGAAGATGTGCCTCCTATAAGCAAGACTTTGATGTGTGGTGACACAGGTATAGGAGCAATGGCTGAAGTTGATAGTATTGTGAAAAGGATCAAGTTGATAGCTGATAGTAAACAGGGACTTTGATATGTGGTGACACAGATATAGGAGTGATGGCTAAAGTTGATAGTATTGTGAAAAGAATTAAGCTGCTTTCATTAAGCGGATTTCATTTGTTTTGACAGTTTAAGTTGATAGTATTGCGCAAAGGATACTGGAAAGTTTATAGCTGATAGATATTAAATAGGGACTTTGATGTGTCAAATGACATAGGTAAAGACTGAAGTTGATAGAATTCTGAAAAGGATCAAGCTGATAGTGATAGTTAAATATAAATCAGCTATTTATGTATTTAAAATGTATAAAAAGTATTGATATTTTATTTAAAAATAAAACACCTGTAAAAATCGTAAAAGTATGTTTATTGCATCACCGAATACTGTTTCTAAGCTAGCATACATGCAATGAACAAAACACTTCATGTAGACATCACATACAAAATAACTATACCACAAGAAACATTACTACAAGATCATAATAAAACTCTACTTGAATCAAATAAGTAACGATTTTCTAAATGTACATGTCCAAGAGACATCGAATGTGTTGTCGAAATTATCAACCTGCAACTGTGAAAAAATTCTGTTTCCCTTTTGTCCATGCTTTGACAAATTCTTATTATTGTATATTTTACACATTAGACAATCAATATGTGTTGCTTATTTATTGTTTATAAATAGTCTAAATTTTGTCTAAATTTTTATATTTTTACCTCTCGATTATGAAAATTATTGAAGTGTTGTTGATATTATTTTTTGCATGTATACGTATTTGGAAAATCGTTGAAAAATTATTAAAAATTCTTTTAAAGAATTTAATTGTAATAAAGTTAAGGAGGGGTTTAAAATGTTAAACAATAATAATATTATACTCCTATTTTTTTTCCACATCCGATAAGCACTTTTTTGTTATTGTTCCAAAACAACCCTGTAATTCGTTAAAATATTATGTAAAACATGGTTCAGTTTTAATTTGTATCATTCTGGACATAAAGACATTAAATGAAAGTACGGAAAGGCACCTTATGTTTGTGGGTGCATTTTTTTTTTATCTGTTACTAAATATTTTCAGTCAGTTTTATCCATCGAATAATAATATCAGTTATATCAGTTATTCAAAAGTCAACAAACAGTTATATCAGTCAGCTGTGCTGCGATCTGTTAAAATTGCCAAAAATTTACTATTCTATTTTGTATCAGAGATTTTCACCCTTTATTGGCCAGACATGACAGCTAACAAATGATGATGACAAATGATGACCATAAAAATATAATGACCATTGGAACTATTCATTTATATAAAAATTTTGCATCATAACTGGTCAAAAGTGTGGACAGACAAAAGACAAAGATAGTCAATTTTCGACGCGAATGATTTGTGAAGTGATATATATTTTTATTGTTTTTAAATATATTCGGCATTAAAAAAAAAACAAAACTGTTGCTTACTAATAAAAAAATATATTATTTTACCTATCCATAAAATATATTTTATTCTAATAATCGTATCAAAATCAAATTAAGAAATACCCACAAAACTGATATTTTAATATTCGATACAATTCTGAATATATAAAATTTGAAATCTCAAGCTTCTTGAGTTATATAGAATGTTAAAGAAAAATGAAACAACTAAAATTCTATATTTACAATCAATATTCCCATTAAATCAAAATGATATTTGACACTTAAAATATTTACAAATGAACAAAAATAACTGGATACAATGAATAACTAATCAGATCAGTTAAATCTAATTATCCAAATTTAAATTTAAATTATTATTATTACTTATTACAATTATTAAAACTCAACTACATACTTGTATAAAACTGAGATTGTTATAAACTTCTTAAGGCTGCCCTACTTACGCGATTCGCCATACAAACGTATTACGCCTATTATTCTAATATTTCTCGCAATAGATCTAAAGTTAAGCCAGATATCAATTTATATCTCCATTATCTATGCCATAAGATAAAAAAATTAGTAAAATTATATTTATTTTGAAAGTTATGACGATTGAAAAATCACTATTTTTGGGCAAATTTTGAGGCAACTTCGTGCGTAAATAAACTATATAAGAAAGTAGAAAATTTAAAAACGACCAAAGTCTTGTCATAGGTTACTTCATAATAATTACAAATGTATTTAGTTTATGTAATAAATTGCCAAGTATTTGCTAAAATAGGCGTAATTCCAAACCTAGATTTGCATATTTTTACTTTGCCATTTTTCACTAAAAAATCATGATATCTCAAGCAAAATTTATTATAGGGGAAAGGTGAGGTAAGTGCGGTGGGAAGGGAAAGTTAGACACGAAGAAGCGGCCGATTTCGCACGATCTATCATCTATGACATAATTAGTCAACTACGAAACGTAAACAACAAATATGTCACACGTTACGTATAATTAGCATTTTTGTCGTTTATTTTGCCTTCTTATTTTGCTAATTGTAATTTACTGCTCTTTTATTCTATTGTAGACTCGTCAGCTAGAGATTATCGATACGGATACAAATCTAGACTTTTTCCAAGCCGGGCCCCCAAAAATCCTCGACGAACACGAAGAAAAAGGAACAAACAGCAGCTAATGATGCGTAAGTATCTACATATCTACTTGGTACAAGCTGACTAAATATGAACATGAGTAAGACGAAAATCATGTCAAAAACTCATGTCCCGCTTCACCCGATAATCGTTGAGAACTCGGTGCTCGAAATTGTAGACGAGTATATATACCTAGGACACACAGTCCAGCTAGGTAGGTCCATTTTCGAGAAAGAGGTCAACCGCCGAATCCAACTCGGATGGGCAGCGTTCGGGAAGCTTCGCGATGTCTTCTCGTCCAAAATTCCTCAATGCCTGAAGACGAAAGTCTTCGAACAGTGCGTGTTGCCAATGATGACATACGGATCCGAGACATGGTCGTTAACTATGGGCCTCATAAGAAAGCTCAGATGGAGAGAGCTATGCTCGGAGTTTCTCTACGCGATCAAATCAGAAACGAGGAGATCCGTAGAAAACCAAAGTCACCGACATAGCTCAACGGGTTGCGAAACTGAAGTGGCAATGGGCGAGGCACATAGTTCGGAGAACCGATGGACGTTGGGGTCCCAAGGTGCTGGAGTGGCGACCGGGAAGCGCAGTGTTGATAGACCCCCCACTAGGTGGAACGACGACATCAAACCAGTCGCAGAAAGCCGCTGGATACAAACGGCACAAGACCGTGGCATGTGGAAGTCCCTTCAAGAGACCTATGCCCAGCAGTGGACGTCAATCGGTTGATAACGACGACGATGACGACAAGCTGACTCCCCCTGCTTCATAAAAATGCTAGAAATAAAAATGTTATAAACAGTAATACTAAATATAAGTTTTACGCCCAGTCTGTGTTCCGAAACGAACGAACTAAGGTCGAGTCCAGACTAAGTAACACCTTTCAAACTATATAACATGCAATATAACCACTACCGCCACTACAGCCTTTTTAACGTCCCACTGCTGGGCACTGGCCTCCTGTTTCATAGGAGAGAGGGATTTAGAGCTTAGACCCACCACGCAGCTCCAAAGCGGGTTGGCGGGCTTTTGTCACATGATAGTGAAAATAACCGGGAACAACTGCCATGCTCTCCGAGACACCGGGGCAGTTGGCGGTGTGAAACACCGAATACCAACTTCGGGCTGGCACTGAGAATTTCTTGACAGAAAAACCCAATACGTAACAACTATTTGCCCGACCCTGTAATCGAACCCGTAACCTCGTCACAGTCGAATACACTAACCACTATATCAACGAGGCAATATAACAATAGACTATTATAGCAAATTAGGTTTCAATACTAAGGGATAAAATATTATAATAAACATAAAGTATAATAGGAAAAAATTATTGCCATTTTACAAACTGGTTTTTTTATAGGTAATTTTTAATTGCACATCTAAAATACTAAACGTGCAATAAATATACTGACTTGCGTACTAAATGATACCGTATTACTACTAATTTGTACAACTAATATACTGATTTGCACACTAAATTATTTCTTAGTTATGGTCCAAGAACGAGCAAAGCGAGCTCGGGACTTGCGGCACCCCAACTCAGATAGGTTAGGTTAGAAGGGACAACGAACAGGGGGATGGCGGGGTTTATAAGACCCCGCCATCACCTTCGTTGTTATTTTTTTGTTTTCATACTGCCCAGAAAAAGGAACCCTGCGAAGCGAGGCTTCGTCAACTGCATTTTGTAACATCTATTTAACGATTTACTATTATATTGTATAACTGTCCACTATAATATTATCTCCTGCGTAGTGCCCTGCGTATGCGCACACACTTGTGCACTAGAATATCTCCTGCGTAGTTGACCCTGCTTCTGTTGATATTGGCCGCTTTGGCCGAAATTCGGAGCGCTATGGTCGTAAAGTAGGTGGTCCCGAGTTCAATTTCCGGCAGGGGCAATTTGGGATTTTATAATTTCTAAATTGTCTCAGCAGGGCGATTCAGAACACTTCGATTCGGTTACGGTTTCGACAACTACCCTGGCGATACGGTTATTCTGAATTAAAAATACATCTTATCGTACGATAACTTACCGAATCGATCGATAGTTACGTTATCGAAGTGTTCTGAATTACTTACCGTACGATAAGATGTATTTTTAATTCAGAATAACCGTATCGACAGGGTAGTTGTCGAAACCGAAACCGAATCGAAGTGTTCTGAATCGCCCTGCTGGTCTGGTCTGATGGGAGGCTTCAGTGGTTGGCTACCACCTTACCGGCAAAAGCCGTGCCGTCAAGCAATTTAACGTTCCGGTACGATGCTGTGTAGAAACCGATCAGGGGTATGCATACCTCTTTCAAGTTAGCCCGCTTCCATCTTAGACTGCATCATCACTTAACATCAAGTGAGATTGTATTGTATTGTATTTATAGAGGGGACGCCGCCAGGCGGGTGGGTGATCAGTCCTATGTAAGGACCATTTCACCCAATTCCCCGTGTTTGGACACAGGTTACTGGTGTCCTGGCAGTCTACCCCCCTCAAACCTTCCCACGACTTTCGTAAACCTAAAAATGTATACCCTATAGAGAGGTGTCTTCTTTTTAGGGTTCCATACCCAAAGGGTAAAAACGGAACCATATTAATGTCACTCGGCTGTCTGTCCGTCTGTCTGTCCATCCGCCGGTCACAGGTCTGTAGCTCATAGACTAAATGAGTTGAGTAGAAAAACCTAAAATTTTGGTATTTGGTGTAGAACGTTAACCCAAAACTAAATATTGAATTAGCAATTGAATTAAATTATTTTTCAGGGGGGCATGGAATATTTTTCAGGGGGGCTTTCCCAAACATGAGAAAGGAGCCGAAAAAAAATTTTTTTTTTTAACCTAGCTTGTGGGGGAACCATTATTTAGAACTTATTAAATAAGAGCACGAACATATATATTTTTAATTTTTTGCTTAAAAAATAAGGAAATGGGGGGCATCAAAGTTGTTAGTTTTAGACCATTTTTGTGATGGGGGCTATCTCAAAAACTAAACCAGTTAGGAATATGAAACTTAGGTATATTATGTACCATATACTGTATTTAGACAACAAATACTAAAAACAATGATTTATAAAGTAATTTGTAAGCTGTGATCAAAACAAACGAACACTAAAAACAATGATTTATAAAGTAATTTGTAAGCTGTGATCAAAACAAACGAACACTTTTTGGGTTTTTCTTTCACGGTTTGTTGCGATGTCTAGCTCGGAAATGAAATATTTCTTACGCCCAAAATATTATGTTGTTCATAATTATGTACGGAACCCTAAAAAAGCGAGGCCCGACTCGCACTTGGCCAGTTTTTTGATAATATCGTTACCTTGCAGTTCCCTTCTTACCAATAAGTACATAGGGCACTCAGCTATGAAGTGAAAGCTGGTTTCTTTTTCTTCACACTCTGGACAGTATGGGTCTTCTATGAGTCTCATTATTGCAAGATATCTATTAAGCAGATAGTGTGCAGTTGTTATACCTGCTACCTAGGTAGTGTAGTAGAGTAGGCTAGGTTTGGGTCCGCAGAATTACATACATTTTTTTTTTTTTTTTTTTTTTTTTTTTTTTTTTAATTGTATAATAGGCTTACGCTTGACGACAATCATGCCTGAAAAGCCAAGCTGGAACGCGCTTGCCTAGAAAATGCCTATTCACTCTTGCCTTGAAGGTATTTTGGGGAGTGAATAGGTTTAGGGAAATGGCAGTTGTACGAGATGCTGCATTCCCGACACCATGACCTTCAAAGCAGAGGTGCTGATGGTAGACTCAACTGGAGACCGCGGGGACGCCCGAACCCCCCTGGGAATCGCCATCGGGTCCTCTCTCCGGTCGCCAACCGGCACGATGGAGGCCATCCCAGGATTTTTCGCAAGGTGGCGGGGCAGCCTTTCATAGGTGGCGAACCTACTAATTGGGCCCCCTACTACCTGCGGTCGGCCAGCGGTGCACCGTGCTTCGGATCCCGCTGCCCTCCATGTTGAGCCGCCCGGCATCCCTACAATTCAGGTCAGAACCTGTCAACAAATGCAGCACAACAGTACAGACCCATTCCTCTATGAATGGCTACAGCGAGCATCGTTCCGGAACACGAATCAACCTGAGACACGCTGAGTCGCTTGGCGGCACGACTTTGCTCGCTGGGTGGTCATACTAGCCTCGGCCAAAGCCTACCACCTGAGAAGGTGTTACTCATTTTGCACCAACCGGGGGTCACGTGTAGGGTAAAGAGGATTAAGACCTGACTTCGGTAAAACCTACGGACGCGAGTAACCTTAACCCCCAAAGCACCTATACTTAGTATGACACATACATTTTATGTGTCATACTAAGTATAGGTGAATGGTTTTATAATGTTCTAATCCAACCTAACTTCCAATCTATACAAGATTAGTTTGTATGCGTACTACTCTTGTATAATTTGGACGATCTTGATTAAAAAGTAATTTACAAACTATATGCGACCAGTTTCACACCCTTGCGGTTTGGCTTTGTGTAGAATGGAAATACACGTAACCGTGCACAAACTCCAAGAAATCACTCTATAGCAGCTGTACTGACTTCGGCCCAAAAGTTTTTGCAAAAGGTCAATGTTACGTAGGCGTAGCAGAGTGAAGTCTTTGGACAGAATAGGTATATTAGACTTCAGCAATAGGTCTGGCAATATCAGAGAACATATTAGTGACATATGTATACATTTATGGTTATAACTGCGTACGTAAGAATGATAACTCGATGCGTTATATATTAAAACCTTCCTGAAAGTATGTAAATTATTATAGTGAAACAATCATCAAAATCGGTTCATTAGTTGCGGAGATAATCGCGAACATACTTACATATATACATACATACATACTTACATACATACGGGTCGAATACAGAACCTCCTTTTTTTGAAGTCGGTTAAAAATTAGTGTGCGATTCAGTATTTTAGGCGCTACTTTCGAATATTAATAGTGGGCACATTTAGTGTGCAATTCAGTATTTTAGGTGCTACTTTCGGAATATTTTGTGTGCGAAAGAGAATCAATAGATATACGATTAAATACCACCCTTTTTTAATTGATGATTTTTTATCACCTATAATCTCTAAACACATTGTTTACTTTTTAGATGTTCTTGGAGCCTTATGAATTGCGCTCAGGGCAGAAAATATCTAAACGAGCGAAGAACCATGATGATAACGAGTAAATAATATTTCAAAAACCAATGAAAATACTGTTATATAATTAGTGTGTGCTTATGATTATGATAATCAAAATATATTGGGACAAGGTAGTCAAAGCGAACTAACATGTATTTTATAATATTATTATCTTACAAAGTGTACGAAACATTATCTCCACCGTAATGTAATAGACAAATTTGTACAGAAAAAATTATTTTGTTTTGCAAAAATTGCATTGTCGATTCGGTCTAACATGCTCGCGCGCAGATTTGCTAAAAGCAGTAATGAAGTGAGGGGCACCCTCCTCAGGGCTTACTGTCAATGTTTATATACCTGTCAGTTGTGGTACTGGTACAAGAGGGTGTCCTTCAGCACCATAAGGGTGCAGTATAATAACGCATACCGCATCATTATGAAATTTCCCAGATACTGCAGCGCATCGAGTATGTTTGCCGAGTCGGGGGTGCCTGATTTCTTTGCTGTTATCAGAGCACGTATAGCTTCCTTCTGGGAAAGATTGCGTAACTCTAGTAACAGCATCCTCCAAGTAGTGAGCCAGGACTTGCGCGGTCCAATGATTGCTCATTGGATCAAGATGCATCGAGATCCAAATAGGAAATAACTCTGCACACCTTCAGTGTGCAGCGTTAATTTAATATATGTAAATATATATATATATATATATATATATATATATATATATATATATATATATATATATATATATACATGCCCATAGATTTTTGGGCATTCTCCTTTATATATATAGTATTCTATATCACCTATTCTATTGTATTTGGTTTTAATTTATTTAATTAATTTTTGATATGTTTTTTGTATTTCTATATTCATACCTACTTGGGTTTTTACCTGAATAAAGAAAATTATTATTATTATTATTATTATTAGTATATAAACACATTACATGTTTCAAAGAACATTGAGCAAAATTCATGTTACGTCATTTCGCTTTGACTCTGCGCTAATATGTCTTGATATTTGATCCCTTACGTGCATAGCATACATATTATTATAAGTACTTTTATTTTATAATACGACTGTGTACGAACTGTCTAGTTGTGTCCTAATATCTTTTTCTCTTTTGTGTCATTTTGCTCATCATTCAGACCGACTACTAAAAAGTTAGTTTTAATTTTAGTACTTTTGATGTTTAAATAAATGACTTTAAATAACTTTCTTATTTTATTTCCAATATTTGGTATCCTTAGCGACCATGCAAGAGACACGGTGTGGCGCCGGCACCACTGAATTTTTCATATATTATGTAAGTATAAAAGTTGGTAAGTATCTACGAAGATGATGAATACATCAATGTAATAAGGTGGATTCACGTTATTCATAATATAATGTAGATTCAGCCGTATTTTACATAGAATATAATATATTCACATTTAAAAATGTGTGAAATATTATACCTAGATACACATAGTTCTGTTATTTTACATTTCATAATATTGTCTTGTATGATTTTATTTTTTATTTTTATATCTGCACATTCTAAGTAGGTTTTCGAATATATAAACAAAGTTTTGACAGCGAAAAAATATTATGTTACTTAGTCTGGACCCACCCTTTTGTCAATTATTTTTATCGATTTGTAAAATAATTATTATCACATTATCCTACTAACTATAATATTATAAATGTGAAAGTGTGGATGTTTGGATGTTTGTCACTCAATCACGCCGCAACTACAAAACCGATTTGGCTGAAATTTTGAATGGAGATAGCTTATGCCCTGACTTAAAACATAGGCTTTTTAACTTTTATCCCGGAAAAATTCACAGTTCGCACGGGATTTTGAAAAAAAAAAACAGAAATCTATAGCAACAGCTATAGGTAGATTACTATAGCAAACTTCCTTGAAAGTAGGTATAAAGGTTGGAAAAGGAAGCGGGAACGTGAATCGGAAATCCACGATTTCCTCGGGATTTGTGAGAAACCGAAATTCACGCGGGCGAAGCTGCGGGCAGAAGCTAGTTTTAAATAATTTTGGGGGATAAGTAATCAATCACATTTGTAGTATCTCTGGATTTTCAATTATTTTCTTTATTTTTTAGGGTTCCATTCCTCAAAAGGAAAAACGAACCGTAAATGAAAAGGAAATAGGCATGATTGTGCATTGTACTGTCCAATGTCCATATGTCATTCTTTCTCGCTTTTGTTTTACGTGTAGCTATGGTAGCTGCATACTCTTCTTTACTGAGGACGTCTCGCTCTCTAAATGCAGGACGAGACAGCAATATTTTAGGCTCCACCCACCAACGACTTCTCGCTTGCATGGAGCGCGTTCTTAAGCTATGGAATTTGTCATGTTCTATTTTACAAATACTCTACATAAAAATAAAATCTTAGCAGAGTAATAAAAATGTGTTATAATATTATAAATGCGAGTGTATGTCTGTTTGTCTATTACCATGTCACGGCCTAACCACTGAATCGTTCTTGACTTCTCCACAGAGGTAGCTTGCATCGAAATGAAATTTTTGAATTAACGTTATTGTAAGCCAGCGAAATATTAAAATTGAGTATAAAATGAAAATAAACTCCAATTCCATGCAAAGCATCTGTTCAGAGAAGCTCAACAACTCGAGAAAAAATAGGGCAATTGAAATTTTGCCAGATTGTGAATAAATCAGTAAGTCCTACGATGTTACTAGAGTTGAAAAAAAAAACTGAAAATGAAAAAAAAAGGACAGTAAGTATTTTTTTAAATCGAGTCCGCAACAACTTCATTGGTACAAAATAAATACTAGATCTAAATTTTGTTTAAAAACAAACTTATCCCTTACAATCATCGAGCTAACATAGCCTATGGTAATACGATTATAAACGTGTAAAAATTACAATGGATATAAATTGGATAAAAATTGTGCGTATATAATTTTAATTAATTATACAAAGGCCATTCCATACAATCTAGCGGTACTAAGGTACTTAAAATGAATGCCTTGTGTCATCTCTTTCGTGAATAGTGTGCGAGATCGGACCGGCAGTACTGAGTCGGGCCAGCGAAAGAGCAGATCTAGGGAAAGGTTTTTACAACTCTTCTCTTTTCTCGTTACAGAAAATTCTAAAGATTTTTTTTTTTGAATTTTTCAAACACCCCGAGTATAATGGTAGGGGAGCCGAGGATGCTAAATGTGGATTTACTCGAGCGTCGTCGGGACCTATTACATTTTGCAGATTATAGTTGATATGAAGAATAAAAGGTTATATAAAGTTTCCAATTTCTGTGGTGGGGAAAGCTTCTAGCTGCACGCTATCAGAGAGAGCTCTAGAGGGTACTCAGCAGGATGCAAGATGCCTACCATATCTTAATCTGACGCGCTCGAGTAAATCCAAAAACCCCCTCTTGGGCTCCCCTACTATAACTTTTGGTTTCAGTTAAGACTGGAAACCTAAAAAAAAATCCTTTATACCTTTATGTCCTTTATACCTTCAGTTTTGACTTATACTGCCTGCGAAATTCGTACCAACTTCTTTAGCAATTTACATGGAATTATAAACGTTAAAGATAACAGAGTTAAATTATTGTGGTCTAGTTGCGACCACACAATATATAAACAGCGGCACGAAACTCTACCGCTGACCTTCAATGCGCAGAAGTCGAAAATGAGGTATCTCGGGTGGTGAGGGGGTCGCGGGGAGGGCGTGGGGATCGTTCGTAAGCACTGATTAGCTCTCGCGGATCCCTCGTAAGCGCTGATTGGCTCTACAATCGTACTGTGTCCCGCTCACTCGTACGACGCTGCGCGCACTTGAAGGTCAGCGCTCGAGTTTCGTGCCGCTGTTTATATCAACCAATTATACTGATAAAGCAACGTCGATCCAAGTCTGCAATTAGATGACGCCCTTCGGCCTTTACCCTTCCTCCGAGCTTCGGAGGGTAGGTTAAGCCATCGGTCGTGGACTGATAATCTATACTAATATAATAAAGCGGAAGAGTTTGTTTGTTTGAACGCGCTAATCTCAGGAACTACTGGACCCATTTCAAAAATTCTTTCACCGTTGGATATGTACGTGATCCTTGAGTGCTATAGGGTATATATATGTACCACGGGCGAAGTCGGGGCGGACCGCTAGTAATTAATATAGTATCAATGAATGTACGACGAACTCACCCCAGATCCGCTCTTTGTATACGCGTAGGTACATAAATCGTAAAAATCCATACAAGCTAATAAGCCTTTTTTCATTATCCTTGTAAAGAGAAATTATAAAATTTGTAAAATTCACTGTAGCAAAATATCGTTGTACGTATCGTGGTGTGTGGAATGAATCGTGGGCGTATCAAATGTTTCCTAAATGTCTTTTATCAATATTGCACTTATCAAAATACATAAAACGTTCCAAACGGGCAATTAATTATTATCGAATAACAATTTACATCACAGTGGTACTTTTTCAAAACACAAATCACAAAGTAATATGTAAATAAATAAACCAGATAAATATAGTGTGTCAGTGTGTTTTATTTATCTGGGTAATCTTACACGCGACCACAATGAAAATAACATTAGCGTACTAAGTTAATTTTTTGTTCGAGCATGAACTTAAACCAATTTTTTTTTTCTATAAAATGTCATGCAAGGATTCAGTTATTCTATTATTATTAGTTTTCTGAACCGAGGAAGTTGGTCGAATTTATCGCAGATAAACAAAACACATTGTACAGTAGTTGTAGAATACTGTATAGTTAGCAGAACGAGAGACACAGACATAGTTCAACGGGCTGCGAAGCTGACGTGGCAATGTACCGGGCACATAGTTCGAAGACCCAAACCGACGTCGTCATGACGTCATGATGACGTCGCCACTGGAGAGATAAGAGGCCTATGTCCAGCTGTGGACGTCTATACGTCGACGTACAGTTGTTCTATTTCTCGAAGTCTGTTTGGAGGGAAATGAATTAGTCAAGGTTAACGTTATATATATACACCGGTTAGTCCGCCAATCTGCATTGGAGCAGCGTGGCGGGTCTAAGCTCTAATCCCTCTCGCCTATGAGAGCAGGCACTGCCCAGCAGTGGGACATTAAAACGCTATAGTGATGGTGGTGGTGGATAACGGTATACCGTTAGCAGTGGAACACAAAAACGTTACGGGTATGAAAACTGTATGTATAGTCTCACTTTGCAGAGCTCGAAAACTTTATAGTATACTATTGATCGAATCACAATGACTTCAGAGTAAAATGGACCTGAAATGGCTTATATTAAGGTTTGAGTTCGCCAATACATTCAGCATTCGAAAACAGCCAGCGCTCCAAGCAGAAATGTAAAATAAATATTCGAACTATTGAATTACGATTTTAAATAAGAGTGTTTGGGTTCAATTTGCTCTGAAGTCATTGTGGGTCGATACTCGAATTTCGATCATCGTTGCTGCTATGTAAAAAGTCGGCATAAGGCCTGAGGCACTCAAACGACGGTTTCGTTCTGCTTATCGAACATGGCCCTCGTGTACTTCGATATGACCTCGTAAGTCGACTTTATCAGCTCGCACCTCTCTTCCACCTCGTACTCCGTCGGCGCGACTTTGTACGTCGACGACTTCGGTTTCCTAGTGTTGTTCGCGCAGAAATCCCCATCGATGTTATCCTCTATGTTGTATATAGAGATGGGTTTCCTGTGCACCATCTCCAGGTCCTTGCGCTTCTTTTTGGCGAAGAAGCCGCACTTGGCGTCGATGGACATGACCGCGCTCCGTACGGAGCCGGCACGCAGATCCGGCCGGTCGCCGGGTTTACGTACGGAGTCGGTACGTGAATCCGGTTGTACGCCGGATTCGGGCTCGTATCATACGTCCAGCTCCTCGAGCCCCTTGGACAGGCGGTGCGAGTTGATGCGGCGGCGGTGCGAGCGGCGTACGGCGTCCGCGCGCCGGTACGGCTCGCTGCGCAGCCCGTGCAGGATGTCTTCCAACGCGCCGTTGTAAACCTCGTCCTGGTGGAGGAGTTTCTTCTCGCCGACCGCCTGCTGGGACTTCGTTTTCAGTTCGTTGATAACGGCCTCCTGGAATATGTTTCAAAATTTAAATTCAGAATATTGTTTATTTCATGTGGGCTAACTTGTGGCTCTTATTAATAATATTCGCTGATAGTGCAATGCTGTTACTAACAATAGACAATACAGCGCAACTCAGGTACGGCAAACTTTACAGGAGAGCAAAAAAACAATTTTTTTCGTAGCTTTACACTATCAGCGACATTATGTCAAGACTGATTCGGAAGACCCACTGATTCGGAAAGTAGATTTGTTGAATTGTAGTAAGTCATGTTTATATATCTTTAACTTTCTACTTTGTATTTTTTGTGGTTCAATAGATCGTCAATCTTTGTGTATCGAATTGATAAAAAAAATCTAAGCCTGAAAGTCGCGGGCGAGCATTTTTTACTGTCAAATCATTGTCGACGTTGAAATAATATCGCGGTAGGTGCTACGGGCTACCTTTTGCCTCTAGTGACTTCGTTTATGCACAGGTTTACGAGTAGGTATGTTCTCGGAGTTTAGCAGTTGTGTCAAATAATTTTCGATATCATTTAAATACCAGCAAAGTCGATGTTTTGGAAGTGGATGAATTGCCCTGCCCTGCGCCTCTGTAGAAATGCAAAAATTTGATGTTCGATACGTAATAAATTTTAAAGCTGAAGTTTTTTTCGTAAACTGAAAAACGTTTGGAAATCCTTTATCATAGTCGGGAATGCACGTAACTGTAATCCAGTCTAAAGTTGAGGTTGTATTAAAATTTTATTTAAAGATAGGATACTAATAGTTAAAAATAGGTGTATGTATTTAGCTACAAAGCACAATACTCTGGCTAATGTTCCATTGAAAGAAAAAAACAAAATCATCTACCTTCCCATGCTGCAAGATTCTGCAATACTATAGCAAAAATAACTTAACTATTTTACAGACCAAGTTACCAAAAAAGGATTTAATATAATATTTAAAGGGAGAACCCTTTTCTACGGTTATTAAGCATTATACTTATGGATCCTTCCCTCTGTAGCCAGATATAGCAGGCATATTAAAATAGCATACATCAACTTTAGACAAACAACTGAAAAACGCTAAAAAAGCTATACACATGCCCTGTTGATTCCATGCATTGTGCAGCGTTGGAAGAAGAAACAATAAAATATTATATTAAACAACAGTAAAATAAAAACAATAGAAAGCAGAATTAATAAGTGAAAGTTTGTGATATTGTCTGTAACAGTTTTAAAAACCTAAAAAAGGTGTCCTGTAATTTTTATTAGGTAAATAATAAACTCTTGCAATGGTACTTGATTTGTTAAAACATTAAACTACAGAGAGCTAAAAGTAGTGGCGGGCGTCTGTTTTACATAGTTTCTGGCGGAAAAATACTTTATCAGAATTCCGTAGTTTCCTTTTATGCGTAAAACTTTTGGTAGTAAAATAATAAGCAATATATAATGTTGAAAAAATATTTATATGTCTTAAGTTTAAGCTTATTACGCCATCTTTAATTTTGGGAAGATTGAGCTTGTAAACTACGCCCATTAAATTTCACAAAATACAGCACAATTAAATATTAAAAAAAAAATTTAATTTTAAAGTATATTATTTCATTCAAGTATAGAATACGGGTCATTTGCATATCAGGCGGTTAAAGTAAGATTACAATTACGAAACCTATAATGTTAATTTTGACCACCAAAAAAAGTTAACTGTATTGTACAAGTCAGTACTAATTACCCTCCCATAGGTCACGTTAGAGCTAACATTTCGGACAACAGCTAACGAAGCCTGACTTGTGCAACCTATTTTGTTTTTTTTCGGTATGTACCTAGTCAAAAACTTTCAGTAAAACACTTTCTGTAACTCTACTTTGACCATCTAATATGAAATTTATCCTAATTAGTATAGTTACCGGCAAACTTCTTGAGCAAATGACCTTGACTGCGCAACAAGCGAATTTTAGGTCTCTTTGGTGGGGCGTGCGGGCGCGACGGCGGGGAGGATCGTATCGAGCGCGTGATTGGTGGACCAGTAGACCTTTGCCTCCCGCTTTCCCCTTTTTTGCCCGGATGTGTAAGTACAATGCGCTAACTTACCCCCACTATGATCATTCATGTTCAAGAAGTTTGCCGGCAATTGTATCTATAGTATTTTCCTATAATAGTCCTACAGAGGTGATAAGAAATAAATAAATATTCAACGAGTATGTTATAGATAAGTATTTTTTAAATTATTAATTCCAGTGCTAAGAGACTCCTCTAGTGGTGATGGTGTCACGGTGGTGGGCATGCGTCGACGGCGCCTGGTTTTTAAATAAGCCTTCAGTTGTAAACACCTGTGTAATCTTGATCACGTCTCTCCATGCGCATTTACCATGTTCTCTATTCCAACATTAGTCACTTAGCAACATGTTCCAATTTTAATTCAATTACCCCACTTATTTAATCGGTGTATAAATACATACTAATTAATTCTATTAAATCACAAAATATAATTCTAGAATATTTTGATAATGTATGCCACAAGGGAGCATTCTGGGATCAATACTATAAAGTAAGTAATATTAAAGTGTTCATAATTTATTTATGCAAAAAATAAAAAAGTAATTTGTGATCCATCATAAAAATCATGTGTGAACTCTTCGATTTTATGAAGCCTATGTCCATCTTCAGGATGCAGGGTATCTTTGTTAGCTCTCTAACAACTTACTCACTTTCGCATTTATAATATTAGTACCTATTCTAGTTTTTGATAAAAATTAAAAACAAAAAAAATCCGAGTCAAGTACTCTATATTCTGGCTTTTAAGAAATTCCTAGTCCATATGCCAATACACCGATTAAATAACTTTAAATCCCCTTGGTTAGGAAAACCTGGTTAGTAAACACACGCACACAACAAAATAGGCGCCCATTTCTTAACAACTTCCAACGACTTACTCCTAGTCGTGTTAGGCCGTGACTTAGCGCTAAGCCGAGACCTAGGCTAAGTGTTGGCTAAGGCTAGGCTAGGTCCGGGCTGTGCCTCAACTGAGACAAGTGTTGCTGCAATAGGCCAGCGCTGACGGCCGCGTAGTTAAACCTCTGCGAGAATGGAGTATGGTGTTACCATCACCTCTACATTTTGTTTTATTGTATGATTAATATGGCAATACATATTTAAGTCACAGGGCGCTATATTATATTATAACTCCCGCACGTTGCTATTGCGCTGGAACCTTGTCACATTAACTTCAGCGTGACGTTAGACGAAACGAAAATATACAGTCGGCAGCAAAAAACTTTTTTATAAATAAACTAAACCGAATGAAAAAATAATTTTCAGCTTTTATAGATTTTAAATGAAGAAATTATCGTAATTCTTCAACTCCATTGATGTAATCACATTCTTGTGATTCGGATTCGGAATTTTATCAGAGTCTGTTGTGTCTGAATCACTATCATTTTCTGTGTTAATAATTAACAACTCTTCAATTAATTTGTCTTTGCGCCAGTACTAAACAACAATAACAACAAAATGTGTGTAATTTTCAATAATTATTCAAAACTCGATACGTGTACTCTGCCAACAGTTTTTGTCAACGGTACCGACGTCTGTCTAGTGCTGACGTCATGAAAATGGCGGCCAGGCGTAATACCAATTTGCGGGGCTAATAGTGGACTCAATCCAGCGTTAAAGACTTAACCTACCTTTATCTTTTAGATCATAAGATACTAATTGAATCAATGATTTTTGACGGACTTTAAACTTGATTTGGCTTTGGTAAACGAAATGTTTTTATAATACTACTTATCAAGATAAAAATATGAATGTTAAACAGCCATTTTCTATTTTTCTGTTGCTGACGTGTGGATAAGACAAAAATGGAAATTATTTATAACCTCTACTAAAAAACTACATTAAAATCATATTATGTAAAGCAGAAAAATAATTTCTATCGCATAAGATTTTGGTAAAAGCTCGTTTTATGTATTGCCATATTAATCATTGCAAAAAAATAACCGTCAATACTGTGAATCTGAGCGACCGACACCAATAATAAATAAATTATTATGTTAATAAATCTAAAAATCTTTCAAAAATGATTTCTTCAGAACTACCTTCATTACTGAATGTATCTAAAATAATAGAGAAAGCTAAATACTTCTATAATTACACTGTTTCTTAAAAAAATGGAATATATAACTGTTTCTTTTACATATATTGTGTTAGGAAGGATGAGGGTAGTCAGGAAAAGCCAAAGCCTCTAGAAAGAGAATTTTCAGTGGTTCCAATTAGAAGTATTTAGTTTCAAAACAATATTAGAAAATATGAATAAAATACATTAGTAAAAAATGGTAGTACGACCCAGCGATACTTATAGCTATTAATTTTCGATTAAGTTTCACAATAAGCTTAGTTGTAACTGTATGTCCCCAATACCAAACAAAAAAATAAAATAAAAAAGTAAATTTTTGAAAAAAAATGTGTTATAATTAATTACCAATTATTTGTTTCGTCAAACGTTAATTTTGAGCTGAAATTAAAACAGAAAATCGGAAATAAACTAAATGTATTGCTGGGGAACTAAGTGAATAATTAAACTGAGTCTACAGTCGAGCTTCGAATAATTTTGTATTATATTCGTGAACAAAACTCGTCATTGGAGTTGATTTTAACAATTCAATTTGTATGGCGAGCCTATTTTATTAAGATGCTTTGTGTTGGCGTCCTAAAAGTCATAAGAGCGAATATGATCGCTACATTATTATTACTATAGTCTGATTTTTAATTCGGTGGAATTCTGACAGTTGTCATTTAAAAATAGAATGAGTTATTTGTATGAAAAACAGGGTTACCATCTGCAGTTCGATTTTACCCCAAACTAAGGTACCTGAAGTATCTGTCAGACTTGTCATATCTACATGAGGCAATTGATTTTTATTTATATGTAAGTTTTGAATTTATTATCTTTTTTGCAGGAACTATTTTATCTCTGGTATCATTAAGAAACGTCAGAATTCCACGGAATTAAAAATCAGAGTATACTTACTTTACTCGCCACTCGCGACTATATCGTAGGAATCGCTCAATTTCACATTTAAAGCTTAACATATAATTCGCTACTTCAGCTGTTAATTTGCCAAATAAAATTGACATTTAACTCTTAACTCCAGTGACAAGTTTTGACGCAAAAAGAAACTCGAAGCCCTGATCGCAAAATCAAAGTGATGCAACTAAAATCTACTCAAAACGCATGACTCCATTCACCGCTTAAGCGTTATCATATAATAGAGCCATTGTTAAGCGCAAACTAAACAAAATTACGGATATAATAAATTTTAATCGTGTGAAATACTATTTAGTTAATATTAGTGTGTTCTTTGAAACTCCTAGGACCTAGGATAAAAAAATTGAAAAAAAAAAAAAAAATTTTTTTGAAACCCAAAGAGTTTTCTAAGTTTTTTTCAACATTCAGATGCTATTTAATTAATTATTTATTTAAAGTAAATCAATTAAATTTTGACAGAAAGTAAATTAGTATTAAGCGTTACTCTAAACGCGTTTAAATCATTTTAATACATGTATTGTATGAATAGAATATTTGATAATAATATGTACATATTAAAGTGGTAATGAATGAAGCGCACCTGCTGTTTCTTCTGGCTGAGTTTGGCTTTGTTCGGGTCGAGGTTGTCGGCGTGCGCGGCCGCCTCCAGTCTTCGTCTCTGTTCGTTCTCCATATCCGCTTGCTGTATTTACATAATATTTTTGAATAAAAGAGTCACTCTACTGAACTATATCCTACTTTAAATTTAAACAAGTAAAGTTCGTAAACTAAAACCCGACTACGCTTAAAAATTTAATAATAATTTAGGGGGCAAAAGCGCGGGGCAAGCAGCTAGTGGCGTCATCTATTATGCCTATCCGAAACTAATTTTAAAATCTAGAAAGCCGCGCAAAGGTAACTTCTCGATTTTTTTCGTAAATAAAATGTAGCCTATGTCACCCGGACCATAACAACGAATCAATAGACACCTCATTCATCAAAATCGGTCCAGTAGTTTAGGCGCTACAGTGGTACACACAGAATCTCATACAAAAATCGGCCACAAACATATATACAACATACATACATACATACATACATACATGACATACATAGACTGCTAAAATCATAACCCTTCCTTTTGGCTTTGCCGTAGTCGGATAAAAAAATCGTTCATCTTATATCCTATTCAACGTATGAGAGCGCTAGTGAAGAAACTGCAGGGCCATCTATTATAAAATTTACACTAACAGCAAGATAACTCCGAGTAAACAGTGTACAGCACAATCTATTACAAAATTGTGAAGTACATTAACTCGAACTCTAATTTAGACCTGTCAATTTAGTTTAGTTAAAGAGATTGTGAATTCTAGTAAAATTGGCTCCATTAAAACCATAGAACACCCAAAAATATTTCAATCAGATGAAAAGTAATTTCCGAAGCCGTTTATATAACTTAAAAATTTAACTTGATAGGTCTAGACGTTAAAAAATATACCTTGAATGCCCTTGTAAATCTTACAAGCAGCGAAAAGAAAGCGTTAGCATCACAACTGCGCGGTGCCTCGCCGAAGTACTCCACGCACGCAGCGAATGAGTCCTGGAAAGGAACATTGTAGTAAGTCTCGGAAGAAAATTTTAGCAAGTCTCATAAGCATATTTTAGCAAGTCTCAGTAGAATATTTTAGTAAGTCTCAGAAGAATATTTTAGTAAGTCTCAGAAGAACATTTTAGTAATTCTATAACAATATTTTAGTAAGTCTCAGAAAAGTCCCAGAAGAACATTTTAGTAAGTCTCAGAAGAACATTTTAGCAAGTCTCAGAAGAACATTTTAGCAAGTCTCAGAAGAAAATTTTAGTAAGTCTCAAGAATATTTTAGTAAGTATCAGAAAAGTCCCAGAAGAACAGTTTAGTAAGTCTCAGAAGAACATTTTAGCAAGTCTCAGAAGAACATTTTAGTAATTATCATAAGAATATTTTAGTAAGTCTCAGAAAAGTCCCAGAAGAACATTTTAGCAAGTCTCAGAAGAACATTTTAGCAAGTCTCAGAAGAACATTTTAGCAAGTCTCAGAAGAACATTTTAGCAATAAACAAATAAATTGACTGAGACTGTGTATGGGTAATCACCTGAGCGTGCTTGGTCTCGGCGCGCAGTCGGCGCAGCTTGTCCACGGCGTTGGCCACGAAGTCGCGCAGCACGTGCGCCGCGCCGCGCGCCTCCGCCTCGCGCCGCGCCGCCTCCATGCCGCGCTCCAGCTCGCACACGTCCGCTACCACGTTCTCCAAGGACACTGTCAATTCACGAACATTGTGTCAGGAGACTATCTTACTAGGACACCAGTGGTGACGCAACCAGTTGCGCTACCAACAAAAAGAGGGTACCTCAACTGAGGGTAGCCACCTCAGTGAGGGTCTGCTTGATCGCGCAACCAATCTGGTGACGGCGGGCGGGATCGCACGCTGCTGTCCTAGTAGATATTGCCCTTAGGGGGCGTCAATACATCACGTGATCCCTATTCGGTTAAATTTTGACATTCTCACCCCCATAGTTGATCCCCCCCGCTCCCGATTTCGGGTGACCTTTATCATGGGGAATTTGTGAGTATTTTTTTAAATTCATCTACAAGTTAGCCCTAGTTAGATAGTAAATGACGATGCAGTCTAAGATAGAAGCGAGCTAAGCCGGAAAAACCGCCATAGGTTTTTAACAAACCCATACACTGACCGGTTTCTGGGCGGCATCGTACCGGAACGCTAAATCGCTTGCTGCTAAAGCCTCACACCAGACCAGACCAGAAACGATTTAGAAATCAAAAATGATCACGGACATTTGTTTAAACCCCTCCTTCTCTTTACGTAACAGACAATAGTACATTGCGATATAAGGACGGTAAGTAGGTCATTACAATCGAGATGACGTTTGTAAGCCCGAGCCGCAGGCGAGGGTTAACCATCGTTACGAGATTGTAATAACCTTAACGTCCATATATCACACGACGTTTTTCAATTCATTTGTGAGAAGCACTTTTTTACTGCCTTTGTATGTTCATTTTTTGAGCAAGTAAATTGAAAAAAGTTTACAAACGCTATTATGAAAGAAAGTTTAACTTTAAAACGTACCTTGAGCCGCCTTATCGATGTACATCAGCTCGGTATCAAAGTTCAACAGCTCGGGGAAGTTCTGCCGTATCGTCGCGACGATGTAATGCAACAGCGATACTCTTTTATCCGTCGACTTGGTGTCCATCAACGTGTCCAACGACTGCAGTTTGAAACCGTATGCGGGCCCCCGTTTACTGCTGTTCAGGTAGTTGCCGAACGCTAGAATGATTTCGAGAACGTTCCTCAGCTTCTGGGAGGATTTGACGGATGAAGATCCGGAGATGATCGCATGGATTTGGGGCGTTATTAGATGTATGTTGTCGTAGAAGTTGCCCATGTAACTCATGATGGCCAGTTTGGCGGATATTCGCTCGACTTTGGCCAGTTGCATCAGGAATTTGTCCTCTTCGGTCAGTTGGTTGACGTTTTTCTTCTCCGCCACGTATTCCTTGTAGGCCTTCTGTTCGGCCTCCGTAGGGACCATTCGTTGGAGTATTTCGACGCTCTCGAGCGGCAACTGTTTCAAGTCCAGCGTGTGGATGGCTGTGATCACTTTTTCCACTGGTGTGTCGAGTTTTCTTCTTGATATTGCTGCGGGAAATTTTTAATTGAAAACTTTTTCGAATAGATCTGTTACACTGTCACCTGAATTAAGAATTTTATTAGGAGGGTAGATTTTGAAAATCGAATGACAAACCTTTAGAATCTACCTTCACAGTACCAGGACTTAATGAACTTACTAAACTTGCGTGTTCCTTCCTATATGGATTAAATTGTATTTGACATAGTTTGGAAATTATCATCCATTTAAAGTTGCGAAACTTCTTCATTGTACCAGAAGCGAATAAACTAAGAAGAGGTTCAGAAATAACATTAATATTTCTCCGTCAATCGACTCCACTAAAGCTAACCAATCAGCTCGCTTACATTTATGTACGAGAAGCTGATAGAACTGAACTGGTAAGAGATGCAGAGAACATATATCAGGAGCTGATAAACTAGTAAGAGACGCAGAGAGCATGTATCAGGAGCTGATAAACTAGTAAGAGGTGCAGAGCGCATGTATCAGGAGCTGATAAACTAGTAAGAGATGCAGAGAGCATATATCAGGAGCTGATAAACTGGTAAGCGATGCAGAGAGCATGTATCAGGAGCTGATAAATTAGTAAGAGGTGCAGAGCGCATGTATCAGGAGCTGATAAACTAGTAAAAAATGCAAAGAGCATGTACCAGGGGCTGATAAACTAGTCACAGGTGCAGCAAAGACTCACCAATGTTCCTTAACCGCGCATATTGCGTGTACCAGGAGCTGATAAACTAGTAAGAGATGCAGAGAACACTCACCAATGTTCCTTAGCCGCGCATGTTCGAGCAGCGACACGGTGTCGGGCCTCCGGAACCTCTTGCTGGGGAAGGAGGACAGCGTGTCGTCGGGCACGTGCGCCACGCCTCCCCCCGCGCCGCCGATGCGGAATTTCTCCTCGAATTCCGCAAAATTGATGCGTCTTCTAGGTCGTTCTTCGTCCAGTTCGTTGAATATCGTACCGCGCACCTAATGAGAAATTTGAATAAAATGTGAATAAAGCTTATAACATTCAAAATCTTTTCAAGCGATCTGCTCAAGATTTCGAAGCCTTTATGTTTAAGCTTCTATAGAACAACAGTCAAGGCGTACACTGAAAACCGAAAGGTGGACGAATCAAATTCCACCCGTTGGATTATTATCGTATCTTCTCCCAGCACAAGTTTTAAGCGCAGGCCACTTTGGTAGCGAAACGATCGCTCATGTCGCTAGACTATGAGAGCTCGCAAGTTCGTATGGCTGGCTTCGTTTGACTCTGTAGTTCGCGGTGTGAACCATAAGATGAAAAGACGCGGTAGCGAAACGAACCTTGTTTCGCTTCCAATGTGGCCTGCGCTTTATACTAAGAGGAAAGGGTACTACTGTACTAAACACTTTTTGAAAAGAAAAAAAAAAATCTGCACCTGTAACTCCCATTACCTGTTTATTCCAAAGTATTTTAAATAGTTGTATATTCAAGGGGCATATTCTGCATTGCGTACAAGTCATGGCAAATAAGTCGACCGGTGACCTTCAATGCGCAGAAGTCGAAAATTAAGTATCTCGGGGTATGAGGGGGTCGCGGGGAGGGCGTGAGGATCGTTCGTAAGCTCTGATTAGCTCTCGCGGATCCCTCGTAAGCGCTGATTGGCTCTCCAATCGTATTGTGTCCCGCTCACTCGTACGACGCTGCACCCACTGGAAGGTCACCGGTCGACTTACGTGCCGGGGGTTATAAACTCACCTGATTCGGCTTGAGCGCGATCCAGTTGAGCGTGGGCAGCTTGTACTTGGTGTCGACCTTGCGCTTGATGGTCATCGCGTCCGTGTGGTGCGGCGGCGGCATGAGGCCGGGCGCGGGCGGCGCGGGCGGCGCGGGCGGGGCGGGGGGCGGCGGCGCGAGCGCGGGCGGCGGCGGCGGCGGGGGCGGGAGCGGCGCGGCGGGCGCGGGGTGGTGGTGCGGCGCGGGCGGGGTGGCGGCGCGCGGGGGCGGGGGCGGCGCGGGGAGCGTGTGCACGCGCGCGTCGCCGTTGCTGAGCGGGCTCGGCGGCGACGCGTGCCCGTTCACGAGGCCGTTGCATAGCGCGTGTGTTGATATAGCACCCACTGTGGAAAGAGTTTTGAAGTGAAAATTTCTTGAGCGCTTTATCAATTCTTGAGCGCTTTATCAACCGACTTCAAAGAAAGGGTGTTATCAATTTGATAGTATGTATTATTGGAACTGCAAAACATTCACATACAATAATCTATGAAGACAAATATATAAATTTAATAGATGCATGTACATGTGTATGTTTGTCCGTGGATTTCCTCGAAACTATTACTCGGATTGTAACCATTTTTATTTTATTGCCTGACATTTACTTCAACTTAGGGAACAGTGCGTGTTTCATCAAAATCGGTTCGGTAGTTTCCGAGATATGGACTATCACTTGTTTTGTGGGTATTAAATTAGACTGAGTCGTAACGCTCGTTTATGTAACGCTCGTTCGGGTAAAGTCGGCTCGAATCGACTGAGCGAACGAGAGATAGTCAACGCATCATTCTATACTCTCCCGGCGACCGTTACATGAGAGAGCGTGACGCATCAATCCCATTCACCTTGATACACTTTACACTTTTGTCGTGTGGACTTACACATTATTTTTTTATATTTTAAATATAATTGATACAACATGTAAATAAAACCCGTTCCAAGCCGGAGCGGGTCACTAGTCAGAATATAAATAACTCACTAGAAGCACCGCGCGGTAGGGACTTGGTGAGGGATTCCAGCTCCTGCACTTTGGACTCCAGCATCGACTGGCGGTTTCTGGAGTCCTGCTGCGCCCGTCTCAGAGTCGACACCTGTACAAACAATAAAATATTAATAACTAGTATCTGCCCGCGGCTTCGCCCGCGTGAATTTCGGCTTTAAACACATCCCGAGGGAATCGTGGATTTCCGGTTCTCGCTCCCGCTCCCTTAGCGCTGTAGCGCTCAAACGGGTGCACCGATTCGAATGCGGTTTTTTTTGTTTGAAAGGTGAATTAGTCGAGAGTGTTGTTAGCTATGTTTGATGAAAATCGGTCCAAGATGGCCGCCGCCACAAAATGGCGGATTACATATTTTATCACAACGCCCTCAATATGGGTATCAAATGAAAGGGCTTGACTAGTAGAATATCACTATGCAAATTCAAGATGGCCACCACCACAAAATGGTGAATGTCGGGGGTTTTTTTAATTTTTAATTTATACTTGTTTTTACCTCTTCGACGACTTGTCTCCGCGCCTCGGCCAGCTGGTCGCGCTCGTGTCGGACCTGCGCCAGCTCGGCCTCCAGCGTGGCCTGCTTGGCTATGGCCTCGCGCTCCAGCGCCGCGAGCCGCTCGTGCGCCTGCCTCACACAGTTAACATTGTTACCTCTTCGACGACTTGTCTCCGCGCCTCGGCCAGCTGGTCGCGCTCGTGCCGCACCTGCACCAGCTCGGCCTCCAGCGTGGCCTGCTTGGCGATCGCCTCGCGCTCCAGCGCCGCGAGCCGCTCGTGCGCCTGCCTCACACAGTTAACATTGTTACCTCTTCGACGACTTGTCTCCGCGCCTCGGCCAGCTGGTCGCGCTCGTGCCGCACCTGCACCAGCTCGGCCTCCAGCGTGGCCTGCTTGGCGATCGCCTCGCGCTCCAGCGCCGCGAGCCGCTCGTGCGCCTGCCTCACACAGTTAACATTGTTACCTCTTCGACGACTTGTCTCCGCGCCTCGGCCAGCTGGTCGCGCTCGTGCCGCACCTGCACCAGCTCGGCCTCCAGCGTGGCCTGCTTGGCGATCGCCTCGCGCTCCAGCGCCGCGAGCCGCTCGTGCGCCTGCCTCACACAGTTAACATTGTTACCTCTTCGACGACTTGTCTCCGCGCCTCGGCCAGCTGGTCGCGCTCGTGCCGCACCTGCACCAGCTCGGCCTCCAGCGTGGCCTGCTTGGCGATCGCCTCGCGCTCCAGCGCCGCGAGCCGCTCGTGCGCCTGCCTCACACAGTTAACATTGTTACCTCTTCGACGACTTGTCTCCGCGCCTCGGCCAGCTGGTCGCGCTCGTGCCGCACCTGCACCAGCTCGGCCTCCAGCGTGGCCTGCTTGGCGATCGCCTCGCGCTCCAGCGCCGCGAGCCGCTCGTGCGCCTGCCTCACACAGTTAACATTGTTACCTCTTCGACGACTTGTCTCCGCGCCTCGGCCAGCTGGTCGCGCTCGTGCCGCACCTGCACCAGCTCGGCCTCCAGCGTGGCCTGCTTGGCGATCGCCTCGCGCTCCAGCGCCGCGAGCCGCTCGTGCGCCTGCCTCACACAGTTAACATTGTTACCTCTTCGACGACTTGTCTCCGCGCCTCGGCCAGCTGGTCGCGCTCGTGCCGCACCTGCACCAGCTCGGCCTCCAGCGTGGCCTGCTTGGCGATCGCCTCGCGCTCCAGCGCCGCGAGCCGCTCGTGCGCCTGCCTCACACAGTTAACATTGTTACCTCTTCGACGACTTGTCTCCGCGCCTCGGCCAGCTGGTCGCGCTCGTGCCGCACCTGCACCAGCTCGGCCTCCAGCGTGGCCTGCTTGGCGATCGCCTCGCGCTCCAGCGCCGCGAGCCGCTCGTGCGCCTGCCTCACACAGTTAACATTGTTACCTCTTCGACGACTTGTCTCCGCGCCTCGGCCAGCTGGTCGCGCTCGTGCCGCACCTGCACCAGCTCGGCCTCCAGCGTGGCCTGCTTGGCGATCGCCTCGCGCTCCAGCGCCGCGAGCCGCTCGTGCGCCTGCCTCACACAGTTAACATTGTTACCTCTTCGACGACTTGTCTCCGCGCCTCGGCCAGCTGGTCGCGCTCGTGCCGCACCTGCACCAGCTCGGCCTCCAGCGTGGCCTGCTTGGCGATCGCCTCGCGCTCCAGCGCCGCGAGCCGCTCGTGCGCCTGCCTCACACAGTTAACATTGTTACCTCTTCGACGACTTGTCTCCGCGCCTCGGCCAGCTGGTCGCGCTCGTGCCGCACCTGCACCAGCTCGGCCTCCAGCGTGGCCTGCTTGGCGATCGCCTCGCGCTCCAGCGCCGCGAGCCGCTCGTGCGCCTGCCTCACACAGTTAACATTGTTACCTCTTCGACGACTTGTCTCCGCGCCTCGGCCAGCTGGTCGCGCTCGTGCCGCACCTGCACCAGCTCGGCCTCCAGCGTGGCCTGCTTGGCGATCGCCTCGCGCTCCAGCGCCGCGAGCCGCTCGTGCGCCTGCCTCACACAGTTAACATTGTTACCTCTTCGACGACTTGTCTCCGCGCCTCGGCCAGCTGGTCGCGCTCGTGCCGCACCTGCACCAGCTCGGCCTCCAGCGTGGCCTGCTTGGCGATCGCCTCGCGCTCCAGCGCCGCGAGCCGCTCGTGCGCCTGCCTCACACAGTTAACATTGTTACCTCTTCGACGACTTGTCTCCGCGCCTCGGCCAGCTGGTCGCGCTCGTGCCGCACCTGCACCAGCTCGGCCTCCAGCGTGGCCTGCTTGGCGATCGCCTCGCGCTCCAGCGCCGCGAGCCGCTCGTGCGCCTGCCTCACACAGTTAACATTGTTACCTCTTCGACGACTTGTCTCCGCGCCTCGGCCAGCTGGTCGCGCTCGTGCCGCACCTGCACCAGCTCGGCCTCCAGCGTGGCCTGCTTGGCGATCGCCTCGCGCTCCAGCGCCGCGAGCCGCTCGTGCGCCTGCCTCACACAGTTAACATTGTTACCTCTTCGACGACTTGTCTCCGCGCCTCGGCCAGCTGGTCGCGCTCGTGCCGCACCTGCACCAGCTCGGCCTCCAGCGTGGCCTGCTTGGCGATCGCCTCGCGCTCCAGCGCCGCGAGCCGCTCGTGCGCCTGCCTCACACAGTTAACATTGTTACCTCTTCGACGACTTGTCTCCGCGCCTCGGCCAGCTGGTCGCGCTCGTGCCGCACCTGCACCAGCTCGGCCTCCAGCGTGGCCTGCTTGGCGATCGCCTCGCGCTCCAGCGCCGCGAGCCGCTCGTGCGCCTGCCTCACACAGTTAACATTGTTACCTCTTCGACGACTTGTCTCCGCGCCTCGGCCAGCTGGTCGCGCTCGTGCCGCACCTGCACCAGCTCGGCCTCCAGCGTGGCCTGCTTGGCGATCGCCTCGCGCTCCAGCGCCGCGAGCCGCTCGTGCGCCTGCCTCACACAGTTAACATTGTTACCTCTTCGACGACTTGTCTCCGCGCCTCGGCCAGCTGGTCGCGCTCGTGCCGCACCTGCACCAGCTCGGCCTCCAGCGTGGCCTGCTTGGCGATCGCCTCGCGCTCCAGCGCCGCGAGCCGCTCGTGCGCCTGCCTCACACAGTTAACATTGTTACCTCTTCGACGACTTGTCTCCGCGCCTCGGCCAGCTGGTCGCGCTCGTGCCGCACCTGCACCAGCTCGGCCTCCAGCGTGGCCTGCTTGGCGATCGCCTCGCGCTCCAGCGCCGCGAGCCGCTCGTGCGCCTGCCTCACACAGTTAACATTGTTACCTCTTCGACGACTTGTCTCCGCGCCTCGGCCAGCTGGTCGCGCTCGTGCCGCACCTGCACCAGCTCGGCCTCCAGCGTGGCCTGCTTGGCGATCGCCTCGCGCTCCAGCGCCGCGAGCCGCTCGTGCGCCTGCCTCACACAGTTAACATTGTTACCTCTTCGACGACTTGTCTCCGCGCCTCGGCCAGCTGGTCGCGCTCGTGCCGCACCTGCACCAGCTCGGCCTCCAGCGTGGCCTGCTTGGCGATCGCCTCGCGCTCCAGCGCCGCGAGCCGCTCGTGCGCCTGCCTCACACAGTTAACATTGTTACCTCTTCGACGACTTGTCTCCGCGCCTCGGCCAGCTGGTCGCGCTCGTGCCGCACCTGCACCAGCTCGGCCTCCAGCGTGGCCTGCTTGGCGATCGCCTCGCGCTCCAGCGCCGCGAGCCGCTCGTGCGCCTGCCTCACACAGTTAACATTGTTACCTCTTCGACGACTTGTCTCCGCGCCTCGGCCAGCTGGTCGCGCTCGTGCCGCACCTGCACCAGCTCGGCCTCCAGCGTGGCCTGCTTGGCGATCGCCTCGCGCTCCAGCGCCGCGAGCCGCTCGTGCGCCTGCCTCACACAGTTAACATTGTTACCTCTTCGACGACTTGTCTCCGCGCCTCGGCCAGCTGGTCGCGCTCGTGCCGCACCTGCACCAGCTCGGCCTCCAGCGTGGCCTGCTTGGCGATCGCCTCGCGCTCCAGCGCCGCGAGCCGCTCGTGCGCCTGCCTCACACAGTTAACATTGTTACCTCTTCGACGACTTGTCTCCGCGCCTCGGCCAGCTGGTCGCGCTCGTGCCGCACCTGCACCAGCTCGGCCTCCAGCGTGGCCTGCTTGGCGATCGCCTCGCGCTCCAGCGCCGCGAGCCGCTCGTGCGCCTGCCTCACACAGTTAACATTGTTACCTCTTCGACGACTTGTCTCCGCGCCTCGGCCAGCTGGTCGCGCTCGTGCCGCACCTGCACCAGCTCGGCCTCCAGCGTGGCCTGCTTGGCGATCGCCTCGCGCTCCAGCGCCGCGAGCCGCTCGTGCGCCTGCCTCACACAGTTAACATTGTTACCTCTTCGACGACTTGTCTCCGCGCCTCGGCCAGCTGGTCGCGCTCGTGCCGCACCTGCACCAGCTCGGCCTCCAGCGTGGCCTGCTTGGCGATCGCCTCGCGCTCCAGCGCCGCGAGCCGCTCGTGCGCCTGCCTCACACAGTTAACATTGTTACCTCTTCGACGACTTGTCTCCGCGCCTCGGCCAGCTGGTCGCGCTCGTGCCGCACCTGCACCAGCTCGGCCTCCAGCGTGGCCTGCTTGGCGATCGCCTCGCGCTCCAGCGCCGCGAGCCGCTCGTGCGCCTGCCTCACACAGTTAACATTGTTACCTCTTCGACGACTTGTCTCCGCGCCTCGGCCAGCTGGTCGCGCTCGTGCCGCACCTGCACCAGCTCGGCCTCCAGCGTGGCCTGCTTGGCGATCGCCTCGCGCTCCAGCGCCGCGAGCCGCTCGTGCGCCTGCCTCACACAGTTAACATTGTTACCTCTTCGACGACTTGTCTCCGCGCCTCGGCCAGCTGGTCGCGCTCGTGCCGCACCTGCACCAGCTCGGCCTCCAGCGTGGCCTGCTTGGCGATCGCCTCGCGCTCCAGCGCCGCGAGCCGCTCGTGCGCCTGCCTCACACAGTTAACATTGTTACCTCTTCGACGACTTGTCTCCGCGCCTCGGCCAGCTGGTCGCGCTCGTGCCGCACCTGCACCAGCTCGGCCTCCAGCGTGGCCTGCTTGGCGATCGCCTCGCGCTCCAGCGCCGCGAGCCGCTCGTGCGCCTGCCTCACACAGTTAACATTGTTACCTCTTCGACGACTTGTCTCCGCGCCTCGGCCAGCTGGTCGCGCTCGTGCCGCACCTGCACCAGCTCGGCCTCCAGCGTGGCCTGCTTGGCGATCGCCTCGCGCTCCAGCGCCGCGAGCCGCTCGTGCGCCTGCCTCACACAGTTAACATTGTTACCTCTTCGACGACTTGTCTCCGCGCCTCGGCCAGCTGGTCGCGCTCGTGCCGCACCTGCACCAGCTCGGCCTCCAGCGTGGCCTGCTTGGCGATCGCCTCGCGCTCCAGCGCCGCGAGCCGCTCGTGCGCCTGCCTCACACAGTTAACATTGTTACCTCTTCGACGACTTGTCTCCGCGCCTCGGCCAGCTGGTCGCGCTCGTGCCGCACCTGCACCAGCTCGGCCTCCAGCGTGGCCTGCTTGGCGATCGCCTCGCGCTCCAGCGCCGCGAGCCGCTCGTGCGCCTGCCTCACACAGTTAACATTGTTACCTCTTCGACGACTTGTCTCCGCGCCTCGGCCAGCTGGTCGCGCTCGTGCCGCACCTGCACCAGCTCGGCCTCCAGCGTGGCCTGCTTGGCGATCGCCTCGCGCTCCAGCGCCGCGAGCCGCTCGTGCGCCTGCCTCACACAGTTAACATTGTTACCTCTTCGACGACTTGTCTCCGCGCCTCGGCCAGCTGGTCGCGCTCGTGCCGCACCTGCACCAGCTCGGCCTCCAGCGTGGCCTGCTTGGCGATCGCCTCGCGCTCCAGCGCCGCGAGCCGCTCGTGCGCCTGCCTCACACAGTTAACATTGTTACCTCTTCGACGACTTGTCTCCGCGCCTCGGCCAGCTGGTCGCGCTCGTGCCGCACCTGCACCAGCTCGGCCTCCAGCGTGGCCTGCTTGGCGATCGCCTCGCGCTCCAGCGCCGCGAGCCGCTCGTGCGCCTGCCTCACACAGTTAACATTGTTACCTCTTCGACGACTTGTCTCCGCGCCTCGGCCAGCTGGTCGCGCTCGTGCCGCACCTGCACCAGCTCGGCCTCCAGCGTGGCCTGCTTGGCGATCGCCTCGCGCTCCAGCGCCGCGAGCCGCTCGTGCGCCTGCCTCACACAGTTAACATTGTTACCTCTTCGACGACTTGTCTCCGCGCCTCGGCCAGCTGGTCGCGCTCGTGCCGCACCTGCACCAGCTCGGCCTCCAGCGTGGCCTGCTTGGCGATCGCCTCGCGCTCCAGCGCCGCGAGCCGCTCGTGCGCCTGCCTCACACAGTTAACATTGTTACCTCTTCGACGACTTGTCTCCGCGCCTCGGCCAGCTGGTCGCGCTCGTGCCGCACCTGCACCAGCTCGGCCTCCAGCGTGGCCTGCTTGGCGATCGCCTCGCGCTCCAGCGCCGCGAGCCGCTCGTGCGCCTGCCTCACACAGTTAACATTGTTACCTCTTCGACGACTTGTCTCCGCGCCTCGGCCAGCTGGTCGCGCTCGTGCCGCACCTGCACCAGCTCGGCCTCCAGCGTGGCCTGCTTGGCGATCGCCTCGCGCTCCAGCGCCGCGAGCCGCTCGTGCGCCTGCCTCACACAGTTAACATTGTTACCTCTTCGACGACTTGTCTCCGCGCCTCGGCCAGCTGGTCGCGCTCGTGCCGCACCTGCACCAGCTCGGCCTCCAGCGTGGCCTGCTTGGCGATCGCCTCGCGCTCCAGCGCCGCGAGCCGCTCGTGCGCCTGCCTCACACAGTTAACATTGTTACCTCTTCGACGACTTGTCTCCGCGCCTCGGCCAGCTGGTCGCGCTCGTGCCGCACCTGCACCAGCTCGGCCTCCAGCGTGGCCTGCTTGGCGATCGCCTCGCGCTCCAGCGCCGCGAGCCGCTCGTGCGCCTGCCTCACACAGTTAACATTGTTACCTCTTCGACGACTTGTCTCCGCGCCTCGGCCAGCTGGTCGCGCTCGTGCCGCACCTGCACCAGCTCGGCCTCCAGCGTGGCCTGCTTGGCGATCGCCTCGCGCTCCAGCGCCGCGAGCCGCTCGTGCGCCTGCCTCACACAGTTAACATTGTTACCTCTTCGACGACTTGTCTCCGCGCCTCGGCCAGCTGGTCGCGCTCGTGCCGCACCTGCACCAGCTCGGCCTCCAGCGTGGCCTGCTTGGCGATCGCCTCGCGCTCCAGCGCCGCGAGCCGCTCGTGCGCCTGCCTCACACAGTTAACATTGTTACCTCTTCGACGACTTGTCTCCGCGCCTCGGCCAGCTGGTCGCGCTCGTGCCGCACCTGCACCAGCTCGGCCTCCAGCGTGGCCTGCTTGGCGATCGCCTCGCGCTCCAGCGCCGCGAGCCGCTCGTGCGCCTGCCTCACACAGTTAACATTGTTACCTCTTCGACGACTTGTCTCCGCGCCTCGGCCAGCTGGTCGCGCTCGTGCCGCACCTGCACCAGCTCGGCCTCCAGCGTGGCCTGCTTGGCGATCGCCTCGCGCTCCAGCGCCGCGAGCCGCTCGTGCGCCTGCCTCACACAGTTAACATTGTTACCTCTTCGACGACTTGTCTCCGCGCCTCGGCCAGCTGGTCGCGCTCGTGCCGCACCTGCACCAGCTCGGCCTCCAGCGTGGCCTGCTTGGCGATCGCCTCGCGCTCCAGCGCCGCGAGCCGCTCGTGCGCCTGCCTCACACAGTTAACATTGTTACCTCTTCGACGACTTGTCTCCGCGCCTCGGCCAGCTGGTCGCGCTCGTGCCGCACCTGCACCAGCTCGGCCTCCAGCGTGGCCTGCTTGGCGATCGCCTCGCGCTCCAGCGCCGCGAGCCGCTCGTGCGCCTGCCTCACACAGTTAACATTGTTACCTCTTCGACGACTTGTCTCCGCGCCTCGGCCAGCTGGTCGCGCTCGTGCCGCACCTGCACCAGCTCGGCCTCCAGCGTGGCCTGCTTGGCGATCGCCTCGCGCTCCAGCGCCGCGAGCCGCTCGTGCGCCTGCCTCACACAGTTAACATTGTTACCTCTTCGACGACTTGTCTCCGCGCCTCGGCCAGCTGGTCGCGCTCGTGCCGCACCTGCACCAGCTCGGCCTCCAGCGTGGCCTGCTTGGCGATCGCCTCGCGCTCCAGCGCCGCGAGCCGCTCGTGCGCCTGCCTCACACAGTTAACATTGTTACCTCTTCGACGACTTGTCTCCGCGCCTCGGCCAGCTGGTCGCGCTCGTGCCGCACCTGCACCAGCTCGGCCTCCAGCGTGGCCTGCTTGGCGATCGCCTCGCGCTCCAGCGCCGCGAGCCGCTCGTGCGCCTGCCTCACACAGTTAACATTGTTACCTCTTCGACGACTTGTCTCCGCGCCTCGGCCAGCTGGTCGCGCTCGTGCCGCACCTGCACCAGCTCGGCCTCCAGCGTGGCCTGCTTGGCGATCGCCTCGCGCTCCAGCGCCGCGAGCCGCTCGTGCGCCTGCCTCACACAGTTAACATTGTTACCTCTTCGACGACTTGTCTCCGCGCCTCGGCCAGCTGGTCGCGCTCGTGCCGCACCTGCACCAGCTCGGCCTCCAGCGTGGCCTGCTTGGCGATCGCCTCGCGCTCCAGCGCCGCGAGCCGCTCGTGCGCCTGCCTCACACAGTTAACATTGTTACCTCTTCGACGACTTGTCTCCGCGCCTCGGCCAGCTGGTCGCGCTCGTGCCGCACCTGCACCAGCTCGGCCTCCAGCGTGGCCTGCTTGGCGATCGCCTCGCGCTCCAGCGCCGCGAGCCGCTCGTGCGCCTGCCTCACACAGTTAACATTGTTACCTCTTCGACGACTTGTCTCCGCGCCTCGGCCAGCTGGTCGCGCTCGTGCCGCACCTGCACCAGCTCGGCCTCCAGCGTGGCCTGCTTGGCGATCGCCTCGCGCTCCAGCGCCGCGAGCCGCTCGTGCGCCTGCCTCACACAGTTAACATTGTTACCTCTTCGACGACTTGTCTCCGCGCCTCGGCCAGCTGGTCGCGCTCGTGCCGCACCTGCACCAGCTCGGCCTCCAGCGTGGCCTGCTTGGCGATCGCCTCGCGCTCCAGCGCCGCGAGCCGCTCGTGCGCCTGCCTCACACAGTTAACATTGTTACCTCTTCGACGACTTGTCTCCGCGCCTCGGCCAGCTGGTCGCGCTCGTGCCGCACCTGCACCAGCTCGGCCTCCAGCGTGGCCTGCTTGGCGATCGCCTCGCGCTCCAGCGCCGCGAGCCGCTCGTGCGCCTGCCTCACACAGTTAACATTGTTACCTCTTCGACGACTTGTCTCCGCGCCTCGGCCAGCTGGTCGCGCTCGTGCCGCACCTGCACCAGCTCGGCCTCCAGCGTGGCCTGCTTGGCGATCGCCTCGCGCTCCAGCGCCGCGAGCCGCTCGTGCGCCTGCCTCACACAGTTAACATTGTTACCTCTTCGACGACTTGTCTCCGCGCCTCGGCCAGCTGGTCGCGCTCGTGCCGCACCTGCACCAGCTCGGCCTCCAGCGTGGCCTGCTTGGCGATCGCCTCGCGCTCCAGCGCCGCGAGCCGCTCGTGCGCCTGCCTCACACAGTTAACATTGTTACCTCTTCGACGACTTGTCTCCGCGCCTCGGCCAGCTGGTCGCGCTCGTGCCGCACCTGCACCAGCTCGGCCTCCAGCGTGGCCTGCTTGGCGATCGCCTCGCGCTCCAGCGCCGCGAGCCGCTCGTGCGCCTGCCTCACACAGTTAACATTGTTACCTCTTCGACGACTTGTCTCCGCGCCTCGGCCAGCTGGTCGCGCTCGTGCCGCACCTGCACCAGCTCGGCCTCCAGCGTGGCCTGCTTGGCGATCGCCTCGCGCTCCAGCGCCGCGAGCCGCTCGTGCGCCTGCCTCACACAGTTAACATTGTTACCTCTTCGACGACTTGTCTCCGCGCCTCGGCCAGCTGGTCGCGCTCGTGCCGCACCTGCACCAGCTCGGCCTCCAGCGTGGCCTGCTTGGCGATCGCCTCGCGCTCCAGCGCCGCGAGCCGCTCGTGCGCCTGCCTCACACAGTTAACATTGTTACCTCTTCGACGACTTGTCTCCGCGCCTCGGCCAGCTGGTCGCGCTCGTGCCGCACCTGCACCAGCTCGGCCTCCAGCGTGGCCTGCTTGGCGATCGCCTCGCGCTCCAGCGCCGCGAGCCGCTCGTGCGCCTGCCTCACACAGTTAACATTGTTACCTCTTCGACGACTTGTCTCCGCGCCTCGGCCAGCTGGTCGCGCTCGTGCCGCACCTGCACCAGCTCGGCCTCCAGCGTGGCCTGCTTGGCGATCGCCTCGCGCTCCAGCGCCGCGAGCCGCTCGTGCGCCTGCCTCACACAGTTAACATTGTTACCTCTTCGACGACTTGTCTCCGCGCCTCGGCCAGCTGGTCGCGCTCGTGCCGCACCTGCACCAGCTCGGCCTCCAGCGTGGCCTGCTTGGCGATCGCCTCGCGCTCCAGCGCCGCGAGCCGCTCGTGCGCCTGCCTCACACAGTTAACATTGTTACCTCTTCGACGACTTGTCTCCGCGCCTCGGCCAGCTGGTCGCGCTCGTGCCGCACCTGCACCAGCTCGGCCTCCAGCGTGGCCTGCTTGGCGATCGCCTCGCGCTCCAGCGCCGCGAGCCGCTCGTGCGCCTGCCTCACACAGTTAACATTGTTACCTCTTCGACGACTTGTCTCCGCGCCTCGGCCAGCTGGTCGCGCTCGTGCCGCACCTGCACCAGCTCGGCCTCCAGCGTGGCCTGCTTGGCGATCGCCTCGCGCTCCAGCGCCGCGAGCCGCTCGTGCGCCTGCCTCACACAGTTAACATTGTTACCTCTTCGACGACTTGTCTCCGCGCCTCGGCCAGCTGGTCGCGCTCGTGCCGCACCTGCACCAGCTCGGCCTCCAGCGTGGCCTGCTTGGCGATCGCCTCGCGCTCCAGCGCCGCGAGCCGCTCGTGCGCCTGCCTCACACAGTTAACATTGTTACCTCTTCGACGACTTGTCTCCGCGCCTCGGCCAGCTGGTCGCGCTCGTGCCGCACCTGCACCAGCTCGGCCTCCAGCGTGGCCTGCTTGGCGATCGCCTCGCGCTCCAGCGCCGCGAGCCGCTCGTGCGCCTGCCTCACACAGTTAACATTGTTACCTCTTCGACGACTTGTCTCCGCGCCTCGGCCAGCTGGTCGCGCTCGTGCCGCACCTGCACCAGCTCGGCCTCCAGCGTGGCCTGCTTGGCGATCGCCTCGCGCTCCAGCGCCGCGAGCCGCTCGTGCGCCTGCCTCACACAGTTAACATTGTTACCTCTTCGACGACTTGTCTCCGCGCCTCGGCCAGCTGGTCGCGCTCGTGCCGCACCTGCACCAGCTCGGCCTCCAGCGTGGCCTGCTTGGCGATCGCCTCGCGCTCCAGCGCCGCGAGCCGCTCGTGCGCCTGCCTCACACAGTTAACATTGTTACCTCTTCGACGACTTGTCTCCGCGCCTCGGCCAGCTGGTCGCGCTCGTGCCGCACCTGCACCAGCTCGGCCTCCAGCGTGGCCTGCTTGGCGATCGCCTCGCGCTCCAGCGCCGCGAGCCGCTCGTGCGCCTGCCTCACACAGTTAACATTGTTACCTCTTCGACGACTTGTCTCCGCGCCTCGGCCAGCTGGTCGCGCTCGTGCCGCACCTGCACCAGCTCGGCCTCCAGCGTGGCCTGCTTGGCGATCGCCTCGCGCTCCAGCGCCGCGAGCCGCTCGTGCGCCTGCCTCACACAGTTAACATTGTTACCTCTTCGACGACTTGTCTCCGCGCCTCGGCCAGCTGGTCGCGCTCGTGCCGCACCTGCACCAGCTCGGCCTCCAGCGTGGCCTGCTTGGCGATCGCCTCGCGCTCCAGCGCCGCGAGCCGCTCGTGCGCCTGCCTCACACAGTTAACATTGTTACCTCTTCGACGACTTGTCTCCGCGCCTCGGCCAGCTGGTCGCGCTCGTGCCGCACCTGCACCAGCTCGGCCTCCAGCGTGGCCTGCTTGGCGATCGCCTCGCGCTCCAGCGCCGCGAGCCGCTCGTGCGCCTGCCTCACACAGTTAACATTGTTACCTCTTCGACGACTTGTCTCCGCGCCTCGGCCAGCTGGTCGCGCTCGTGTCGGACCTGCGCCAGCTCGGCCTCCAGCGTGGCCTGCTTGGCTATGGCCTCGCGCTCCAGCGCCGCGAGCCGCTCGTGCGCCTGCCTCACACAGTCAACATTTTAAATATTTAAGATTTACCATTCAATTAACAATTGTTAATTAAAAATTTAAGTCATCCTCGACACTATAACCTTATGGACTGTATTGCCTACATATCGCACCTTCAGCTTCGGTAGAACAAGAGCATGATTGCAGTTTTCGCAATTTAATGGAGAGCCATTTTAAAATTTTTGAAGTGAAATTAGTTTAGTATATTATAGTATATTATATTATAGTATATTAACTATAGTAGTTAGTGAAGTGAAATTTGTGCAGTTGAAACGAAAAAGCGACACCAAAATCTCCTCTTGCGTACCAGGAGTCCATACGGTGACAGGAGGTCGTTAGAGTTCCCAGGCGCTGCACGAGTGCCAGAGATATAGAAGAGAAATATTCAAATAGGAGCCTATTTAGCCTGCGAGAGAATGAGATAGAATTCAAGTCGATTTCCGTAACGAACGCTCTCCGCCTACGTTCCGTTTTTGAACCCAAATTTTATCTCAGAAACATAGTTTTATTAAGCAATAATTTATGACTATACTAGCGGACCCGGCAGACGTCGTCCTGCCCGCTATTAGCGCCACCTACCGGGTCCAATTTTTCTACTTATAAACCTTCCTCTTGAATCACTCTATCTATCTACTAAAAAAACCGCATCAAAATCCGTTGCGTAGTTTTAAAGATTTAAGCATACATAGGGACATAGTGATATAGGGACAGAGAAAGCGACTTTGTTTTATACTATGTAGTGATACACACATGTCCCAACTCGTCCTCCAGGTCGTTGACCTTCTCCAGCGCCGCGGTCTTGGTCTCGCTGTCCTCCATGAGCGCGGCCACGTCGAACACGTTGTCCAGGTACGCCGAGATTTGAACCTGCCAATAGTTGTATAGGGGCCATCCATAAATTACGTCACACAAATTTCATAATTTTTTACCCCCTCCCCCGTCCTTGTCACAACTGGCAGGCCTGTGTCACTCCGCGTGTAGGTATTACAAACATACCTACAGGCGGCGGCCGTTGCGCAACGGCCAATCTAGTAGGCTGCCACAAGCGAAGAAAGACGCATGCGCGCGGCCGCGCGCGCTATTTGTTCGACCACGTTCAACTTTCTCGATAGTTGCAAGATGGACACCAAACGAAAAAAAGCAAAAAGATACTGTGCAGTATTTAATTGTTTAAATACGGATCGTGATCGAAATTTAACTTTTTTTTGGTTGCCTAAAGACGCTGACAGGTAAAATCTACTTTGATTGGATTACATTATGTTCCTATTTGAAATGAAATTAATTCAAACTACAAACCCTTTCTCCCCTTGTTGAACAAAGTACTATTCCAATACCCTAAAAGTAGAAAGCGCTAGATGGCGTAAGTAGTTTCTCGAAGTCACTTCGAACTTCGAGGTGGACGATACAAATCGTATATATAGTTACAAAATCTATATATTGGTATAATATCTAAAAACCGCTTACTGACTCGTTCGAAATCTATATATTACAATATCTGATATTATTCCAAATCGCGTAACGCACACACCATAGAAATCCGCTTGGCGCTTACTGATTTGTTCGCGCCTTCGAAATCTATGTATTATCAATACATAGATTTTTCGAAATATCTGATATTCGCGTACCGCACACCACAGAATACAGATACTTTAGCATGATATGAGCTACGATATCGGATAAACGCTCGCTCCTTATCAAAACTCGCTACGTGCGACAGAGCACGCTGCACGAGCGGTATAAACCGTCCGAGGCGAATAGGTGTCATACATTAGTTACAGGCTACAGCGGCATCGGCATAGGATTAGCAAGGGCCAAGGCTTCTTGTTTTAGTCGCATAATCACATCTAACAAATAATGTGAACTTAATCTTACTTATTTTTAAGAACTAATTTTGTTTGCATAATATTGTAAATTGTTATAAGTAGGTTACCTACTTTTATACCCTAGTACTACTAGTAACTACTAATTCGCATGGAGAGGTTAGTAGGTAGGCCGTAGGTCCAATATCGTCTTATAATAATTGTTCGAAGAGCGTATCGAATTTTGAAAATGTACCCGTACTCACTATAAATATTTGTATAAATATTATATTGAAATATATAGTTTTGAAATCAGATATTGATATTCGAAATCTGATATAGATACGATTTTCAGAAAAAGCGATACGACCCAGTCCTACCTCGAAGTAAGCAACCCTAGAGTCCCCGGCTCTTTCAAACGTATAACCACGTATAACCTATTATGAACCGTAGTCCAGTGAATTAAGGCCCATATTCCCTCAAAAAAAAATTGGTAGGTACGTAAACGAACACGTGCTCGACTGGAACGCGAGCTAAATTAAATCATATTGTTTATCAGATTGAGTACATATTTCTTTGAAACCTATTGCGAAGTAAGGCTTCTGTACCTTTAGGTACTAGTTATTATTCTGTGCAACTGGTCACATTTGTGAGACCCTCCCTCCCTAGTGTGACGTCGACTTTAAAAATATAGTCAGGTCCAGTGTGACCATTTGTGGCAGATTTTTTTGCCATTTGACTCCGAAATAACTCTGGCAGAATAAACTGACGATTTAAGAAAGTGGCAGTATTCAAGGAAATCTGCCACAATCTGCCTCTTTCTTAAATCGTCAGTTTATTCTGCCAGAGTTATTTCGGAGCCAAATGGTCACACTGGTCAGGTCCATACAATTTAAACCTAAATGTATGTACTAACAACCATTTGGGAATGATGTCCTAAAACAAACTCTACTCTATTTGGCATAGTTAAGTTGTTGATGAATTTACACATATTCAAGGAATTCTCAATCTTAAAATATATCCTCTATTTCTTTAGTTTACTTATATCGTGAATATTTACAAAAAAAAAAAAAAAAACTAGAAATTGAGGGTAGAATACCTGCAAGTCTTCGCTCTCGCACATCCTCAACCTCTCCAAGTAGTCGTCCAGCTTGAGCGCCGTGAACTCGTACTGGAGGTGCACCCTAAAGTTCATATCTTCCACCGAGTGCACTATTATGTTCACGAACTGCATGCACGCCACCTGAACATACATATTGTTACATCAGATATGGGATTACAACAGATATCGAAATAACATTATATTACTATACGTATAAAAAAGCTTGTCCTGACTGACCAACGTGCAGCCTATGGGGGTTAAATAGGGGGTGAAGGATTGTATAAAAGTCTGTTTTTATTTTTCAAGTTATATCCGTGAATGATATTTGAGCTTTCGGTTAAAAATAAAGAAATGTGTTCCAGATTTTTTTTTAATTTTATGCCCAAGTGGGTTGAATAGGGGATGAAAGTTCATCATTTTTCAAGTTATTTCAATCAAAATCGATATTTGGGCTTTTGATTAAAAATAAGGAGATAGATTTTTGGAAATTCCACCCCCAAGTGGGTTAAATCCTACTAATATTATAAATGTGAAAGTGTGGATGTTTGGATGTTTGGATGTTTAGATGTTTGTATGTTTGGATGTTTGTTACTCAATCACGCCGCAACTACTGAACCGATTTGGCTGAAATTTTGAATGGAGATAGCTTATGCCCTGACTTTAAACATAGGCTACTTTTTATCCCGGAAAAGTATTCCTGTGGGACTAAAATAGATATAGACTTCCAAAAACGCGATAGATGGCGTTCTTAGGTAAATCACGCTCACATAGCACATTATTACAATAGTTGCATGCATCTGTATGCGTATGCACTTTTTATCCTGGAAAAATCTACAGTTCCCACGGGATTTTGATAAAAACGAAATATATATCTACAGCTATAGGTAGATTACTATAGCAAACTTCCTTGAAAGTAGGTATAAAGTTTGGAAAAGGGAGCGGGAACGGGAGCCGGAAATCCACGATTCCCTTGGGATTTGTGAAAAACCGAAATTCACGCGGGCGAAGCCGCGGGCAGAATCTAGTAGGGAATAAAAGTTAAATATGAGATTTATAAGAATCCACACGGACGAAGTCGCTGGCATCAGCTGGTATGCAATAAATTAAATTACAACGGATGTTCCACTCACCATAAACTCGATGTGGAAGGTGTCGTAGTTCATGAAGTACTCCATCAGGGTGTGGAACCGCCTCGGCTCGCCAACCACCTCCTTGAAGTTGTCGAACGCGGAGAGGATGATCTGGTGGCCGCCCTTCACCAGGCAGATGGCGGCCAGCAGCTCCAGCACCAGCGCCTTGGTGCGCAGCGAGTGGTGCACCAGCGACAGCGCTATGCTGTTGATGGCCTCCCGGTGCTGGATCACCATGTTGAAGCCGTACTGGAAATTAGGGAAAAGCAAGCTATGTTTCAGGAAAAAATTAAACGGACCTCGGTCCAGCAATGTCAGAGAAATCGCTGTATATGGGTACATTAAGGCGTGTAACTTTTAACACACCTAGTTATCATTCCTTAAGGTCACGTAAGTGATAACTTGGATCACGTTGACCCTACAAACATTTGTGTCCATAAACCAAGTTAATTAATTTGTCTGTACTCTTTTAACGTGGCTATGGTCTGCCATAGTGTCGACAGTTTATATCGTACCTTGTTGTTCATGATGGCGCGCATGCACATGATGCACACGTGTATGTCGTCGGTGGAGGCGCCCATGTTGAGGCGCGCGGCGTGGCGCGTGCGGCGCCGCGCGGCCGCCGGGCTGCCCACGGCCTCCCCGTCCGAGTCGGCAGTAGGTGATGTCGTACCTTGTTGTTCATGATGGCGCGCATGCACATGATGCACACGTGTATGTCGTCGGTGGAGGCGCCCATGTTGAGGCGCGCGGCGTGGCGCGTGCGGCGCCGCGCGGCCGCCGGGCTGCCCACGGCCTCCCCGTCCGAGTCGGCAGTAGGTGATGTCGTACCTTGTTGTTCATGATGGCGCGCATGCACATGATGCACACGTGTATGTCGTCGGTGGAGGCGCCCATGTTGAGGCGCGCGGCGTGGCGCGTGCGGCGCCGCGCGGCCGCCGGGCTGCCCACGGCCTCCCCGTCCGAGTCGGCAGTAGGTGATGTCGTACCTTGTTGTTCATGATGGCGCGCATGCACATGATGCACACGTGTATGTCGTCGGTGGAGGCGCCCATGTTGAGGCGCGCGGCGTGGCGCGTGCGGCGCCGCGCGGCCGCCGGGCTGCCCACGGCCTCCCCGTCCGAGTCGGCAGTAGGTGATGTCGTACCTTGTTGTTCATGATGGCGCGCATGCACATGATGCACACGTGTATGTCGTCGGTGGAGGCGCCCATGTTGAGGCGCGCGGCGTGGCGCGTGCGGCGCCGCGCGGCCGCCGGGCTGCCCACGGCCTCCCCGTCCGAGTCGGCAGTAGGTGATGTCGTACCTTGTTGTTCATGATGGCGCGCATGCACATGATGCACACGTGTATGTCGTCGGTGGAGGCGCCCATGTTGAGGCGCGCGGCGTGGCGCGTGCGGCGCCGCGCGGCCGCCGGGCTGCCCACGGCCTCCCCGTCCGAGTCGGCAGTAGGTGATGTCGTACCTTGTTGTTCATGATGGCGCGCATGCACATGATGCACACGTGTATGTCGTCGGTGGAGGCGCCCATGTTGAGGCGCGCGGCGTGGCGCGTGCGGCGCCGCGCGGCCGCCGGGCTGCCCACGGCCTCCCCGTCCGAGTCGGCAGTAGGTGATGTCGTACCTTGTTGTTCATGATGGCGCGCATGCACATGATGCACACGTGTATGTCGTCGGTGGAGGCGCCCATGTTGAGGCGCGCGGCGTGGCGCGTGCGGCGCCGCGCGGCCGCCGGGCTGCCCACGGCCTCCCCGTCCGAGTCGGCAGTAGGTGATGTCGTACCTTGTTGTTCATGATGGCGCGCATGCACATGATGCACACGTGTATGTCGTCGGTGGAGGCGCCCATGTTGAGGCGCGCGGCGTGGCGCGTGCGGCGCCGCGCGGCCGCCGGGCTGCCCACGGCCTCCCCGTCCGAGTCGGCAGTAGGTGATGTCGTACCTTGTTGTTCATGATGGCGCGCATGCACATGATGCACACGTGTATGTCGTCGGTGGAGGCGCCCATGTTGAGGCGCGCGGCGTGGCGCGTGCGGCGCCGCGCGGCCGCCGGGCTGCCCACGACCTCCCCGTCCGAGTCTGCGGAACGCGCTCGCCGCCTCCACGTGGCGCTGAGGGTACCGCTCATCTCTGTGGGCGCGCTGCAGTCCGATGTTGTTGTGTTCGCTGGGCAAGGCAATCATCATCATCATCATCATCATTATCTTCATGATCATCATCATCATCATTATCATGATCAATCCATTACCAGCCCACTACAGGGAACGGGTCTCCTCTCATGTAGCAGCCACATATACGGGATATGCTATTATACAATGAACACAAAATTACTTTGCTATAATCCGCTAACAGTGACAAATTTGTAGGCACAACACCACACAAATTCACCAAAAATTTAACTCGACGATCGTTTCGCTCCGACACCGGAGCATCTTCAGGAGATGTCAACTTCACAACGGACGATTGCAAAGTGACTTTGTCAATCGTCCGTCCCTCGTCGTCCGTCGACATCTCCTGAAGATGCTCCGGTGTCGGAGCGAAACTATCGTCGAGTTAAATTTTTGGTGAATTTGTGTGGTGTTGTGCCTACAAATTTGTCACTGTTAGCGGATTATAGCAAAGTAATTTTGTGTTCATTGTATAATATCATGGAATTCCGCAAAGTAACGCCTGCTTCTATTCAATACGGGATATGCCATTGAACATAGCGATAACGGTAGGTGTAACCGCTTTAATGCGTAAATCTGCCATTGGAACTCTTTGATCTGCCTAAATTTACCGCCATCCGACCCAATGCCCAATGATATATTCCGTGGCCGCGACATCAGAATGAGAAGGGTTTAGGTTGTAGTCCACCACGCTGGCCAAGCGCGGATTGGCGGAGAACATTGTGGAGAAATCTCAGGCGTTCCAGACTTCCCCGTTTTCCTTCACCATTAAAGCAAGACCAAGGCGAAGTTCAATGGATCAAGTTTATTTACTTGGTCGACCAAAACTCATTCTTCTACGGTGTTTGTATACGAAAAGTCTACGTCAAGTAGGTATTATTAGAATTATTTTCTCGACGCTTACTTAGTCGACAGCGGCGGACTCACCCTGGTTGATGGCGTCGGAGGAGTGGCTCCTGGCCAGCGCGATCCGCTGCTCGTGCCTCATCATGCTCAGCCTGAAGCTCAGGTAGTCGATCAGCACGTCGAGCCCCTGGTTCTGCTCGTTTAGGAATTCCCTCACCCATCTGCCGGACCAAACTGCTGTTATAGAGCACTTGCATTCATTACAATATTTACAGTCTGATTTTTAATTCGCCGGAATTCTGACAGTTGTCATTTAAAAATAGAATGAGTTATTTGTATGAAAAACAGGGTTATCGCCTAAAGTTCGATTTTACACCAAACTAAAGTACCTGAAGTATCGGTCAGGCGTTTGTCATATCTACATGAGGCAGTTGATTTTTATTTATATGTAAGTTTTGAATTTATTATCTTTTTTGTGGGAACTGTTTTATCTCTGGTAACATTACGAAACGTCAGAATTCCACGGAATTAAAAATAAGAGTACAGAGCCTAGACGGATGGTCTGCATTAGTACTGCAAGTTTTTACAGTTTGAACGCAATTTTATTGCAGTTGATTTAACCGCAGTTGCACTGTTCACAACATCAATATCACAACGGACAACACAGTCAGCAGTTGCGATGCAGTTACATATATCGACAACAGCATACTCACTCTATGTGATTGGTCCGTAATGATATTTCCAAATCCCTAAGAACTTGTGTAGACGTGGAGTCCCCGACCATTTTTCTTTTCTGCAACAAGAGAAAATGAACGTACATATTATGATGAGATTATATCCACTTTTTTTTGCGTCAGAGTTGAAAGAGGGCATTAATATAAGCATGTAGCACACGAGTAGATAGGTACAGAGGGGAAGCTTCTACAAGCGTCCCGGTGTAGGTACACTCACACATAGCGCACGTTTGTCATCAGTGGCGTAACTATACCGCTTGAGGCCCGTGGCAAATTATCGGATGGGGCCTCTCCCCAATATAAAGTTAAAGCTCAAACAACGTTAAGGTTTTTGTTTTATCTAAAGTTAAAACTGCATTTTTTTTAATTTTGTCTGTCTGTCTGTTTTTTATCCCAAAATTCAGCACGGTTCCCTTAGGAGAGGGGATGAAATTGAAAATGTGTTATGTTAGGATGCTCTATGCTCACATCCCTTGGGCTGGGGGCCCCTTCCGGCTCGGGGCCCGTGGCATTTTGCCGAAATGCCACCCTATAGTTACGCCACTGTTTGTCATCCAACTGAGCCAGTTGGAGGTCAGACGCGGGCGTCGTGAACCGTTGGTGAGTGTGTTTGTGAGAGTGTACCTACAGCGGGCCGTTTGTATGAAGCTTCCCCTCTGTACCTATCTACTCGTGTGCATGTAGTGCGCCCAAGGCGAGGAATGCAGGCGACGCGGACGGACCACCTGAGTTCCCCGCATGCGTCAATTAGTCCCAGACTGAAACTAATCGGCACATGTGCGGGGTTGAATAAACAAAATAGCTTTTTTTTATTCGATAAGTTAGCACTTGATTGCGATCTCACCTGGTCACGATGCATTTTAAGATGGAGTATGGCAATAATAATAATTTTAACTATATCCATACTCCTTGGTTGATTGGATTCTAGGAGTGTACGGCAGCGTACCGGCAACCGCTTGGTGGCACGTCTTTGTTGGTAGAGTTGCCGAAACCTCTTACCAGATAAGTAAGGACCAACGTCAATTTAGAAACTATGATTTTATCGAAACCGAACCCTCCCACTCATAAGACACACAGACACAGCGCTCACCACCGCGCCACAGAGTGACAGAGGACGAGGGAGTCATATTAAATTACTTATTCGCAACAGTGTACGCAAATCGTGCGGATAAATCACCGGAGTGTACACGAATCTAAAGAGCACATCGGACCAGTTTCCATTGAATTCGGCGCAGCTCACGACTCTGCCATATCCACCGCGGATAGTTTTGTTTCTAGACATTACGGTCTAACGAGGAGATTGGCCCACGTCCTTATACAGGCACTGGGCCTTTTGTGTGCGCTCGCAAACAACGCCCACCACGATTTGAGAACGGTGCAATTACGAGTAATGAGTGATTAGTGATTACCTAAGACGGGTCATATTCTGATTCAAAATACCTCTGGAAAGTAAATTAATCGAATCAGACTGCGTGTTTTTATTTATTTTCTTCTTATTATTATTTTATTAACTGCGGGCAAACGGGCAAGCGGATCACCTGATGTTAAGTGATTACCGCCGCTCATGAACACTAATGCGTTGCCGGCTTTTAAGGAGTTTATTGATCTGCCCCTTGAATAACTATGTCAAAGTTTTATGCAAAGATACTATTTTCAAGCAAATTTTTAAGGAACTCGATTGATAAAATTTATTTTAATAACAAGTTGAATTAAACTTATCGTACCCATAAAAATACATATATTTGTCGTCGGAATTTATTCAGGCAATGCACTTTGCATGGCCTTATAACGACGAGTCTGTATAAATCGAATCTGTATAAAACTGCAAATCAAACCAAAATGTAATGTTTTTTCCAAGAAAATGGTACTTCGATGTTGAAATAATGTCTCTAAGATGACTCAGGTGGTCGATGTTATTGAAGAATCTCCATGAGAAATAATATTACGTCATCCCATTGTCTCCCATTATACACTTGCGACTACTTGCGACTTACAGATAGATTAAATACGTATTTAGCGTTAAGTCTTAATTGTACAAGTTTATTAGGTGGTATTAGCGAGATTAATCCCTGTTTTAATCCGGGTGAAATTCGAGAATCAGGGTGTTTAATTTGTTCTAGTGGACCAATTTCGATCAAAGCTACAACGGTCTTTTAAGTGTGTCTATGTTATTCTTATAGTATCTGCGAATACTTCATCAAATGAAATGGTATCACAGATACAAATAAAGATAATTTATTTATCAAAATATCATCATCATCATAACCAGCCTATTCGGGTCCACTGCTGGACATAAACACACCAACACACACGCTCCCCGTCTTTCTCAGCCAACCACTTCCTTCCTGTCACCCAGAGAGCTGGAGGTCGTCCTACGCTGCGTTTGCTGGTACGCGGTCTCCACTTCACAACACGTATTTTAACCCACTTTCAAAAAGGAGGAAATTCTCAATTCAGCGCGTATTCTTTTTATTGTATGATAGGTTAACGGTTGACGACAATCATGCCTGATGGAAAGCGGTGAGGTCTAAGTTGGAACGCGCTTGCCTAGAAAATGCCTATTCACTCTTGCCTTGGAGCAACTCAAGTCGAACGATGCGGGAAACACTGACACCAGGAGTGCGTTCCATATCCTAGCAGTTCGTATCAGAAACGTTTCACGTTCTTTAGCGGCCAAAGTTTCTACATATTATTATCTGTCGCGTATCACATGCTAATGCTTTATGCTATGTCGGCAACTTTGACTCTCCCACGGATTTTACATTCCCTACATGGCCCGCTCCATACTGCGCTGAGCCGCTGAGCAACTTTGAATTTGTCGACGACGGGCCAACTATCAAAACAAGCAGCCAAAACACTCAATTTTATGATCAAAACGAAAGTTTGTTCCAAACTTTCTACAGTTTGTGCTTAGTCCAAATCCGTTGGCTAAAACTATTGGAGCTCTCGAAGCAATTACCACCGAGAAATTGTTTTTTTTTTTTAATGATTTAATCAGTTTTGAGCAGTTCTTAAAGCCAAGGCATAATTACCTAATAACATACCATATCATTACCAAGAAATTAGTTGCTATTTTTAAATAAATACGATTTTGTCTCTTAAAGATTGCCGAATTTATTCCGATTCAGTGAATATCGAAAGGATCTCCATTTCATGAAAACAGCATTTTACCTTTTAACTCACAGAGTACCTACTACTAGATGATAAAAGATCAAACCTTGGTATCTGTATTCAACTCTTTTAAGTTGTATTAGAATACTAAGGGCCTATTTCACCACCTTCTGATAAGTGTCGGATAGCTTATTCACAACTTTTGTCTTTGTCACTTGATATAAAGTAAGAAAGTGACAAAACTTACGTCTAAGCTATCCGACACTTATCAGAAGGTGGTGAAAAAGGCCATTAAGTTTCCAATCCGGATTTATTCCTCAGTTCAATTGTAACATGTACCTACCTACTGGAACCCTACATTGCGAAACAATACGCAATACATCAGCCTAGCCGCTCTGTCACCGTAGATACCTCCACGGGACAGTAACTAATAGTGTAACCGCAGTAATCCCGTGCAAATCGCTCAGCGCTTTGTCCTTCTTAAACAAAACTCTTACACGGTTCGTTAGAGATTCGCATTGTTGGCAGATAGATAACTAGTCATTGTAATTACTTTTCGTTAGATAGAATTTGATGACAATAATTTGCGATCAGGAATCGTTATTGTCATCAATTGTTATCTACTTCTGTTGGATATTACTGGTTTTCATTTGTCATCCAATGAGATCTAATCCGTCACCACCCTGAGATACCTCATTTTCAACTTCTGCGCATTGAAGGTCAGCGCTAGACTTTCGTGCCGCTACTTGTAGGTACTTACTTTCAAGGAAGGTTGCTATAGTAATCTACCTATACCTGTAGCTATAGATTTCGGTTTTTTTTAAATCCCGTGAGAACTGTGGACTTTTCCAGAATAAAAAGTAGCCTATGTGTTAAGTCAGGGCATAATCTATCTCTATTCAAAATTTCAGCGAAATCGGTTTAGTAGTTGCACACACACACACACACACACACACACACACACACACACACACACACACACGCACGCACGCACATACAACAGTTTAATATGGCGATTTATAGAACGTCCTGGGTTCCGGTATTATAAATACGACACAACTCTGAGGAGTTCAGGACTCAGGTCTGAGTCAAGATTCAAGAGTACTCACCCTATGACTCCTTGAGGCCTTGGGGTCGAGGTAGGTGCGCAGTTTGTTGAGGTAGTGTGCGGGGGAGTCCTTCGCTTGCACCATGTCCTGGTCGCAGATGATCTCCCACTTCTTCTCCAGGTCATAGTTGCGTAGCAGCTTCGCTTTGTCCGGAGGGAGGTCCATTGAGGCCTGGAACAAAAGAGATTCAAGTTGTAGTTCATTCATTAAGCATAAGCATTTTGGGGGTAAAGCTGTGATAGCCTAGTGGTTAGGACGACCGACTTCTAACGACCTCTAACTTTTCGGAGTTATGTGCGTTTTAAGTATTTAAATATCACTTGCTTTAACGGTGAAGGAAAACATCGTGAGGAAACCTGCATGCCTGAGAGTTCTTCATAACGTTCTCAAAGGTGTACTGTGAAGTCTGCCAATCCGCTTGGCCAGCATGGTAGACTATGGCCAAAACCCTTCTCACTCTGAGAGGAGACCCGTGCTCTGTAGTGAGCCGGTAATGGGTTGATCATGATGATGATGATTTTGGGGGATAGGTATCTCAAGATAAGGAACAAGATTCGAAAAGAAACGTTAAATTTTGTTCTTTGTAAAATACTACGCCGCCAATTTACAAAAAGCAGTTAGGGAATCTTATATTAATAGTCAAGAACAAAGCCATGTCTTGCAAATATTTGTCTTTCTAGGCTTGCCAAAAGTAAAACTACCCCTGACAGCTGAAACTTCCCCCTTCGCAGCACCGCAGTCTCGTCGTGACCATGTACTGGAACAAACATTTTTATCGTAGTATGTACCCGTAGTTTACAGCTGCTGCTATATATTGTAGTCAAAGCGTTGACAAAAAAAAACGATAGATAAATAAAGCGACTACAAGTTCGTATGCAAATAAGTGGGGAAAAAGCGTAAAACGCAATACCTACACAATATGCATAAATTACGTAGTTGCAATACAAACATTACCCGTTTGTGGGCAGCGCGAGCGGCCCGGCTTTGAACCAGTTCCGCGCGCATGCGGGCGCGCGCTCTAACGGTACCCGCTAATGGGGTAGGGTTATCGATAATTGTAATTCTTATTGCCCCATTGATTTATTATTTGATCTCGGTCATATCATATGCGTAAGCGGTAATAGCCTACAGTCGGACTTTTAATTCGATGCAGTAAACTGACGCTTCATGGGTTGCTGCTTATTGACGAAAAATAAAATAAGGATGTGGTAAAAGTTAACGATGCGAATGTTTCACATCATCACAGCAATAATTATTTATTTTTAAGAAGATAAAATAGATAATGTTAGATGTAACACTTCCTAGTTATGTAACTTGTGATTTAACGGTGAAGGAAAATATCGCGAGGAAACCTGCACGCCTGAGAGTTCTCCGTAATGTTCTCAAAGGCGTGTGAAGTCTACCAATCCGCACTCGGCCAGCGTGGTGGACTACGGCCTGAACTCCTCTCATTTTGAGAGGAGCCCCAGGCCCCGTGGTGGACCGGTAATGGCCTGTAGTACTGAACCTGTTTAGTTTAGTAAAAAATTAAAAAAGAGTTATGTTCTTTTTTTAAACTATCCAGCTTAATAAAGCCTCAGACTAGGGTTGTGCCTCGGGCCTCAGAGAAGCCTGACGAGAGTCCTGAGACTATTAACTATGGCGTCTATTTCGTCGATAGCACACAGCCCTAGACAAGAGCGGTTGAAATAGAACCTGTACATCTCAATGCCAGCGATTTCGCATCCGATAAGCCTAATGAGATCGAATGATCTTTGTCATTACAAATTATTGCCGTCGTGTCAATGCCGCGGAGCAAATGGGTTGAGATTCGTTTTGAGATAAAATTAATGGTATCTCGTAACGCATGTCTACTTACTAATTACTCGAAGTTGTTTTTATGTTATTTTCATATTTATGTTTAGTTTTAGGCTTGTTAAAACTGCCTCGTTGATCTGTCTAGTGGTTCGATCTAGGGGTTCGATTCCCGTGTCGGGCCAATATTTGTTAGGTATTGGGTTTTTCTGTCAAGAAATTCCCAGTGCCAGCCCGGAGTTGGTAGTTGGCGATGTTTCACCCCCGTGCCTCGGAGAGCACGTTAAGCAGTCGTCCCGGTTAATATCACTATCATGTGACAATAGTCGTTAAAGCCTGCCAACCCGCATTAGAGCAGCGTGGCGGGCCTAAGCTCTAAATCCCTCTCTCCTATGAAAGAGAAGGCCTGTGCTCAGCAGTTGGACGTTAAAAGGCTGTATTGGTAAGCTTGTAAAAAAAATTCTTCACAAGTTAAAGTAAAAATTAAACCGACTTCAGTAGGTATACTTACTGTACTAAAGAATATCTGAAAAGGGTGTACCATATCTTGAAAACTACAGAACCGATTTTAATGAAACTTGCACTATTAAAATGTAAATCAATAAAAAAGAACAGTTACAATTTGATTAACACTTTCGAAGAAAACATACAAACATAATATTTTCCCAATTATAATATAGTATTATCTGTTTATTATGGATTTTATTCAGAATCTTGTACTTTACAATCATTTTCATCAGAAGATAGGCGACAGAACAATGCATGTAACAAGGTAGCAGCTCGTAAAGTGTAAACAACAGTTTGACCCGCAGCTTTCAACGGGGACCCGAAGACGCCTAGCGCGGGTTATCGAGATGGCTGACGGCACTGCACGTTTACACCTCGACTTGTTGGTAGGTGGATGTTGTTTGCATGTAGACCCTAGAATAATCTGAGCAAAAGGCGAACTTGTATCGCATACAAGTTCGCCTTTTGCTCAGATTATTTCACATCATCATCATCATCATGATCAACCCATTACCGGCTCACTACAGAGCACGGGTCTCCTCTCAGAGTGAGAAGGGTTTTGGCCATAGTCTACCACGCTGGCCAAGCGGATTGGCAGACTTCACACACCTTTGAGAACGTTATGAAGAACTCGCAGGCATGCAGGTTTCCTCACGATGTTTTCCTTCACCGTTAAAGCAAGTGATATTTAAATACTTAAAACGCACATAACTCCGAAAAGTTAGAGGTGCGTGCCCGGGATCGAACCCACGACCTCCGATTAGAAGTCGGTCGTCCTAACCACTAGGCTATCACAACTTTTATTTTAGATTTGATTATTTCACAGTCTTTTGCTTTTGGGATTTTATTTTTACTAAATTTCGATCACGAGTTAGCCTTTGCGATCTCATGTGGGGGACGATGGGACCGGGACCTAGTCTGGAAAGGGTATGAAAATTTTGTCATACTCTTAGGTAGGTATTACTTACCCTACTTCTACGCGGCATCATACCCTAACGCTAAATCGCTTGGCGGCATGGCTTTGCCGGTATTACATACTATCCTGTATGCTTAGTCTCTTACTTTGCAGAACTTGAAAACTTTAATTAACGATTAACGAATCACATTGACTTCAAAGTAAAATGGCTCTAAAATGGCTTACATTAAGGTTTGAGTTCGCCAATACATTCAGCATTCGAAAACAGACAGCGCCCCAAGCAGAAATGTTGTAAAATAAATATTCCAACTATTTAATTACGATTTTAAAATAAGAATCTTTGGGTTCATTTTGCTTTTAAGTCATTGTGTGTCGATAGTCGAATTTCGATCATCGTTGCCACTATGTAAAAAGTCGGCATAAGGCCTCTGGGCAATCTTTACGACCGCTCTGAACATAATATAGGTACCTAGCAGCGTTTTAGTTATGAACATATTAGCAGCTATCAGCGGGATCGTATAAATAAATAATTAAACAGATAAATAAAACAAATTAAATAAATAAATCCTTATTTGAAGTAGAAACAAGCGTCGCGTCGGTACCTTGCTCCGCACAATACATCGGTTTCTTACAACAACATCCACCTATACAGCTCATCAATTGCGCTTTCGCAAGTCAACAATCTTCAATCGGGGGCAAAATCTGAATGGAGTAAGTAGGCGTTGAATGGGCGATCGCGTCCAATATTTGCGCTAATCATGCGCGCGGTCGTTCACCTGCGTGGTTTTTAGGCTGAACGCCCATTAGCTACTATCGCCTGAGCGATCGCGATTCTCTTCAGCTGAGGGTCTGATTTTTCGCGGTTTGAGCTTCTGTTGAGACGTCCTTTCGACGACGACGAGAGAGACGAGTCCCTATATGCAGGGCCTGCATGGAGACGGACGAAACACCAGCGCACGTGCTCCTGGAGTGTACGGGCGTCGCCGAACGACGCGAGATCCACCTAGGATCCCCAGCCTCACTCTAAGAAGTTTTTGGCAACAACCTGGGCGGCCTGTTAAGCTTCTGGAGCGACATTGGATGGTTGGAGTGAAGACACCATTGGGAGAGGCATATCACGCACAACAGACCTTTATTGGTTTAAGTGCGGACACCTGCCCACAAGGAAGAAGAAGAAGAGACGCTCTCGGCTCTGGCGTTAGAACGTTTTTTTTTTAATTCAAGTACAAGTTGCCCTTTACTGCAATCTCACCTTATGGTAAGTGATAATACAGTCTAAGATGGAAGCGGGTTAACTTGGAAGAGGTATGCACTATGCATACCTCTGATCGGAATCTACACGGCATCGTACCGGAAACCTAAATCGCTTGGTGGCACGACTTTGCCGGTAGGGTGGTAACCAGCCACGGCTGAAATCTCCCACCAGACCAGACCAGAGACAATTTAGAAATTATAAAATCCCAAATTGCCCCTGCCGGGAATCAAACCCGAGACCTCCCACTTATAAGACCACAACGCTCACCACTGCGCCAAGGAGATCGTCAAACTGAAGCATTTGAACTTCATTTAAACATTTCATTCCGCTTACTACGGGTTATGCACAAATCGATTACGTTGAAAGATTTCGATAAAACAGAAAGGTCATAGTAAAATCTCCCGTGTTTTAAAGATCGTATTTCGTACATACATCTACAAATAGTCGGCGCGGTCTCAAATGTACCTTTAAATGTAAATTTCGAATGTTCGTCTTTAGGGCCATTTTAATCTGACATTATAGTTTTGACTTTTAATACTCGAAATCTACTATCGAGACATGCAAACTCGTACTAACGTTATGGCTTTTCGAAAGGCTCAGGTTACTTACAATGTGCACATGTTGCACACAACCTTATTAAATATCCAATTCATGTTAGCCCGACGCGTTCGGCAAATATCGATAAATAATTGTAAATGCTATTTATTAATTGCACCATGATCGTTTGATTTGCGCACGAAAACCGACAATAAAAGGCAATATAGGTACGCCAAGTAACCGAGAGGTTTGGCCAACATATCCACGGGGCTTTAGATTCACGCTGTACCGAGTAGATGATAAAAAACAGTCCGGGTTAAAGAAAAGAAAAAAAGCTTTACTAGTTCTGTATTGAGAACGCACTATCCGCTGTTTGATCAACCTACTCTTTTTTTTTTCTTTTTTCTTTTCAATATAACAAGTTAGCACTAATTGCATACGATTTCACCTGATGGTATAAGTAGCTATTCAGTCTAAGAAAAGTACGCTAACCTAGAAACTATCTGGAAGCCCTTACTCATGATTAGTTTCAGAGCAGCATTATACCAGAACCAATTCATTTGTGGTACCAAAGTAGCCACGTTAAAAGTTTTGGCGGAGAGAGTAGGTATGAGAACTAATAGTTCTCTCTACCACAAACGCTGTTTGCTGGAGATACGTAGTTCGCGCTCTACAAAAAAAAAAGTTAAGGGATAAGCCAGACATGACTGATGGAGTCGGGGTGATTAGATTTCGTTTTTGGCGTCATTCGACCCAATCTAATTCCTTTTTTAACCCCCGACGCAAAAACGACGGGGTGTTATAAGTTTGACGTGTATGTGTGTGTGTGTGTGTGTATCTCTGTCTGTTCCCCTGTAGCGCTCAAACGGGTGGACCGATTTGAATGCGGTTTTTTTTTTGTTTGAAAGGTGAATTAGTCGAGAGTGTTGTTAGCTATGTTTGTTGAAAATCGATCCAAGATGGCCGCCGCTTCATAATGGCGGATTACATATTTTTTCACAACTCCCATAATATGGGTATCAAATGAAAGGGCTTGACTAGTAGAATATCACTATGCAAATCCAAGATGGCTGCCGCCACCAAATGGCGAATGTCTTTTTAATTTTTAATTTATACTTACTACATATTGTAAACATTAATCATTTTATAATTTCTAATACGGAACCTCCAGTGACATTTATAAGGTAACTCTGGTACCAGAGAGGTGGTCGAAAAAGCAGTTCGTCAATGTAGAGTATGTAAATCATTTTTTAATTTGAGTGACGAGAAATGGTATTCAAATATTTGAACAAGTTCGGACACATAGACTTCTCTACAAATACAAAGAAGTGGAAACTGTTAAGAGCAAACATTCTTGGTTTTGTATAGTTTTGTACAGCTAAGTAAATTCTTCAACAGCCTACCAAATCAATATTGGAGATAAGGTGGTGTTTATATACGGGGCAACTGGTAAGGGGGGTGTTGTCGCCCAGTATCACTTAGGGTCACGTAGAGAGCGAGGGGATTCCATAAGAATGTCACCAACATGTGACTAAGAGGGGGAGGGCGGAACGAAATTCAGACAAATATGCGTCACGTGGTTTATGGGCGACACCCCCTAAGTGTTTATTTGATTTAATATTGGTCATACCTATACCTAATCTATTATAATATGAAGTTAACAATCCGAGGCAAGATACAAGATAATGGGAGCGTTGGAAGGAGAACATCCTAGTTGAAAAATCTACGCAAGACATTTAATAAAAGCACCCGATCCTTGATCAAATAAAGTTTTATCCAAGCTAAAGATTGCCAACCCTAGTTGATTATACCAAAGTTATTCTTGTAAGCATCTCAACATTAAATATCACCTCCTTCCTCCTAAATAAGTTAGTGCCTGAGTTTGTATTTTAAGTAAGTGTTTGTTTGTTGGTTTGTCTTTCAATCACGCCGCAACAATGCTATTATATAATAGAGGATCGAGGAGTGATTTTGTTAAGTTAGTAGTATAGTTCAAGATCCTAGAGAGTGATATAGGATACTTTTTAACTCGCGAAAACATAGGGATCCCGCGGAATTGTTTTCAGCCTTACGTCACGCGGAGCCTCAAAAGGTAAGTTAAGTTATCAACAAAATAAAATTGAAAAGAGAATATTAAGATAACGGATAACTATCAAAGTGTTATTTACGCGCTACCTCATCGGAGTCACGAGTTCCGAGTAAGTGTAGCGATACACCTGCGGAACGTCCGGCGCCGAACGTTCGGTAGAATACCTACGCTCGCAGTGTTTTTCAAATGCCCTTAGACACATCAGCCGATATTACGTACTGTTTCAGCAAAAACGCATTATGTATTTTGCATAGCAAGCGACACCTCACGCGATGCGTTACGCGACCGAAAGTTCGGCAACCATTTTTCTGGGCAATTTAACACGTCACAATTGTACACCACAACGTGACGACACGTAACTGATGACGCCACGTAATTGTCAATCGCGTAACGCAATCGGCACGTTTGGTGTGTCGCGCCAAACGAATACTACGACCGATAGTTCAGTCGCTGAAGTATCGGCGCCGTACGTTCCGCAGGTGTGTCGCTACACTAACGCAGAGGTGATACGTTTTATGAGCTTCCACTTTTACGACGCCCGCCAATAAGTATTAGCTGCGATTGAACGACAGACCTATACAAGCTACAGGTATACATAGGTATTTTTATTTACCTTCAATTTACAAGTTTGTTGACATACTTAGCTGTTTATAAACAACATACAGTATCTGTAGAGTTTAGAGAACAATTGGAGGATTTTGGAGTTGACATGATTGTTGTAAAATTCTAATGAGCACAAAATTAATTTGCGAAATCCACAAAAATCGGTTCGGTAGAATAGATAGGTAATTGAAAAATCTAAGAATCGCAAGATTTTAAACAATTAATATAATATGAGAGTCAAAACTTTTAAAAATACTCATGTTATGGTTTATCGGAGGTTTTAACTCTAATCTTCAATCTAAGCACAGATCTAAGTTAAACATCTATAGAGCGTACTCTGACTCTACTCAGGCTTGAGACAGAGTTAAAACCAGACAAATTTATGTCGGAACATATTATTTACTAGATGATGCCCGCGACTTCGTCCGCGTGGATTGAGATTTTTGGTTTCCGCGGGAACTCTTTAATTTTCAGGGATGAAATGTAGCCTATGTGTTAATCCAGGGTATAATCTATCTCCGTTCCAAATTTCAATCAAATCCATTCAGTTGTTTTTGCGCGAAAGAGAAACAAACATCATCCATACAAACTTTCGCGTTTATAATATTAGTAAAATATCCAGTTTTAACTATCTCAAGTCTGAGTCAGAGTACGCTCTATAGATCTCAGCCTAAGCTTTGAATCACGACGAATTTAGGTATAATTTATGAAGCGCCACATTGAATGAGTTCTTATTTAAAAACTTACACTATACCTATTTATAGCGACTTAGGGAGGTTATCAAACCGACAATATCGATAACGTCAGTTCTCTTGTATCGATATAGTAGTTTATGAAACGGTTGCATAATAGAGGTTATTAAAACACGAGTGTTAGTTTAAAAAACGAGCCGCAGGCGAGTTTTTTAATAGTATCACACGAGTGTTTTAATAACTAATTATGTAGAGTTTCATACACTACTTTATCTAAACTCATATCTTAAAATCCAAACCATAAAATCTTGGTAATATTTGTCGTGAGTTTTCTTTGATTTTGCTGGCAAAAGATTGTTGGTCGGTGGTCAGGTGGAGTTAAATTCTCTTCAGTATCACTGCTAGACATTTTTCCGCACAATAAAAACCATGTCTTGTAAAGTTTTGAGTAACAAATAAAAAATTTAAATATTATAACTAGCGTATGGCGCCAAAATTCAGTTGTTACCATAGAGATTCTTCTTCTTTTTCGGTTTGTCCCTTTCGGGACAGGCCAAGATCGTTGACCATACAGCCTGGGTTACCATAGAGAAATTAATAGTAGTAGAGGAGTCCTAATGTCCTATAGAAATTAGTGGATCGGAAAATAGCTCAAGCTTATCAAAAATTTAATTTTTAATAGTTATTAATTTTTAGTAGTTATTTTTAGTAGTTACTTAATTTTAAGTAAACTTAATTTTTAGTAGTTACTCTTCTGCAATTTAACACAATTCACAATGTTTAACGCGTTTGTACAGTTACACACATCTACTGTAAGGAGGTCGCACGAATTTCCCGCCATGGCTCAAAAATACCAGAACCCAGTTCGCCTGTACTATAATGTAGAAAAAATTATTTTATAACATTACTTTGCAATAATTTCCTAACAAAGTAGTGTTATAATGAATTTTTTTAATTTTTTTTTTAAATATTATAGATGTATGTGAATAAAGTAGTCCAATATATGACACATTTTGATTTCATATTCGGGATTTTAAGATATGAGAGTAGATAAAATAATTTTATGACATCGGTTATGTCTTTTGATGTGTCTTATTTATCGGAGAGGAAAGGGCAAAGGCAACAACATACTTTATACTACACCTGCTCGGAAAGTACCTTCTGGTTTTTCTCCTATCGACGGTCAAAAGTACGTCATTACTGTCAAACAAATATGCGGGGCGAAAAGAACTATGAGATTTCATTGTTAACGCGCTACAGCGGAAATTCCATTTATGAAATTCCATTACTAACGTGCTTTTTTCTTTTTAATTTTTGATAAAATCCGATCAGTACATGAAAAAAAACCCATTTCGACAAAAGACGACATAAAAAGCACCTATAATAAAATAAATAAGTAACCGCCACGGTAGATGGCGCTGATGTCGGTATGTCACCGAGCACGACCGGGGTCCGCTATTTTAAATAAATTCAATTTTAATTAATACAATTAAATATAAAGTAAAAGTAAAAAATAGAAAATATAAATTTTTCGCGCTATTTTCTTTGTATTTTGTGAGTCGCTTTCTTTTGTTTTACCTATCCAAATTTTCAATTTATAAAATTACAAATAACTTTAGGGAACTCGAAGTGTCTAAGTAGTGAGCCGCCCAACGCCGCCGGAATTAAAAATATGTGGCCAAGCAGTTATTGTTATATTGAAAATCTCTTAACCAAGATATCTAGAAATAGATAAAAATAGATACAACAAAGCATATGAAGATTTTTTACAATGGAAACCCAACGTCTTTTTCTGATTGATTTCCGGTAATAATTTTAATATTTTTGATTATTTTATTATTTTTCTCGTAGGTGTAGTATAAAGCACTATGTATCCCTTCGGGAGAAAGTGCGATTCCTCTCGGGTGTATTGCGGCCCTTCGGCCTACGGCCTCGGGCCTCAAACTACACCCTCGTAGTAATCGGTCACTTTCTCCCGTCGTGGAACAATGTACTATTTAATATGCGATACCACTTCATGAATTGCGACGCGTATTGAATTAATTAAATCATAAATTGTTTTCTATAAACTGACGCGCAGTAGTTTCTAATAACAGAGTTTTCCATTAAGATCTACTTGCAACGACCTGTAATTTGTTTAAACTATATTTTCTACAAACATTATTATATATCAACCCTGGAAAAACTTGTTAAATAGCATTACAGAATTTGACTTAACATCTAAGATTATGAATAAACATTGAAGTTTGGTACAACTGGGCCTAAACATTAGATATATTATGCTTACTAAAATGGCTAGCTAAATATAATTTAAATAATAAAACTTGCAGTGAACATCGTATATTAGCAGCATACGGAACCCCAACAAAATAAACAGACTAAGAAAAACAACATACGTAGCATTCATACAAACATATTAAATACGTATTTTTCCTTTTAAAAAAAATACATGTATGCCATTAATAACTTATGTAATTTATGGCCACACGACCATAACAGGTATGAGCCAAAAAACTGGTTCCCGAATTAGGTCACAGCATAGCATATCATTTAAATTCGAAATTAATAAAAAAAAATGATTTGTTTAGTGAAAAAAATATATAATACAAAACTAGTCGACATTGATTATAAAATCAAGCTTTTTATATAAACGAAGGTCGGCGAGCAGTTTAAATCAGCATTGCGATCCAATGATAGTAATCATTGTGGATGAATCATTGAAACAGAGGCAAAAACAAGGAAACACGCGCGATTTGCATTCTAACGATGTATTCAATGCCATTGTTACCATTTACGTAATAGAGCATCAATTATACAACGTAATAGAGCCTCTGGTTAGTTTTAACTAGACCGCAGTGAAAAACCTGTTGAAGTGGTGCTTTTAAACGAACGCGTGAACCGCCATGAATCTTTATCTTTACTACTAAATAAAGTAAACTAGCTGTATCTTTAAATCTATCTATACATATATTATAATAAAATCGTAGAATTGCCGTATCTGTACATTAAAGATTTTTGCAAAATAATAACGGGGGGGGGGGTGTTAGGGATAAGTAATGGAACGTAAAAGAGCTATTTTTGTAATTTTTGTCTGTTTGTCTGTTTTATCTGTTTGTCTGTATGTTTGTGCACGCATCACGCAAAAACTACTAGATGGATTGAAATGAAACTTGGCATGATTTAAGTTCATACTACGGAGTAACATATAGGATACTTTTTATCCCGAAATTCAGCACGGTTCCCTTGGGAGAGGGGATGAAATTCAAAATGTGTACTTAGCTGTAATTCATTAACGCGTGGTTCGATTTCATTCATTCTTTTTTGTTAGAAAGAGGATACTTTAAAGACTACCGGCTAATTTCTCAAAAGCTGGATCGATTTTGATGGGACTTTCACTGGCGGATGTTTACATTTTGATTCGGAGTTTACAGTAACTGAGGTCAGACAAAGTCACAGCGTATCGTTAACTATACACAAAGATGGTCAAACCGGAAGCGGATGCATCATACGCTATCGTGAGACGTAATTGCGTATCTATCGTTAGTATTCATCGTAATTGTTACTTCAAATAATTGTTATCTACAATATCCCACGGCCATTTGTGAGGAGCAATGAGAAATAATAATGATGATTTACGAAAAGTAAAAGTATCGCCGCATATGGTGAGCAATAAAATAGCATGAGCCTGTAAAATCGAAAACACTTTCAATTTATAAAAAAAAAAAATCATACTGTACTATGCAATGTACATAATATAGTTAACATATTATATTAATAGAGAAACTTTGAGTGTGCTCACACGATTACTGTCTCAATATAGGAGATACTCAAAAACTAACTTGAATCAGCTTTAGTTATTGATACTCTAACGAACATAGGAGTGAGGCTATCGAGTGGACTATCTAAATCTTTACTTACATTTATCGATAAGTAGGTATACGATATCTGTATTGTACATCACTAGGATTACTGGCGTGAATCAGCCCTACTGATACTCGACCGAATATAGAGCGCGGCCTTCGACGGAGTCAAGCGATCCGTCGGAAGGGCGGAAATGATAAAAATACCCTCTATTTATAGAATAAATATCTACGACGATATATACAGAGTACTTTAAACGATAACAAATTAACTACACAAACGAAAGAACTATAACGCTTAATAAATCAGTTTAGTGGAATGTAAACAAACATCTATCATGTTCATCTTTGATGTGATTGAACTCGTTAAGGTGCTACAACAATCTTGTTTTTTTTTTATAGCAAAAACGCTTTAAATATACTTTCGTGTAGAGAAAAAGGTATGGATAATGGAACTAATGGAAATTGGCCGCGAAATTAGCAAAAAACCAATAATTACGTATTAATATTTTAGGAACAAAGTAGGTATGATAATGATTGACAAATGAATTTATGACGATTTAAAAAATTGTAGTCGGATAAAAACAAGTTTCAGTACCGATAAAAAACAAACAAAAATTAATGGTTTCCAATCATAGTTCTATTTTAAAGCAAATAATATCTATGAACTTTATTTACTCCGCTCTGGCGTCGACTTATTTGCTTATGCTTATCCATGCTCGATCTTACAAAAGAAACCCCCTATTGATGTTATTTTACGATTAAACGAAACGAAGTTCGTTTCGCTACGCTCATGTCACTCAACAATGTAAGCCAAGCGAAGCTTAGTTTAGTCACATGACTACATATTATCCTACTTTGGTCATATTGTGGTTTAGCTCTTTCGCGGTGTGAACAAAAATATAACGCAGCAGCGACACACTTCCAATGTGGCCTGCACTTCATTCATTTTGTCTTTTAAAACCTCCGTAAATGTAGCATTTAGCGCTCCAGCTCTACAATATTATGTTCAGGTCATGTCCGAATGCGATTTGCATAGGTGGTCTGCGGCCGTCAAAAACACCGCATTGCTACGTTACGGCGGCGGATGTCCTTCGAACGACGTATTGTTGTCTGAGACTTGGGCAAGTTATATCTGGACTTGAAATTAATTTTCGAGACCAAAAATACGTGAACGCCATGTATCTAATAAACACGGAATAGAAACATTCACATTGTGACTAATCCTTTACTATTGTGAATAATATTGCTATATCCTTTTCCGCGGGGAAACTTGTGAAAGAGATAGGAATAGATTTAGACATGTCATTTTAGAGATTATTTGAAACAGAATTTCCCCCATTGTCGTGCTTGACCATGCTCTAGACGCATCTCTCGATTTATGTACACCATTTGACACTTGAGCTGATATTCTCAAAATTTGTAAAATAAAAAAATTAAAAAACTCACGACGATTTGCAGCCTCCAGTGCTTATAGCCTTAATAAAAAGCATTTAGCTGCTGCTTTAGTTATACTTAATGAAAAAAACCGCATTAAAATCGGCCCATCAGCTTTTCAGGATAAAGGTAAATAAAGTGAGATGTGATTTGAATGGTACGAGTATGTAATAGTAGGTAAGTATTCGGTTATCTATCGAACAAAATAATCTTTGTATTGATAGGTGCTTAGTAGGTACAGTACAGCGATCGATTGCTTGTATATACCCCATACGAGGTAGAGGTCGTAGGTCCTGACCCGTGGCCCTAGAGTCGCATGTTCAAGTGGAACTCACGACACCACCCGCGGCGTCATGAGATCTATGAGATTAGAATAGTACATTGTTCCTCGACGGGAGAAAGTGACCGATTACTACGAGGGTGTAGTTTGAGGCCCGAGGCCGTAGGCCGTAGGGCCGCAATACGCCCGAGAGGAATCGCACTTTCTCCCGAAGGGATACATAGTGCTTTATACTACACCTGCGAGGAAAATAATAAAATAATCAAAAATATTAAAATTATTACCGTAAATCAATCAGAAGAAGAGGTTGGGTTTCCATTGTCTTCTTCTTCATATGCTTTGTTGTAACTATTTCTATCTATCTTTAGATATCTTGGGTAAAAGATTTTCAATATAAAAATAACTACTTAGCCACATATTTTTAATTCTGGCGGCGTTGGGCGGCGTCATCAAATCTTCACTATCACTACTAGACACTTTGACTTCCATAATAGCTACTTGTAATTTTATAAATTGAAAATTTGGATAGGTAAAACAAAAGAAAGCGACTCGCAAAATAAAAAGAAAATAGCGCGAAAAAAATCTATTTTGTATTTTTTACTTTTATTTTATGTTCATATGTAATTATAATAATTAAAATTAAATATATTTAAACTAGCAGACCCCGGTCCTGCCCGGTGACATAGCGACATCAGCGCCGCCTACCGTGACGGTTGTTATTTATTGGGTGCTTTTTACGTCGTGTTTGTCGACATAGGTTTTTTTTCATGTACTGATCGGATTTGATCAAAAATTAAAAAGAAAAAAGCACGTTAGTAATGGAATTTCATAAATGGAACTTCCGCTCTAGCGCGTTAACAATGAAATTCCATATATTTTTTCGTCCCGCCTATTTGTTTGACAGTAATGACGTACTTTGACTTTCAATATGAGAAAAACCAGAAGGTACTTTCAGAGCAGGTGTAGTATAAAATATGTTATTTTATGCTAAACTGTCTTGTGTAATAACAGCGGATATTTCTATATTTCAGACATCTGTGGTTACTTTTACGTATATTTCTTACTAGTGTTGCTAGATTATTAGCCAAATTTCAGCCCGATACGTCTAGTGACTTGATCTGTGCATTGATAGATCAGTCAGTCAATCGGTCACTTTTTCCTTTTATATATTTAGATTTTAAAATCTATACCACAAGTCACAGCACTTAAAATTTTCTCGCCTGAGAAAGCGGTGGTAAGAAAATTGCTATAAAAACAATCTACCGGAACCTATGACAAGCTAAGATTACATTTTCGGAAAAATTAAACCGACTTCAATATACATAATATATCAAAAAAAAAAAAAAATAAAGAGTTTCCTCGATTTCTCCAGGGTTCCACCGTCAGATTCTGACCTGATGACCCTTTTTTTTTTATTTTATTTTTTTTTTTTTTTTATTTTTTTTTTATTTTTTTTTTTTTACGCTGGGAAATGCATTTACGCACACCTTTCGGAAGCAGCGCAGCGGACTGCGACGCTTCCGGAAGGTAGTGTGGGACTCAGGCAGGCCAAGAAGTGGCCAGAATACCCACTAAAACCCAGCGATGTTCCTCCGTGTCGCCTGGTGGCTGGGTTACGGGTACACTTGCGCAATCATCCGCGACCCAGCCGGCGCCGTCCGCCGAGGCAGACCCTCCACCGGGGGACCTAAAGGCCCCCTAACACCGTCTGAGGCGCACCAGGAACATAATGGTGCGCCTCCCGACCCGAGGCGTCTCAACGGGCGACGGACACACCATTCCATCACCCGGAGTTCCTCGCTAGAGGCAATCCTCAAGAGGGCCACACTGACCTGATGACCCTGGAACCACCCTTTCAAACAAAGAAGAATTTTCCAAATCGGTCCAGGCGTCTGAGTAATCGGGGAACATACATTAAAAAAAAATCCGACGAATTGAGAACCTCGTCCGTTTTTTCAAGTCGGTTTAAATATGAAACCTTCGCATGCAAAGTCGCGGGCACTCGCTAGTGTGCAATAATGAGGGTATTAAGAGCGCCACCCGCAGGCCGCAGCATCGCAAGACTCTGAAATATGAGACCGCTACGCGATATGCCATTGCGATCGGTGTAAAGCATCTTCGCTGGTAAATATTCAACCGTTATAAGGGCATTACCGACCTAATTTGGTTTAAGTGTGGACAAATGCCCATAAAAGAAGAAGAAGAAGGGCATAACCGACTTCGGTTAAGAGTATCTTGGTCGTATCACTATCATTCTTTTCGAAAAACGAAAACTTGTACAAGGAGTAGGTACGACAACTCACTTGTGGTCTAGTAATGATCTATCTAAGGCAACCAAAATCGTGATGTACGATTTTGGTGGTTGTGGTGGACACTCAATAGGTGGTGTGTATCATTGTGTGTTCTAAGACAAATAAAAGTAAACTCTAAAAGATAAGTAGTTGGTAGAAAGACTAAAAAGAGTCTGTATCAATATACAGACTCTCTACCAAGATACAATGAGCAATTAAGATTATATAACAAACAAACAAAACAAACAATTTTCACAGTATAGCTATTAGGTTTATCTTAACTAAACCGCGTGCAGCTTAATTGATGGTGAACACGAATGCACACAGAAATACTCTCGACAAAATTAACTCCTATAGAGATGAAGATAAAGTTTAGAATACCAAAGCATTTGCTAAGGCGAGGCTACAAACTCTGGGTACGTGCAGTGAATTTGTCTCACGCGATGACGTTATTCTCACTTTTTTACTATTTTTTATCGCTATTTGTGTTTTAGCTACTTGATTGCATGGATATAAAGACAGAAGATCTGAAATGATGAAGTTTTTCAATATTTTCTGTATCTATGAAAAAGATGCGTTTATTGAATGCCTAAATGTTTAAAATAAGACACCATTTTTGAGACATTTCATACAGGACGATAATCATTAATCATCTATAGTATCTAAATTCGTATCTATTCGAACAGGCAGTAATTGTAAGCTATTATTAATTCTCATTAGTATTCCGATCAGTCTGATATTACAGGCGGAAACATTACTTAATCAGCCTACACCACCATAAATGTGGTAATGTATTCCATAAAAGTCGCCAATTGATGTAGTTCCAATGGTGTTTCTAGCCTATTCACTAGCTTAATAGGCATAAAATAAAGCCAACCACCGAAGAACTTACAACCGAATCTTTCACATATCAAACTAGATGTCGCTGTACAAAGTTCAATCACAAGAAAATTTTCAACCACTATACATATGATAACTTCAGAGAAAGTATTGAAAAGAGTTGCGCTTCTACTTGCGAGGTACAAATAGGTACATACTACATACTCGGTGTTAGAATAATAAGCAGAGCCGGCTAAAGATAGGATTAATTCCATATTGTTCAAGGTTCGCTGGAATGACCAACAGTGCGCCTGAATTGAATGATAAATTAACTTTTGGTTCGTGTCCTCTTAATCTTTGAGTCACGAGGTCGAAATGATGAAGCAGCCTTTGTGGTTAGTCATCGTGATAGTTGGACACATTTGAGCTATTAACTGATGGCATACTAAATCTATTCCATGGTGACAGCCATGACTACGTAAATGACGTAGAAATTATGTGTATGAGCACAAATAAAAGGATATACCTAATACAATGTTACATAGGTATATTATACTACAAGTATAAATTGGAAATTTAAAAAACCCCCGACATTCGCAATTTTGTGGCGGCGGCCATCTTGGATTCGCATAGTGCTATTTTACTAGTCAAGCCCTTTCATTTGATACCCATATTAAGGGAGTTGTGAAAAAATATGTAATCCGCCATTTTGTAGCGGCGGTCATATTGGATCGATTTTCATCAAACATAGCTAACAACACTCTCGACTAGTTCAGGATACCTTCTACTACGGGAACACAAAAGATTCCCGCGGGATTTTCAAAAAAATCTAACTCCTGATTCCCTAACGTAATCGCGGACTAAAGGTAGTTGGAAATAAAAACAAGTTCGTAACTTCGTTGTATACGAAAAATGACAACTAAACAGCTGTGCCGGACCCTGGGACGTCTTGTCACCTAAATATTAATATTTACGATACACTGTCCACAACTTAAGTATCCGTCACAAAGAGAGTCGAGCCACAATGGCAGTGTTTTCACTCTGGTTAAAGAGACAAATGACCAGAGTTCCGGCGCGCAGCCGGCCGACCGTGCGGTGAATAGCGTAGCTCCATTCAATCACTGAAACAAGCACGCGTGATTACCCAAAGTTCCGTAAGGGTATGACCTCGTATTCATCATTAGGGCCTTTCATTTTATCATTACTGTACCTAACTTATGTTGTCGTGTATAGTTATCGGAGATTTTGTGCCGTTTACATTCAGCTTTTGCTTTCATAGTGGCAGTTCCTTCAATATCTCAGTCAAAGTATGATCACATTTCACTTCCAAAAGTTAAGAGATTTTCAGTAACTTCGTCGTTCATAGGTTGGATATATTTTTAATCATGAACTCCTCTACTTACTCTCAGCTATACATTACCTGTAACCAAGTAAGGAATTGTATTAATTGACTATTGTCTATTTATAATAAGTATACCTAGTTTAAAAAGCTGGTAAAATTATTTTAAATACCAAAACTATTGTCATTTTACCCTTTTGTATTTATTACAATCCGTTGTACGATGTCGCTGACTTTAATTCTTTTACGGATAATTTCATTTCTGATTACAAATTCTGTAGAAACTCCGAGCATAAGCTCTCTCTCCATGCTTCGCCCGCTCAGTGACTCTGTTATAATTTCCAGTTTTGACTAATTAATACTAATTAATTCTTTAGAATACAACTCTAAGGGCCTGTTTCACCACCTTCTGATAAGTAATTGTCTGATAGCCTAAACATTAGTTTTGTCACTTTCTTACTTTATGTCAAGTGACAAAAACAAAAGTTGTAGATAGCTATCCAATACTGATCAGAAGATGGTGAAACAAGCCCTTAATTTGACAAAAAGGCTGTACACGCAACAGTGACAAACTGAAGGACGTAATATCAAAACAAAAACACTTATAATTCGATGATCCAAAACCTAATTTGCGATGTTCGTTACGAAATAATCGTCTGGGCTCGTAAGTTACTCAGTAGTAACTTCTGTGAAGTAACTCCACGTAAGTACAAAAAGCGCAATCGTCACCGGAAGCGTCAGAGACAAGAGGGTCACGGGTTCGTCGCCCGTCTCCATAGCGCCGGAGCTACTAATGCCTACGCTATGTTACTGTTACACTATACCCGGAGATATAGTGTACATCAGCCGTTATCGCTTTCTGATTATGAACGAAATACGGATGAATCAAATCCCTTGACCCTGGTAATGGTAACAACAATATTCAGACGTTGTTCTATCCAAATTTCAATTTCCAGGACCGTAACGTACAAAACAAAAAAAATATTACGCATATAAGTATAATACTCGTATATCCATCGTTCGAATCATGAATGGAGAGTTTGTATGGTCTTGACTTCATACAAAAAGAAAAGGGCACTTTCAAGAGTCTTCCCCGAGTTTTCAAATCTTCCGGACAACTTTTAGCATATTTCTTTCCCCGAAATAAAAACCTTATTTGGACTAATTGAACAGTTCCTTTTAGCCTGTTGATTCTGCTACATATGTCGTTAGGGACACTGCCAGACTATTCACATGGCCTTCTAGCCTGTTCTCATATTTTTTGGGATTCGAACCTATTTTGGTCTTTTATTGTATTTGGACTACTTGAACAGTTCTTTTTAGACTATTCACATGGACTTCTAGCCTGGTCTATGTTTCTTGGCACTCTGACTCTGATTTTCCTCTTTTTTTTATAGGAATAGCGGGCAAACGAGCAAGCGGGTCACCTGATGTTAAGTGATTACCGCCACCCATGAACATTAGCAGCACCTGAGGAACCACTGCGTTGCCGGCTTTTGAGGAAGGGGACTGGCTCATCAGCTCGCTGCCGGAACACACGGATGCTTTGCGGCAGATTACGGCTGAAGTGTGGTCGCTAGCCAGACGGATTCGGGGTAGAATCCTACCACAAAGCGGTATTATTGTAGGCATTGCAAGATATTCATGAATTTCTCTTGTTTTGGTTAAACAAATATACCTATCTATTCTTAAAATCAACCTAGTTTACATTTTCGCATGCGTGTATATGAAAGCTCAAACTTCTCTGCATTGGAAGCTATCAGTTGCTCTAAGTTATGGATTGGTGTCAACCGTGTAGGTACTCGACGGTGAGGCTTATCGCCCGCCCGGTAGAAGTCGGTAGCCTTGTTCAACGTTTTACTGCCCTTATAAAGTGCGTTAACAATCTGTACTGTAACCGTATATTATAAGCTCCCGAGTTATACCCGCGTCGCTAAGGAAACTGGACACTATGTGGATTTATGTAAGTGTATTCTAAGCTTTATCCCGTTAACCATCTACAGAAACAAATAAAAGCCTGTCTGTGGTTTCGAAGAGGCAATTAACCTCTTACTTGTGTTAAGCTCACATAGTAATATGTAAGACTAGATGATGCCCACGGCTTCGCCCGTGTGGATTTAGGTTTTAAAAATCCCGTGGGAACTTTTGATTTTGCAGAACAAAAAGTAGCTTATCTGTATCTGTAGAAACCCGTCCCCAAAACGGAAAAATCCCGTGGGATTCCCACGATTTCGGAATACAATTCCTTACAGCATCAGGGTTGAGGAGTTGGATATGTACCTACTCGAGTTCATTCAACGATAAAGTCTTTAGTTGGTACCCCCAATATCAATTTAAATAACCGAAAGTTTCTAAAACCCATTAGTTTTGGGGATTTGGTCCCCTACAGCATCAGGATTGAGGAGTTGGAATCCAAATTTTTTACAGAACAGGGTCGCAATGTTTCTCTATCGATTAAAAAAAAAATTACGCAAATCGGTTCAGAAATCTCGGAGATATCGGTGTACATAGGTAGAAAAACACAACTCCTCCTTTTTTGAAAGTCGGTTAAAAAAGTAGCCTATGTTACTCCCTGGTTAATTCTCTACTTGTATGTGAAGGTCCCGTCAAAATCGGTTCAGCCGTTCCGAAGATTAGCCCGTTCAAACAGACAGACAGACAGACAGACAGACAGACAGACAGACAGACAGACAGACAAAAATTTTAAAAACGTGTGATTCGGTTATGGTAGCGTTCAAATAACCATATGAGCTTAATATGAGGTAGTTATTTCGATATTACAGACAGACACTTCAATTTTATTTATTAGTAAGTATAGATATAGATTAAATTGATTAATTGAAGTATACTATAACTCAAACACGGGGTTTTACTGTTTCTTTTCTGCCTGTTTGTACGTGATGTACGTATGTGATAATAGCCGGAACGGCTGAACCAATTTGGACAGGACTTTCACAGGCAGATAGAGGATTCTATAGGGAGTATTTAAAGCTACTTTCATCCCGGAAATATAGTGTTCTTGCATAAAATAATGATTGTTTTCATCCTGGGAAATTAAAGAGTTCCCACAGGATTTTTAGAGTACCTAAATCCACGCACACGAAGTCGCGAGCATCAAAGGTGATCCGCTTAGAAAGGATTTTTGAAAATTCAACCCCTAAGGGGGTTAAATAGGGGTTGAAAATTTGTATGAGATATACATGAATCCACGTAGACGAAGTAGCGGGCAACAGCTCGTTGAGAGATAAATGAACACATGTTTTATACATCGCGCTAATGGTATTCACATATTATCAGTGGGCATATGGACGTGGATGTGGAGGCATGTGGGCAGCGGGTTCGACGCCCGTGCTGCACATAATGGCGCGGCTGTCGTCTCCGTTACCCGCCTAACGCCTACCTATACACAACTTAGATATTATACCTATACCGCCATTAACTTGGCTCTCCTGATGGTCCGCGGGACGCGGGACGGAGGAAATTCTCATTGATAAATTAATAATCAATGGATGTGCTCGTACTATAATTTACGACAATCATTTTTGGTGCGGCTGTGCGCGTGTGTGTGTGTGTTGCTACTGTAAGGACATGACACTAAATTTGGGAAAAAAAAGAAATTTTATAATTATAATAATTTTAATTATCATAATCATTCTATTATTTGCGTAATCGCAATTCAGTCTTTCATCTTGATCTCTTTAAGTTTGCTCAATACTTTTCTATAGTAGTAGTAGTACTATACATTTAAAGTTAAGTAGGTGCGTTTCAGGATATGGAAAAAAGATTTTCCATTACCAAGAAAGAAGAAGATAAATATAATTATTTATACCCTATTTTTTAAATTTTATACATATACTTATAATAAAATAATTTATTTAATACATCTACTAAGTACAAGTAAAGTTCGTGAACTAAAACCCGACTGCGCTTAATAATTTAATAATAATTTAGTGGACAAAAGCGCGGGGCAAGCAGCTAGTGGTGCCATCTGTTATGCCTATCCGAAACTAATTTTCAAATCTAGAAAGCCGCGCAAAACTGATTTCTCGATTTTTTTGTAAATAAAATGTAGCCTATGTCACCCTGATCATAACAACGAATCAATAGACACCCCATTCATCAAAATTGGTCCAGCAGTTTAGGCGCTACATTAGTACACAGAATCTCGAAACAAAAATCGGCCACAACCTTCCTTTTGGCTTTGCCGTAGTCAGGTAAAAAAAACCAGACGTCGTTTAGATTAGTACGGCATGGAGATGTTAGGAGATGGAATAAAACAAAGATAAAAAACTATTAGGATTGATAGGTTTATTATTCACATCTCGAATAAGAGTGATCTAACAAGACGTGTTCTTCTATATCTTAAAATTTCAATGCATTGCTGTCAGATGATGTGTCACTGTCGCTATCAATAACTATATTATAATTCACTAATTCATCGTCGTCATTCTGAAATCTCTCAACGTGTTCACAATATGACTTCCACGTAGCCTCCGTTACAGCTTGAAAAGCATCTTGGACCAGATTTTAATATTTTTGTTTCGAAACGCCTGAAATAATTAAAAATGTTGTCTTGAAATTAATAGTCCTTCTTCTTCTTGTAGTGCCGTCTCCTATCGGAGGTTGGCAACCATTAGGGCTATTTGTACTTTGGATGCTGCTGCACGGAACGGGTACTTTTCCCGTACCATTGGCGTAAATTCTTTAGCCAGGACGTTCTTCTACGGCCAGGTGGTTTTCTTCCGGCTATTTTGTCCTGAATTATGAGCTGCAGGAGGTCATATTTGGTGTTTCTCATAATATGGCCAAAGTACTCATACCTTAGTCCACATTCTAGGATTTTTTATAATAATTGAGAGGCCGTTTTAACCAATATCTGACGATGCCTGATGGCTTCACTGGGTATGGAAATTTTTCACATGAAGCTGACAACACTTAGTTGACATTGCAGTCAGGCTCATATTTATTATTATGATTTATAGTTTAGAGATATTTGTTATTTTCTCTCACATTCTTGAGCACAAAACGAACGTACTACCATAACAATTTTTCTAGCACTACTTTTTATCACATAAGAGATGGTTACTGCTATATATTTCACAAAATTTTCGTAACGATGTAAACAATGAACTTTGAAGTTTCAAAGTGACTTTTCAATATGACAGATTTCGACTGCCCTAGTGTTAAACAAAGTAACTGACATTTTTTGTGAAATTGACTTTTTTGCAATAACAAAAGTTTAATGTCGAGTAGTTTTTTACCACAGTGTCCACAGTTTAATATTTCAAATAACTTGAACAGTTTACTGAAATTTGAATTGCCCAAACAAATAACTGCACACTGAGACTAGAATTTAGGGTATTACTTTATGTACTTATAAATACTATACTATATTTGTTACTTACTATTTTAAAATGTTTCTACTGAAGGTAGGTGCAGAATTTTAGATACCTACGTACATAATTAACTAATAGGGACATTACTTTACAGGAATATAACTAAAAATAGACACAATACTGTAAATTATAACTTTACAAGATAAACATAGTTGATTGATGCCCACGACTCCGTCCGCGTGTATTTAGGTTTTTGAAATTCTAGTCTAAGCTCTGTAATTTACCAGGATAAAAAAGTAGCTTATGTCCTTTCCAAAAATGAAACATCTTTATACCTCGTTAAGATCGGTTGAACAGTTGGTGCGTGAAGACTTAGTAGACATACATACTTTCGCATTTATAATATTAGTAGGTAAGTATAGATATGGTATAGATTCTTGAGTTGTAATAAGCTCTAACTTAAGTCTCTGAGTGAACTAGGTTGGATATGCTTTGTCCGTCTGACTGTCACAGCCTTATGACTTCTGATTTAATGAACAGAATTACTTCAAATTCACCGATAATATGTAGAATAACATTCAGAATTACGGCCTAAAGCCGGTGATTACATAAAAAATAATAAAATAGTTATTTGAGTTATTTGGGGAGGGCCCGGGTGCCCATTAAAGCAAATGGGGGGGACAATTTTATTAGTCGCAATATCACAATCACAATATCACATACACACAAACGCACACGCACATGCACATTAAACTAACTTACAAAACATTAAATTAAAGTAACTATTTGTATCTGAATAACATAGTAAACTCTTTGTAATAAATTGAAAAATAATTTTTGGAGGAAATTATCAAGCAATATACAAACGAAGTAAATGACTTAATATCTTTTTAAAGTTGAAACATTAATTTTTTTGTATTTTATTTGCAATTAGAAAAACCATATTTTTAATTTTAAACAAAGTTAAAATATATTATTTTGCAATTTATTACAGAGATAAATAAGTAGATATTTTGTAGAAAGGTTGCCTTCAAATAAGAGTTTCAATGTTTATGCTTGTCCTGTAAAATTTTTCTGAATGTAGTTACTTTGTTTATCACTAGGGCAGCCGATTTATCAATGAATTTATCAATGAACTTATGAATGAACAAATCGCTGCGCGGGGCGCAGGGAGGGCTCCGTTGCAATCCAGGAGGGTTATCTTTATCGCGGTCGTAGTATAGGTGTCTTCTTTCTTAACTTTTATAGTAGGTACCTATTGCATTATGTTTCTTTAGAATAATGTTAATATGTTTCTTTGAAATTTTGGATATATGTATATAGCTCTATTTAAATTTTAATGCGAAAGTAACTTGCACGTTAAAACTTTTTACGCCTAAACAGCTGAATCGATTTTGACAACATTTGGCTAGGAAATGGTTTGCATTCTAAGGAAGTATAGTTTGTTTCTGCAGAGTATTTTTTTTGTTACAGAAAAACATTAACCTCTATAAAAATGGTGTAAGCAAGCTTTTTAAAATCTTACGCAAAAATCGTTTTGTGTAAAAAAAATTGCAATACAGTAGTAGGTACTAAGTTCAAACTGGAAAAGCTTGAAATGCATTTAACCTTGTACTGAATGTATCATTTAAAGTCAGATCAAGTGGCGACTGGCGTGTTTAAAGTGTTATGTCATTGGCTTCGTTAACTTCTTTTAGGTCCAGACAAACAAACTGTATTTGGACAGCAAGCGGACTGAAAAATTGCAGTATGAATGCGGAAGTGCAGTTTGAATACAGATTTGCAGTTTGAATGCAGAATTGCAGTTTTAATGTAGAACTGTATGTCTATTGCAATTGCACACACATCCACGAGTGCAATTGGCATACAGTTCTAGTACTGCAAGCAACGTGCAGACCAACGTGCAGTGCAACGTGCAGACTGATCCAGACCGTCTATGTGTATTTACACTAATTAGTAATTACCTACTGCACTGGTAGGTACAGTTCCGCCCAAGGAACGGGGGTAGCCATAAAGCTTTTCCACCTAGATTTGCCTAGATTTAATTTGAACAATCTACAAGAAAAGGCAAGCATAGGTACACGAGTTAGCTACTCGCTATTTCCGAACAACCTCACTAGCTCAACGATTGAAATTCGGCGGACGGAGGACGGAGGACGGAGCACGCGGAGGCGGACGGAGGTTCAAATCCCATCCATAGATCTATTTTTGTGTCGATTCTTATTATGAGAGTTAAAGAGGAAAGGGGAGTGATAACTCATGGTTTAAACATGGCGAATATTCTTTTAAAAAACAATATTTAGATTAGCGTGAAACGTGGTCTATCAGTAACTATTAACTACACTAAATAAAATTATAGTTAAATTCGATGGTTAATAGAAAATGTCATAATTTCAACGTGGCTTATCTCTATATATGTATGTATACAAAAACAAACTAGTTTTATTATAACCTTGACCTGAAGTCAATATCGAATTATTTAAACTAAGGCCTAGCCCGCACTGCGAAATACGGAAAATATATTAGTCGAGATATGAAATAATATATTAGATAGAAATATATTAAAATACGGAAAATAAATCGTATGAAGCTGCACGCACTTGCGATTTAAAATTCGCGAGAAGAATATATTAAAATACGGAAAATAAACCGCGCGAATAAAATTCGCAGTGCGGGCACAGAGGTGCGGGCCCAGCCTAAATCTATATTTTGCTGCATTAATTATAACAACTTTATTAATTTGACCCTGACTCATATTATTATAATAGTATAACACAGTGCTTTATCTCTACCTATTTACATGAATAATTTAAATTCGTTTCCCGGAAGTTGGTAGGTAGGTATTATTGCACTGATATATTATATCACATTTTACTACACAAAAGCTGGTAGATTTTTTAAAATTATCGTTGTATTGTTCGATGATGATGAATGATACTGTTGCATCCTGTCATTCCTCCGCAAACAATTTTCGGCAAGTTTTCTATGCCGTCCTAAATTATATAGGTATGTGTTTTGCTACGGATGACAACTTGACATAATTCTACGAAAGACCTTCTCTTTTCAACTCTCTTGGGTAATATATTATGCTTGGTACCTATCACCTACAATATGAATTCATAATCGACAGTTCTTAAACCCCCACAGTTTGGGTGAAATGGTCCTCACAAGGACTGATCACCCGCCTGGCGACGGCAGGCGTCCCCTCTATAAATACAAACCCCCACAGTTTAGGTGGGCAGTACCCCTGCAGCATCAGGATTGAGGAGTTGAAGCAAAAAAAAAAATATGGGACCATTTCGCAAACTTCGATTTAGAAATGTCGAAGACATCGGTGTACAATGTACATCTATATATATATAAAACAAAGTCGTGTTAGTTCGAACACTTATAACTCGAGAACGGCTGGAGCGATTTTCATGGTTATTGATTTGTTGTATTTGTCTCCGTCCCGAATAGCAGAATAACTATTAAAAACATTAGAAAATTGACGAAAAAATAAAATAAAAGTAAAAACATTTCCCCATACAAAATGTTCACGGGTTTCGTAACTGTCAAACATCCCGTCGCGTGGATACGGTAAACTCTCTCACCCTCTCACCCGTATTTATAATTATAATTCTTCTGTACGTGTGTTTGTCACCTACCTCCTCCTAAACGGCTGGACCGATTTGTATGATATTTCAATGGATTCAAATATAGAAAAAAAAAACAAGCACCGAACAGAGAACCACCGTTTTAGAAATCGGTTTAAAATACTCCCAAATAAGATTCATCACCCTCCCTGTTAGCTTTAAAAGAGCTTGATAGTTACAAACTCATTAGGCGTAGCTTTTGTCCTCTAGAACAAGAAACGTAACCTAGTACACAAGAAGTACAAATACAGAACTTAAATGAAAAGAATGCATAGCACGCGTGCCTGCAACGGAGACAAAAGATTTGTGCTGTTGCTTTAATAATATTTGACTACATATTAATTCCCCTTTTTACCCAGAATGGAACGGATACGTCTTTCAGTTTTTTTTTTTCATAATTTTGATATATATCCATTTTGTATGAAAGCCATATTATTATTTTATTGTATTATTTATGAATACTATTACTTTCTTTGTAAAAAATAATAGAATAATCAAGAAATACGTATTGAAATATAATATTAAAAAACATTTGATATATATCGGATATTACGTTCATTATTCACGTTTTGAATAACGTGAAACATATTTATTATTCACGTTTTGAATTAGAGATAAGTTTAATGAATACATTTTCATTTTCATTTCATTTTCATATATCCATTATTGATATATATCATCGAATCCTGTTGGATATATATCCGATATATATCGGATATATATCTTGATATATATATCCATTAATATATATCCTCGAACCCTGATTTAACTTACGTACCGTCAACTCGTGTATGAAGAACTTAAGCATTAAAATAATTATACACTGTAATATATTTAATATTCAATACAACTGACGGCCAGATGTGTAGGGATGAGTCACGGCGTTTCCTGAATGTCAATTTCATTCACTTCTCAGCTTTCGCCGGATAAATATGGAACCGACGGCTGGCTTGTGTTTACTTTGTACGAAAGGACATTTAAGACAATCTTTTGTGAAATCAGCCCGCCAATCCGCATTGGAGTAGCGTAGCGGGTCTAAGTTCTAAATCCCTCTCTAACAAGGAGTGATATGAAAAGTAGGTAGCAGCACAACAATAATATTATGGAAAATTCCCTAGCACGACAGCACATTGTTCATTAGCTTACAAATGTAGGACTTATCACAGAGATTCATTTCTGATATTATGCTCTAAATTAGTCTCCATCTGTACAGATTAGACTAGGAGACAATATTAACAATTATCTCTTAAAAATATGTATATGACATTAAAAAATCCTGACTTACTACTGACTAGCTACTCAACACCCAGCCCAAGCCCGTGAACTTAGAAAGCTAAAATTTTTAACAGAGGTTCCTTTTATATATTGTTGACTAAGAGTTAGGAACAAAACCAAACTCTTCCGAATTCCCGGGACATGAATATTATGATATATTTCATATATTCATGTCCTGGGATAGGAAATTCCTAATTCTACGCGAGCGAAATCGCGGACGGTCGCTAGTCACTATACATTTTCGAAATATGTACTCGAGCAAGTCAAAGATTTCCAGTAGGAAAACCTGACGTCCCACCACCCTCCTGCTGCAAAACGTCAGAACCATGCTCACTATGACGTGTCTACCAAGTACTCGTCGAGACAAATGAAGTATAAAAAAACCGCATTGAAATCGGTTTACAATACAATCAGCTACGGTGCCACAGACAGACACACAGCGGTCAATTTTTATCACACCCCTCATTTTGCGCTGCCCGTCGGGGGTTAATAAATAAAATCTGTGATTTCTCTCTCTCTTCATCTGTCATGCTCAGCTCATGGTTTCAATTGATACCGTCGGAAATGGGGCTACTTTTGTCTGCCCTTCGTCACATGTGTAGAATTGTAAGCACCATTCCGAACCAGTGGTAGATTCATTTGTCGATTCGTAAGCGCTTGTGAAAGTTTATCTGAATAAAATTGAAGATTATATAAATGATAAAAAGGCGTGGATTTGACTCGTTCCAGCAATGCGCGAGACGGCAATTGTTATATTGATATTGTAAATTTGGAAAAGAGCAACCGCCGAGTTTCTTGCTGGTTCTTCTCGGTTGGAATGGCATTCCGAACCAGTGGTAGATTCAGTTGACTATTCAAAAGTACTTGTAAAAGTTTATTTGAATAAAAAACTTTTCTATTCTATTCTATTTTATACAGTAACAGAAATCGCTCCCGCTGTGAGCTCGTGGCTCACACGTCACGTGAGCAACCCCCGCGGGGTCATCGTCCGGTGCAGTGGGCCGCGCTGAAGCCCGGCTTTCAGAGCGACACCACTTCGTTACCCGTGCGCTCTCACTGCTCTCGCCGCCATCGCTCTCAGCTCTACGCTCCCCCCTGCCCACTGGAGTACTGCCCTGCCGTCGCGCGTATCTCCTCTGAACATTATCTCATTAATAAGAAATTCGAGACTTAAAATTCCTATAACTACCTATTTTATATACGTACCTATTTAAAAAAGACACAAGTTCAGCGGAAATAAAAGATATATCTACGCTGAAAATCTTAATTTAGTTTAAGTTTATCAAATCTTGCATTATTACTATTTCGTCCGAATATACAATGGGGCTTGATAGTGGATAAAACAGAAGGATATAATTTGCTATATTTAATAAAGTTACAAAGAAAAAAATTAAGATCTTTCGTAAAGGTTCTTATCCATCAGTAACTTCGAGCCAAAAATTGATGTCGCCAGATCTTAAGCTGAGATCTATAGAGCTTACTCCGACTCTACTCAGACTCAAGACAGAGTTAAAACGAGACTTATTTATCTAAGGGATACATTTATGTCCCTTTTAACCTATATCTCAAGTCTCAATAGAGTCAGAGTACGCTTCTATAGATCGCAGAATGAGACACAATTCCATCACTTTAGCGTCAAATTGTTTTCAATATATTATCTTAGATAGGCAATTTATTTTAATGACACCACACGTAATCGATAGTGGCAAAAGCTTGGCTCGATGAATTCGCGATCACAAAAAGCGTATACAAAAAGTGTACTCGGCAAAAAGCGACATACGGTTCAGCGGCGGGTTTAATAAAACAAATCGAAAACCGCAAGCCAACTGTATCTGTTACTCGAGCGACACGAATACCATTGAGCCTACATTAACGTCGATTCGATCGAAGCTGAATAAACTTTAATTAAACTTGAGAATACAATATAACAGATCAGACGAATTGCAGATTTATAAGGGCCTGTTTCACCACCTTTTGATATTTATTTGCCTCGGGCCTAAACGTAAGTTTTGTCACTTTCTCACTTTATGTCAAGTGACAAAGACAAAAGCTGTAGACACTTATCCGATACTTATCAGAGGGTGGTGAAACAGACCCTTAGCCTTCAAAATACAACAGAACAGTCGGATTGCGGGTTTGTAAAATTTTCTCGAGGTCATGACTACTTTAATTGCGCAAATTGTAGGATTTGCGTGCTGCTGAACGACCACACAACAATATTATTGAATGCGAGACCGTTATCTTTTAACGACGAGCCTCTGAACCGGAACTGATATCATTTTTTTCAAGGCTGAAACTCTGAACCGCCCGATCTCGATAACAAGATTTTTTTTTTAGCAAAAATGAAGCCGACGACGATTCAATGAGTGAACAGTAAATGTTCCTATCCTTAGAGGTGGATTTTTTTCAAATTTAAATGATCTAATACAAATACAATTCCAATCTAATACAAAATCATCAAAATTGGACTACTCTGTGAATTCTGTGATTTGAGGACTTGCTCTTTTTTTCGGCAGTAAAAAGACAAAGATAAAATGAGTCCTAGGGACGAGGTAAATATTTAGCGCTCACAAATTAACGCTCTATGATTAATTTTATTTACTCAAACGGTGTAAATACCGTCAAAGGTCGCGATACAAAAAACAAGGTTAGTTGATCATTTAAACTGCATAACTCGTTGAAGTAGGTAGTATAATAACAATTAGACAGAACCGCGGAAGCAATTAATTTTATTAACTACTGAGAAATCACCGTAGAAGTTAAGTGTGAGATAAAACCGAACATCAAAAATTACATACAAACAAAAAGATTGGCCTTTACCCTGAAAGATATTCATGATCAACTAGCGGACCCGGCAGACGTCGTCCTGCCCGGTAACATACCGACATCAGCGCCACCTACCGAGTCCCGGTAGGTTACCTGGACCTACCCGGTAATTGTTTTTTCAAACCATCCAGGAACCCATTGAAATAGGTATGTATACACACAAAATTTCATCCAAATCGGTCCAGCCGTTTAGGAGGACTTAGGTGACAAACATACGTACAGAAGAATTATACATACCTATAGGTACGGGTGAGAGGGTGAGAGAGTTTACCGTATCGACGGGATGAACATTAAATGTTTAACAGCTGCCAAACCCATGAACATTTTGTATGGGAAAATGTTTTTTTTTTTAATTTTTCGTCAATTTTTCAATGTTTTAATAGTTATTCTGCTATTCGGGTCGGTCCCAAATTTAATAAATCAAAAACCATGAAAATCGGTCCAGCCGTTCTCGAGTTATAAGTGTTCGAACAAACACGACTTTGTTTTATATATTAAGAAGAAGAAGAAGATGTATTCTGTCATAGTGGTACATAATTTTTCTGTCAGTGTTCACATTAATTGCGCATGTGGGCCGCAGAGAGACCTCAAAATTCGGCAAAAAATATTTTTCCCACATTCATATAATTCATACTCGAAGTCGACTACATTACTGGATAAAACTGTATTCTATGGACCAAACAAAATACCAACTTAGGACACTTCACATATTTTATGACTCCAAAAATAGTTTCAACTTTAAGCAAGCCACCCAAGTGGGGTGTTACAGAACCCCATTTCCAATAATTGTGTACCAATATAGCGGTTCCGAACAGAGATGCGATCAAAGAAACATTCTGACGAATTTGTGTGGTAGTTGTAGCAAGTAGTTAACACAAGTGCGTTTTCCTTAATCTATGCCGCTAGTTACTGACTGGTGATGTTTTATCTAACAAGTATAAATTTAAAATTTAAAAACCCCCAACATTCGCCATTTTGTGGTGGCGGCCTTCTTGGATTTGCATAAGGCTATTCTACTAGTCAAGCCCTTTCATTTGATACCCATATTGAGGGAGTTGTGAAAAAATATGTAATCCGCCATTTTATAGCGACGGCCATCTTGGACCGATTTTCATCAAACACTCATAACTACGATAAAACTGACGATATCAACATTACGAGTAGGTACATAATATAAAATATTAAATCAAGCATCGCAGCTAACGTTGGGAGCGTCTAAAAATTCTTATCCACCACCACTACGGTCCTTTAAATTCCCACTGGACACAGGCCTCCTCTCATATAATACAGAATACTAACTATTACTAACTGATAGAGGGATTTAGATACGCCGCGCTGCTCCAATGCGGGTTAGTGGGCAATACAATTACAAAAAAGCATGGATTTAATTTGTTCCAGCAATGCACGAGACCGCATTTCAATCATGTACATAAATTGTTGTATTGTTATTTATTTAAAAAAAAAAAGAGCAACCGCCGAGTTTCTTACTGGTTCTTCTCGGTTGGAACGGCATTCCGAACCAGTGGTAGATTCAATTGACGATTCAAAAGTACTTGTAAAAGTTTATTTGAATAAAAACTTTTCTATTCTATTCTATACATGCACGCGGCAAATATATTCTTTAACTAGCTAATACTCGTAAGAAAATCTCGAAGGTAGATCCCGCTAGTCATACAGCCACCTGATGCTGCTTTTGATTGCTTTGAATCTTGCGTATCTAGTCAGCCAACATTTTAATCGATATCCATCGCCTTACATCACTATTTACGTAGCAAGCTGTGTATAGACTGAAGTACATCCTCAAAATAACATCATTTGGCGCCGCTGACGTACTCACGGCTCCTGGCACGCTGATAAACGCGGCGGGTTATTGGACCGATGATTAGGTACTTGGCGGGAATTGATTTTGACCTGTCAGTTAACTGGTTCTCCATATCAACGCCCACGACGATTTTCTTATTTACATTCTCTTAGTCTAAAACGTCTACTAGAAATAAGAAACCGTATATGAATACAACTATTGAAATTCATCTACAAGTTAGTCTGACTCGACTGCTATCTCACCTGATGGTAAGTAACGATACGGTCTAAAAGGGAAGTGCGCTAACCTGAAAGAGGTATGGCAATTTTTATTAAACCCATACCCCTGATCGGTTTCGATTCGATCGCGATTTTCATTTTTTCGAAGTCAAAAATATAATTGAGACTTAAAAGGGGCTTCTAAAAAGGAGTGTCACAATTTTAAAGCTTTCCTTTTCCTAAAAGAAAAATGCAATATAACTACCGCTTCTACCACCTCGTTGTACCAATTCTAATACCGCGAATCCTACTACAGATTTGTTAAATGTAGATAGCCTACTCGGTGTAGCTACTAGCTACTCGGTAAAGTCACGAGAAGGAGAACCTTACAGTCATTAGCATCAAACACCAAAAAATGTTTCCGCTACCGCTTCAAAACACAGAGCCGCAGCTTTGAAAGCGCATTGCGCATGCGCAGCACGGCTGCCGCTTCCTTCCCGTCAGTGCAGCGGGGAATCCGAGCCGCGATGAACTAGAATACATTGCCTTCTTTGTTTACTCCAGAGATCTAGTGCCCTCACCGCTTATGGTAGTACCTGATTAGTAACCATATTTCCATCAGGGACGACCCCAACTGTACTAAATTATATCTATCGAGGTTATACATCAGTGCCCTTATTACTCATGGTACCTGATTAGTAACCATATTTTCATCAGGTACGACCCCAACTGTACTAAATTATCTATGGAGGTTATACATCAGTGCCTTTACCGCTCATGGTACCTGATTACTTGATTAGTAATCATTTTTCCATCAGGTACGACCACAATTGTTTAATTAATTATGTATCGAGGATGGAATAGTTTCCTCATTTATTTTTCTATACCTCGTTTGATTCCCAAGGGTCTTGACATGATATAGATTAATTAATTATCATTTGCGCAATGGGAATAGTAAATCCTGATCCACAATTCTAAATTGGAATTGTGATATTTATTCGAGTTAAATGAGGGACTTGTTTATGTAAATACAAATGCGGAAATTGTTTATTTAAGTATATATTAACTTAATGCTAGCCACTATTTAGGTAATTTAATACTTACGTATAATTAATTATTTTTGCAAAAATAATAGGTACAGATTCATGATGCAGTGCGACATCATGAATCTGTACCTATGATTGATTGTCGTGATTCAACACGACAAGCGTTTACGATACGTATAACCCAATATTATTGTTATATTTTTTGCTTATAAATAAATTAATTACTTAAACAAAAAAAACGCTCCCCGCTTTCAACAAGGAGGAAGTGAGGGAACTGCTAGAGCCTAGAAATGATAAATTCGATATACTTCCTAGAATAAGAACCTTCCGTTACATAGTAAAATGCCTACAGGCACCGATGATGCAAGCAATCATAGGCTCCAAATGCATAATAGAGCAGGAATATCGGCAACTAATGCAATAACAATCAATATTTCACACAAAGCGATGTAAACAAAACGTTAACTAGATAGTATCGGACGTCAGGGACAATAACTCCAGTTGTGCTTGTACCTCGAGTTTTGCAACACGTTGACTCACTCGTTTTAATGTTAGGACAGACCGACAATTTATATAGCATCTACAGATGTGCCAACTTCTAACTCCAACTCAATCAAGGAGGCGATTAGGAACATCTTCAAATACAGTGTAATAAAAGTCAATATTTTACACAATGCTATGTAAACAAAACGTTAACTAGATAGTATCAGACATCAGGGACAATAACTCTAGTTGTGTTCCTTGTACCTCGAGTTCTGCAACACGTTGACTCACTCGTTTTAATGTTAGGACAGACAGACAATTTATAACATCTACAGATGTGCCAACATCTAACTGCAACTTATCTATTGCACGAACAGACGTGCCAACTGCCAACTCCAACTCAATCAGGAGGCAATTAGAAATATCTTCAACTACGGTACAACAACAGTCAATATTTTATACAAAGCGATGGAAACGAAGAATCAAAACAAAAACTACACTCGTAATCGGTTGAAAAAAATACCACCCAGTCACAAGCGCGGAAAAGAATAATTTAATGGCAGTCGGATTATAAAGACCAACACCCACAAGCAGAGTAAAGAATGATAGCCAAATAAAACATAATGATCTTTTTTTTTGTTTTATTTGAAGGCTTTTGCCTACAACGCATGTCAGCCATATCGTATCACGCTACATACAGCTAATAGTTTATTTCCTTAGAAACAATCTGAACAGACTCCAAGCTGCATCAGAGTTTTGGGTTAGACAACAAACTGTGAATAACGCCAACTTGGAATCTGTTCAGATTTAATCGTTCCACCAATTGGTCCCTGCCTGGCTGAAAACGGACACACTCCTCCAACAAATTGTTCACATCATCTGTAACGCCACAGACGTCACAGTCAGGAGATGCTTTTCCCATAAGTAAACCAAATCTGTTGACAGGAAGGATCTTTAAAAATTAAAAAAACTATTAAGGGCTATTTTGATTTTAGGAATACCCTCAGTACTATCTACTTCTTGTCCCGTGGAAGTTGACTTGGGTAGAAAATATATCGGCATCAAAGAGAAAGGGAGTATAATTATAGAAACCTTGCGACCTTGAACCGTACTATTAAACTTAGAGGTCTAACCATCAGGGCTATAAATAAACGTGCGTGTTCCAAGCCACTGGCTAATTGTGGACAAAATCGATGAATCAATGAATCGATAACCGGCCGTCGTTTGTGCTCGATAAATTCTCGGAACAAAGCACGGTGCCGCATTGAAATCGATATTGACTCAGCCGACGAATATTGGAATGACAATGGCCACTAAAATGTGTACGAATATAGCTAGAAATCATTGATATGTAAAAAGAAAATTCTACGTTGTTTTAACCTGTGTTACTACACTGTATATATTTCGATTTTCTTAAATTTCATAAAAAATAATTAAATAGATGTGTGTGTGTGGTTTCGAAATAATTGTCTCTTAAGCCCATACGATTATTTGAAAGAAAATTTTGTCTGTCTATCTGTTTGTAGTTTGTACGGGCTGATCTTTGGAACGTCTGAACCTATATATTTTTTATATATTTCTATTTTCTTCCGCCATTTGACTTTGTGTACAAATCTTATGAAACAAACCTGGCTAACAATTAACAATAAAAGTTTGACGCGGATCACAGCGCATCAATAAAACTTTCGAAAAATTATTATATTACACTACATATTTGTAGCATTGTCTTATCCCACATTTAGATCTTGAGAAAAAAAAAGTCTAGGAAGACTATAAAAAGTCTGCCTATATTTAGCTTATCCTGGTTAGCATGCGGTCTGCACGAACCCGGCTCGGAGTACCGAAGGCGAGAACAGAGGCCGTATGCCGACTTTGTACATAGTGGCAATGATGATCGAAATTCGAGTATCGACCCACAATGACTTCAGAGCAAAATGAACCCAAATACTCTTATTTTAAAGTCGTAATCCAATAGTTTGAATATTTATTTTACAACATTTCTGCTTGGTGCGCTGGCTGTTTTCGAAGGCTGAATGTACTGGCGAACTCAAACCTTAATATTTAAGCCATTTTAAGTCCATTTTACTCTGAAGTCATTGTGATTCGATCAGTATTTAGTAAAGTTTTCGAGCTCTGCAAAGTGAGACTAAGCATATTGCACGGAAGCACAGACATATCGATTTAACTGCAGTCCAATAACTTGTCATTTCAATATTAAAGCGCTATTGATTAGTGTGTTGCATGAGGGGCAAGTTTTTCCTGGTATGAGGTTGTCTTTGCTCAGAGCGGTAGTGAACAGTAGCTAGTTCTCTGCCTCGTTGGTGTAATGGCTAGCTCGTTCGGCTGCAGACCAAAAGGTCCCAGGTTCGAGTACCGGTCGGGTAACAAAAGTTGCTGGGTTTTTCATGAGGCAAGTTGACGGTGTTACACCACCGTGCCTCGGCCGTGTCGGAATGCCATCCCGTCGGCTGATGAGTGAGGGAATAGAGTGCACATGTGTGCGCACTTGTGCACTATAATATACTCTGCGTAGCTGCGCTAGTCTCTGTTGAGATTGGCCACAGTTGTAGCCGAAATTTGCTCAGGAAGACACCAACCATTACCAAATGGCGCAACAATTGTTTATTCACTTTAAACAGCCCATAATGTGGTCTACCGGAGTAGTACAACATGTGACATTAATTTAAATAAATAAATTTGACACAGTTCTACAATACAACGCGTTCCATATTCTCTAAGGACCATATTACAGTCGACCGCGTATGACCTAACCTAACCGCTTCCTGCTTAGAACCAATCAGATGTGAAGCAACTGAAATAGTTGCACTTGATTTTGTTAGGGAAATAGTGTCAACGGAACTTAAATGGTGATATGATAACTGATGGTGATGAGTGACGATGGCATTTACGACGGAACCGTGAGGAATATCTCAACTCGTCATCTGGAATAATTTTCGGCTATTTGACTCAGATACATACCTTGATAATATGTATCCCTTCATGCTTAGGGAAACATTTAGTCAGCATCCTAATTTACAAAAACGGTCAATATTTTACACAAAGCGGTGTAAACGATGTTAGATGAGAGATACAAGTACGTAAGTAAGTAGTACAAGTACTTTTGAATCGTTAATTGAATATAGTGTTTCAGCATCAATTCAGCATTCAGGATTTTTATTTTTAAAATGCATGCAAATGTGGCTGTCTAATTTACATGTTAAAACTTTAAAAGATGCTTACGCACGTCAACGTAAGGTAAAGCATGCTTTACGCACATAATATTTACGCATGCTTACGATGCGCATAGTGTGATATTGCAATGATTTCAGTCTATGATTAAGCATACCTACACAGATTTACTGACCATCAGTCGTGATCAGCATTGTGATGAGCAATTCTTTTTGACTGAATTTACTGTAGACCGTACTTTTGGTAAATGTGTATTTAAGCCAATAGAAGAGCGTGTCGGTCAATCGAAAATATAAATTTGGAAATAGAGGGACTAAATTATTTCCTGAACGATGCGTTCTATATTAAAACTACCTACAATTTCGGGTGTTAAGAGATTACCATCTAGTATAGTAAAGCATGTAACAATGAATATGTTACATAATACAAGAGCGATTAGATAGGGAAGCGAGTTAAGACCTGATTTCAGCTTTCCAATTGCAGCACAATTGTTTTCGGGCCAGCCACCGTGACGATACAATACGGATGACATTCATCATATAGTTATATCTATCCAGGCAGATATTTCGCAAGCCTTTGTCTCGCATAATATGAGTATGTCATGGTATAATTTGGATGAGGCAAGTTCAGGAAGTAAGCCTCTGCCTCGATAGGGTGCGGCTATTCGTACCGAACCCCTCTGCTAATGTACCGGACCCCTGGGTCAAAACAATATAATAGACGTCGTAAGTCAGGGTCAAAAGCTGGGTTCCCATTAGGCGCGGCATCCTCGGAATGCGTTGCTTTCCAGGCTTTAAGGCAAAATCGCATTCCTCGGTCGAGGCGGGACGTCTACCAAGCCAACTTTGAAGTTGGCGTCGACGCAAAAACGACGGGGTGTTATAAGTTTGACGTGTCTGTGTCTGTTCCACCGTAGCGCTCAAACTGGTGAACCGATTTGAATGCGGTTTTCTTTGTTTGAAAGGTGAATTAGTCGGGAGTGTTCTTAGCTATGTTTGATGAAAATCGGTCCAAGATGGCCGCCGACACAAAATGGCGGATTAGGACATATTTTTTCACAACTCCTTCAATATGGGTATCAAATGAAAGGGCTTGACTAGTAGAAAATAGCACTATGCAAATCCTAGATGGCCACCACCACAAAATGGCTAATGTCGGGGGTTTTTTAAAGTTTTTAATTTATATCTACGTATTGCGAATATATGTATATTGTGTTATTATGTACCGTGTCCCTATTTCCTAGCATGACAGTCAAGTTTTGCAACCAAAGTCGTTACAATAGAACCTGTACGAAAGAATTGGTTCACCGCGATTTAAAGTCAATAAAATCCTATCATATCCATGGCATAGTATCTACTCTTGAAGTGTCCATTCGTTAAAGTGTTCAAGTGTACGTGGAACTAATAGCAATTAACCAGAGTCTATGTCCACTCCTAGGAGTGCTGTTTGATGATGGCACCCATCATTGTGTATGTCGCTATCTACTGCAATAAAAGAGACCGAGGTTTGTAGGACACTCCTAACATTTTGATTATAATTGTAGGTACGCACGCCATGGCATCATCATTTATACAAAAATTGCTTACTGTGGGTGACTGTGGGTGAACATTAGTGTAAAGATAACATTATACTTTTATGGCCCCGGACAGCCGTAGTACACGTTAACCTACATGTTTGAAAATTTACACTAATAGAATTTTAGTACAGAACAAGCGGACACCCGCGACTTCGTTCGCGTGGATATTGGTTTTTAAAAATCCCGTGAGAGTGATTTTGTTTATCCTAAGCTCCTTAGAGCTCATACCTTGCTAAAAACTGTTAAAAGTTCACTGGCGGATGTTTAGGTAGATCAAAATGTAAACATCCGTCAGTGAAAGTCCTATCAAAATCGGTCCAGCCTTTCAGAGATAAGCCAGTAATCTTTAAAGTATTTCCTTTCTAACAAAAAAAGAATGAATGAAATCGGACCACCCGTTAACGAATTACAGCTAAGTACACATTTTGACTTTCATCCCCTCTCCCAAGGGAACCGTGCTGAATTTCGGGATAAAAAGTATCCTATATGTTACTCCATAGTATGAACTTAAATCATGCTGAGTTTCATTTCAATCCATTCAGTAGTTTTTACGTGATGCGCGCACAAACATACAGACAAACAGACAAACAGATAAACAGACAAACAGACAAAAATTTCAAAAATAGCTTTTTTACGTTCTATTACTTATCTCTAACATCCCCCAGTCATTATTTTGCAAAAATCTTCAATGTACAGATACGGCAATTCTACGATTTTATTATATGTATAGATATAGATGTACTAAGTTAAAAGTTAAAAAATAATAAGGAGTAAAACGATTCTGAAAAAATATGTTGCATCCGAACAACTCTCTTAACTAGGATACCAAAATTAGAAAAAAAAATGCCGTTCAAGTCTATATTATGCTACTTGTACAGCTAGCTTTCTTATATTTTACAGGACACCAATGAATAATCAAGTCAATGCGTTTTGTTTACGAAGCGATATGAAGGTCGCGTCTTTTTCAACGCCAAATACGGTTACTGTACTTACAAGGAACTGGTCTGCTGTCTGGTTGAAAATATCGCCCGAAACGCGCTACCTGCGTGAGGTTGGAATTTTAATCTCTCAGACGATTACTTTGTTATTTAATAAAGGTGTTGTGTGCATTATTCAATTATATTGACAGATGCTGTTTTGGTTGGGTAAACTTCACTGTCTTCGGTCATCTTTGCAATTTCATAAATAGACAATTTAGCGATTTTCACCTGTGTTCAACTGCTTCTCAACTAACCAGGAGTGGACATCCTGTCAAAAATAATTTTTGACGTCCTACTGACAGGGATAGTGCTTTTGTTGGTATAGTTGAGGACCTGGAGAGTGATATGGGCTACTTTTTACCCCGGGTTTAAGAGTTCAGGAGTTAAAAAACCCTAAGGGCCTGCTTCACAACTAACAGATTGCCAGAAACTTTATCTGACAAATAAATTAGACATTTTGACAGTTTTTCAATACTGCCAAGTGCCTGTTTCACCACCTTCTGATATTGTATTAGATAGCTATCTACAACTTTTGTCTTTGTCACTTGACATAAATTAAGAAAGTGACAAAACTTACGTTTAGGCTATCCAACACTTATCAGAAGGTGGTGAAACAGGCCGTAAGTCGTCAAATTTATTCGTCAGATAAATTTTATCTGACAGTTGTGAAACTGGCCCTAAGAACTGGCCCTGGCCTTGTCGTTTAACTGATACTTGAACAAGTTTATTCCAGAAGATTTTGGCACTTGTCTGCTTCAGTAAGGCAATCTAGGGTTCTACTTCTAACTTCTATAGATCGCGAAGTTAATGCTGGAATGCTCCTTTTTGGTTGATTTAGATTGCTCCATACTCTGTTATTGGATAAAAGTCACAGCTACTTTATTCATAGATCTCAAATAACTGCGGTATCTTCATTAAGTTGCCGGGTTCCGGCATCTGCTATATTATGATCTCTATGAGTAGTAAGTAGATTGACTAAAATAAAACACACTTCATAGAACTAAGAGTAGGTACATAACTACATACATACATCGAGTGAATGAAAATAAAGCGGAATCCGTCTCGACCAATGGTTTCGACTCTCAACTCGTCTTCACATTTATTAAATGCACTTCAAACGGTTCCCAACAAAGCGACGGCATTAAAAGGTCGGTTGGCGGCCACATGTGCCGGTGACGTCAGAATCAGCTGGAGATAGCCCAAGCTTGTTTCCACTGGGGACGCGGACGCACAAAATCATCGAATGATTTTTTTACCCGCAAAGCCAAAAGGAAGGGTTATGATTTTAGCAGTCTGTGTATGTATGTTTGTGGCCGATTTTTGTATGAGATTCCACAGTACACCAGTGGAACACACGGTGTTCCACTGGTGTACTGTGGAATCTCTAAACTACTGGGCTGATTTTAGATGAATGAGTTGTAAATTGATTCGTTGTTATAGTCCGGGTGATATACGCTATACGAAAAAAATCGAGAAGCGACGTCCGAGCGGCTAAAGTAAAATATTATTTAGTTTCGGATAGACATAATAGATGGCGCCACTAGCTGCTTGCCCCGCGCTTTCTGCACACTAAATTATTATTTTGTATTAAATTAAATTACTAAGCGTAGTCGATATTTAGTTTACGAACTTTATCTCTTGTTATTCATTCACAAGTTAACCCTTGTCTACAGTGAATAGCACCTACCTAAGTAACGATGCAGTCCATCGATGATGCAGTCTAAGGTGGAAGCGGGCTAACTTGGCAGAGGTATGGCAATTTTCTGGCAGTTTATTGGCAGCATCGTACCGGAACGCTAAATCGCTTGGCGGTACCGGTAGGGTGGTAACTAGCCACGGTTGGAGTCTCCCACCAGACAATGTGAATTAATTAATTTACCTTTTGTGGACACAATATATGTAATTGTAATCAATATAAGATATTATATATATATACTTATAATTAAGTACAATCCATCTTCGTCTGTAACAGCATCGATAAACTCATCCACATCGCACATTCGTTACCCATCACTAGTTCGGAGTACAGTTAGTTTTCTTACGTCTTTAATTAACAAGCGTTTGGCGTAACTGTTTAACGAAACTAAACGTGTGATTAAATCGTACATTATTATCCAATTGTTTGTACTCTACCATAGATTAAAGAAATCATATAGATGCACAAACTCTACACTGTCTTTCATATTGTTTTAAAATTAATCTCATACATAGATGTATTTAGCTCATCATATAGACTAACCTTAGATCATCGAGTTGCGAAATTGATGTGGCAATGAGCGGGGCACATACTCTTAGGTCCAAGAACTAATCTCGTGGGGATCACTAGGTGCTCAAATGGCGGCTACCCAACACACTATAACACTATAATATCCACCCAATATAGGTGGACGGACGATCTCAAAGGAGTCACTAGCAGCCGCTGGATACAAACGCTACAAGATCGTGTTACGCGGCGATCCTCGCAAGATACTTTTGCCCAGCTGTGGACGTCTATCGATTGAGACGACGACGATACGTATATGTACTTATTTTCAACATCAGCTGACAGACTTCAAAATTAAGTAAAGACTTAGCTTCTACTTAGCCCTCATACGCATTAGCGGTCAACCGCGTACGCGGCTGACCGCGCGGCTAGCCGCTTTTATATTTTTATATGCAACCGCTCATTTTGTACGCACTAAACCGCGACGAAATTCTATGAAGAGGCTAGCCGCGCGGTCAGCCGCGTACGCGGTTGACCGCTAATGCGTATGAGGGCTTACTCTACATTTGACATGTCACAGTCGCTTGGCTTTTTAACGATAGCCTGGTAAGTCGCCGTGACTGAAACCCACCTGAAACCTGTCAAAATCGTAAGCTTATTATGAAAACTTCATATCTTAACTTTACCCAACCGGAATTCAAAATGGTGAAGACCGTTAAACGTCAAAGAATAAGGTTTCGGATACCTACTTTCGGAGGTACAATTCAATTCGCCTACGAAAGAAAAATGCTTTTATTTTTCTGGGGACATTTTTGGGCATGATTTCATAAGTGCCCTTTTATTTGGCTAGTGCAAAAATGTCAAGATTGCCGTAGTGTCGATCCTCAAGGCATTTGGCTCCGCCGCAGAGCAGGTGATCACTTGACATTTTGAGCAATTCGACACAGTTATGCGCACACCATAAAAAATCAAAGGGGACAGTCAAATAGGCACACGTTGTAGGTACTATTGAGCATTAAGTATTAACTTTCTAATAAGAGAAGTTAAACCTCAAAAAGATGCTTCGTCGGCATAAAGAATACCACATATAGGTCGACCAGAATCTCATGAAAAATACGGAAATGAAATTCCAAAGTCAGCAACACTACGGCTGCCCTAGCGATGAACAAAGTAACTGCCATTTTTTGTGAAATTGACTTTTTTGCATTAACAAAAGTTTTGTGTCGAGTAGTTTTTTACCACAGTTTAATATTTCAAATAACTTGAACCGTTTACTGAAATTTGAATTGCCCCAACAAAGTAACTGTACATACTAACCCGGAATATAAATGCAAAACCAAGTAAACAACAAGCACAACACAAAAACAAAGTAATTGGATGTTGATTACTTTGTTTTTGTATTTAAAATGCAGTTGCTTGATTTTTCGTTTCGTGAAACGATCCCAGGTAAGGTGTTCTGAATGTAATTACTTTGTTTATCACTAGGGCAGCCGAGTTAACCTAGTGTTGCTTACTACAAAATTTAATTTCCCTATTTTTCATGAGATTCTGGTCGACCTTTACATAGGTAGGTATATACATGCGTAAAAAACATAACTACGTATTTGCTGTCGCTCAGTCGGGTAAAAGAATACTATTCCGTTAATCGATCGCGGTAAAGAATTATTTCAATGTCTTCCCGCTAACTTGATTTCAAGAGGTCAGTCAGTCAGTAGTCAGTTATCACTTAACTTAACCTAAACCTTAGTAGCAATATGTAGTCTAACCTAACGTAATAATGTACTTAATTTAAAAATTTATAAATAAAAACCGCTATCAGTCCAATATCAAAAATTTCACACGTGAACCCTATTTCGTGAAACAAAACAAATTGATCTAAACATCGGGCCGATTAGAGATCAACAAGCGTTGGATTAAAAACCTGAAGCGACTACATCGGGAGAAAGTGTATCGGCCCAAATTCGGAACATTAACATTAACTATTATCGCCTTTATGAACTCTGAAATAAGATGCGCGTAGAGTACACTTAACTATATTTATAAGGTTTAAATTTTAAAAGCGTTTTTGTTTTCGTATACATGATACCTATATATTTTATTCATACACATTGGCACTAGTGAAAGTCTTAATGTTGTTGATAATGTCATGTGCTTGACTAGAAAACGCCTATTCAATATTTTATATGTTAACCGAATCGATATTGACAAAATATGGAACATAGCTTGCAAGTTGCATCCCATGATCCCAGAGACGGACATAAGCTTTTTATCCGGGGAAATCATAGCCTTTCCACTTCCCAAGAAATTAAATCCACAAGAAAGAAGTTGCGATTATCAGCAACTATAATATAGTACATATACATATTATATAATAAACTGTTCGTCCGTTCGATTTAGTTTATCTTCTTACTTTCTACTTCGTCTGCACATTATTTTTTTATGTTAAATATTTACATTAAACGGTGTCGACTGTACACAATGTTGTAGTACACATCAACCAACATGAGCCCGTCAAACGCGGAGTCAATGACCCGTTTAAGAAGTCACCTAATCGAAGCGGCCGCACGTGAAATAACGATACAAAAAACCTCAAAAAACTCTCACCGCGGCAAGACGTTAAGCTGACGTGAATCACTACTTAGAGATAATGAACTGCGAAAAAAGTGTTTGCACCACACGAGTAGTAAATCTACAGAGAGGAAGCTTCCACAAGCGGCCCGCTGTAGGTATACTCACACAAACACACTCACCAACGGTTCACGGACGCCCGCTCGTTCCACTAACCGGTAAAGTTAGTGACAAACGTGCGCATATGTGTGAGTGTACCTACAGCGGGCCGCTTGTAGAAGCTTCCCCTCTGTAGGTACTCTGTGGTTTGCACTGCGCGTCGCGTAAAGTGTTTACAGTTTACACTCTCCAAGTGCCGGCGAATTTTCGATACACTTACAGAGGTACCTACCTACCAATTTGGTGGGCGCCGCCCGGCACCGAATTTTGCCGGATGGTAAAGCTTATTTTAGAACAAGCGGACACCCGCGACTTCTTTCGCGTAGATATCGGTTTTTAAAAATCCCCTGGGAATCATTTTGTTTTCCTAAGCTCCTTTGAGCTCATACCTTGCTAAAAACTGTTAAAAGTTCACTGGCGGATGTTTAAGTAGATCAAAATGTAAACATCCGCCAGTAAAAGTCCCATCAAAATCAATCCAGCCTTTATGAGATTAGCTGCCAATCTCTAAAGTATCTCCTTTCTAACAAAAAAAGAATGAATGAAATCGGACTACGCGTTAATGAATTCCAGCTAAGTACACCTTTTAACTTTCATCCCCTCTCCCAAGGGAACTGTGCTGAATTTCGGGATAAAAAGTATTCTATATGTTACTCCGTAGTATGAACTTAAATCATACCAAGTTTCATTTCAATCTATTCAGTAGTTTTTGCGTGATGCGCGCACAAACATACAGACAAACAGATAAACAGATAAACAGACAAACAGACAAAAATTTCAAAAATAGCTTTTTTACGTTCTATTACTTATCCCTAACATCCCCCAGTTATTATTTTGCAAAAATCTTCAATGTACAGATACGGCAAGTCTACGATTTTATTATATGTATATAGACTAGCGGTCCGCCCCGGCTTCGCCAGTGGTACATATACAGCCTACTATATAGCCTATAGTTAGCACTCAAGGATCACGTACATATCCAACGGTGAAAGAATTTTTGAAATCGGTCCAGTAGTTCCTGAGATTAGCGCGTTCAAACAAACAAACTCTTCCGCTTTATTATATTAGTATAGATAGATATAGAAGATAGAAAACAAGTTGATGATTATAAATGTGACATCAAGTCTTGATCTCGTGGACGACAACCCTAAGTGTGGTAAGCAATGTGAAGGTGAGTTATTAGTTCTGCATCACAGTACAAAAACCATGAAGATTTATATTTATATACTAGATGATGCCCACGGCTTCGCCCGTGTGTATTTAGGTTTGTAAAAATTTCGTGGGAACTTTGATTTTCCAGAACAAAAAGTAGCCTATCTGTAGTAAGTAGTAACCTGTCCACAAAACGGATAAAATCAGTGGGATCCTTACGATTTCAGAATGTAATTCCTTACAGCATCAGGGTTGAGGATTTGGACATGTACCTACTCGAGGTCATTCAACAATAAAGTCTTTAATTGGTATCCCCAATATCATTTAAATAACCGACAGTGCCTAAATCCCATTAGTTTTGGGGATTAGATCCCCTACAGCATCAGGATTGAGGAGTTGGAATCCAAATTTTTTGTAGGACAGTGTCGCAATGTTTCTCTATCGATTAAAAAAAAAATACGCAAATCGGTTCAGAAATCTCGGAGATTTCGGTGTACATAGGTAGAAAAACACAACTCCTCCTTTTTTGAAAGTCGGTTAAAAAAGTAGCCTATGTCACTCCCTGGTTATTTCTCTACTTGTATGTGAAAGTCCCGTCAAAATCGGTTCAGCCGTTCCAAAGATTAGCCCGTTCAAACAGACAGACAGACAGACAGACAGACAGACAGACAGACAAAAATTTTAAAAACGTATGATTCGGTTATAGTATCGTTCAAATAACCATATGAGCTTAATATGAGGTAGTTATTTCGATATTACAGACAGACACTTCAATTTTATTTATTAGTATAGAAGTATAGATTGAAATGCTGCGTTGTAATTTCCTGTAATATTCAAGCACGCGTGTATCGCTACAGGTTCTATTAATCAAACGATGGTAGAGCATGGCTAGTGTGACATCGGTTTCTGCTCTTAAGTTCTTTAACTGCCGACAGAATCAAACGGATTTATTTGAATGCGGTTTTTTTTGACGGGGTAACGTCTTATAAATCGATGAACGCCGGCTACACGCACGAAAAAGCATGACTCATTGTCACGTACTGCAAGCAAGCGAGAGCACGGAACAAGCGATAGAGAAGGCACGATCGGCCTAAGTGTTCGGCTTGTGACGCATCTATCTCTCTTTGTTTTCATATCACGTAAAATTATCGTCCGTAAACCGACTTTAGAGACTACCAATTTTTTTATTAATAATTGGGATGATTCTTAGCTATGTTTGATGAAAATCTGTGCAGCTGTTTAAGGTTTATCAATTATTTATTTATCAGCTCTTTTGCTAGCCGGTATAGGGTTCTCAGCTATGAAATTGTTACTTCCCCTATGTAATCGATTTGAATTTTGGTACACCTCGAAGCAGACGTTCGTTTTGTGCTTATTTATGTTTGAGCTCATTGATATAGTCTCAATATGTAGCTGCTTTATAGACAACTAGCTTGCCGATGCCTGCGACTTCGTCTGGATGGAATCACATAAATCTCATACAAACTTTCAACCCCTATTTAATCCCCTTAGGGGAAATTTCAAGTTTCAACCCGATGCGTCCAGTGGTTTGAGCTGTGCGTAGATAGATCAGTCATCACCATCAGTCAGTAGTCACCTTTTCCTTTCATAAATTTAGATAATCAGTCTTATGATGGAGTAGGAAGCTGGTCACAGAAACTCAGCAATATTAAACGTAGGCATGTGTGTACAAGCAAGCAAGCTTGTACACACATGCCTACTCTTTGGGTCGTCTTGACAAATCGCTTTTAATATCTGATGATGAAACAGGAACGCGGCTTCAATTAACGCTATTATCCTTAAACATTATCTATCATAATCTACTCCAAGTATTTTCTGTATTTACCCTGCAGTGTGAGTAGTTAGCCACCATTACTTTTGATAACTTAATTGAGCCCCGCAGTAACGTCCGCTGTCAGATAATATGTCAATTAAGAGTATTAAAAGTACCGAAGCAAAAAAACGAGTATATTTTTTTATAAAGTACACGAACGTCATATTTGGTCACCCCAGTGTCGGCACCGGTCCCGCTGCATTCCTGACACCTGCCGTGCATCTACATAACGCGATCGCCGACGTTTTCCAACGCTACAAGAAAACCTTCGCGTTTGCATGTCGAAAATACGACCAAGTGGAACTTTACAAAGTCCATTTCCATAAAAATTAAAAAAATAGGCCTATTAGTCGACAGCGACACTTGGGTGGCGATACTTCAACCCTGCTTGGTAATAGAAATGTATGGGTAGCATTCGAGGTGGGCGATAGGGCCGCGCGACCTTTACAGCCCCACACACTAGTGACCGCCACAAGTCGCGGAAGAAATTTTTCATACATTTTCTTGTGGGTCAAATGCGGCTACTCGAGCCGGCCGGCCACTAGTCGTTACCACAAGTGGCCCAGTGTGCGAGGGCTGCAGCAGTCGATAGTGCGACAATTACGTGTCGCGTATTGCTGTCGCGCAACAAGGTCGAGTATCTCAAAGTGTATCTTGAACCTTGACCATGGAGTTACGAATTTTGCAGCCCACTTTGCTTGTTTTGGGGGGTCAGATTTAACTTTAACGGTAACTAACGGTAATTAGAATTACATAGTTGATTGAGATCCATTAGTCGGATCGCTCCATTTTCACCGCTTTCATACCCGACATGGGAACTTATCTGACGAGGTTGATGTACAAATTCTTGTAACTTCGTCACATAAAAGAGTAACAAACGAACACTTGAAACGATTAGCCATGGTGTAAAGCGAATCGCAATTGCCAGTTGTCACTTAAATCTACCATGATATTATCTACGTGATTCTGTTTAACACACGGGCACGCGTTTATGTTTTTACTGCGGTATACGTATCCCCGTACATGATACAAAAGCTACATACCACTTGGTAAAAACATGCTATACCCCAGGTGACATTATAACGGAACGACAAAAAGTTGCGACTAAGAGAACGTATAGGCATATGTATGACAACGGCGTGATTTGAGAGCAACTTTATCGTATAACAGCGTCTTTTCCTGCGTTAGTGAATTCGGGTCCCAACTCCCAAGTTGGGAGTTGGGACCCGAATTCCGTGTCCCAACTCCCAACTCCCTTGTGTGTCCCGACTCACAAGGTCCTTGAATGCCAACCCCGCATGGCAATGTCGGTGGACCAATTCTCTACAAGCGAATCCCAGGGAATGGCTGGACCATAGACCACAGATCGTTTGTCATGTCATGATCAACCCATTACCGGCTCACTGCAGAGCACGGGTCTCCTCTCAGAGTGAGAAGGGTTTTGGCCATAGTCTACCACGCTGGCCAAACGGATTGGCAGACTTCACACACCTTTGAGAACGTTATGGAGAACTCTCAGGCATGCAGGTTTCCTCACGATGTTTTCCTTCAGCGTTAAAGCAAGTGATAGGTATTTAAATACTTAAAACGCACATAATTCCGAAAAGTTAGAGGTGCGTGCCCGGGATCGAACCCACGACCTCCGATTAGAAGTCGGTCGTCCTAACCACTAGGCTATCACAGCTTCACAGATCGTTTAAAGCGCTAAAACACACGTGTCCAGCAGTGGACGTCCACGACGCTTACGACACCAATGCAGCGCAACCAAGGAATAAGTCCTTCAGCTTTGACGACCTCACTGGCGCAGTGGTGAGCGCTGTGGTCTTATAAGTGGGAGGTCCCGGGTTCGATTCCCGGCAGGGGCAATTTGGGATTTTTAAATTATCTCTGATCTGGTCTGGTGGGAGGCTTTAGCCGTGGCTGGTTACCACCCTACCGGCAAAGCCGTGCCGCCAAGCGATTTAGCGTTCCGGTACGATGATTCCGTGTAGAAACCGATTAGGGGTATGCACACCTCTTCCAAGTCAGCCTGCTTCCATCCTATATTGCATCATCACTTACCATCAGGTGAGATTGCAGTCAAGGGTTATCTTGTAGTAGAATAAAAAAAAGCTTATTGTAGGTAAAGAAATTAGTCACGCTGTACGTATAATACAACGAATCAGTAATTTGCAGTTGTCAGTTGTCAAGTAAATCCGCCATGATATTATCTCTGAAATTACAAACTACACGTATTGTAGGTACGCGAGCCCGTGAACACGGCACGCGTTTATGTCATTACAGCGCTTTTTGCACCACGCTCGAAGATATCTAACCGAGTTGTGACAGACAGGACAAAGCGACGAGTCTGAAAGCGCACTACACATGCCAACAGCAACAAGTCGGCTGCAGACTTTCACGCGATTGAGTGTTGTTTGGATCGACCAACGTTATCCAATCACGTCAAATGTCTGTAACTAACTTCAATATTTTACAGTCTTCGACACAAGACAGTCTTGCACTCTCGTTTCAACAAATTGATACTTAATTGATAGATGCGAATGTAAATATATTTCAGGTAACGGCTGTTTGTGATTGAAGGACTTTTCGGTTGGATTTATTACTTTTATAAGCACTTCCCTTGAAAACAATAATTTACTGTTTTCAAGGGAAAGCCTCATTAAAGTAAAAAAGTTTATTGTTAGCACCATTTCAGAAATATTGAAACACTTGACATGCCGATTGTTGAGTTCCAATTTCCAATTGATGAAAATACATAAATTTTATCACTTAGTTAAATTAATATTTAAATACCCTTGAATTCCATTAATATTGAATGTCCTCTCAATTTTATTTTATACAAATTATTAATTAAATGAATTGAGCTAAGACCACTCAGCAATATTCTTTCGATTAGGGCGCTGTAGCAACTTTGAATCAAACTAAACAATAAAGATATAAACATTCAGTTCAGCTCGAGAATGAATTTGTAACGCCAGTGCATCCATATTCAAACAAAAAATTCAAGATGGTGCGCCATGCCATTAAATTATTAAAATATATATTTAATAGAATTTCAATAAATAACCTTTTTTTTTAATTTATAAAAACTAATCAATTTTGAACAAGAATCTGGCACTATTAAATAATATTAGTAGTAGTATACATATACTAATACCTAGTAGCCCGTCTTTCTTTCCAACGTCTTTGGCCACGCTATATTTCTATGATTTTATTCGAGCATAACGCCGACTGAGTTGATTGTTTGTTAATGTTTTAGTGTCAGCTGTGTTACGACTTTTAATGGTAACTTTTACTCACTTTCATTGCGCTGTAAACGCGTTATTACTATTATTATTATTAGCTATCTAAATGTAATTGCGACGCAAGCCGCCATTTGAGATCTATCGGTAGAGTTGATTTTCCTAAGTCACTACGAATTCCCTCTTTAAAGGACATCCAGGAAGAAATTCGTATTCCCGCCTCGTTCGATTTGATCACCTTCAAGGCAAGAAAGAGTGAATAGGCATTTTCTAGGCATACGCGTTCCAACTTAGGCCTACCATTCACGGGCGCACCAATCCGCGTGATTTGTCGCTGGCGACAAGTCCGCGGACCAATCCTCGTGTGAATTCGCACGCATTCGCAATAGGGTTCGCGGTTTGTCATGAGTCTCGCGGATTTGTCGCCGCGCCGAGTCGAACCAATCTATGCGCGGTAGATTTATCCACGAACTCGAGCTCGAGGCTCGAGGCTGGTGTGATGAATGGCTTACTTTAGACCTCATCATTGCTTTCCATCAAGCATGATTATCGTCAAGCGTAAGCCTATCAGACAATAAAAAAAACTCCTTTTTATCTCTGGAAGTGTAAATCCACGCGGGCATCAGCTGGCTTACAGGAAAATGTGTTGCATCAATCTGATAAGACGTTGAAAGGAAAGCAGTCGTTCTGTTGGCCACGATAGCTAATCAGTCGTGTGATCCGCCACGCGTGCTGGTTACCGATGAGCGGGAACCGCGCCCGTCACACTTGGCTGTGGGCCATCATTGTCTCCGGCTTTCTGATTCCTTTTTGTTACGCTCACAATATTTTGCAGGGTATTTGTACCTATCAACTGCCTCGTTGGTCCAGTGGCTAGCATATTCGACTGCAGATCAGGCGGTCCCGGATTCGATTCCCAAGTCAGACAAATTACTGTTGGGCATTGGGTTTTTCTGTCAAGAATTTCTCAATGCCAGCCCGGAGTTGCCTCGGAAAGCACGTTAAGCAGTCGGTCCCGGTTATTATCACTATCATGGGCTTTTCCTGCATATGTAGAAGCGGGAGGACAGGCGCTGCACAGCGCACGCTGCATGTTGTACCATACAGATTTATTTGGTTTAGCGGATTAAAACAAAATAAGCTTTTTGTGTTAAAACAAAATATCTTAGGCACATCATGCGTCACGAGATATACCGATTAGAGCGGGGCCGCACTGCGAAATTTATTCGCGCGAATATTCCGCATTTTAATATATTTTTCTCGCGAATTTTAAATCGCAAGTGCGTGCAGCTTCATACATTTCCATATTACGTCACAGAATTTTGCGAAAAAAATCGCGCGAATAAATTTCGCAATGCGGGCCCGGCCTTATTGCAACAAATAATACAGGGCAAGATCCAGGGACACCGAAAACCTGGCAGACGACGTACTTCCTGGCTCAAGGAACTCCGCGAATGGTACGGGGTGAGTACTGAGTACGCGATCATCGTTCCGAGCGGCGGCATCGAAGATTAAACAAGTATAAATTAAAAATTTAAAAACCCCCGACATTCGCCATTTTGTGGTGGCGGCCATCTTGGATTTGCATAGTGCTATTCTACTAGTCAAGCCCTTTCATTTGATACCCATATTGAGGGTGTTGTGATAAAATATGTAATCCGCCATTTTGTAGTGGCGGCCATTTTGGACCGATTTTCATCAAACATAGCTAACAACACTCTCGGCTAATTCACCTTTCAAACAAAAAAAAAACCGCATTCAAATCGGTCCACCCGTTTGAGCGCCACAGGGGAACAGACAGACACACACACACAGACACGTCAAACTTATAACACCCCGTCGTTTTTGCGTCGGGGGTTAAATAGCCTTAATGATCGCCAAACTCCGTAGAGGAGACGGCACTTGAAGAAGAAGAAGAAGCTTTTTGTTCCTTGTGGAACTATAGGTTACGGAGGTCACCAAGCCTCGTTTTGCGAACGCAAATGAGCGTAGGAGCAGCATGCTCTAGTAGCTATTGGTTGTTAAACTCGCCTCATTAGAAAGGCAGCACTGAGCGTGTCCAATCAATTACGGCACAGCCGTAATAACAGCACAGCTACAAGGTCAATGATTAATAATTCACAATTATGACTCACACCCGACACTTGGAAGGAAATACGCAGTTTATTTTTTTCTAACTGACACCAGCATAGTCCGCGTATGATGTGTGCATTTCGCGTTTTATTTAGGTATACTAGATGATGCCCACGGCTTCGCCCGTGTGGATTTAGGTTTTTAAAAATCACGTGGGAACTTTTGATTTTTCAGAACAAAAAGTAGCTTATCTGTAGAAACCCGTCCCCAAAACGGAAAAATCCCGTGGGATCCCCACGATTTCGGAATACAATTCCTTACAGCATCAGGGTTGAGGAGTTGGATATGTACCTACTCGAGTTCATTCAACGATAAAGTCTTTAATTGGTAACCCCAATATCAATTTAAATAACCGAAACTTTCTAAAACCCATTAGTTTTGGGGATTAGGTCCCCTACAGCATCAGGATTGACGAGTTGGAATCCAATTTTTTATAAAACAGGGTCGCAATGTTTCTCTATCGATTAAAAAAAATTACGCAAATCGGTTCAGAAATCTCGGAGATATCGGTATACATAGGTAGAAAAACACAACTCCTCCTTTTTATTATTACCCGACTGGGTTATGTGTTTCACCTGTGTGTATGTATGTCCATTCCTATGTCCGCGTTTAACTAATAAACGGCTCAACGGATTTTGATAAATGATACGTCATTAGATTTGTCTTCATGACGCGAGTGTTATAGGGTACCTAAATTAAAAAAAAAATTAAAATGGCGGACTTTATGCGCTTTAATGTGCGAGCTGAAAAAAAATTTTTTCCTCAAGACCCTCGAGTGGGGTATCAAAATGAAGGGATTTAAAAGGCAAATACAAAAATGTATACAATTATATATTTGAAAATAAGTTGGAGTGATAAATCACAGAAAATGACCGTTTCCTATGTCAGTTCGTAACTACTCAACGACTCAACTTATTTTGATAAATGATACGTCATTAGATTTGTCTTAACAGCGCAAATGTTACTGTGTACATAAAATTAATAAAAATTCAAAATGGCGGATTTTATGCACTTTAATGTGCGAGCTGAAAAAAATTTTTTTCCTCAAGACCCTCGAGTGGGGTATCAAAATAAAGGGCTTTAAAAGGCAAATACGAAAATATATACAATCTATGTGTTTGTAATCAGTTTGGAGTGACAAATCATAGAAAACAAAATAAATAACAACTACACTGTGAGTAAATTGGTGGTAATTTATTTAAGATCCCTTCCCACTCCACTCTACCACATTCCACATAATCCCCCCTACACCTCCCCCCTTCCCATCAATTATTGTAACACTAATAATTTAACCTTAAATCGCCAAACACTAAAATAATACAATAATATTATGAAGGACCTTATTAAAGTTTCTAGTGTTCAACAGATGGCGCTAATAGTGGTCTTAAACGCGCTATTACCTACACGCGGAGTGACACAGGCCTGTCTCTTGTAAAAATATGCATCTAAAAATTTTTCATAGTTTTGCACTAAAAACCAAGAAATAAATTACGTAATTAAAAAAACTAAAAACCCGACTGCGTAAAACAAACTAGTTCTGGTAACTGAAAAGCAAAAAACAAGCTTTGTACTTTATAAACTAGAATTTGATAAGATCATAAACATAATTAATGTTAGAAAATGTATGGCAGGCGGGGGCATTACTTAGCCAACTACTCAGGACTATTAGTTCGCCCCCGCATGCCATACATTTTCTAACATTAATTATGTTTATGATCTTATCAAATTCTAGTTTATAAAGTACAAAGCTTGTTTTTTGCTTTTCAGTTACCAGATCTAGTTTGTTTTACGCAGTCGGGTTTTTAGTTTTTTTAATTACGTAATTTATTTGAAAGTCGGTTAAAAAAGTAGCCTATGTTACTCCCTGGTTAATTCTCTACTTGTATGTGAAGGTCCCGTCAAAATCGGTTCAGCCGTTCCGAAGATTAGCCCGTTCAAACAGACAGACAGACAGACAGACAGACAGACAGACAGACAAAAATTTTAAAAACGTGTGATTCGGTTATGGTAGCGTTCAAATAACCATATGAGCTTAATATGAGGTAGTTATTTCGATATTACAGACAGACACTTCAATTTTATTTATTAGTATAGATTTAAATTAATAAATATTTAAATGTTTATTCAGCTTAAACATAATGAAACAAATTAACAGAAAAAAATGAGCAAAAGAGGCCTTTACAATCCTAATCTACATTAACAATTATACGAAGTAGGTATCTCTCTGTCAGTTAACTTTTGTGAAAAGGTCAACCGCTCAAATGCTGAACCGGTCTTGACGTTTGACACAGAGTTAGAATGAACTGAATATACCTACGACTTCCCATCGGATTAAAAAATAAAATCAGCCAAGTGCGAGTCGGGCCTCGCTCTTTCAGAGTTCCGTACATAATTATGAACAATATAATATTTTGGGTCTAAGAAATATTTAATTTCCGAGCTAGACATCGCAACAAACCGTGAAAGAAAAACCCAAAAAAATGTTCGTTTATTTTGGTCACAGCTTATAAACTATTTAATAAATCGTTGTTTTCAGTATTTGTTGTTTAAATAGAGCATATAGTACATAATATACTGAAATATCATATTCCCAACTAGTTTAGTTTTTGAGATAGCCCCCGTCACAAAAATGGTCTAAAACTGACAACTTTGATGGCCTCCCATTCCCTTATTTTTTGAGATAAAAATTAAAAAAATATATATTTGCACTCTACTTAATGAGCTCTAAACAATGATACCCCACAAGCTAGGGTAAAGAAAAATTTTTTTTTTCCGGCTCCTTTTTCATGTATGGGAGCCCCCCTGAAAAATAATTTAATTCAATTTCTATTTCAATATTTGATTTTGGGTTAACGTTTTACACTAAATACCAAAATTTCAGGTTTGTAACTCATTTCGTCTGCGAGCTAGAGACCTGTGACCGGCGGACAGACGGACAGACAGACAGACAGACAGACAGACAGCCGAGTGACATTAATAGGGCTCCGTTTTTTACCCTTCGGGTACGGAACCCTAAAAACTCTGAATCGAATTCGCGCGCAACAACTAGTACCTAGCCTGGCTACATTAATTTTATTATGCACTCGTTATTGTTAATTCGGGGATTGATACAAAATAAATGTGTCATACAATATTATTATACCATAATTATAGGGTAGGTAAGTATAGATGCCTACATCACGCTGCGGTCGCGGGTTTGATATCATTTACCGCAACGGCTCCTTGACCGAGGAAAATGTGTTAACTAGAGTTATGGCGGAATCACACTTGATTTTTTTTTATTCAACTACAAGTTAGCCCAAGTTAGTTAGTTGCAATCTCACCTGATGGTAAGTGATGATGCGGTCTAAGATGGAAGCGGGCTAACTTGGAAGAGGTATGCATACCCCTGATAGGTTACTACACGGTATCGTACCGGAACGCTAAATCGCTTGGCGGCACGGCTTTGCCGGTAGGGTGGTAACAAGCCACGGCTGAAGCCTCCCACCAGACAAAAGTAGACTTATTGTTAGACCATATCAAGTACGCGAACGACATAGCCCAAATTCGAGCATCACGCACGTTCTTTACAGCCGCATTGGCAGTATTACAAAAGTATTAAAACAGCACGTGTTTTACCAGAATTCGCGTCTTAAAAGGGAAGTAGTTAAATCGTTCGCAAGATAAGTGATACTAATTGTTACTATATTAATTATAAAATATGTAAAAATTACAGAACGGCCTAATCAGCTTTAGCATAAAATAAGCTCTTAAAAAAGAGATAAAGGAAAGACCGAAAGACCACCGCCCGCCGTACTGAACACCCTTCACTTTCACTTGTCCGCTAGCCCGATTTTGTGAGCATCCCGAATACAGGTGCATGACAGTGTAATTCCACCATTATTGTTTTTTTTACAAATGGGAATTTATTTGCATGCCATTAATGAAGTAACAATAGTAGTTATTGTGTCATTGGGTAAATTCCATGACCCAGCTTGATTAATTCATGATCAGCATTTTTTTCCTGTAACTTGAGTGCATTTGTGCTTGTCCGTGTAACATTTGAATGAATGTACATAATTAGTTCAAATTCAAATAATATGTAAATTGATGGCTCTAAGCAGGATACATATAAAGCTGCAAAAAACCTCATTTGGGAAGTTTTGGCTTTTCATAGGCTTGAAAAGAACTTATTAAACAGAACTCAAAACTATTTTTTATTGGAGATGTGGAGGACTATCCAAAGTCACTGTTTTTAGATCTTTTGTTCCGGGATCTATGTATTTCAAAAACAGACAAAGACAAGACAGTTGGTACATGTATGAGCTTATACGATGAGAGGTCTCAGTTAGACAACAGCAAAGCAAACCTTTAGAATTTAGATATTAAAATTTAAATCCATACTTTCATAATATGTCTGTTTGGCACAGAGACATCTTCATCCTGGAGATAATACCTAACGTAGGTGATAGGATATTTTTTATCACGGAAAATCAAATCAGATTCCACGAGATTCCTAAGAAACCTAAATCCACACATACTATGTTGCGGACATCAGCTAGTCACTACATAGTATAAAACAAAGTCGTTTTCTCTGTCCCTATATCCCTATGTATGCTTAAATCTTTAAAACTACGCAACGGATTTTGATGCGGTTTTTTTTAATAGATAGAGTGATTCAAGAGGAAGGTTTATAAGTAGAAAAATTAGACCCGGTAGGTGGCGCTAATAGCGGGCAGGACGACGTCTGCCGGGTCCGCTAGTTTATAATAAAGTAATTTTCTGATTAAGTCCAAGGTTCCTTATTGACCCTATTGTAACAGATCAGTATGTGATGCATATTCGACTAACTCGCTGCAATTTACTTATTAATGTCGCAGAGTCTTGGACAAGATGACATTTTTCCTGTTTATGGCCAGCTAAATGTAGACAGACCATGACTAATTTGGATATAGATAGTTACAGCTTGTTCATATTGCCATTTTGACTTACAAACAAACTTACTATTAGAAATAGAAATAAAAAAATAATTTAATAAAATAATAAATATTTTGTCAATGTTGTGTCTCAAAACATTGGTCCATGCATCAGAGCTGGCTCGTATTTTGCCCAAAGACTTAGCATGGCAATACAAAGAGGCAATAGTGCCAGTGTCTTGTGTCATAAACGAACATTTGGACAGTGTATATTTTTTGTAAATATTATTTTAATTATTTTTAGTTACAGTCAATATTTTAATGTGTAAATATGTTATGTTGTAATTTTTATAAAATGACAGTCCTTGGAAATAAAATAAGTATGACATATCAAAAGATTAAAACGAGAACACAAATAATAACTCATACAGCATGTCTACAAACAATGTGAAGATAACAATACAATTTCACAAACACTTCCTATCACATTCCCAGAAATTCATTCATACTGTGCAGTTTCAACAGTAAGATAATAATTGAAGAAGGAAATTTAACATTATAGTTATCTAACTTCCCACTCTAGCTGAATGATATATATTATGGAAGTGGAATGATAAGATATGCCAGGATATGTGTGTGGGGACAGGATACTAGGAATGTTGCACTATTAAATAGTGAACATACTGTACTAATTTTATACACATCTTACGGAATATTACTAGCTTCTGCCTGCGACTTCGCTTGCTTGAATTTCGGTTTTTCACAAATCCCGAGGGAATCATGGATTTCCAGTTCTCGCTCCATTTTTCCAACCTTTATACTTACTTTCAAGGAAGTTTGCTATAGTAATCTACATATAGCTGTAGCTATAGATTTCGGTTTTTTCAAAATCCTGTGGGAACTGTGTATTTTTCCAGGATAAAAAGGAAGCCTATGTGTTGTCAGGGCATAATCTATCTATCTGTATATTTCAGTCAAATCGATTCAGTAGTTGCGGCGTTAAAGAGTAATAAACATACACCCACACAAACTTTCGCCTTTATAACATTAGTTAATAATATGTTTTAAATACACTTATTTTGTTTTTACTTATAGTTTATTTTTAATTGAATAATAGAAAACATGTTAGGACTAATTGAGTAGGTAGGCATCTCAAGATGTGGATAATACAATGGTCCCTGTCTTGTCCCAAATACTTTGTTGTATATTTTTTGGTTGTGTACTATATGTACAGTTAATGTTTTATAAAACACATAAATTGACCAATAGTGATACTCCAATCCTAATCAAATTGATAATTCAATTTCAATTGAAAAAGTGGCAATGATTCATAATTTATTTCAATACCAGGCCAGAGAGCACAGGCGTTACTGGGTGTGTTCCTACCGAACAGACAAAGTAAACAAAACGTAAAAAACTGCAATACGCATAATGAGTAATAAGTCGACGTTCCACACACAAAATAATATAACATTTGATGAACCTACACAGTAATAGCTTATTCACAAAGAAAACATGCAAAAGAAATTCCGATTTTCATTGTGGCATGCCGTAAACAGTTGCGCCGTGTTTGTAAACATGAACGCCGGCAAATAAATAATAGGTAACATACCAAAACTTTGATGAATCGATCCTCCAACTCATCGCGGTCCGGCATAGGGGGCTTGGTCCGATTCCTCGTCGACGGCTGCCGCACATGGTGGCTTTTGGTGGTCCCGACCGGTCCGTCCAACATCGTCTGATCCCTCGAAGTTATCAAACCCATCGTACACAATAGCTCCACACGATGGACACCATAAATCACGTTTCAATTATTGCATCGGGTCATTTTTATTATCACGGTTAACAACACAACACATTCAATGGTACACAATCACATTATGAAGTATGGAGTGAGTGTTCGGAACAAATTAATTCACGACGAAAAGACAAGCGAAGCTTGCAAAGCACGTCCACACGAAACAAAAATGCGAGTTCATGCGGCAATTATAGAAAAGTTAAGTTAGCGCATCTGTGGCGCATTACTCCCATTTGCATTTGATTCTTATTGGTTTAGCAGTGAAGTGTTTGACAGGCGCTTAGCCAATAGAGAATACGCACCACTGACCAATAAATGTTTAGCACAGATAAAAGTTTCCATGAATGAATTTCGTTCGGAAACATAATACGTTTAATTATTATTATCGAATCGATATGAAATAATTACAAAAAAATCCGATAATTATTAATTTTTAATGATTTTTAAATCTAAAAATTGTTTAGTGAGCGATTTGCTAATGAGTTATCGAATGATCATCCATCATCCGAATGAATGTTGAATCACTACATAGTATAAACCGTCAGCAACAAAAAAAATTTGACGTGTTAAACTGTTAACGTCTTATAAATCGATGAACGCCGGCCGCACGCACCGAAAAAGCATGACTCATTGTCACGTACCACAAGCTGTCAACATGCTGTCAACAGTTTTGTCGTCTACCGACCATGAACCTATAGAAGAGGACTTGGCATAATGTCCTATAGAAAATAGTGGATCGGAAAATAGCTTAAGCTTATCAAAATTTTCATAAGTGTGTAAGAGACAACACTACATTTTTAAACATAACAATAAAACAGATCGTGGCAGAAATTTTATTGCAACTTCCCTTAAGATGGCCTCCCTAAAATGTATACATGAACACTCACACACGCACAACTTGAGACATCACAATGAACACGCGCCATTTTATGTTACAGGATTGTGCGTGTGTGAGTGTATTTTTGGCACGTTTTTAAGGTAGGTATGCCTACTCTACTTATTATTATTATCTCTATGCTACCGACCTACGCTACCGACTGCTGTCTAATGCTGACGTCACGAAAATGGCGGCCAGGTGCAATACCAATTTGCGGGGCTTTTTAACCCCCGACGAAAAAACGACGGGGTGTTATAGGTTTGACGTGTCTGTGTGTGTGTGTGTGTGTGTGTGTTCCCCTGTGGCGCTCAAACGGGTAGACCGATTTGAATGCGGTTTTTTTTGTTTGAAAGGTGAATTAGTCGAGAGTGTTGTTAGCTATGTTTGATGAAAATCGAACCAAGATGGCCGCCGTTACAAAATGGCGGATTACATATTTTATCACAACTTCCTCAATATGGGTATCAAATGAAAGGGCTTGACTAGTAGAATAGCACTATGCAAATCCAAGATGGCCGCCACCACAAAATGGTGAATGTCGGAGGTTTTTTATATTTTTAATTTACACAGTCTTGTATTACCTACTTATGCGAGACAGCAGGCCTTTAAATCAAAGTTTACAAATTTTTAAAATATGAAAAGAAAGTAAGTAGTTAAGTAGGTACTTATAGGACGGATTCATAATCTAAAAAAATGAAACAAAATTGCAGTGCATTATAATTTATACTTTATTGGTTTATGCATAATGTTTAGAAATACAGCTGTATTAAAATAGAACTTTATTGCCCAAAGCCAATTAAAGTTTTATTTACGTATAATTAATATATTCTAAGTATAGTAGGGTACATCTTCTAAACAAAATTTTCATGTTAGCACCATTTTTTTATTGTTTTCCATTTTCTTACAAACGTTACACAACCTAATTGTTTTAATGAATGTAACTATTATTGTGATAAAAGATTGAAGACGGTCTTTTATTATATCGTGTTAAATGTAAAACTAAAGCTTACAATTAACAATTTTTAGTTGTTATTTTGATACATAAATCACACGAAATTCTAAAATTAAAACGAACATAAAATAATTCACTGAAAAATTACATCGTAAGATCTAAATAGACAAGGTCTACCCACTCTATTAACTATACAGTTTAGGTCTAGCACCAGAGGTATGATAATCACATAGCGATTGTCATATAACTGTAGGCTGCAAAACATTGGTGCCTAACAAACAATAATAACAGTAGGTAGTACATTGGTGTCTGTACAGTCGAAAATGATGCTCAAGACAATTTGGTCCAGCTTCAACAATATTGGTATAATGGTGCGTTCACACCGGTCCAACGTTGGTTAGCTAAGGGCGGAATTCTTGTTGCGACGTGAACGCGACGATAATAATCCAACGAATGTTGTGGCATCCAAATATAATTTAACAAAGGCCAACGAATGTTGGGTGGCCAACGCCAAACCCGTTTGTTAGACCGGTGTGCACCTTAAATGAAATCTCCAAGTGGATGCAGTCTTTGGTTAGAACAGCGAAGATTTAGAAAACTTAAAAAAATATCACAAGCATAATTATTATATTTTATACATTTACCTATTCGCAACCTCAGTCAAACTTCTTAAAGTTTACTTTTTTTTTTATTTTCAATGTTAAAATTGTTAAACATTATTTACCTACTTAATAGTAAAATTAAAATGTTAACAGTTATATTTCTTATAACTAGTTTAGATGATGCGTATAAGGCTCCTCCAAACAGGTGCGTTAATGATCAATATCCGTTTTTAGTACATTTCGCCAGTTTTTTAAAAGATAGCAATGATTGATGCAGCTATTACTTATACAATCTGATAGCAGATATCACAATACCGCATTGCTTTAAGATCGACCTTTATAACGCACCTGTCTGGTGGAGGCTTCACTTGCGATCTATGTAAGTATACGAATATGAATGTAACGAACTTTCTTGCGCTCAGCATTTTTATGATGCGCATTTTTTACGCACTCATCTAGACATGTGGGGCTATTCTCTAACTTAGTTACCAACAGAATAATATGGTTGCCAACGAATTAGTTCGATATACATTGCTGTTTTAATGTGTGAAATGAAATCACTGTTTATATTTCACACAGTAAAGCAGCAATGTATATCGAACTATTCGGTGGCTATAATTTTCAGTTGGTAACTAAGTTAGAGAATAGCCCAAATGGTCTTATAACTTGGGTTAAGACTAACAAAAAAGCTTTTTCTAATATTTTTTATATAATAAAATAATACTAACATATTCTAGCTACCAAGAAATAGTAGGTAAAGTTAGAAAAGTGAAGGCTATAATAAATAGAGAACGTAAGGTAATACCTATGCATTATAAAAATGGCAAAAAAATCTAGGGTTAATAAACGACAAAGGGTACAATGCACGAAGTACTATGCGCGAAAATCGTACAGTAATGTACACCGTTAATTTGTCAACTACTTATTTTACACGTACTTTGCTTTAATACTTTTAGGCATTATATCGCTCATTGATTAAAATCAACCTTAAACTAAGGGAAAATTAAGTCTAAGTGACTTTGCACATGACGACATTTGCGCGCGTGTCGATGTTGCGACTCAATCGCGCTTATGTATTGGTTATGTGGTTTATTGCACGTAAAAAAATCGTCGTGTGTAAAGTATCTATTAGCGTAGCTTCACACTTTTCAAAAGCTTAACTTTAGTTTAAAAACTAAAAGATATTATCATCCGCCAAAATTTAAGGCACAATAAGGCTATGCACACAGATTGCGATTTTAACTGTTGCTTTCAGAAAAAACGCAGTGCTCGCTTCGCTTGAGCTTATGGCAACTATTGCCTAAATACGTCATAAGATCTTTCGACATCAAATAAACTAATGCAACATTACACGAAAATCACAATTATTCACAATAGAAAAACGGAAACGGAACCAAACTCTCGCTTAGAAATGCTTGTAACCTTTGTATAGGTACTAAATACACTAGTGGCGTAAGACAGGCATAAAATAAGAGTCCCTTGAAAGCCGCCTCGAATTTTATTATTTGATAATAAGTGTGCTCATACATTTTCCAAGGGTATAAGGGCCTTTGTTACGCCACTTAAATACACAACATTCAGATCATTAACACACTTACATAAAGATACCCCTCCTCCTATTTACTATCAAAATACGGTGAACAGATAAATAAAACTAAGTTAAGATCAATAGATATTACGCTTTTAGGAACTTATATAATTGCCACTATAAAATTTCACAAAATATTATATTGGTATCAAATCTAGTGGACAATAACACTAGAAACTTATAACTATTTTTTCTAACATGGGCTAAAATACACCTGTACACTCTAGAAGTCTGGTTTTAAATTAAAATGTTTACATATCTCAATAAACTTTATATATGTATTGAATACACCATTTCGAAATTGTAATACTTAGTTGGGTAATTTAATTTATTACAATATAAATTAAAATATGTCCATAATGTTAAAATCAAATAAATAAATTACCGTACTTTTTATCATAATTTTTTTATTGTATAAAATCCAACGCAACTTATTTATTGGCACCTAATTTATAACCGAAGCCAACGAGCATTTTTGTCAAAGGCTCGTTGGCACCCAGTGTGAACGCGCCTTAAGACTCGATCACTTATTAAGTTATTATGTATTTCAACATTAACCACCTACAATTTAACTGGTGAATACAAATATAAAGCCGTCACCATCTTAAAATACTTTTCTTGATTCCCTTATTCTTTATGATATCTTAATAATTATCAAGTAATACCAACTAAAGGGATTAAAGTAACGTGGGTAGATTTAACAAATACTTACGAGTGTCATCATCAAAATTAAAATGATAATATACATCGTTACTTCACCGTTACATATCGTAACAAGTTTAAATATTATATCAATTGGTCTAAGTATGAATCACTACATAGTATAAAACAAAGTCGCTTTCTCTGTCCCTATATCCCTATGTATGCTTAAATCTTTAAAACTACGCAACGGATTTTGATGCGGTTTTTTTTAATAGATAGAGTGATTCAAGAGGAAGGTTTATAAGTAGAAAAATTGGACCCGGTAGGTGGCGCTAATAGCGGGCAGGACGACGTCTGCCGGGTCCGCTAGTGATTTATAATTTTCACGAGTAGATTGTCACTCCATAAAATAATAATTTACATCTCTTGAGGCAATTTTCAGTGATGGCAAATAGATTTCAAGATAATATGTTGAATGTTGAGAAAAACCTTTTCGCAAATTCTACTCCGTCATATTACTAGTTCATGCAGGCAGAAAAGCACTGCTTACCCTGAGAAAGGCATTGCTTGGGTGAACGACAAAAAAAGGAGCATTAGATATTTTAATAATAGAGATAGCTCACAATCCAACAGTCTGCTGATGATTGTAGCACATGTGTTGGTGTGTCTACTTGGAGGAGCAGTCTGCTCGTGATTGTAGTTGTTGAGTCTAGTTGGAGGAGCAGTCTATACTCGCGATTGTAGTTGGTGAGTCTACATAGAGGAGCAGTCTGCTCATGATTGTAATTTGTAGCCATGTGTTGGTGAGACTACTTGGAGGAGTAGTTTGCTCGTGATTGCAGTTGGTGAGCCTACTTGGAGGAGGGGTAGTAGTAGAGCACCGCGCAGCCGGGCAGCTGCCAGCGCGACGCGTGCAGCTCGATGAGCTGCAGCAGCGTGCGGCGGATGGAGGGCGCGGCCGCCGTGTTGATGAACGCGTCCCGCACCGCGGACAGCAGCTTCTCCAGGTCGCCGGGCAGCTGGGTCTCGAGGTCCCGTCCGATGTACGTCAGCACGAAGAAAAGATTCTCCGTCTGGAAGATTGAAAAAAACATGTTAAATTGGTAGGTATGTAACAAACTATTGAAGTGATAATATAATAACGGGTGTAAAGGGACCGCTATCGGAAACGAAGACGGTAGTAATGATGATTACTATCAAAGATACCATAAACGAAAATTAGAAAAAAAAAAATGTTTTTTTATTTTTTTAAAGTTCGCAATGTAATGTAATCAACTGACGCTACAAGTTGAAACACTAGTATCGATATGGTAACGACTAATTTCAACGATCGAGGCCGATCGAGGAGATCCATAATAATAATCGATCACATTATATTTTGTAGTAACATAAAATTCATTCCGATCGAGTGCGAATTGCTACACTAAATTGTCATGGCAAATTAGCTGCTGTGTAGAAGAACGTAAGGGTAGCACTCACGTCGCTCGGCGAAGGCACCGGCTGGCGGATGCAGTCCTCGCAGCACTTGCAGATGAGCGCCAGCAGCACGTGGCCCGGCGCGCTGTTGCCGCGGCGCTGGATGGCGCGCCGCCGCAGCTGGCAGTACATCTCCAGCAGGAACGAGAGGAACGCCATCAGCCGCGGCCTCCCGCCGCCCACTATTGTACCTAGAAGCTGCAATACCGAACAACGATCAGGGGAAAGCCATCGGGATAATGAAACGCTGTAAAACAAAAAAACTTTCGAAAACATTAAATGTTTAAGCACTTTAAGCCACCTATCTATTTCACTGTTCTTAATATTCTGCACGTCACTATTTTGCTATATACAACCATCTAACCATCAAAGAACCTGGTCTTTGGAGAATTAAATGACTGATTCGGTATAATTGAAAACTTTTGTTTTGCCGTTTTTCTCTTCCTCTGCATCGTAATCCTGAATGTTGAAAGGTCGCGATCGTCTTTTCACGGATCGTCTTTTATCGCTCTAAGTTCTTCCAGTTTGATCTGTCTTCGGCATTGTTTATAGCAGCGTGAACAGATGATATAACCCCCGTCACGTAAGTCGACCGGTGACATTCAAGTGCGCGCAGCGTCGTACGAGTGACCGGGACACAATACGATTGGAGAGTCAATCAGCGCTTACGAGGGATCCGCGAGAGCTAATCAGTGCTTACGAACGATCCCCACGCCCTTCCCGCGACCCCCTCACACCCCGAGATACCTCATTTTCGACTTCTGCGCATTGAAGGTCACCGGTCGACTTATTTTCCGTGTCTTAAGTATACCTACCTTTTAACCTTGCCCGTGACTAATAGTTTTTCTAAGTTTACAGGACTACTCCGGGCAATGTGTACGACGTAGTCTGGTGTGCCACAGACATGTTCTATTTGCCGTATCGTTGAACTATTTATGGATCTGTAAACCCAAAAAATGGTGCTGAAAGTGTGCATTACCTTGTCGCGGTCGTGGTACCACTGCTGGCACGTGTTGAGCAGCGACTCGAGGAAGGTCTCGGTCTGCTCGCGCTCCACCACCGCGATGCAGCGGCGCGCGGCCGGCAGCGCGTACCGGGGCGACTCCACGGCGCGCGACACCAGGTGCCCCACCGCGTCCATCAGCGTGCGAGCGCACACCGCGTTCGGATCTGAACATCATATAACCTTAACAGTTTCACTAATTCTCTCGTTAGACAAGCTAAATTCACGATTTTCAATTCACGATTCAGATCCATATTTAAATCGAAGTTAGGCATTTGAACATTATTACTCCATTTGCAAACAACCACTATACTTTAGAGGGTACGCTCAGGAACTTCATCACTTAGTTCCTCCTTCACCGCTCCCCCACAGAACAGCAAGAAGTCGTGAGCGTTGGCATCCCTATGTGGTTGAAGTCCGATCTACTCGCACGAAATGCTTTCGTTCAACGTTTCTGATAAAAAAATTAATGACCGCCAGGGTGTGGAACACCCTTTCGTCCTCCCTCCTCCTCCACCACCTCCCTCGCACAACTTAAATATCTTCAAGGCTAGAGTGAATAGGCATTCTACAGACAAGCGCGTTCCGACTTAGACCTCATCGTTGCCTCTCTCCAACCTCTCTTTCCATCAGGCATTATTGATGTCAAGGGTAAGCCAATAGGAATAGAATAAGTACTAGTATGGCGCGTGGGTGCGCGGCCCGCAAGCGGACCGCGAGGATTCGAGTAGTTTTTGTTTGAGCACGTCCCACCTATCTTCAATACCCTCGCCGTGTTCTTCATCCGTCTCCGAAATCTTCGATCATCAGCTCTTTCCGTATTTTTCCTCCGCATGAATTTTTGTTTTCTACACGAAACCATCAATAAAATTTTTTTTTGTGTAGAAAAATAATTTCCGCCATCTTGATTTTTTTCTGTTCATCAAATTGTAGATCTTCAGTTCTTGATCATCTTTTGCCAAGAAACCACTCTTCCATCTTTTATACTTGGTGAGATAGACACCGACGAAATTTGTATAGCCGCCATCTTGAATCCGCCATTTTGTTTTTTTTTTCAGCTCAGTGCCAATTGGATGAGGTTCTGAGTATTTTTTGTTTGAGCAGCCCCCATCTATCTACAAAACTCTGCCCGGGCTCATCAATCATCTTCCAAACCCTCAATCATCATGTCTTCCCATATTTTTCTTTGAGATTTCTCCAAAGAACCGCATCAACCGCCTTGCATACCTAGTTCACAACTTTATACTCTCTCTCAATATTCGCCATACATTTTCTATGGAAAAATAAAGTCCGCCATTTTGAATTTTTTTTGTATTCATCTAGTAGACCTTTGGATCTTGATCATGTTTTGCTAAGAAACAACTCTTCCATCTTTTATACCCTTCGAGATGGACACCGACAAAATTTGTATGGCGGCCATCTTTTTTTCGCCATTTTGAATTTTTTTTCGGCTCACTGCCAATTGGATGACGTTTCGAGTGACATTTGTTTGAGCATCCCCCACGTATCTTCAATACCTTAAGCGTGCTCTTCAACCGTCTCCGAAATCCTCAATCATCAGCTCTCTCCATATTTTTCCTCTTAATGAATTTTTGTCCTCTATACGAAACCATTTGTGAAAAAAAAATTTTTCATACAAAATTTTACAGGAGAGGCGATGAATGAGTCAGTGAATCAGAACGAACAGCTATATATATATTAATGTACGCTGAGATCGAGTGCCATAACAATTATTATTAACCTCATTTAATATATTTCGTGTATTTTCACTTTCAGCTATACAAGGGTGACTCAAAGTTCTGCCAACTAAAACCAAGACATATCAGAGACGGTAAGAGTTTTGAGGAGGAATCCTAAACGTTGAAATCGTTAGCTTGGTTCTTGGTAAGATAACTTCTGCGTAGTTCTGAGGCGCAAAGCGTTTACCGAATCGGGATTGCAAATCGGTTCACATCGGACCAACCAACATCAACGAATGCCCTTCACTGGACCGATGCAAGTGTTGTACGAAAGCATTGTGCATATTATATTAACAGTGAAACAAGCAAAAACCGTCTCAATCAGTGGTGAGAGTGCCAGATATTCGTACATATGCGACTTAGGTAAATTTATTTTTCATTAATATCCCATCCTCCGACAGTAGGATCTACATAAACATAATACTTATTTACAATGAAAAAGTATAGTTAACTTATTTTAAGCAGTTCATAAGCAAAATTCTAAAAATACCTAAATGAAAAATAAAACCCATAATGAACATCTTGTAGGCAGTGCTGTGCACTTATAAAGGCAGAATAATTCTGCTTGCCCTGAGAAAAGAATTGTTTAGGGTCTATTTATAAAAGAGAAGTTTAACTATCTATAGAAATAGAAATTCTAAGAATACCCTGCCTTTAAACCCTGTGCAGGCCAATACTCTTTACCAGATTTCTAGCTTCCATTACACCAATTTCCTTCACCATGTGCTGGAGACGAAAAACAAAAAACGATTACACACCATTTTTCTCACCTTCCAGTGCCTTGTCAATGCACTCTTGTATCTCTGGCGGAAAGTTGCCAAGGTCTCCGGCGTCCGCGGCCAAACCTAAAGCTGCCATTCCACTGGCAAGGGTATCAGCTGAAGTGAGTGACTTCGAGCGTTTGAGTCCCGGTGTAAAGGACTGAGGCCTGATGCTTTTGCCATTGCCGTTTGTCAGAGAGGAAGGCGGCGATTTCTTCTTCTCGTTGATGATCTGCTGGGGTTGCAGTTTGAAATGCACGCGCGGCCCAACCTGCAATAACAGTGTAACGTGATTTATCAGCACGCAAATCGTCAGCATCATGTTGGACCTCATAAGAAAGATCAGGAGTCAGGATCATTCAGCGAGTAAATAGATAGCTACGCTCAGAGTATCGTTGTGGGATCAAATCACACGTGACATTCATAGGAGAATAAGAGTTACTGAAAGCTCATCGAGTTGCGAAACTCTTCTAGAGTGAGTTTGGAGTGAGTTGCAGTGAGCGGGTGGAACGATTGATATATCGACCTATCCGTAGAATAAAGTCCGATCTGCAGGATTGATAGTTTTCAGTAGAGCCAAGAGAAGTTGTTGACTTGTATAATTCTTAAACAGTGAGACTTCACATTTTGATTCTTTGGTATGTTGTTATAACGTCCCAGCCTAGTTAAATGCCATGTATTGTATCTTTCTGATCCTCTTATTTCACGAGATAGTGAGTTTCATATCAACATAGGACGTTTTATGGCGGAAGAGCGGGGGTCCGTAGTGAACATTGTACGTTGTTTTACGGAGACTTCTGAATAAAGTGACGTTCTTTATTAACATGGGTCATTTTTTGTTGGAATTACACATCCCTTATGAGTCCTTTGTGAATAACCATCTTAAAAAATTAAATATAATGTTACCCATAATGATGTGTTGGTTATATTGGTATTATAAATAAATAAATCTCAAAAATATACATAGTAAAACTATTCGATAACATCACTTTGTACGGCAATCACATCACAGTTAGGTACGGTAGGTACTTAAAATTAGCATAGTCTAAAACTTCAGGAATAATTCAGGAGACGCGTATGTAGCAATATAAACTTCACGTTAGTTATAAAATCAACAATATTAGATTTCTTCAAAAAAACATGCTAAACAATATTTAAATTTTAATATATTTAAATTTTAATACATAAAACTAAAAAAGCTGTGATAGCCTAGTGGTTAGGACGACCGACTTCTGATCGGAGGTCGTGGGTTCGATCCCGGGCACGCACTTCTAACTTTTCGGAGTTATGTGCGTTTTAAGTATTTAAATATCACTTGCTTTAACGGTGAAGGAAAACATCGTGAGGAAACCTGCATGCCTGAGAGGTCTCCATAACGTTCTCAAAGGTATGTGAAGGCTGCCAATCCGCTTGGCCAGCGTGGTAGACTATGGCCAAAACCCTTCTCACTCTGAGAGGAGACCCGTGCTCTGTAGTGAGCCGGTAATGGGTTGATCATGATGGTGATGATGACATAAAACTGCCTCAGTGACTTAAAAGTTAAAACTTAAAATAGTAATTAAATGGCATATCGTATCACAGCATGGTAACTAGGTAACCTATACGACTACGGTACAGACTTAAATTAGCAATCTTACGGCCTGTTTCACCACCTACTGATAAGTATCGGACAACTTTTGTCTTTGTCGCTTGACATAAAGTAAGAACGTGAGAAAACTTACGTTTAGGCTATCTGACACTTATCAGAAGGTTGTGAAACAGGCCGTTAAACTTATAAATCTACGTAAATATTTATCATGACAACAGGAAATACGTATACAAGGAGATATTCAACCTTCATAATAATTATCAATCAGTCTTACATTGTGACCTAGACATGGGTTCACATAATATTTAATGGCAATGAAATTGTACGTAGGCAAACATTAAAATATTCAGTACTTATTATAATTAACATTGATCCCGTCTGTCCTCTTCTTCTCGTAAAATAGCACTTCCATCGTACTTCTTCCATGCAGTCTATGAGATGCGAGTTGAAACGGCAAGAGTAGGTATTAATAAACATTGTTTTGGTATACTTCGGTTTACTCGCAGTGAGATTCGCTAGAACCTGTGATCAACGGCAGATGATACTTAAAAGTATGTTTCTTATTACAAGGAGTGTCTTGATTTAGACATCTATTCGTCTTCATTTTATCGCATTTGTAACGGAATTTGCATGATGGCCCCATCGTTTTTTCGTCTACAGCTTTTCCCTTTTTCGTTACATATTTCTAACCTAAGATCTTAAGGCATTTGCGTTTAAGGTTTCTCCATTCTTTTGGACGCCTCTGTCGTTTTCTAGTAATTTTAGAGGTCACGGTAGGATTGCTTGAGTGCGAAGTAGCAGGCGAATTTGTGGTGCTAAACGACGATGAATAAATCACAATATGTCTGCATGATTAGGGCAGAATGAGTTATGGCAGATCGAATGGACATTAGTAGGAGATGACATAAGAGTTGGCACTGACAGTTCCAAGTTAACCAGGGTAGTTTTGGTGAGAAACTTCCAACAACTCTTCATGCTGAATTAATGGTGAATTCTCGAAACTAGAAGGCACTTCCAAAGAAAATGTAAATAATGAAAATGAAAATGAATAGAAAACTAGGTTGATTGCTGTAACCATCTTTGGCAGACGGATCAGACATGAAATTTGGTATTGAGCTATCACAGGTATTTTTTTGGCCCCACATCTGCGTGCAGAACTTCTTCCCGTATATCAGCTAGTTCCTGACCGATTTATTCTGCACCAGGAGGCAAAGGTGAGGTTTGTTGAGTCATGTCGTTATCATCAACATTCACAGCTGAAATAAAAAAAAACTGTATAATTATTATTAAGTAATGTATTCATAAAATACTATTGAGAAATTAATTTCACAAATCTTAAATACAAAATCTTTATAATTTTATTATTTAACGATATTTTTAAATGAACAACGTCCTAACTGATGTCATTATCCCAGTAACAACGTCCCATCTTAATATCAAACTAACAAATCGTATCACAGATTCCGTAGAAAAACGTCCGTTATTCACATAAAACGCTTAAAATATCAATAATGTTCGTATAAAACCGTCCTTATGTTTCATAAGACTTCTACTTTTTATTATTTATTAATAAAGAAACAATGAATACTCTGTGACTAAGCATCACGCTAATTGTATTTTCGCATGATTTTTGCACCAAAAATGCGTTTCTATGCCACTCCGTCAAAAAACATCCTATATAAAAATCGATCGCCCACAACGGTTTATTGAGACAAAAATGCAATATCACAGCAATACAAATATGATGTTTATTAAATTAAGAATTTACTAGTGTGTATCGATCGATTAATACAGCTGAAATCGTCAACTTACCAGCATTTACACTTTTTTCATATAATCAGCAGAAACATTTGAAAATGTTGCACTAAGCTCAGACCTTTCTGCATCAGCTTCTTAAGCATATCTCAAATTTTCTGTGAACGTGATATATTTAAAAATATATTTTTATATGCAAAACACTGAATACTGTTTATCAAACTGAAAAATCTGAGTGCATGACACAATTACACCCTCACTCCAACGAACAACGGCTGGACTGACGAACGGACGGGACGCCCACGCCGCTCCCGCTCCCTGTGCGCCGTCGCTTAATCATTTCGTGCGTTTTTTTACGGAGTTAATGTCAGATGGAACGTTATTCGATTCTATATTTCCGAAACTAAACAAGATACAAAAATTCTAAAAACGTACGTCTGTAGAGTTTGTATTCCTTATTTCGTTTAGCTATTTAACTCATTTTTGCTCCATGATCACATCGGACTCTGTTCTACGGATAGGTCGATATATAAGCAAGAGGTCAACTCTTAGAAGGACTATCTAAAAACGACGTGAATCAATTTGGTTATCGCCATTTGGCGCTGATTGCAAAGAAAAGTGAGAGTGACGGTACTTGGAACTACTGAAAAAATTGTATTGCGAAATGTCACATTATTTTTCTGGTAGATACGCTCAGTGGGGCGCATTGAAATGGCATAAAAAGAACTGTCATTTTGTAATTTGTATGGCACAGCCTGTTCCGGGTACTATAGTATTGCAGATCAGGGACAGTCACCTGCGCGTGCGGCACGTTGCCGCTCGAGGCGCTGGTGAGCAGCGCGTGCGGCGGCAGCACGGGCCGGTAGTGCGGCGGCACCTGCGCGTGCAGCACCGCCGAGCGCGAGTGCTGCAGCCCCACGCTCCCGTAGCCCACGCCAATCGCCGGCCTGGAACGTACAAGTAAGGTGTTTTATTTTTTCATTTATTGTATGACAGGCTTACGCTTGACGGACAATCATGCCTGATGGAATGCTAATTTGGAACGCTGTTGTCTAGAAAATGCCTATTCACTCTTGCCTTGAAGTAACTCAAGTCGTATGAGGCGGAATACACGAACGCCGAAAGGGCTTTCCAAACCCTAGCGGTTCGTATCAGAAACGTTGACCGAAAGCGTTTCGTGCGAGTAGCCTGGACGTCAACCACATGGTGTTGGCAACGCTCACAACTTCTCGCTGTTCCGTGGTAGAACGGTGAAGAAGAAAGTAGATGATGAACCAGTAGTAGATGAAGTAGATGACCACATGTGGACAGGAAATTCATCATCTACTTTCTTATTTATAACACTATAGTGTTGTTTGAAAATGGAATGATAACGTTCAAAATTCAAATGTTAAAATATGGATTTATGCCGGGGTATGTTTGACTAGTTACGTATAGCCAGTGCGTATAGCTATCAGAGGCCTTAATCATGGGCGTGTTCTTTTAATATTTCGATTTAGAGAACTCATTATACAATAATATTTTGTGTAAGTAATTTAGTTTATCTACTCTCATATCATAAAATTCCGAATATGAAATCAAAATGTGTCATATATTGGACTACTTTATTCACATACATCTATAATATTTAAAAAAAAAATTAAAAAAGTTCATTATAACACTACTTTGTTAGGAAATTATTGCAAAACAATGTTAAAAAATAATTTTTTCTACATTATAGTACAGGCACTGGGTTCTGGTATTTTTGAGCCATGCCGGGTGTTTATTATTATTATTATTATTTAATACTTTATTGTACACCAAAAAAACATAAATTAAACAAAAGAAACATTTTAAAAGAAATAGGTACAATAGTTAGTTTACAATAGTTAGTTAGTTTAATTTTGTTACTTACAATGATTATCCCGCTATCAAAGTTACCCTATTACTACTACTGCGAAAGTGTGGCGGTAGCAAGATGCGGCCAGAGGACAGAGTGTAGTGCTACCATAATTGACCATAGACGCACTGCACGCACCGCACATTCGAAATTGACAATTGAATTTTGGCGCCTATTATTTAAATTTTTAATTTATTATTTATTTACTATTCAGTTTTTGTAACTCAAAATTTTGCAAGTGATTTTTGTTGCGCGGAAAAATGTCTAGCAGTGATACTGAAGAGAATTTAACTCCACCAGACATTCTGGAAATAGCATCGGGAATGACAAATAATCTTTTGCCAGCAAAATCAAAGAAAATTTACGATAAATGTTACCAAGATTTTATGAGTTGGAAAATTTTGAAAAAAACCACTTCATTTTCAGAAAATGTAATGCTAGCATATTTCCAAGAATTATCAAATAAATTTAAGTCTTTGTCCTTATGGGCTAAATACTCAATGCTCAAAAGTATATTGAGTATCTACAACCAAATCGATATTATTAAATACACAAGACTGATTGCTGTTTTAAAAAGAAAATCGCAGGGCTTTAAGGGAAAAAATGCAAAAACGTTCTCCCCTGAAGAATTGAGTACATTTATAAATTGCAATATCCAAAACATGAATACTTATTATAATAAATAATTTTGTTAATTTCTTAGTCTTTTCTTTTATACGTAAGATACCTATTGATGAGCTTAGATAAAGTAGTGTATGAACCTCTACATAATTAGTTATTAAAACACTCGTGTAATACTATTAAAAAACTCGCCTGCGGCTCGTTTTTTAAACTAACACTCGTGTTTTAATAACCTCTATTATGCAACCGTTTCATAAACTACTATTACAATATAGTTAATTAGCAGCAGAGCACAACAATATCTATATTATTTTCCCACGATGCCCTCGCATGGCGTTATTGTTTTAGCTCACGAGCAATGAATGTTATCTCTGTCAGACTAGGTGATAGATAAGAATCATTAACCTCACCAACACTTTAAGCGATTTAACGATTTAGGTAAATGTGAAATTATTGTTAGGTACTTTAATAAAAGAAACTTGGTGTACCTACTTAAAGCAACTAAGTAAAATACATAAACATTTTTAATATGACAGTGGGCATCTCATATGGACATTCAAAACGGAGAAAACAGTGCATGGAGCTATTAAAAAATATTCTTTGGTGTTGTAACTTATTATGACCGCTAATAAAGCAATGGCGAGTAGTTCATTTTCGTTTTGAAATGAAAATTTGAATTTATCTAAGGCTTATTTATAAATTAAAAAACTGACAGATTACAATATTTTTAATAATAGTAGGTATCTATCTATATAAAAATCAGCCAAGTGCAAGTCGGGCCTCGCTCTTTCAGGGTTCCGTACATAATTATGAACAATATAATATTTTGGGTCTAAGAAATATTTAATTTCCGAGCTAGACATCGCAACAAACCGTGGAAGAAAAACCCAAAAAAATGTTCGTTTATTTTGGTCACAGCTTATAAACTATTTAATAAATCGTTGTTTTCAGTATTTGTTGTTTAAATAGAGCATATAGTACATAATATACAGAAATATCATATTCCCAACTAGTTTAGTTTTTGAGATAGCCCCCGTCACAAAAATGGTCTAAAACTGACAACTTTGATGGCCTCCCATTCCCTTATTTTTTGAGATAAAAATTAAAAAAATATATATTTGTACTCTACTTAATGAGCTCTAAACAATGATACCTCACAAGCTAGGGTAAAGAAAAATTTTTTTTTTCCGGCTCCTTTTTCATGTATGGGAGCCCCCCTGAAAAATTATTTAATTCAATTTCTAATTCAATATTTGATTTTGGGTTAACGTTTTACACTAAATACCAAAATTTCAGGTTTGTAACTCATTTCGTCTGCGAGCTAGAGACCTGTGACCGGCGGACAGACGGACAGACGGACAGACAGACAGACAGACAGACAGACAGCCGAGTGACATTAATAGGGCTCCGTTTTTACCCTTCGGGTACGGAACCCTAAAAAATCCGGGCGTTCATTTTTTGCGTAAGCTTGTTTGATAGATACGAATCAGAATCCAATTATACAATCACGCATTGAAATGGGCACAGGAAGCCCTGTAGACAATACCGACTGTAATAATGGGGGTACGCTGGCATGCTCGTCACACACAGTCCGCCGTGTAGGGGCATCGGCTCCTGCGCAAGGCGATGCGGGCTGTAGGCTAATGGGCGATTGAGCGCCTACCTAATTCGGCGATGAGGAAATATTTGTGACTATCCGCAAGAAACGCAACAGTCGCTAGAGCCACAAGAGTCAGACGCAAGACCAAGAGTCACAAGAGCCACAAGAGTCTTGGAGACGCAAGACCAAGAGTCACAAGAGCCACAAGAGTCTTAGAGATGGAAGACCAAGAGCCACAAGAGTCTTAGAGCCGCAAGAGTCGCTAGAGCCACAAGAGTCGCTAGTCGCTAGAGTCACAAGAGTCTTAGAGACGCAAGAGCCGCAAAAGTCTTAGAGACGAAAGACCAAGAGCCACAAGAGTCTTAGAGCCGCTAGAGTCGCTAGAGCCGCAAGAGGGGCACGTATGCCATTCGATGGCTGTATCGGATATGCGTTTTAGAAGTCCTGCTTGACTAATTGCTTGTACAAACGGAATGACGAGTTCTAACCACGGGAGGAGCAATCTGGAAAATCCTACTAATATTATAAATGTGAAAGTGTGGATGTTTGGATGTTTGGATGTTTAGATGTTTGGATGTTTGGATGTTTGTTACTCAATCACGCCGCAACTACTGAATCGATTTGGCTGAAATTTTGAATGGACATAGATTACGCCCTGACTTAAACCATAGGCTACTGTTTATCCTGGAAAAATGCACAGTTCCCACGGGATTTTGAAAAATACGAAATCTATAGTTACATTCCCTTGGGATTTGTTTAAAACCGAAATTCACGCGGGCGAAGCCGCGGGCATTTTCTAGTAATTTCTAAATTGCCTCTACTCTGCCAGACTAGAGGCAATTTAGTTTAGTCCGCTGGGAAGCATCGGCCGTTGCTAGCCATCGTACCGGCAAAGACCAACTTATTTGGCGTTTCCATACGATGCCTCATATAAACGAATTAAGGGTAAATCTATAATATAATAAAACTGTAACAGATCCAATTCTGTACATTGAAGATATTTTGAAAATTTTTATTGGATGGCACTCTATAATCGATACTGAAGCCAAAACTGCAATTTTTTTCATTTTTGTCTGTCTGTCTGTCTGTCTGTCTGTCTGTCTGTCTGTCTGTCTGTCTGTCTGTCTGTCTGTCTGTCTGTCTGTCTGTATCTTGGCCGCGCATCACGCCGAAACTACTGAATGGATTCGAATGAAACTTGGTACGATTTGAGTTTATACTCCGAGGTAGGACATAGGACACCTTTTATTCCGAAATTCAGCACGGTTCCCTTGGGAGAGGGGAAGAAAGTTAAAACGTGTACTTAGCTGTAATTCATTAACGGGTAGTTCGATTTAACTCATTCTTTTTTTGTTAGAAAGGTAGTACTTTAAGTATTGCCCCGTAAATATTTCAAGGTCATAGGTTTTTTAGTTTAGAAATGACAGACATTTATTGGGTTCCAATAACTTGGGACCCGGATCTTTGTATGTACGGCTTATTTTAAACTGGCGTGCGTTTAAATTTATGTTTGTCGTTCTGTCTATTTGTTCCAGCTAATCTCCGAAACGGCTGGATCGATTTTAATGGAACTTTCAATGTTATAAGGAGTAACAGGCTACATTTAGTTTAGGTACATAAAAGAATTATGGGATCCGATCCGATCCTATATAAAACCTATAAACACGCGAACGAAGTCGCAGGGGTCAGCTAGTTGGTTTAATAAAATCGGTACAGTAGTACCACTTGGAAGCGATCAAGAACTTTTCATTAAATAGAGAACAAAAAATGCGTGTGACAGCAACAGGAAAAGTTCTCCATTTAGAAATGAATTATAAAACGCTTTTGGAAGGAGAAAACTTCAGAAGAAATAAGGAACATCAACAAATATGACCGATGTTGCTGTGTCCTGTACAGAGTGGGAACTGTGAGGACCGAGGTGCGAAATGAGGGCAAGTGGCGTGTCCTGTCTGCACTGCAAATTATTGCCGATCATGCAAACCCACTTTAGGTATTGTTTAGGTTAGCTAACTATAGGTACTTTCAGGTATTTTTCATTAACGCACCGCACGCCACTGAAAGTGCTAACATCCCCACTACCTGGATCATTGGCATACTTCGACCAAACGTTGCGCGAGATCATTTCTTTCGAGAACTCACAAATTGTGGAACCAACTCCCTTCGGTGGTGTTTCCACATAACTTTGATATGGGGTTATTCAAGAGGCGGATCTACAAATCTACCTTCAGTAGCATAGTAGCATAAATGTGCCAAGTTATGAACACGAAGCGATCCGATTGGCTAGATTTGGTTGGATTGGGTGAGATTGAGATCGTCCATCCATCTAGTGGGGGGTCCTGGACGGATGGACGGACGATCTCAAGCGAGTCGCTGGCAGCCGCTGGAAACAGGCGGCACAAGATCGTGTTCTGTGGCGATCCTTGCAAGAGACCTATGTCCAGCAGTGGACGTCTATTGGTTGAGACGACGACGACGACGGGTCAGATTGGCTCGGCTAGGATCAAAATAGGTAAGATTGGGCCTATGTGGGTTTTAATCTTGAACCGTGTAATAAGTAGGCAGCGGTGGACATTTAGTCAACGAGCGACTTTTAAAAGTAACTTTTTGTCAGAAACGAATATTTTTTCCATTGTACAAAAAAAACAGGTTGTATTTTTTAAAGATTTCAAAAAACTGGCGCAATGTATTATGCATGCCATTGAAAAAGGAACGAGATTGGAACGAGAGAAAACGAACTTGGCTTGAACACGACCGTGTGTCTTGATAAATCTATATCTTCTATCTTCTATAATATAATAAAACTGTAACAGATCCAATTCTGTACATTGAAGATATTTTGAAAATTTTTATTGGAGGGCACTCTATAATCGATACTGAAGCCAAAACTGCAATTTTTTTCATTTTTGTCTGTCTGTCTGTCTGTCTGTCTGTCTGTCTTTCTGTCTGTCTGTCTGTCTGTCTGTCTGTCTGTCTGTATCTTGGCCGCGCATCACGCCGAAACTACTGAATGGATTCAAATGAAACTTGGTACGATTTGAGTTTATACTCCAAGGTAGGACATAGGATACTTTTTATCCCGAAATTCAGCACGGTTCCCTTGGGAGAGGGTATGAAAGTTAAAACGTGTATTTAGCTGTAATTCATTAACGCGTAGTTCGATTTCACTCATTCTTTTTTTGTTAGAAAGGTAGTACTTTATATATTGTCCCGTAAATATTTCAAGGTTATAGGTTTTTTAGTTCAGAAATGACACACATTTATTGGGTTCAAATAACTTGGGACCCGGATCTTTGAACGTACGGCTTATTTTAAACTGGTGTGCGTTTATATTTTATGTTTGTCGGTCTGTCTATTTGTTCCAGCTAATCTCCGAAACGGCTGGATCGATTTTAATGGAACTTTTAATGTTATAAGGAGTAACTTAAGCTACATTTAGTTAGTAGTACATAAAAGAATTATGGGATCCGATCCGATCCTACATAAAACCTATAAACACGCGAACGAAGTCGCGGGGGTCAGCTAGTACTAAATAAATATAAATTGAATTGATTCTAACATCACGCTGTCATTGTTATTCGATTTCTTAAGCTTATGCCTACTTACCATATTAATACAATTAATTGCACAAGTCTTAAGGCTTCGACAGGTGGGTAGGTAGAGGCACGTGTAGGTAAACTAAATCCGATACCGAAGGACATGCTAAAAACATGTATGTATTTCTACCGCGGGAAATATGACACCACGCGATCGCATTACCTAACCTAGACTCAAATCTGAATCAATGTATTTTATAGCTGTGGTTTGTGAAAATATACTGACCGACTGCGTGCATCATCTTCTATCTTCTATCTATAATATAATAAAACTGTAACAGATCCAATTCTGTACGGCTTATTTTAAACTGGTGTGTCTGTTTACAGACCACCGTTGTCCAATTTTGAACTATTTGAGAAGGTAATGGATGAAGTATTATTTAAAATCGCAAATTCAAAAAAAAAGTTACTTGTATGCGGAGACTTTAATGTAAACATTTTGGAAAGTAGCCCTTTAAGTGTAAAGTTATTAAATCTGTTTATGTCGTACAACTTATCCAAAATGTTTATGGAACCAACAAGAATTACTTCAATAAGCGCCACTTGTATAGATAATATTTTTACTGATATAAATCCTATTAGTAAAAGCATTATTAGTAAATTAGATTCAGATCATTGCGGACAAATAATTCAGTTTAAAAGTTTGAAGGAAAAGTTTTCTAAACGTAGAATAACTTATGTACCAGTAACGTCGGACCGTATAAAGAAAATGAGAATAGGGCTAGTTAAAGACCTTCCATTTTTACCAAATATGTTAAGCCCTAATGAAATGTACAATTTATTCTTCCATTCCTTTCACACAATTTTTAATGATATTTTTACTAGTAAATCGGTCTTAATTACTGATACAAAAGTCTTTAGTGAGTGGGCAACAACTGAATTACATAAAAATAGGCAAAAATTATATGAACTGTATGCGGAGCGACAATATAATACTAGTGATGAGTTCAAACAGTATGTTCAATTGTTTTCCAAAACTTTTAAAAGGGATTGCATTGTGGCCAAGTCAAAATATATACAGACTAAAATAAAAAACAGCTCCAATGTGATAAAATCTACTTGGAAGATAATTAACGAAGAGACAGGGAAAGCAACAGAAAAAACTAGTGACTTTAAACTTATTGTGAATAACAAATCTGTAACGTCGGACTCCGAGGTCGCTTCAGCCTTTGAGGCCTTCTTTACGGATATTCCTGTTTCTACTACAAGATCATTGAGCTCTTCACCAGCTGCCGCTCTCTCTTTATTGGAGGATAATGTGCCTGAATGCAATCAAACTTTTAAATTCAGTCACGTTAGTTGCTCTGACGTTATTAAGGCCTTCAAATTAATCAACAATAAGAAAACAAATGATTTGTGGGGCATTTCCGTTAACGTTATTAAATCATTGATTGATATTGTTGCACCCGAGTTAGCTTTAATATTTAACAATTGTATTGACTGTGGTGTGTTTCCTGACTTAATGAAACATAGTAAAATAATTCCGTTATTTAAATCGGGTAGTACTAGTGACCCTACTAACTTTAGACCAATATCGGTACTACCCACTTTTAGTAAAATTTTTGAAAAATTAATTCTTAATCAATTACTTAAACATTTTTATATGAATAATATATTACATACAAAACAATTTGGTTTTACAAGGGGTCGCTCAACAACTGATGCTGGTGTTGAGTTAATACAGAATATATTTGAAGCCTGGGAGGAGTCACGTGATGCACTTGGAGTTTTTTGTGACTTGTCCAAGGCTTTTGATTGTGTTGATCATGAAACATTGGTCAGAAAACTACACCATTATGGAATTAAGGGAGCAGCACTGGATTTAATGAGTTCTTACCTAAATGATAGAACACAAAAAGTAGATGTGAACGGAAAGCGGTCTGCCGGGTCAGTTGTAGAAATAGGAGTTCCACAGGGTTCCATTCTCGGGCCCTTTCTATTCCTTATTTATATTAATGACCTTCCTTATCTTGCTAAGGATAGTCACGGGATAGTATTGTTTGCTGATGATACATCACTTTTGTTTAAAACTAATCGATACAAAAGAATTCCTGACGAAGTAAACAATTATCTCACAAAAGTGGTACAGTGGTTTGAAGCTAATAACTTATTACTTAATGGGAAAAAAACAAAGTGTGTTAAATTCACTTTACCCAATGTTAAACAAGTTGAAACCACTGTACAGCTTAATAATGAGGAATTAGATCTAGTGGATACGGCTGTTTTCCTGGGGATAACGTTAGATGCTAAACTCCAATGGGGCCCTCATGTAAATAACTTATCGAACAGACTTAGTTCTGCTGCATATGCGGTTAAAAAGATTCGCCAACTAACTGATATTGAAACTGCGAGGTTAGTTTATTTTAGTTACTTTCACAGCATTATGTCATATGGCATACTTTTATGGGGTAATGCTGCTGATATTAATTCCATTTTCGTGCTGCAGAAGAGGGCTGTTCGTGCCATATATAATATGGGACCCAGAGAGTCACTGAGAAATAAGTTTAAGGAAGTTAAAATTATGACAGTTTATAATCAATATATTTTTGAAAATTTAATATATGTGCACAAAAATATCGATAAATTTAAGAAAAAAAGTGAATGTCATAACATTAATCTTAGAAATAAAAATAAACTTGTGTTGCCCACTACTAGGTTGCGGAAAGTTGGAAAATCATTTGTTGGTAATTCTGTACGTTTTTATAATACGTTGCCAGAGAACATTTTGGATATGTCTCTCAATAAGTTCAAGGGTTTTATTAAACGCAAATTAATTGAAAAATCTTACTATAGCTTAAAAGATTTTTTTAATGACAAAAATCCATGGACATAGATTGCTCTAAAAGCCAACAGTTCAAATAATTTTTATGGCTATACCATATTGTAAGATGGTGATAATAAAAAAAAATAATAAACCCGGCTGAGTTTGTTGTGGGCTCTTCTCAGACCAGGGCGCGTTTGGAACCCTCGTAGCTTTAGTTTTAAGTTTCCGTAAGTAATTATCACCATTGCCTGTTCCCAAATTGACGTTCAAAAAGTGTACAGTGTACCTACTTTGAATAAATGAATTTTGAATTTGAATTTGAATTTGAACTGGCGTGCGTTTAAATTTATGTTTGTCGTTCTGTCTATGTGTTCCAGCTAATCTCCGAAACGGCTGGATCGATTTTAATGGAACTTTCAATGTTATAAGGAGTAACAGGCTACATTTAGTTTAGGTACATAAAAGAATTATGGGATCCGATCCGATCCTATATAAAACCTTATCACGCGTACGAAGTCGCGGGGGTCAGCTAGTCGCAAAATATACTTACGATATTATTATCGATAGGTATTTGTCAAAATAATCTAAACGCTCGTATCACTCAACTGATGCATTATTTACAGTATGAAACCGAATAAGAATAACAGTGTGATGTTAAAAATAAGAATCAATCCAATTATGTTTTTATTATTGCAAATTAAGTTCTAATGGCGTTCGCTTCGCCCTATTCCACATTGTACATTGTTTCGTGTGCGTTTGTTTACATGTAACATAGGCCATTTCAAGCGTGTGTGCGTTCTTTTAACATAGGCCATTTCAAGCGCGCGTGCGTTCCTTTATCATAGGCCATTTCAAGCGCGCGTGCGTTCTTTTAACTAGGCCATTTCAAGCGCGCGTGCGTTCTTTTAACAAGGCCATTTCAAGCGCACGTGCGTTCCTTTGACATAGGCCATTTCAAGCGGCTGCGAGTGTTTGATGTTTTCGTGCCGCACCGCATCGCATTTGCATTGACTTTGGCTACGTAGCACGACTAGTAACAAGAGTTCAATAACCTCAGACAAGAACATTGTAGGTAACAAGAGTCCTGGCGAGGAATGTTAAATATTTCCTGAGATTAATAAATTGGATAATCGCACGAATATTTCTTATTATGATGCTGTAGAATGAAGAGAACCTAAGGAGTGATTCATAGTAAGTAATATTGAGTTTATGAATAGAATGGGCATGTTCCGAGCGTGTAGGTGGAGACCTGAGATGAAGATTTGAGATACGAAATGACACACAATGAAAAGTCACCGATGGAAAATAATAATACCTACTTTAGACATTATGTTATTGGTTCTGTTAGGTATTGTATGAGAACAGAGATGTTTTGTGAGGGCAAAATGTTGAAAAAATAACTTTTATGTATCTTACTTACTATGTTGTTCACTTTGTTGTATGAAGGACACCTAGGTACATTATAGTACATACACATACCTATAGTAGGGGTAATACAGAAGGAGTTTGTAGTTTGTACCTTCTGTAGTAAGAAGGTACAAACTACAAACTAAAATGACGTTACGTGCTCCCTTTTCTTCATTAAATCTAATAAAAATACATGAAATATGTACCTAACATACAACAACCTAATACCTATGTATATAAGCCATGCATAAAAAAACTGCTCAAAAGCAAAACACAAGTGAATCATGTTTAAAAACGGAAAATTATCCATCCACTGTGACCGACCTTGGTTTTTAACGACAGCTCAATGACAGTACTTACTAATGAATGAATGCTTCACCGACACTACAGTCTACTTGATGAGAGAACAAAAATACATTTTACATTTAAATGGAGCACTGGCGCCAAATCATAACGTCTACGTAAACCTACATTGGAACTTAAAATGTCCTGTTACAGTATGGTAGGAGCCATAACCTAAGTCGGCCCCAGAAAAGCTTTTGATCTGTGTGAGAAACAGGATCTGATATTTTATTCTATTGGCATAATAAGTAAGAGATTATATTTTACAATGTAAAGCTTTTTTGACTTGATAAGTAACGTCTTATTTAAATCGATGAACGGCTACACGCACAGAGACCCCCAGTTTTTTGGATGTAAAATCCATCAGATTGATTTTTTTCGTATAAAATGTAGCCTATGTCACCTGGACCATAACAATGAATCAATTGACACATCATTCATCAAAATCGGCCCAAAAGTTCAAGCGCTACGGTGGAATACACAGAATCCGATACAAATATACATAGGTAGGGTAGGAACACCGGTTTCCGGACACGCACCTGTTATCGTCCACCGAGCGGATCACTCTTAAGAAACGCTTAAAAATAGAAACATTATAAGACTTACATAAAAATAATGCATCTCTATGCCAACTTGAATGTCTTATCAAGACACAGAGAAAGAAAAAAGTCTATTTCACTTAAGTTTCTTTGAAAACAAAGCGATCGAATTTTGAGTATGCAATTAAGGAATGAAAATGAGCCGTGTGGAGCAAAAAGATTAGTGGCATGCTTCAACTATCGCGTTAAGTTATTAATCATTTTACTATAAGATTTAGTTTGATTCTTCTTTGTAGCACTTACTTATGTTTCATAAAATACTGTGAACGTGTTTTTTTACTTTTGACTACATTAGAATACAAATAAAAGGGGTGGACGACAACTAGTTCACTATTTTCTTAAGAAAACCTGTTATCGTCCGGGCGGTCAAACACAGGTTTAGCGTCTTAATTTTAGGTAGTCTTGTTATCAATCGAGGTGTGCACAAAACTGGAATTAAGTTTATTAATTCGAATCCTATACACATACACTAGTTAGTGACTAGTCTTCGTCCACTTTTTTCTCATTGTATATAAAACTATGGGTCTTCAAAATCACGCGTGGACGATATCTAAATTTGCACTGAATAAATATTCTAAGTTTCGACCACCAAGCTATTATTTGAAAATAAATAGATTTAGTAAAAATATAAATAATTAAACTTGTTTGACAAAAGAATTACCTTATATTTTATGTGTTTTTCCTTGGAACTTTGATATATTTATAAGTTAAGATAGTATTGTCAATCATTATAATTTGTGGACAAAATTTAAAATAGAGAATCTGAAGTACACCGGTTATCCGTCCACCTATATTTTAAACTGTATGAAAAACATATATTTTTTAATATTATGTTATTATTTAGGTGAATTTTGATTATTACTCATATCTATAATTTATTTATTATTCATCTACAAGTTAGTCCTTGACTGCGATCTCATCTGATGTTAAGTGACGATGCAGTCTAAGATGGATGCGGGATAACCTGAAAGAGGTACAGCAGAATCCGTACCCTTAAACGCTAATGACTTGGAAGTAAGGCATACTAGACTAGAGACAATTTTGAAATTATTAAATTGAATTTACCAAATTGGTCTGCCGAGAATCAAGTAGAGGACCTTCCACTAATAAGACTTACCCCTGCGCCATGCCAGGGAGGCTGCCAAATTATATGTACCTACTTTTATATAATGTAAGTGCGATGTGGTAAAAGACGATGCAAGATAGATAGGCGCAAAGTTGGTAAAGATATTATGTCATATTGTAGACTCTATAAACCGCGTTAACAAGGCAATAGTTTTTTTATCTGTTTTATTTTAAAACAAGCAGTTGACCGCTATTGTGTATGCGTAGAAAGACCACCACTTTGTATAAAGTTCTTTATCACCCTGTGAAAGTTCTGTCAAAATAGGTTCAGCTGTTTTGAAAAGTAAGTACATATTACGAATAGACGAAAAATAGAAAACAATTTTTTTATAAACGGTTATGTGGATTTTTAATAATGTATAAGTTAACATAAGTTCACTAATAAAAACCCATATATTTCGAAAAGACGGACAGGAAGTTAATTTTAATTGGTATAGATATTAAATACATATTAAAGTGGTGTTAATATTACATATTCAATTACTTACTCATTACATGCATACTTTTTCATAGTTAAATTTCTCATAGAAATCAGTGGACGGATAACAGGTACAAGGGTGGACGATAACTAGATTTAGTGGACGATAACCGGTGAAATCGGCATTTTCAGCTTTTTATTAGGATTAAAAAAAAACTAGTTATCTGACTAAAAAAATACTAACATGCAATGAAAATAGACTATACTAGAAGTATATTTTAACAAGTTTTTGTTTAATTTTTTTTATAGAACATATATTTTCACCCTCTCAAACTCAGTAACTCCACTAAATGGACGATAACCGGTAAGAAAACCCTACATACATACATAGACTGCTAAAATCATAACCCTTCGTTTTGGCTTTGCCGTAGTCGGGTTTTTACCCAAGCCCTATTCCTGCGTGATTGGAAAACCCTTTCGGAAAGGATTTAGAGGACTCTACTGCGCAAAAGCCGGCAAGAAACTCATTACTCAAACGTCTGGCATAGACAATCTCTTTAGAGCGTTTTTCTGTACTAAAGCTTGACGGTTACGGAAGTTACTTTTTTGTTTGTTTATTTAACCATTTGATTATAGCGGCTACCGGCGCTGCCTTCACTTGGTTATGTCGGAAACTTTATCATTAACTTTATTTTAGTTCACCGGAGTTCAACACCCGGCGAACAAAAATAAAGTTGATGACAGGCACCGGAAGCGGCCGTCATTTGAAATGTTGCCATACCGTTGCTACAATAATTTAACCTATTGTGTAACCTATTCAAAACCAGAAAGCCCTACACGATGATCTATTTTATATATCTCTTCCTAATATACATAATCATATTTAATTGGATTTATGACGAGAAAGAATGAACTCAAATATTATATTAGAAGTTATCTATTGCAAGTAGAATGTAGTTACATGAATGGTGATTGATGAATGAACGTTTAGTGAAAACCGTTAATGGTTCATTTTAGGTTTTGAAATTTGAATTTGCAACTGAACGCAATTCAAATATATATACAACTATTTACTATATAGACTTATTATTGATGGAATTACTCACATATCCGAAGAGGAATATCTTAATCTTCCACGAACCATTTTGAATTATCCAAAAATCGCGCAAAAGGTAGACGTAATAAGTGGGTATTTTACAACAAACGTACTGCACCTCATCGCACAGCAATAAGTATGTAAACACTATTTAGATAAAAAACCATTTATTTACTCGACATTGTAACACAATTTGCAGGATTTATATACAGGTAAATGCTCTCGCGAATCTCTATGTAAACTTGGCAGTACTCTGTACTAAAATATTATAGGTACATCCATTCCTACGTTCCGTTTCAGTTCATAACATATTTATTTATAGAATTTCCCTACTACACCAATGTTGTTCGATAAACACTTCCCATAAAATTATGTAGGTAAATGATAGTTGGCAATATAAACAACAAGTTTAATTTGCGCTTTTATTTTTAATTTTCGCGGGTCAATGATCTACCTATTTCACTAACTTTTTTAGATATTCACTTCTGTACCACTCGTCTCTACACTTATATTTATTGGAAGTAAACTTTCGTTGAAATATACATAATTCGAAGTTTTTACATATTTTTCGCGAGTTTACGATTTTTTTCAGTGTCAATCCTATACACTATCAGTTATCAGCACTGTTTGTAAAAGTATTGTTATGAATGTTGAAAACATATAAAAATTTCTTATTGGAACTTGGCTGGACACACGGCCGTGTGTCTTGATTTATATCGGGTTATATTTTAAATATTTTTTATTTTCGCGGGTTTTCGTTCGTAGTTTCGTGTTTGTTTGGTCGCGTCGTTCGGGGTAGTCGGCAAAGAGCGCGTGTTCGTGTTGGCGCGGGCCGGCGTGCGACGCATGCGCGAAGGCAATCCGCGCGTCGTGACGTCACAGGGGCCTCGGGCGGTGTCGGCGGCGGCGCGTGCTCACGTCACCGCGACAGAGAACAAAGTGATAACAACCACAAAGTAGCCCACGAACTCACGAACGATATTGTACAGACTACAGAGCACTGTACCGAGCATAAAGTGCAGGCCACATAGGTATTTGAGTGAATATCAAAAAAATTGTACATAAGAAGAAAGCTCAGTGTCTTCATTACTAATACGACGGTAAAAAGTTCTGAAGTGAATAAACACGCCGTATTTTTTATAAAGCGTTACAATGATTCATGCTTTGTTAAATAAATACCAAATCAACTAATTCAGACTGAAGAAAAACATTAAAAATCATATTGAATAACATAGAGTATTTTTCTGCCATACAAAAAAAAAGTGTCTCTACGTGCCAATTTTAAAAGAAAAAATTAACACTCCTTATTAATCAACCTAACAAAGATTATTTTAATTCCGTATAATTGGAAAACGATCACTGCGCATAAAAAACCATTTCATTTCTTTAGAAACGTTATAATAAATCATAAAACTGAAGTAAAAATGATGTCTCCATATTTCGTTGCTTTGTGTGACGACCCTTGTGTGACGAAATTATGTATCCTATGTCCATATTTTGAACGCATCCGTATCGTTTTTTCATTTGGCAACATTCGATTCAAATACCAACCTTCAAAACAAAACGACAGCCATCTTACTTTTGATGTAATTCGAGTTGTGACTTGATAATACTATTTTGTCAATTTATAAATATATACTTGTGTGACGCAAAAGTTCAGGTAAGTTAAATGATTTTATTGCAGACATAATATCATATGATACTATTTGTAATAAGCAAATCGCGCAAAAGACAAGAATTTTAAAAATCTTTTTACTTTGTTTGTACGCATGGTTTGTTGTTTTGTTATGGCTATATTTTGCTTCCATTGTGAGACATTGGGTGACGTCACTCAAAAATAAAGGGTGCACACACATTGACAATTTTTTTTTTGTTTTAAAATGTCCGTAATAAATAGTAAATAATATTTTATGGAAAGATATATATTGGAAGGTTCCCGATACATGTTCTGTTTCTGGAAAAAGTTGACGTCCACTTTGTGGTTTTTGTATAAACTTAGACTATTCTGTTTTTTCCTATAATATTATATACTATAATAATATAATAACTACAAACAAATAAAAGAATCATGCATATGTATAGCTTGAATTGTGAGAATAGCTATAGATTCAATAGATTCAAACTACATAGGTATGCATCCCATGGTAAAAAAGCTGGGAAATAAGGAAATTCCGTTAAACTAACTCTAAAAGGCGCTACTTTGCTTTTCATAATATGTCCATGATAATGAGGAAGTTTTCTGATGTTGAAAATATCATATTTAATACAATGGAATTAAAATATAGATTAAAAGTAATAGACGAGTGAAAAAAAATTGAAATCCACCAATAAATGACGAAGAAATTAATTATTTAAGTTTACGCAAAATGATTGCTGCCTCTCACTCGAGTATGACGTCACCACGTCTATTCGGAGGTATATTTTCCATGTAAATTTACTTGTTGTACCGATTTCTCCGAGATTACTGAACCGATTTGCGTGATTATTTTAATCGATAGCTGAGGATGTTTTCAAAATGGCCCCATAGATTATTTAGAAACAAAAAGATAAATACAATTTTCGAAAAAATATATGGGACCATTTTGCAAAAATCCTCAGATTAAAAAAAGAATAAAGCAAATCGGCTCAGTAATCTCGAAGAAATTGGTAAAACAAGTAAATTTACATAGAAAAGATATCTTGGAACCAAGGGGATGACGTCAAAGGGGATTTTTGTTTTATTTTACTGAAATTTTTATAATTAATTAAAAAAAAAATTTGGAAACTTGTGCATTCTGTAATCTTTTGCCTGAAGATAACAATTATTTCATTTAGGTGAAAAAATTATTTATAGGTATTTACGTGGTAGAACCAAAGTTATAATTTGTGCTTACAGATAATAGTATACAATGGCTCCTTTGACTGGAGCAGAGAGACAACGACGATATCGGCAAAAGTTGAGCCAGAAAAATCCTGAGAAACTGCTGCAGCAAAAAAGAGAAAATTTAGAAAGAACAAAGAAAAAATATAAAAAAATAAGCGAACTGAGTGATGTCGAACAGAAGTTACAACGAGAAAAGTGGAGAAAAGAAAAACAAAGTTGTGAGAAAATTGATAATGAAAAGTCAAAACATAAGACAGAAAAATGTAAACAGCGCATGTATATTCTTAAATTAAAAAAGGAAAATTTAAATTTAAAATCTTATGTGGCTCTATTAGTCAAAAAAACAAAGACGCTTAGCAAGAAAAATAGCAGATATAAGAAAAAAATAAAACAGCTGACACAAAAAATAATAATGTTGAATAGCAGGGAACAAGAAGAGATAAAATCAAGCGAAATGTTTAAAGAGAACAAGGATAGTCCTTATTCTAAAACAGAAAAAATTATGAAGGTTGCCAAAATTTCGACCCCGGAGAAGAACATAGTAAAGAAGATATTGTTTGAAAATCTTATAATAAAAGAATCATTACAAAATCAATATTTTCAAGCAACAAATAATTCCGAACGAGACATACTAAAGAAAATAGTGAACAATGATATGACAGCAAAATATCAAATGAAATCAAAGTTAAGTGCATACGTAGGACTAAAAGGAAGATTAAGGATGAGACAAAAATTGAATAATTATAAAATGAAACGTTTGCAAGAACTCACAGCCTTTTATGAAAGAGATGATAATAGCCGTGCTACAGCTGGGAAAAGAGATTACAGAACATTACACAAAACAAGAAAACAAGTACGATACTTATTGGATACTGTAAAAAAATTACACAAGAAGTATAAAAATGAAGGGGGAAAGCTATCCTATACCACATTTAATCGCTACAAGCCGTTTTATGTCTTAAGCCCCAAAATAGTAGACAGAAATACTTGTGCATGCGTTAAACATGCGAATCTAACTTATATGGCCAGAAAATTGAAGCAATTACGTTTATTAAAAACGGATAATCTAACTGAGCTGGTGTCAACAATAGCATGTAATATAAATGATAAGAAATGCATGTACAATGAATGTTATACTTGCTCTTCCAAAAGTCTTGAATTTGATTTGTCACAATTGAATCTAACAGATTTAGTGTCATGGAGTATGTGGGTTACAAAACAATTCAAATATTCAAAAAAAACCGCCAATCAACAAAGTGAAGAGAAAATTACAAAAAGGACATTTAAGGAAGAAACTACAGGATCAGTACAAACACTTTTGCAGACATTTTGTACTCAGTTACAGCTGTTTAAGAAGCATCATTTCAACATAATGCACCAGTTTAAGATGTACACAAAATGTAAGAATAAACTCACTGAAAGCGACATTGTTGTTCATTGTGACTTCTCTGAGAATTATATCTGTAAGTTCACAGAAGAAGTACAGGCAATGCACTTTGGTGCTTCCAAGAGACAGATAACTTTACACACCGGTGTTATTTATGCCAAAAACGAAGATGGATCACAAATTTTATCTTTTTGTTCGATATCGCAAAATAACAATCATACACCTGGCGCTATTTGGGCTCATCTTGCCCCTGTTTTGAAATTCGCAAAAGAAAAATTTCCTGCTGTTAGGACAATACACTTTTTTACAGATGGGCCCACCAGCCAATACCGTCAAAAAAAAAATTTTTATATGATGAATACAGCTATTACTCAGTTAGGTTTTGAAAAAGCGACTTGGTCGTTCTTTGAAGCTTCTCACGGGAAAGGAGCAGCTGACGGTGTTGGAGGAGCAACGAAGAGAAATTTAGACAGATATGTCGTACACGGCCATGACATTCCAGATGCTAAGGCAGCCTATAACGCCTTAGTAAAGAATAACGCATCGAAAATCAACTATTTTCTAGTACCTGATGAGGACATAGATATATCAATAAAAATGTTAGACGCAATATCCAACAACCTGATTGCCGTTCCACAAACCATGTCTATTCATCAAGTTACTTCGACGCCAAATACTCAAATAATAAAATTCAGAAAATTAAGCTGCTTTTGTGGCGACGATTTTGGTTTTTGTGATTGCTATAATTTAACTGTACATAATTTAAATCAAAAAAGAAAAATGACTAATAAAGAATCAAAGAGTATTAAAAGAAGACGTTTGAATCCTCCATTAACAAACATTAACTTGGAGACGGAAAATGAAGAAGACAGAAGGCAGAACGAAACAGCTAAAAAATTTGAAAAAAACAAGGAAACTGATGACATTGAATTTAAACAAAATGATATTGCTGAGTTTCAGGAAAAAATAGAAGAAACAAAAACAGAAAGCTGTGATAATTCATACTTATTATATACTGTTAATGAGAGTGTCCTAGTAAGGTATTTTGAAAAAAATAAGTGGACTTATTATGTTGGATTTATAGAGAGGCTGGAAAATAAGAATCTTACGACGTTTTATACTATAAAATTTTTAAAGACTGTTAGAAAGCCCACACTTAAATTTATTTTTCCAACGAAAGATGATAAAGACACAGTTCCAAATATAAATATAGTAAAAAAAATAGATTTAAAGTTAAAGTCAAAGAAATACATGCTTTGCGAAGAATGTGATTCTGTTTATTTTATTTAATTTACGGATTATTACGGGATTTGTTTTGTTTTTAGAATAAAAATTTTGTTTGCTATTTTATATATTTTTTTTGTTTTTAATTATTATTTCTTCAAATACTTATTTTTAATGCAGATGTCTATTCGAATAAGTAACAAGAAGTACCATTATTAGTTTTGTTTTTATTGTTTAATTAATTTTTCGATTGTTTGTTTTTGAGTAAAAACGCATTTTTTAAATAGAACCTTCCTATATTGAAAGTCGTTGTATTTTAAATGTTTTATTAAGTTTTCCTAATATTATAATACCTAATAAACTTATATACCTATAATATTATAAGAATATTTTTGTAACTATTTTGCAATTGTTTATTTTCTGAAATACCTACTTACCTACCCTACTTACTACTATTAACTACTATTAAACATGTGTAAAAGAAAAGACTTGGACGCAGCTAGTTTTGAACCATTTTATTAACACAAGTATTTTAATAACAACTGTAAAGCCTTAAAGTGAGTACAACCGTCTCTTAGTCTAGATGAAAATTGAAGGTCGTGTCCTCTATCGTCCACGGCACGGCACTTTGTGACACGGCAACTTTTGACGTTGTAACTGTTGTAAGTGATGTCATGCCCACACAAAATACGCAAATGAGTGCAGGCTATTAATTATTGCAGAATAATTGCCAGGCGCGTACAACATGTAAAGTTAATCTTTCTAGTATGCGTCAAATGTTAGTTTGTATAAACGCACCTTTATATTCTTTTGTGTGACATATATTGCTCTGTGTTACAGAAATTCAAATATTCCATTGTGTTTCTTTTGTGTGATGTACAATTTTTTTGATATTCACTCATTTAGGAATGAAGCGAAACGAGGTTCATTTCGCTTCGCGCATGCCGCTACTGCATCTTTTCGTAGGTACTACGGTTCACACCACGAAGGAAGGAGCTAAGCGAAACCAGCGGTGCGAACCATGGCCATTTCAAGTGCGCGTGCCTTTCTTTCTCATAGGCCATTTCAAGCGCACGTGCTTTCCTTTATCATAGACCATTTCAAGCGCGCGTGTGTTCCTTTAAGTTTTAACATAGGCCATTTCAATCGCGATCTTATTGTCGAATACGGAATCCCGCTATAATATGATAGGTACGTCAAATGTTAGGGGAGCGCTGCATCTGCGTGGACAAAAAGTTATAGAAAAATTCTGCGGACGTTTGCCGCTGGCGGAATCGCGCTAGATTTGTCTCTGGCCTAAAATGCGAAGACAAAGATGCGCACACTTGGTAACGTCTTTCGATGTGGGTCATTGACGGTTGTTGTTGCAAATTGCAATGTACTTAATGTAGCTTTGCTTTTTTCAAGAAAAAAATATGTTGAAAAAATTTCTTTTTTTCCACAGAGACACTTTAGTATATTTATAAATTTCCAGATTCCGGGAATCGAATTTCAGACCTCCCACTTATAAGACATAGAGCTCATCACTGCGCCAGGAAGGTCGTCAAATACGATTAGTAGTCTTCGTCGTCGTAGTGATAAAAAAGCTGCTTCAAAATGCCGCTCGTTCAACCAATGCCCACCGCTAAACGTCAATTAAAATTATCAACATGTCAATAAGACGAGTACGGAAAAGCGTCTGAGTGCTTAGTCTAAGATCGGAGCACTCGAAAACGAACTCGAAAACTATTGATCGATTTCAAAGTAAAATAGACCTAAAATGGCTTGTATTAAGGTTTGAGTTCGCCAATACATTCAGCATTCGAACAATGCTGAATGTATTGGCTGAAATCGATCAATAGTTTTCGAGTTCGTTTTCGATTGCTCCGATCTTAGACTAAGCACACTGAAAGAAACCTTGAAACGAAAAATCCTAGCGTGATCTTACGCTAATTAGACAGTAGGTAGGTATACATATTATAAGAGGCAATTACGTACCGGCTTGAGCATTTAACGGATATCGCTTAAACTATCCCGAAGATTTCTGGTTCAAATAAGCTGGACGCTTGCCAGAGATGTTAGATTATGTGGTTCCATTCGACGTGGCCATATTTTTATTCAACTAAGTACCTACGCAGTAGACTCGCGATTCGCGAATAATTCACCTACTTAATTATTTTATTTCTGAAAATTTTGTTTCCATACCTACGCAAAGAACTTTCGCTCATGCAGTGAAATTCATGAAGAAAAGCATGATGTCTTCAGTGGCAAATTATACAGTAGAGAAAATCGCAGCAACGAACCTTTCATATTTTGAAATTACAATTTATACAAAACTGTTCTTTCTTGTGTACGTCCTTTTTGTTTATGTTTTTTCTTTTAAGTTTTGATATACTTACATGTACCTACTAAATCAGTAGTTCCCAAAGTGGTCCAGGTGGACCCCCAAGGGTCCACGGGAGACTCGACGGGGGTCTACGTTGGTGTGACAAAAAAATGGGGGTTCACGAGTTGTAAGCGGGGGTCCACGAAAATTTATCTGCTTTCGATAATGAAGACCTAAAATGTTGGCTTGACTTCACCTAACAATGTAGGCAGATAATATTTTAAGAAGCTCAGCGACTGTTACTTGTAAAAACTTGCATATTCCATATTGGTTTATTGCCCGTGGTCCCTTCGCGTAGTCCCTCGAAGGGACCACGGGCAATTTTTTTTACCCGTGGTCCCTCCGAGAAATATATTGCTGCCGAATTTAAAAAGTCTTATTTAATCAATACATTTTAACCGACTTAAAAAAAAGAAGGTTCTCAATTCGATGCGTACTTTTCTTTTTGGCGATATTACCTACTCCATAACCATCAAATCTGAACCGATTATTTTTTTTATTTGAATGAACGTACTGTCAGGTAGGTCCCATTTAAATTTTGTGAAGATCTGATGAATATATTCGGAGATGAAGAATAGTACTCCAAAATAAATAATCGCTCGCGATCAGAGTATGAAAAGACTTTTAACCATACATAATATACATACATACATTTATGCTAAATTAGCTTCTGCCCACGGCTTCGCCCGCGTGAATTTCGGTTTTTCACAAATCCCGAGAGAATCGTGGATTTCCGGTTCCCGTTCCCACTCCCTTTTCCAACCTTTATACCTACTTTCAAGGAAGTTTGCTATAGTAATTTATCTATATCTGTAGCTATAGATTTCGGTTTTTTCAAAATCCCGTGGGAACTGTAAATTTTTCCAGGAATTATAAAGTGCAAACGCATACAGATGCATGCAACTATTGTAATAATGTTCTATGTGAGCGTGATTTACCTAAGAACACTCAGCGCCATTTGTCTCGTTTTTTGAAGTCTATATCCATTTTAATCCCATAGGAATACTTTTCCAGAATTAAGTATCCTATGTGTTAAGTCAGGGCATGATCTATTTCCATTCAAAAATATTCAGCCAAATCGGTTCAGTAGTTGAGGCGTTATAGAGTAACAAACACACACACAGACACACACAAACATTCTTCTTTATAATATTATTGTGATTGTGATTCGTAGGGTTTCAGGAACTGTTGATTTTGAATTGATATAAACTTACACAAAAAAACTTAAAATTAATATCGTTTTATACTTATATTTTGTTAGTTATAATATATTTTGTTAAAGTTTTTAATTGCGAAAAAAAAGAACAAAAAAGAAGAACGACTGATACATTTTAAATTCGGCAGCATTATATTTCTCGGAGGGACCACGGGTAAAAAAAATTGCCCGTGGTCCCTTCGAGGGACTACGCGAAGAGACCACGGGCAATAAATCTCCATATTCAGTACTTAACTTTACAAGATACAATATTCACATTTTTTTTCGAGTTTTGGGAATATGGTAGAAATATAGCTACAGGGGGTCCATCGGAACTAGCTAAATTTTGAAAGTGGTCTATGAGCAAAAAAAGTTTGGGAACCCAGGTACTAAATAAATAAATAAAACTATCTATCAATAATTCTCGCAGATTTTGTTACAAATAAATTATTGGATTGTATTTCTAATCAGCTAGACGCTAATCGTAGCATGTATAGTCTAGACTCAACCAACTTAAGGTTGCCCTTCTTACGCGCTTCTGCATACAAACGTATTACGCCTATTATTCTAATATTTGTCGCAATAGATCTAAAATTAAGCCAGATACCTATAAATTTATATCTCCATTATCTATGCTATAAAATAAAATAAAACTACTAAAATTATATTTACTTTGAAAGTTATGACGCTTGAAAAATCACTATTTTAGGGCAAATTTTGAGGCAACTTCGTGCGTAAATAAACTAAGTATACAAGAAACTAGAAAATCAAAAAACGGCCAAATTCATATCATACGTTACTTCATAATAATTTCAAATGTCTTTAGTTTATGTAAAAAATTGCCAAATATTTGCTAAAATAGGCGTAATTCCAAACCTAGATTTGCATCTTTTTACTTTGCCGTTATTCACTAAATCTCACATATCTCAAGGAAAATTTATTTATTTAATTAAGTACTTAATTTACTATTTTTTATTTTTTTTTATTTTTAGTATTCTTCTTTACTGAAGACGTCTTGCTCTCTAAATGCAGAAATCACTGTTATAGACTCCACCCACCAACGATTTGTCGCTCCCATGAAGAGCACTCTTAACAGGAAAAGTTCGTCTCTACATTAGATACATTACTACGTTAACATGAAGGGACATAAAAGTAAAAACATATGGACAATTAGTATATCTTTTGAAAAACTCATATTATTGTGAGTCTAATCTATTAGAATCTTATTAGAGTTGACTCACCGTCATCAGTCACCAGTGCCACTAATGTCAAGGACACCAACTCCTATTTACGGTGATGCGGTCAAACATTCACCTATTTACCGACTGGTAACCTGGTAACCACCTACCTACTAATTACGGAACTCTACTCGTCCAAAATTAAGTAATTTTCAAGACGCAATGGTATTTTTTGAGGTGAGTGTTGTAATTCAGCTAGGTATTTATATTTTTTCTAAAGTGCCTAGATGCACTTGTGAGAAATGGCTTTGAATATTTTGACTTAAGTACTTACTTATTGTCCCATTTTTTCCAAAATACCTAGCAACCCCGCAATAAGTCTATGATTGTTGGCATCAATATAAACAAGAATTGTGTGAAACAAAATAACATGAAACGTAAATAGTTACTGAAATTCAAAGCACTGATGGCGCGGTAAAAATCCATCTTTGATAGCTTCTATTTCGGAAATGACATTTGGACCTAAGAGACTGAAGAAGACTGCATGGTGCTGTAACTCGCACCGTGACAAGTACCAGTTTCCGCTGGCCCTTTCAGTCCTGAGATATACTACTACTACAGACCTTTAACGTCCCACTGCTGGGCACAGGCCTCGTCTTTCATAGGAGAGAGGAATTTAGAGCTTAGACTCGCCACGCTGCCCCAGTGCAGGTTGGCGGGCTTTAACAACTATTGTTACATGATAGCGATAATAACCGGGACCGACTGCTTAACGTGCTCTCCGAGGCACGGGGGTGAAACACCACCAATTACCAAATCCAGGCTGACACTGAGAATTTCTTAGCAGAAAAGCCCAATAACTAACAATTATTTGCCCGACCCAGGAATCGAACCCGGGACTTCGTGATCTGCAGTCGAATACGCTAACCACTAGATCAACGAGACAGTAACGGAGAGCGCTCACGGAGCGGTTTGGAATCGCGCCCGCCGCGGCTGCGGGAGAGAGGTTAGAGAGAGCGCGCTCACGAGCCCGCTTGTTTTTGCGGGACCGCAGCCGCCGCGGCTGCGGGCGTCGCCCGCCGAGTTGGCGGGCGACGCCCGCAAGACCGGCGGTTATAGTTATATATGAAGAGCTGGCGAACAAAATGTTATATTTTTAATCCGATGGTCTTTGGCTTGCTGAATAAGAATATCAACTTAATTTTACTTAAAACGGCCCGCAACTGTATCAAAATTGCATCCATAGGTCGTGGTTTCGATCATAACGGCATAATTACAATAAAGTTTCGAAAGATTTGAATAATCGAGCACGTTTTCGTTCAAAATGGATTAATTTCCATACTTTGTAAGATGTCAATCAAAATGATTATTTCTTTTTCAGAAGAAAAATTTGTTTTTTTTTTACTAAGAATTTTTTTTAATTAAAAAGTTTATCATTTAAAAACTTTATTCACTAATAAAGTTTTTAAACAATTTATGTTGAAATTGGCCTAAACTAACTTACAAATGTCAGACTGACTTACAAATGATAGATTATTGTTGAAAATTAATTAGAATTTTTAGAAATGGTTTACGAATTATTAATTTCATAATTAAAATAGGTTAGAATTAACTGACATTTGATTCATTCAGTGGCCCCGAACCGCCATCTTGAATTATTGGTATAAATACGGGTAATTCGAAGCCATGAATTGAGTCTCCTCCAAAGACTCAACCGACTATTAGATGCTTCAGCGTCTAGGTCGTGATATTTGATTGAGGGCTGCGATAGCAATCACACCCTCATCGAATAAATGCTGCCATTTTGGACTTGGCTAAGTGTAATTAATTAATTAGTATAAAATATATTTGAAAATAGATCTCAGTTAAACTAATCTCTGAGTTGATATAAATTGAGTTATGTGCGGGTGATAAACGCAGATATTTTAATAATAGTTTGATTTAGTTTTAATATTAATTGATAGTCTGCTTCTGGAGTTATGTGTTTACACAAACAAGTTATTGCTTGCAATATTAATTAATTATTGCTTCCGTTAACTTATATGAGATAGCAAACTGAATTTAACATATTATTATGTTCAATAAAGTCACAAACTACATATGGGTAAATAAAAATCCACGCCAAAGTTCACTGTAAGTATGTCATTCAGTTTAATATTAATATTTAATAATTAATAGGTTACCTGAATTAATACAGGCCATGCCTCTTCAAACTTTTAAAGTACAACTAAAGAACTGGCTCATGGAGAAATGTTTTTACAATTTAAAAGAATATAGGTATGACATAAATTCTATTTATTGCAATTAATTTTATATTTATATCTTTAGAACGTTGACATATATGCTACTTACGTCATTTTGTTTAGTCTTAAAATCAATAAATTCAATTTGCACACTAATTTATTAGTTAAATGTGTTGGAAGACAATAAGCTTTAAGATCCATAATATTTGTACCACATTTTTGCAAATAAAGACTCTTACTCTTTAGTTTGATGCAACTATACCGTTTTGTTCGCCAGCTCCTATAAGAAAAATGCGATCGCGCCCGCCAAAAAACCGCAGAGCTTGCGGGCGACGCCCGCAAAGCTCGCGGGCGCCCGCTGCCCGCCGGTTCTGCGGGAGCCGCGAGCAACCGCCAACTCTGCGGGAGTAAATCGCGTCGTGAGTTTTGCACTCGACATTTGTATGAATTTCGAGTATTGCGGGCCCGCAACCGCGGCGGGCGCGGGTGCGAACCGCTCCGTGAGCGCTCTCTCTTAGAGAGATCATAATATAGGTACAACTTTAAGCAATGTAATAAAGGTCAAACTCACCTATTATGCAGGTCAGCGGGCTTGGCCATGGTGAACTCCTTCGCGTGGACATTCAGCTTGTTGGCGGATCCCGGCCCGCCGGCGCCGCCCGCGCCCGCGCCAGCCGCCACGCCGTCTGTGCGGACACCTGGCGGTCAACGTTGGCGTCAAGAGAAGAGATGATAGGAAAGGTTAGAATGGACGTGACACTACGACAGGGAGGTGTGATTGCGGTCGTGATTCGTGAATTAAAAACGAAACAGAAAAATGAGATTTTGATCAGTGCCGGATTAAGCCAGCGCCAGGCCTGTAGCAAGTTTTATCAAGGGGCCCTCGATTTGCTTTCGGTTATAAAGTAAGACGATTGAGACGTTCCTGGCTTACCGTGTTCCTTAATAATTCATTTTTAACACATTTTAATGTAGAGAAGGAACGTTCACCACTGCTATTGGTGATGATGAGAAACAAATAAATACACAAGGCAGTTTCTACATTTGGGAAAGGAGATTGTAAAGAATTAAAATAAATTATTAGAATTATTAGAATTAGAATTATAATTCTTTGCCTAAGCTGTCCTCCAATCATCTGCGTAAGCACGGACGATAGTTGAAGATTTTTTCAAAATCTCTTCCGTTGGAAGAGATTAGTATTGGTGCGCGGGGCCCGTAGCATATTTTGCTACTCTTGCTACTCGTACGTGACTAATCCAGCACTGATTGTGATTTAAAAAGGAACAGAAAAATGTGATTGTGATTTTAAAACGAAACAGAAAAATATGATCGTGATTAAAATGAAAATGAAAAAAGAAAAGGTCGTGATTTGTGAACTGCGAATTGTGATCACTTTGATTGGGAAAATATCGGTGTGTTGAAACGGAGTAAGGTGATTGTGGTCAAGAGGAAAATGTAAAAGGTCGTGATTTGTGAAGCTGAGCATGTCGGAAGAAATGGATTATTGAATGAATGACTGAGCATAAAATAAATCATGTAAGAGCATTTCAGTTCTGTGGATGTCTTAATAAAGGAAAAATTTAGGTCAAACGTATTTGATGATTTCATAACAGTGAGATGAAACAGATCCTAATAATCATTTTATTTTTGATAGTATTTTCGTTTCTTTCTACTTACTATATAATTTTATATTCTGTCGGTAGCTAGTTACCTACTATACCCAACTCGTACCTACCTAATACTGAGTGCACCAACTTTAATATACATGTATAGCACTTGTATAATCCATATTAATATAATATTATAAATGCGAAAGTAACTCTGTCTGTCTGTATGTTACGCTTTCACGCCTAAATCCCTGAACTGATTTTGACCAAAGTTTGTTACAGAGATAGACTAGATAACTAGATATAGGCTACTTTTTATCCCGGAAAATCATATAAGAGTTTCCGAGGGATTTTTATAAAATCTAAATCCACGCGGATGAAGTCGCGGGTATCAGTTAGTTACATATAATATAATATTATATTTTAATTGTATATAATACTAGCAGACCCGGCTGACGTCGTCCTGCCCGGTGACATACTGAGTACTGACATCATTGCAACCTACCCGGTCATCAAAGTACTAATATCACAATTAAAAAATAAGGGTTGATCGTAGAAGGGTGAAAATTTAGGATTGTATGTATTTTTGTAAAAAAGATTTTCCCGCTTTTCTGTTGAAATTTTTCCTGAATTTTCTTTGCTATAAACCTTACGGAGCCCGAGACCTTTCCAACGAATGCAAAACCGTGGAAATCGGTTCGTGCGTTCTGGAGTTATAGTGTCAGGAAGAAAAACCCGACTTATTTTTATATACTTAGTTGATAATATTATAATGAATGAGATCTGATCATAGAGGCGGAGTTCGTGTCGGAATCGACGTGCGTGATGCGGCGCGGGGCCGTCGGCGTCGTGCTCAAATGAACAAACTTTCATCCAACATTTACAGCTACACCTACTTATACTATATATTAACTATACAGTGCATATTAGGGTTGACACTGTACTCGGTACTACAAAAAGTACTTAGGAATAAGGGACCATCCATAAATTACGTCACACGCATTGACTTATATATTACGACATCAATGGTCACACGTTAAGATTTTTTCGAAAAAAAAATTAAAAAAATTCTTTTCGAAAAAATGTATGGGACCATTTTGCAAATATCCTCAGCTGTCGATTAAAAAAAGAATCACGCAAATCGGTTCAGTAATCTGGAAAAGGAGAAATTGGTAAAACAAGTAAATTTACATGGAAATAATACCTCTCAGCGGGTTGGATGACGTTATACCTACCACGTTATACCTACGCTAGAGCGCCCGCGCCGCGTGAAACGAAATGAACAACTTTAAAGTTCAATAACTTTTTCAGTTTTTGAGATAATTTAATAATTCTTTCAGATTTTTGTTTTATTTTACTTAAATTTTTATAATAAACTAGATGATGCCCACGGCTTCGCCCGTGTGGATTTAGGTTTTTAAAAATTCTGTGGGAACCTTTGATTTTCCAGAACAAAAAGTAGCTTATTTGTTAAGTAACCCGTCCCCAAAACGGAAAAATCCCGTGGGATCCCCACGATTTCGGAATGCAATTCCTTACAGCATCAGGGTTGAGGAGTTGGATATTATGTACCTACTCGAGTTCATTCAACGATAAAGTCTTTAATTGGTACCCCCAATATCAATTTAAATAACCGAAAGTTTCTAAATCCCATTAGTTTTGGGCATCAGGTCCTCTACAGCATCAGGATTGAGGATTTGGAATCCAAATTTTTTATAGAACAGGGTCGCAAAGTTTTTCTATCGATTAAAAAAAGAATTACTAAAATCGGTTCAGAAATCTCGGAGATATCGGTGTACATAGGTAGAAAAACACAACTCCTCCTTTTTTGAAAGTCGGTTAAAAAAGTAGCCTATGTTACTCCCTGGTTAATTCTCTACTTTTATGTGAAAGTCCCGTCAAAATCGGTTCAGCCGTTCCGAAGATTAGCCCGTTCAAACAGACAGACAGACAGACAGACAGACAGACAGACAGACAGACAGACAGACAAAAATTTTAAAAACGTGTGATTCGGTTATGGTACAGTTCAAATAACCGTATGAGCTTAATATGAGGTAGTTATTTCGAAATTACAGACAGACACTTCAATTTTATTTATTAGTATAGATTAATAAAAATATATTGGAAACTTGTCCATTACGACACACATTAGTGCGCTTGATGCACTGAATGTACTTACTTAGTCAGGTAGGTAGTGTCAAGAGTTAAACATTATGTTATTTCGGTATCTAAAATAATTGTTTGTGTTACCATTATGTGGCTTGGCATGGCATCATAAATGGCAAGTGGCAACCCTAACTAGATGAGTCGATCCAATCCGTCCGCCCGTCTAAAATCTAGACAGTTCCGCAGCTCACTTTCATATTTACAATTTATACCTAGGTACATTGCGGTTAAGACTGATCGGTTTTTTAATGGAACAGCTCTATTATAGGTACCTACCTAGGTATTGAAAATATCTACCTTTATTTATAAGTCATGTTTCCGCTTCTATATTTTGGCGAGAATAGACTGTATGGGAAGTTCTAACTTTTCACGCTTATTGACAACTAGAGAATGCCCGCGGCTTCGCCCGCGTGAATTTCGATTTTGCACAAATCCCGAGGGAATCGTGGATTTCCGGTTCCCGTTCCCGCTCCGTTTTCCAACCTTTATACCTACTATCAAGGAAGTTCGCTATAGTGATCTACCTATAGCTGTAGCTATAGATTTCGGGTTTTTCAAAATCCCGTGGGAACTGTGCATTTTTTCAGGATAAAAAGTAGCCTATGTTTTAAGTCAGGGCATAATCTACCTCCATTCAATTTTAGCCAAATCGGTTCAGTAGTTGCGGCGTGATTGAGTAACAAACATCCAAACATCTAAACATCCAAACATCCACACTTTCACATTTATAATATTAGTAGGATTAATTAATTAATTAATTAATTAGTAGGATTGACAATATTGTAAAACTTTTAAATATCGTATGTCTGTTTAAAAAACATGTAACTAAACTGTAACTAAGTAGGTACCTAAACTGCACTCTATTCAACCGATTCAAGAGTCGCTTTTTATTTAATAGTCTATGTGGAGTGAGCCTTTAGTGTATCCGTACTAATAGTATTCTGTGGTGCTGCCGACATGGGTCCGTGGGTGGGTTGTGTCATTGCGTGTGTCAAATGCAAGTCAGGCATTTTGACAAGCAAAAGTCGGAGTGGAGTTTTCCCTAGCTACCTATCCATTTTGCAAACAAACCTGATGCTTCCTTATTAGCTTCAGTGGTTGCCACTTCAAGAACCGATACTTCGGGAACTGGTGACACCTGAACAACCGGCGACATCGCCACAGACTCGACCTGAGCAACCGGCGACACTGATTCAGGCTCTACCTGAGCAACCAGCGACACCGCCGGCTGCGCGACCGATTGCTTCACTATACACCGAGACATCACTAATCTACCTACACTAATTCACTCTACGAACTAACTAATAAACATTAAATAGTAATGTTTCTTATGTTTATCGCGCATCGGTAAACGAAAACATACATACGCTTGACACACGTTGCATCGAACATGCGACTGTCTACTCGTTCCAAATATGATGTTTTGTTTATTTTTATTTTTGGCGCCAATTGCCCGCCGTGACGCTCGCGCCTGCCAGCATTTCCCGAGACGTAACGTTTGAGGTTTGCATACACTTTTCGCGTCGGAAAATTGCGCCCTAATGAACCCTACAGACAGCGAAATACAGCGAAACTGAATTTTGGCAAAAATGCGAGAAGGATAGCTTTCTTCGTTGTTGTGTACTGGCTTTTTGTCCTGGAAAAATCCACAGTTCCCGCGGGATTTTGAAAAAACCGAAATTTGCTATAGCAATCTGCAGCTACAGCTATTGGTAGATTACTATAGCAAACTTCCTTGAAATTAAAAGTAGGTTAAAAATTATACACTTAAGTACCTACATGTATATAAAAAAAAATATTGAAAAAAAATCTGAGTCATAACTCATAAATCAAAATAGATAGGTTCATGGGCTAGTCTTAATTCGATAGTGTGGTTACCGAATCGGAAATATGTATCGATACATAATTATAAGCCGATTTATTTATCTCACCTGGAGGTCTATAAATTTCGAGCGTCGGTTTCCCTTTGGCATTAGTTAGGATCATACTCCGCCGTTTCCCATTGTTCGGAAACTGAAAAAGAAGAATACATTGTGATACAAGGGCGTAAAGTAGGTTTTTACAAATCGGCGTTTGTATGTCCAAGCCGCAGGCGAGGGTGCGTTTCATTGCCGAGTTCTTCGTTCTTGATGCGTAATGATTAAATTATTCTTATAAGTGCATTTAAAATGTTCTTAAAGAAGCTAAGTTTCAAAAACTGCGAACAACTCGTTCTGGTGCGGTAAATTTAACTTTCAAGACATGTTTACTACCATTTTAAGTGCACTTTTCGAATGGATGCGCAACAGTAAAGATAAATATTTTTTTCTACTTCTCAGCTCCTTCTAATAATAATTTTTGACCATTATATACAACGTTAGTTTTACTTTACGCAAAACCTGAAAGTAGTTTGTTCAAAATCAGTAACTAAATCGAATCCAACCATTTTTATATAGTGTTATATTTTTGTCCAAAAATATTTTGAAATCCTACAAGCTTAGACACAATGGTTTACCGCGCATCAGCTGACGGTCGGCACATAGCGGCGGTCATTCAACTCGCGCCGAACGCAAGTCGCTGCGGCGACGGCTTGCGGTGACCATTTTTTTCGAGGACAAAGACGCAACATAACAAGCTTATAACTTCGTTACTTTACATTATATTTTTTTTAAATTTTGTATTAATATTCTTAATGTAAAAATATTTGACACGTGTTTCGGTTTTTGCGCAAAGTAAAACTAGCGTTGTATATATTATATTATATATTTTTATACTGTTGAGACAGTTTTGAAAAAAAATACACGGAAAAAAGAATATGAAAATAATAAAAGTGGCTCTATATTGGCTGGAAACCCGCTTTACTGGGTATTTTATGGATACACTCGTATATTAATAAACGATTAATCATCAGTTCAGTGATGAAACCAAGATGAAACACCATTTATTTTCAGTCTATTGCACTGCAAAAGATGGCCGATCTAAATGTCTGGTAGGTATCATCGACTAATTTGAAACTGAGGGCGTGAGTAACCCTGAGAATACTCGTAACATACCCAAATATTACTTGTATATTTCATTCTAAGTAATAATTATTATAAATGCTAAAGAGTGTACCGACCTGTTACTTTGAGTCTGTTACCTTTTGCCATTGAACCGATCTTGACGGATATCTTGCATCCTCGTGACGGATATAGGTTAGTTTTTAGCCCGGAAAACGATAACCGTAATTTTAAGATAATAGATACACACTTGTACCTAGATTAGCGATTGATTGCGTTGACACATGTGGTAAGTGAAGATATAAGAATATTATGTCCATTGACATTTGACTCTTGATTTAAAGGTACCTACCCAATTTATAGAGCTATAATTGGTCTACTTATTCGGAAAAATGAAAGGGGTGCGTAATAAAGACTTGATAATATTTAGTGAGTTTCCGATTTGGTCCTTATGTTAATTTAACATTTAAAGTAGATTGTGCTATTTCACAATTATCTAAAACATAAGGTCACCAAGTTTCACGAAGTGCGTGTGGGCGAATTATGCAGTGGCTCCCACGTAATACTTAATTCTTGAGACGTTTAGAATGTCATTACCTTTTTTAATGTACTTACTAATAATTTAATTATGCCCTTTCGTAATTAGTCTACAATGAGTTGAAAGTTAAATCTGTGAAATTCACATAGACAATAGTTTTAACTTTATACAGATACGTCATCTCTACTCAATCTACTCTCTACATTTTTCATCTACCTAGTTAACTATGTATAAATAAATAAAATGTTTTATTTCCACCATTATGGTTATATTTTTAGGACACACACACACAGAAGTTGTTAGTAAAGTACATATAATGTAAAGTTAATAATTATAAATAATGTTAACACTATCGAATCCTAAAATTGTATAGGCCAAGGACTGCCACAGAGCCAAGGATTGCCACAAAAATCTCGTAATCATGTGAACAGATGTTACTACTATGCACTATTTCAGGATCTGGTGAACAAAACGGCATAATTAGTTACTTACTTAAAATTAAGTTTTACAGGAGGAGCAAAAGACGTATTCAAAGCTGTTCGAAACTAACGAACTTAGGATGTAATTTTAACGCAGTTTTAGACCGTTTTCAATAGAAATAAATTGAGATTCTTCGAACGGAATTTCGAACTAGTGGTAGATTAAATTGACGATTTAAAAGTACTTGTTAAAGTTTATTTGTATACCTAAATAACTTTTCTATTCTATTCTATTAAACAGCCCGAAAACCACAGGATTAAAAAAAATGTATTTTAATCAGAAGCGTAATTATTAGTTATGCTGTTTTGTTCGCCAGCTCCTCAAATAGTTTATTCTAATGATAATACTTATTAATGAATAAAAAAATACCTGGTTATGATGCATATTGTGATGTGACTGTGGCCGTATGAAGCTCCGTTCTCGCATGATGACGCCCGGTGAGGCAAAGTCCTGCACCCTGTAGCTCCTCTGAAGTTCCCCTACGCCTATCTGAGTCTGCATTTTGCCGATTTTTACAACCACTATTTACAATCGATACTTTTTATCGACTCGATTGGACGGCTTATGATTTCCTTACTCTTTGGCAATCCCTACGTACACTTTCCTTTTTAATATATATTTTTTTAAATTAAAACTTTACAAGTTTTCGTTATATAAATAATTATTTATATCATATAAATTTTCTACCTTCAATCTTTTAAATATAATATAATTAAATAAATACACTAGATGAATGACTAGTATAATAGTTACAAAATGTCGATATTATTTTGGTTACAAAAAAATATTTACATTAATTATTAATTTTAAAAATAAAAGATTAATAAAAAAAAACAACAATCGTCCTATTATAAGTAAATAGACAATGTACAAAATGCGAAATACAAAAACAACAAATCTAATAATAAAGTTAATAAATATATCACAATTTTTAACTGTGACGTCACGTTAGAGATCTGTTCTGCAGATTATTATTGATTAATATATGCATATAATATAATTATTTTAATTCTAAAGAACCCCCAGTCGTGGCCACGGAAAGGGGGTGTGTTTTCGAGGTTTTTTCGACTTTTTCAAGAGTGGTGCAGGAGCTATAGCCTGACAGACAGAGCGATTACTATTTATTATGTCGAGGGGCCGAGAAGTGAGAACTTATTCGGCGCCTATCTCGATTCGTTTCGTTGAAGGGGTCTTCTGAACCCCCTTTATCTGTAACAAAGACAATTTACGTTATATGGCACATAGGCATGACCCCCTATTCTCTAACTCAGTGGCTGTTAAAAAAAGCCACTGAACTATTTTGACATATATTTTTTTATCCACTGAAGGTTTGCTATGAAATGTTATTTATATTTCACACAGTAAAGTAACAATGTAAGTATATCGAACTAGTTCAGTGGCTTTCGTTTAGTGATGACCACTAAGTTAAAGAATAACTCCCCTAGATGTAGAAACTAAAAAATAATATTAAGAAGAAAAAAGTCATGGTCTGCATATTATTTTACTCCGAGCAGTTTTAGGTTAAGCCTTGTAATGCCTTGATAATAATTATGATCTACTCGATGCCCAAACCTCATTTGGATTTTCGAACCGGTTTTTACTTCTTTATTGCATTAAAATAAGGTGAAATTCAATTTCATTGGATGCGGATATACAGATACGTAGGTACCTATACATAGGACATAGGTACCTATAGTATAATTTTTAACAGGGCTGCGTTGTTTTCGCAACAATTTTTGTGGTAAACTTTGTTTTTTGAGCTTTTAAAATAAACTCAAAAGTAAAAACCAGAATTTCGTAATCAAAAAAATTTTTCTGAATTATATGTTATACGAGTAGTTAAATAAACTACTTAGATAGGTACAGGCTACATATTATAATGTAGCCTCATGATTAAAAACATGAGTCATGAATAAAATAATTAATTTAATACTTTAACACCAGGGTGGTTACCAGCCACGGCTGAAGCCTCCCCACCCACGGAACATTTATCTATGCTGATGCTATACCAGACCAGACCAGAGACAATAATTTAGAAATTATAAATTCTCAAATTACCCTGCCGGGAATCGAACCCGGGACATCCTATTTATAAGACCACAACGCTCTCCAATGTGCTAGGGAGGTAATTTAGACCCAGAAAAATATTTTTTTTTTCAATAAGAAATTAATTAATTCATTTGAATGTAGTTAGTTACCTACTTGACATTCAATAGCCACAATGGGTATACCATAAATGCATTACCCACAAGTATTCATCGACTTATGAATATAAATTGGAATATGGCAAGCTAGAGCATACTTGCAGACTGTACCTACTACCTACCTACCTCTGCGTACTGCGTACTGCGTACAGTTAGGCCGATTCGTGCTGGTATCGTATTGCTGATTCATCAGTACGGTTACCATCAGGTACAAAAATTCAAGATTTTAACTCAGGATAACGTAAGTGCTTCCATTAACGACCCCCAATAATTAACAAAATTATAAAATAAAAACATATATCAATGACACTTAACTGATCAAGTTTCCATTAAAGTAGATATTTTTACTGGTTACTGTTTCTTTTGTTGGTCGCTAATAGAATATATTAATCTTTATACTTAATTCTATTACCGTCTTATAGCTATAACGCAAGCTACGAAGAGACGAAAGTCTTTGTACATAATAATACATTGTGTAAAATAAAAGACATAATATACAATAGACTGCCTCGTCGGTCTAGTGGTTAGTATATTCGATTGCAGATCACGAGGTCCCGGGTTCGATTTCCGGGTTGGGTAAATTATTATTAGGTATTGGGTTTTCTGTCATGAAATTCTCAGTGCCAGCCCGGAGTTGGTAGTTGGCGGTGTTTCAACGCCGTCGGTCCCGGTTATCATCACTATCATGTGACAATAGTTGTTAAAGCCCGCGAGTCCGCATCGGAGAAGCGTGGCGGGTCTAAGCCCTAAAGTCTAAACCCCTCTCTCCTATGAGAATCCAGCCTGTGCCCAGCAGTGGGACGTAAAAAAGGCTGTGGTGGCGTAAAATAATTCCACTATCTCTATTATATTATTTACTAGCTGACCCCCGCGACTTCGTTCGCATGGATATAGGTTTTTATATAGAATCGGATCGGACCTTATAATTATTTTTTGTACCTAAACTAAATGTATCCTAAGTTACTCCTTAACATCACCTATCTGCCATTAAAAGTTCCATCAAAATCGATCCAGCCGTTTCGGAGATTAGCTGGAACAAATAGACAGGCCGACAAACATAAATTTAAATGCACGCCAGTTTAAAATAAGCCGTACGTACAAACATCTGCGTCCCAAGTTATTTGAACCCAATAAATGTCCGTCATTTCTGAACTAATAAACCCATGACCTTGAAATATTTACGGGACAATACTTAAAGTACTATCTTTCTAACAAAAGAAGAATGAGTTAAATCGGACTACGCGTTAATGAATTACAGCTATATACATGTTTTAACTTTCTTCCCCTCTCCCAAGGGAACCGTGCTGAATTTCGGGATAAAAAGTATCCTATGTCCTACCTCGGAGTATAAACTCAAATCGTACCAAGTTTCATTCGAATCCGTTCAGTAGTTTCGGCGTGATGCGCGGCCAAGATACAGACAGACAGACAGACAGACAGACAAAAATGAAAAAAATTACAGTTTTGGCTTCAGTATCGATTATAGAATGCCCTCCAATAAAAATTTTCAAAATATCTTCAATGTACAGAATTGGATCTGTTACAGTTTTATTATATTATAGATAGATTGTTTTATCGAACTTGGAAAATCGTTGTTCATGATTTTATTATAATAATATATCTATTATCATTAGTATTAAATATTAATATTTATTTATTTGCTCTAAACATGAGTAATAAATAATAATATAAATAAAAGCATAAGAAAATGGAATTCAAAACAATTTTGCAAAATAAAGACGAACAGATTTTGCACCTCAAGTTAAGTTTAGAGTTATAGGTAATGAGTTGCAGAATAAGCCTCTAAATTATCGCTAGTTCGATCCTGCACACTATATATTTACCGTTTATTACCTACTTAATAAATATTTTAATTGAATTGAAATTATAATTTTATTTTTAATTTTATTTTATTGTATGGAGAGGTTGTAAATTCTGAGCGGTCGGTAATAGAAACAGTAAAAACGTTAATAGAAACAAGTCTCATTCCATGGGTCGGCAATAGAAACAAATGCCTTTTCAGATGAAAATATTATTTATTAATTATTGTGTGATTGAATACTGAATTTAAGCACTGAATTTCAAAGAACACACTATCATAATCATAAATTATTTGAAACTTCTTTTTTAGCATAACGGCTTATATCTAATTTTCTGAAGTAGGTAAATCCGAAGTCAGCTTAAACTGGCGGTAATAGAAGCGTTTACGTAAACCCATAAACTTGCAATTCTCTGACTGCTTGGTCTTGGTCCATGGCACAGTAATCGCTGACATTCGTGTTATTATTAACAACATCAAAAGGAATAGAATAATTTTATTAGATTAAAAGCGGAAGAAAAAGAAAGCAGAAAAAGAGGACACTCGGAACTCGGCCAGCAGTTAAAGATATGACGTGGTAGGTACATTTGTTCGTCGTTTTGTCCGGCATGGCGCTTCTGACCCCTTACTTTTCAATATCCCGTTATAGCAGAAGTCCAGTTAGATTTATCTCTAGCTTGAGCACATCCCCGACACTTCATACACACGTACTGATAAGGACAACCCTCTTTTTAAATCGAGGATAAATCGAGCGGGAGAAAGACAGCGCTATACGTAATACTGCTAGGCGTAGTTCCACGTTACCGTTATTGCCGGAACAGGAGTGTTGCTTTTTTTAAACAGTTAGTATTGTTTGGCCTATGTGAGACTTGTCCGTGTAAATTGGGTGTTCATGTGCAGCCTACTCACCGCTCTCTCGTTGTGCGCTGTCCGCGATCTTTCCCTGCACTCGAGACTCGTTTACTTTACTCGTATTGGATTCACTGCAACAATACATATTTAACACGTTAAACAAGTATACTTATAAATTAAATATTTAAACAAGCTATAATTTAAAAATTAAAAAAACCCGACTGCCATGCTAAAAACGAACTAAAAAATTAATAAACTACCACCGTACCACTTACAGTGTAGTTGTTATTTATTTTGTTTTTCATGATTTGTCACTCCAAATTGATTTAAAACATATAGATTGCATACATTTTCGTACTCGCCTTTTAAAGCCCTTTATTTTGATACCCCACTCGAGGGTCTTGAAGAAAAAAATTTTTTTCAGCCCGCACATTAAAGTGCATAACATTCGCCATTTTGATTTTTTATGAATTTTATGTACCCAGTAACATTTGCGCCGTCAAGACAAATCTAATGACGTATAATTTATCAAAATAGGTTGAGCCGTTAAGTAGTTACGAACTGACATAGGAAACGGTCATTTTCTACGATTTATCACTCCAAATTGTTTCCAAATATATAAATTTATACATTTTCGTATTTGCCTTTTGAATCCCTTTATTTTGATACCCCACTCGAGGGTCTTGAAGAAAAAATTTTTTTTCAGCTCGCACATTAAAGCGCATAAAGTCCGCCATTTTGATTTTTTTTTAAATTTAGGTACCCTATAACACTCGCGTCATTGAGACAAATCTAATGACGTATCATTTATCAAAATCCGTTGAGCCGTTGATTAGTTACAAGCGGACATAGGAATGGACATACATACACACAGGTGAAACACATATACCCAGTCGGGTAAAAAACCCCCGACATTCGCCATTTTGTGGCAGTGGCCATCTTGGATTTGCACAGTGCTATTCTTCTAGTCAAGCACTTTCATTTGATACACATATTAAGGGAGTTGTGAAAAAATATGTAATCTGCCATTTTGTAGAAGCGGCCATCTTGGATCGATTTTTATCAAACATAGCTAACAACACTCTCGAGTATTTCACCTTTCAAACAAAAAAACCGCATTCAAATCGCTTCAGCCGTTTATTCTCAGAACTACTGGAGCGATTTCAAAAATTCTTTCACCGTTGGATATGTAAGTGATCCTTGGACCTTGAGTGCTATAGGCTATATATGTACCACTTGCGAAGCCGGGGCGGACTGCTAGTTATCTTCTATATCTATTCTATACATCTATATCTATTCTATACATATAATAAAATCGTAGAATTGCCGTATCTGTACATTGAAGATTTTTGCAAAATAATAACTGGGATCCCCCATTTAGGGATAAGTAATAGAACGTAAAAAAGCTATTTTTGAAATTTTTGTCTGTTTGTCTGTATATCTGTTTGTCTGTTTGTCTGTATGTTTGTGCGCGCATCACGTAAAAACTACTGAATGGATTGAAATGAAACTCGGCATGATTTAAGTTAATACTATGGAGTAACATATAGGATACTTTTTATCCCGAAATTCACCACGGTTCCCTTGGGAGAGGGGATGAAAGGCAAAATGTGTACTTAGCTGTAATTCGTTAACGGGTGGTCCGATTTCATTCATTCTTTTTTTGTTAGAAAGAAGATACTTTAAAGACTAATACTACTGGCTAATCTCCGAAAGGCTGGACCGATTTTGATGGGACTTTCACTGGCGGTTGTTTACATTTTGATGTACCTAAACATCCGCCAGTGAACTTTTAACAGTTTTTAGCAAGGTTTAAGCTCAAAGGAGCATAGGAAAAACAAAATGATTCCCACGGGATTATTAAAATCAATATCCACGCGAACGAAGTCGCGGGTATCCGCTCGTTATATAATACGTTACAAAACTAAGTAAGTTTGGATAAGTGTATTGTAACTTTAACCTAAGTTCGTAAGTCGAAAAAAATGCATCTAAGTAAGCTTGGATTTAATAGACCTACTGAAATCTGAAGTGACGGATTAGATTAGGTGTCTATCAACAACATTAAGTTTGTGAGTTTGTTCGTTTGACGTAATCTCTGGATCTACTACTTAGATCGATTTTGAAAATTATTTCACCAATAGTAATTAGATACGTACAGGCTACTTATGGAATGGTAATATACTTACACAGGTATAGGTATTTTTTGTAATTTACGTATTGAGTTTTCTTTCTAAACGAATGCATTGCTAATTTGATATTGCTTACATCAAGGAAACCTGTTTAACGCAAAATAAATTACCTACTTATATGATAAACCACTAAAGTGTGGTGCCTTTTTTAACCGACTTCCGAAATAGGAGGAGGTGGTCGATTCGGCGCGCAATTTTTTGAAGTGAAAACTTCTGCAGGCGCGTTGAGCACTTTTTAGTAAAACAGAAAACCTAAATCAACGCGGACCAAGTCGCAGGCATCAGCTACTAGCTAGTGCATAATAAATAGGTTATAGGTACCTACATAATTATTCATTACCTTCAATGTACTGAAGTACTGTCAAGCAGGTAAGTAGGTAGGTATCGCCTGGGACGTATACAACGGGTTCCCCAGGCGTCCAGCACAGTCAGCGAGAGGGAACAGCCGTGGTGGTTTTAGTTAGGGTATACCCACATGGGGAGTCCCACATAACCCCCGTTCTGCCCAAAGAACGGGGGTACCTATAAAAGGTTTCCACCACGAAAAAAAAAAAAAAAAAAAGGTAAGTAGGTAGGTATAGGTCGACCAGAATCTCATGAAAAATAGGGAAATTAAATTTTGTAGTAAGCAACACTAGGTTAACTCGGCTGCCCTAGTGATAAACAAAGTAATTACATTCAGAACACCTTACCTGGGATCGTTTCACGAAACGAAAAATCAAGCAATTGTATTTTAAATACAAAAACAAAGTAATCAACATCCAATTACTTTGTTTTTGTGTTGTGCTTGTTGTTTACTTGGTTTTGCATTTATATTCCGGGTTAGTGTGTGCAGTTACTTTGTTTGGGTAATTCAAATTTCAGTAAACGGTTCAAGTTATTTGAAATATTAAACTGTGGTAAAAATCTACTCGACATAAAACTTTTGTTAATGCAAAAAAGTCAATTTCACAAAAAATGTCAGTTACTTTGTTTATCGCTAGGGCAGCCGTAGTGTTGCTAACTTTGGAATTTCATTTCCGTATTTTTCATGAGATTCTGGTCGATCTATACCTAGGTAATTACTTTTTCTTTCCATCCATGACTCAATCCAGTAAGAATACAGTCGACTGGGGTTAAAACACTAATAAAGCATCGTACCTCTGTCGTCTCACAGACACGTCTCTATGCCTTGGTTTAAAAAATATCAATAAGTATCTGTTTTGAGGATTTTTTCAGAAACTTCTATTTTATCAAAAAAAACCGGTCAAGTGCGAGTCAGACTCGCGCACCGAGGGTTCCGTACTCCAGAAGTATAAGTACCTACAATCTGTTTTTCATTAGTTTGTCTTAAAAGGTAAGGTGCTAATTAAGCTAGGCCTCTAAATTGTATGAGCACTCATACAACTCAGAGGTCTATCTTAATTGGCTCAACTATGTATGTATGGGGACACCCTTTAATTTCCAACTTTTTTTAGTTTTTGGAATTTTCCTTTTATTTATGCTGTAAGATCTGGCTTTTTGCCAAATTTCGTAATTCTAGGTCAACTGGAACTACCATTTAGGTTTTCGACCCAAAAAATATAGAGTACTTCCGGTTGACCTAGATTTGTCAATTTTTGTCAAAACCAAGGTCTTACAGGTCAAGTAAAGGAAAAATTCCGAAAAATAAAAAAAGTTGAAAATTAAGGTAAATTTTGGTACTTACAAGTACCAAAAGTGTGGACTCAGGACCTTAATTTTTATACACCTAATAGGTCTTGCTAGGTCCATCCGTTCCTGAGAAAATCGGTGGTGACACACGGACAGACGGACAAGAAAGTGATCTTATAAGGGTTCCTTTTAACCGAAACCGAAAAAAAAAGGAACGGAAAAATGACTGGGCTCCATACTCTTGCAGACTAAAATTAGGTGAAAATTCGTAATCGTAAGTCTTGTCGTCCAGAACTGACTAATTTATAATTGTAAATAGAAATCCACCGTCATGCAATAGTGATGCTGTAATGACTTGAAATCAATTTATAGACCCGGTTCTGAAAACTATCTATTAGACAGTTTTCAGAACCAGTGTGCTTAGTCTAAATCGGAGCACTCGAAAACGAACTCGAAAACTATGAAACTCGAAAACGAACCTAAAATGGCTTGAATTAAGGTTTGAGTTCGCCAATACATTCAGCATTCGAACACAACGAGCGCCCCAAGCAGAAATGTTGTAAAATACATATTCGAACTATGGAATTACCACTTTAATATACGAGTATTTGAGTTCATTTTGCTCTGAATTCACTTGTGATTCGATCAATAGTTTTCGAGTTCGTTTTCGAGTGCTCCGATCTTAGACTAAGCACTCAGTTCACCATCGAAATGTTTCAGTAATTAATGATCCTACATAAATCCGGTTCTCGTCATCGTCGCGTCGTCTCAAACTTAAAGTTAGTAAGCAGCAGGGCTATTCTGTAAAGCCATTTTCGATTTATAGAGAGTGAATTCGAGATGAGTTTGCTAATTTGTACTCTGTAAAACTCGATAGTACAGGTCTTCTCACTCAAACTCACTTCACTTCGCAAGTGCGTAGCAGATGTTTACAGAATATCAAACCAAGGTGAAGTGAGTTTGCTTTCGAAGCGAGTTATCTCACTTGAGTGAGCTTCGATATCGAGATGGTATTTTAGAGAATAGCCCTACTGATTAGCCCTCATACGCATTAGCGGTTGCGGTAGCGGTGCGGCTAGCCGCTTTTTATATTTTTATATGCAACCGCTCATTTTGTACGCACTAAGCGCTCGTACGCATTAGCGGTTGCGGTAGCGGTTGCATATAAAAATATAACCGCACCGCTACCGCAACCGCTAATGCGTATGAGGGCTTAAAGTTAACATTAAAAACACTTTGGATTTCGAAGAAGAAGTCGTCAGGGTTTTCTAACTTTTAAACTTGAATCGTATGAGTAACTTAACGAGTTATCAATACTGACGTCTTGTGCAACCCGCTTGGCTTGTTATTGGGGGGACACTTAACGGTTTAAATTTAAAGGTGACCTTACTTTAATCGACTTTAAATGTATATGCAACTAGCTCTTAAGGGAATTCCCACAAATCGCGGTTTTGTGCCGCTTGCGACTCACTTGATGTCACATATCCATATGTCAACGCTGCATCTTGGCGTGGTCATTTTAGAAGCCCAATTTCTGAACCATCTGCCCCGCCATTTCAATCCGATTTTATGCATATATATAAGTATTTGCTTACATATGAACATATGTAAGCTCAGTTATTACTTATTACCTAACAATTATGCTAAGTGCTATTATTTTAATCTATGCTACAAGTAGGTGCATAGTTGCATGCAGTAGGTATTTCGTACTTGCAAAGAATCTAGATGACGCAGGCCGATGAATAATGATGCATAACCAAAGATAGAATCATAATATATCTTAGACTTTGTTCACCGCTCAGGCGATACGCGAATTTTTCGAGATTATTTCCTAAAAAGAAAAAAATCGTTTTTTTGGCACTGCAGTTGTACCATACGGTACATACGGTAAGGACTAAGTTCATTTTATCTATGGGACTAAGCATCCGTCTATCACTACATAGTATAAAACAAAGTCGCTTTCTCTGTCCCTATATCCCTATGTATGCTTAAATCTTAAAAACTACGCAACGGATTTTGATGCGGTTTTTTTTAATAGATAGAGTGATTCAAGAGGAAGGTTTATAAGTAGAAAAATTGGACCCGGTAGGTGGCGCTAATAGCGGGCAGGACGACGTCTGCCGGGTCCGCTAGTTGTGAATAAATAGAAAGATACTTAGGCTACCAAGTATTTTGTCACTACACACTATACCTACTTCAGTTTCCGATTCCTCGATCTCATGCTGCAAACATAATATAATTGCTGCTTGTCGCGAGGGCTGGAGGTAATGTAAGGATATTGCCTTTGTAATGTAGTACCTAGGCCAATAGCGCAACACTTTCTTTTAAATATGTCTTGTTTGCAAAGTAATAAACGGGGCAAATCTCAACTTAACATTTAAAAAAAAATATCGGAACTTCGCGCAAACATTAAATAAAACGATGATTTTTCAAATTTTAGGACTCTTTAAATAAGATAGACAGATGAGGTATCTAATTAGTTTTGGTCCAGAAACATGGTTTTTCGTGTGATTCCAATTTATTTTCATGGTAGGATGACTTGCAACGAGTTTAAGCTCATTTTCAATAAACACTTTTTTTGTGAGAGACCTGAGTCCAGTTTGAGTGTCTTGTGTGACCATCTTGATTAGTTTTTTTTAGTGTAGGCACTCTTATTATTTCGATTTAAAATTAAACTGATTTTATAGATGGGGACTAGCTAGATATATAAATGAGTTATTTTTTTTAATAGTGTAGATTTAAGTCATGGTTAACATTCCCTTTTCCCTCCAACTAAACGTAAATCTTGTGCTAGGAGCAGTTACGACAATATAGTGGAACGGACAGACTGATTTCAGTCCGCCCCCTTCCATTCGTGTTATTTATATTTTAATGATAGTGTTAAACTAAACGTCAAATTTTTTAATTAAATGGAGACGTCTACTATTCTAGACTTTGTAGGTACTGTCGTTCACTCTAGTGTTATTCTAAATCTGCCCATTGCAGCATCTGGTAGGGCCCACAATCGGCCCGCATTAAAGCGAATGCACTTATAATCTTTCGTAACCAGTCCCTGGTATACGTCAGAATTTCCTCCAAGATATGAAAACTTATTCACGATGTTTTTCTTCAACGAAAAGTTGGCAAAAAAAAAATAGAAATTGCTTGCCTGCCACATGGCAATGATGTAAGGCTGTTCGCACACTCATGCCTGAGTCTCTTGGCCTAGGACTATCTCGATAAGGCCAAAACATCGCCATTGCAAATATCCAGTGGACGCCCGGCATTCGGATCGGACTTTGTGAAAATTTCAAAACTGCGCAATGTAGGCGGTGCCATGACATCACCGGTGTTTACCGTCTGACACATAAGCTTTGTATACAAAAATAGTATTTCTATCTACGAACTAACACGGCAATTAACACCTTATCCTTCCCAATCTTAAAGTTTAATTTCCCCCATTTGCTGCTGGATTTTATGACGTTCGGTTGTGCATCTGTGTACATATTGAGATGGCTGGGTTCTAGGTCACTGGGCACGTTCCTCGGCTGCCGCAGTCTTTGTCTTGTTGTTAGTCGATAATTGATCGATTTATCTTGGAAATCGATTCGATAATCGGGGACATCCTACTTGGGAGGGCCATCCGTAATGATGAAGTGGTCTCACTTATAATAGGCATATAAAGGCTCATTAGGGAGCTAAAAGGTGGAGTTTTCGTCTTTAGTATAGCTTTTGACGACCGTTCTTTCATTCTTGATGGCAGACTTGTTTCTCGTATCTCAGATATAACAAAAGTTACTGGTGACAACACCTTCGTGTTGTCGGTATGTAGAGCATTGCATCGTACCAAAGCGCTTATATATCGATGACGATGGCTAAAGTACAATTTATTGTATTGTATAGTCGCTTGGAGGCTTGAGTTTGTCAGATTGTAATGGACAGTACCTATCTAGGACAGGTACCTAAGTAGGGATACCGAGCCCAGAGCTTATCAGAGAAAGTTGAGTTAGAAACAGCCAAAGAAACAGCACGGTATACTGGGTGGTAGAGATTAATATTAAAACACTGAACCAGAAGTCCAATGTACTAAAAGGCTTGGCAATTTATAAGAGCAAACAAAAACTTTACTTACTACAAAACAGAACCATTCGAGCCCTCTAATTAGGAGAGAAGCAGCGCTTTTGTAATGATTTAGAGTCATTACTAAAAGTGCTCTTAGATAATGAAATCTTGAATTGAATAGAAAATAAGTTGGATTGCGTAAGTGGGTAAGTAAATACGGACTCAGTCAGATGAAACAGAAACAGCTTTGAATCGGTGGTTTTCTGTTTTATCAACAAAATTGAAGATGTGAAACTGCTATAAAACTCTGAATTTTCTTTGAGTTTTTACTGTGAAACTTGATATCTTTATCTACCTACGTGAGGTATGGGTTAATTTCAACAAACACGAATTTTGCCTAGTTACGGTGGCGAATTTAAACTTGCTGTTTCTAATATATTTTTTTAGCCTAAATAATAGTTAAATAGTACTTACTAATAATTAGTCATATAGTAGAGATAGAAAAATAATTAATAGTTCATGAGATATTTCTATTTGAAATTATCAAATGCCACCGAAATTATATAAGCGCCACCGAAATTGAAATCCGATCCACCGAAATTGATTAGCGCCACCGGAATTAGAAATAATAAAGGCAAGATCTTATTTCTTTAGACTTAAGATTCATAGTAAAAAACTTGTAGAATACCAACAATTTAAGTAACACATAAAGATATCAAGTTTCAAAATCGTAATCCTAGCGAGTTGAATATGACTCATTCTTGGCCAGAATTACAGTACAGTCTATCAGACTCAAACTATCAAATTACATTGCATTTTTGCTGTCACCTAAAGTTTTTGTTTTAATTTATGTTACTTATAAGCTGATTTGACATTAACCAAGGTTGTGAATCTGAATAATGCAGTGATTGTACTAGGTTTATTAAGCATTATCATTTTATGAATACCTTCGGTAGTCCATTGTTTGTACGTGATTGTAGAGCTACTAATTGTAAAATCATCACACCAGGACTTAATATTTTCTTCGTACGACCTACATCTACAATCTGTTTTTCCTTAGCTGTCTCAAAAGGTAATCAAAGCATACCTCGCAGACACGCGTAAGCGACGAGCTGTGCACGGCACATATCGCATTCTTACCGACCGAGAAGCAACCCTCATTGCTCGACGCTTTAGACGTTCTAAATGTAAAGTTTGGTTTCTTTGCTGGCTTTGCTTTCTTTGGAACTTACTTGACCGTGCATAGAGCGTCGCTTGCGCTTTTCTGAGAGAAGCTATTTGTTTGCATTTTAAGTTGGCTAACGAAAAATAATTATAAATAAGTAATTACTTAAGTATCTTCTTCTTTGTCCCATTGTTAGTTTCCAGCGTCCCTACATCATATTCAAGGTATTCCCACAAGCATGATAGTGTTGGTTACCAGATATGTATAACAAGTGATTACTGTAATTTGTTGTACCGCGTCGTTTCAGGGGTGACTGACCTTGTTCAATGACCTGTAGGTAGGTAGGTATCTTTTGTTACCTAAGCTTGCCTCAGGTAAAACTAACACTAGAATGTTGCCTAACTTGTGGCATCGTGTTGAAATGTGCAATAGGCATTTTTTCTGGCAAAAATCAATATTTGGTAAGTGAAAATACCACATCCATTTTGTAGTTCTCCGTGTGCTATGAAGTCTGACCATTTTGAAATTGCAAGTTATGTAAACCAAACAAACGTTTGAATATTTCGCGATATAAAAACCATACATATACCTACTTAGTACCTAACTATTACATTTCTGCATGGAACGCCTACCTAGGTATAGTTACTTACCTACTTACTTAATTTTCCAGCGTGAAAATATTATTACAATGTTCAAAACAAGTATAAATTAAAAATTTAAAAAACCCCCGATATTCGCTATTTTGTGACGGCAGCCATCTTGGATTTGCAACAGTGCTATTCTACTTGTCTAGTCAAGCCTTTTTATTTGATACGGGAGTTGTGAAAAAATATGTAATCCGCCTAAAAAATATAAATTTTGAAGCGCCGGCCATCTTGGACCGATTTTCATCAAACATAGCTAACAACACTCTCGACTAATTCACCTTTCAAACAAAAAAAAACCGCATTCAAATCGGTCCACCCGTTTGAGCGCCCGCGCCACAGGGGAACAGACACACACACACACACACACACCCAGACACGTCAAACTTATAACACCCTGTCGTTTTTGCGTCGGGGATTAATAATGCTAAATATAGGTCTCCACTCTCCCTACCTAGGCCTAGTTTCGCGGCCCTTGCTGAGTTCACAGTTCATTCATAGCTAGTGTGTGCACAAACACATTCGCTACACTCGCTCCAGACTTTTCAGCATGTGTTGGCCAGCTATTTTATAGCTCGACCGCCAAGCGCCTCTATCTCGGTCACAAAAACCTCCGAACAACTTCCTTGTCTTTTCTCGGATGTTTTCAGCGAGAGTAGTCTGGAGACGGCTTCTGGGTGTGTAATTGTGTACACGAATGCAATGTGCATTCTTCGGTATACAAAAAGTTCCAATTTCGAACTAGGTACCTACGTTTGTAAGATTGGTTGTAAGTTTGAATGACAGCTAAAGTTTGTAAAAATTTTCAGGAATCTCATCAGATAAGTACTTGCTGTATGTTATAAATCGATCATATTATATTACTAGTCGACCCCCGCGACTTCGTTCGCATGGATATAGGTTTTTATATACAATCGGATCGGACCCCATAATTCTTTTTTGTACCTAAACTAAATGTATCCTAAGTTACTCCTTAACATCACCTATCTGCCATTGAAAGTTCCATCAAAATCGATCCAGCCATTTCGGAGATTAGCTGGAACAAATAGACAGGCCGACAAACATAAATTTAAACGCACGCCAGTTTAAAATAAGCCGTACGTACAAACATCCGCGTCCCAAGTTATTTGAACCCAATAAATGTCTGTAATTTCTGAACTAAAACACCTATGACCTTGAAATATTTACGGGACAATATATAAAGTATTACCTTTCTAATAAAAAAAGAATGAGTGAAATCGAACAACGCGTTAATGAATTACAGCTAAATACACGTTTTAACTTTCATCCTCTCTCCCAAGGGAACCGTGCTGAATTTCGGGATAAAAAGTATCCTATGTCCTACCTCGGAGTATAACCTCAAATCGTACCAAGTTTCATTTGAATCCATTTAGTAGTTTCGGCGTGATGCGCGGCCAAGATACAGACAGACAGACAGACAGACAGACAGACAGACAGACAGACAAAAATGAAAAAAATTGCAGTTTTGGCTTCAGTATCGATTATAGAGTGCCCTCCAATAAAAATTTTCAAAATATCTTCAACTAGAGAATACCCGCGGCTTCGCCCGCGAGAATTTTGGTTTTTCACAAATCCCGAGGGAGTCGTGGATTTCCGGTTCCCATTCCCGCTCCCTTTTCTAACCTTTACACCTACTTTCAAGGAAGTTTGCTATAGTAATCTACCTATAGTTGTAGCTAGAGATTTCGGTTTTTTTCAAAATCTCGTGGCAACTGTAGATTTTTCCGGGATAAAAAGTAGCCTATGTTTTAAGTCAGGGTATAATCTATCTCCTTTCAAAATTTCAGCCAAATCGGTTTAGTAATTGCGGCGTGATTGAGTAACAAACATCCAAACATCTAAACATCCAAACATCCACACTTTCACATTTATGATATTAGTAGGATAGTAGGAGGATTAGTAGGCTAGTAGGATTAGTAGGATTGGTATTGTGATTATGTGTGATAGCTTCTGCCCGCAGCTTCGCTCGCGTAAATTTCGGTTTTGAACAAATCCCGAGGGAATCGTTGATTCCCGGTTCCCGTTCCCGATCCCTTTTCCAACCTTTATACTTTCTATCAAGGAAGTTCGCTATAATAATCTACCTATAGTTGTAGATATAGACTTCGGGTTTTTCAAAATCCCATGGGAACTGTGCATTTTTTCCAGGATAAAAAGTAGCCTATGTGTTGCCAATGCATGCAACACAGCAAACTATTGCAATAATGTGTTATGTGAACGTGATTTACCTAAGAACAGTCAGCGCCCTCTATGGCGTTTTTGGAAGATTATATCTATTTTAGTCCCACAGGAATACTTTTCCGGGATAAAAAGTAGCCTATGTTTTAAGTCAGGGCATAAGCTATCTCCATTCAAAATTTCAGCCAAATCGGTTCAGTAGTTGCGGCGTGATTGAGTAACAAACATCCAAACATCCAAACATACAAACATACAAACATCTAAACATCCAAACATCCACACTTTCACATTTATAATATTAGTAGGATTAGTAGGATAGTAGGAGGATTAGTAGGATTAGTAGGATAGTAGGATTAGTAGGATTGGTATTGTGATTATGTGTGATAGCTTCTGCCCGCAGCTTCGCTCGCGTAAATTTCGGTTTTGAACAAATCCCGAGGGAATCGTTGATTCCCGGTTCCCGTTCCCGATCCCTTTTCCAACCTTTATACTTTCTATCAAGGAAGTTCGCTATAATAATCTACCTATAGTTGTAGATATAGACTTCGGGTTTTTCAAAATCCCATGGGAACTGTGCATTTTTTCCAGGATAAAAAGTAGCCTATGTGTTGCCAATGCATGCAACACAGCAAACTATTGCAATAATGTGTTATGTGAACGTGATTTACCTAAGAACAGTCAGCGCCCTCTATGGCGTTTTTGGAAGATTATATCTATTTTAGTCCCACAGGAATACTTTTCCGGGATAAAAAGTAGCCTATGTTTTAAGTCAGGGCATAAGCTATCTCCATTCAAAATTTCAGCCAAATCGGTTCAGTAGTTGCGGCGTGATTGAGTAACAAACATACAAACATACAAACATACAAACATCTAAACATCCAAACATCCACACTTTCACATTTATAATATTAGTAGGATAGTAGGAGGATTAGTAGGATTAGTAGGATAGTAAGATTAGTAGGATTTGTATTTTGATTATGTGTGATAGCTTCTGCCCGCAGCTTCGCTCGCGTAAATTTCGGTTTTGAACAAATCCCGAGGGAATCGTTGATTCCCGGTTCCCGTTCCCGATCCCTTTTCCAACCTTTATACTTTCTATCAAGGAAGTTCGCTATAATAATCTACCTATAGTTGTAGATATAGACTTCGGGTTTTTCAAAATCCCATGGGAACTGTGCATTTTTTCCAGGATAAAAAGTAGCCTATGTGTTGCCAATGCATGCAACACAGCAAACTATTGCAATAATGTGTTATGTGAACGTGATTTACCTAAGAACAGTCAGCGCCCTCTATGGCGTTTTTGGAAGATTATATCTATTTTAGTCCCACAGGAATACTTTTCCGGGATAAAAAGTAGCCTATGTTTTAAGTCAGGGCATAAGCTATCTCCATTCAAAATTTCAGCCAAATCGGTTCAGTAGTTGCGGCGTGATTGAGTAACAAACATCCAAACATACAAACATACAAACATCTAAACATCCAAACATCCACACTTTCACATTTATAATATTAGTAGGATAGTAGGAGGATTAGTAGGATTAGTAGGATAGTAGGATTAGTAGGATTGGTATTGTGATTATGTGTGATAGCTTCTGCCCGCAGCTTCGCTCGCGTAAATTTCGGTTTTGAACAAATCCCGAGGGAATCGTTGATTCCCGGTTCCCGTTCCCGATCCCTTTTCCAACCTTTATACTTTCTATCAAGGAAGTTCGCTATAATAATCTACCTATAGTTGTAGATATAGACTTCGGGTTTTTCAAAATCCCATGGGAACTGTGCATTTTTTCCAGGATAAAAAGTAGCCTATGTGTTGCCAATGCATGCAACACAGCAAACTATTGCAATAATGTGTTATGTGAACGTGATTTACCTAAGAACAGTCAGCGCCCTCTATGGCGTTTTTGGAAGATTATATCTATTTTAGTCCCACAGGAATACTTTTCCGGGATAAAAAGTAGCCTATGTTTTAAGTCAGGGCATAAGCTATCTCCATTCAAAATTTCAGCCAAATCGGTTCAGTAGTTGCGGCGTGATTGAGTAACAAACATCCAAACATCCAAACATACAAACATACAAACATCTAAACATCCAAACATCCACACTTTCACATTTATAATATTAGTAGGATGTACAGAATTGGATCTGTTACAGTTTTATTATATTAATAGATAGATGTATACCTATATGGATTACACTCTTGTCCGACCGAAATGCAAATCTTACTTTTTTCCAATGGGAGAGATAGATAGGGCTTCTAAAACCACTTGACGCTTGCACAAGATACTTAAGTACTTATTGATTCCTTACTTATTGTAGTCTTGAGTTTTGACTGAATGTTTGTAGACTGAACAGGAGCCGCTGTTTTAAAAACACGTTCAAAATTCATTGAATAGATATACCGAATATTTAGGTAAACAGAAATACCTACTTGAAAACAGACGAACTGATAAAAGTATGTCTATATAATACTTATAGGTAGTATCTAGGTAGGTGTATATATTATATCTAAGTAGATTGTGGAGCCAAAAAAGCTATTAGGTTTTTGCTGATAACTGCCGTACTGGTGTTTGCGCTTCTTGATGATAGGTATTTAAATATACCTACACAATTGCATCATTAAGTCACATTAAGTGGCAGGTACCTGCCACTTAATGCTGTGCTACCACTCTGTATAAATAGGCAGTCAGAATATTTTGGTCTCAATATACAGAATATCTACACTTTGTTTGTAAGATCCAATATTTTAACGGGCTCTAACTAACCGCCCTACCTACAGCCCTTGTCCCACAGCTGGACTCAGGCCTCCTCTCCTAGTCTCCTACAGGAGAGAGGGATTTCGAGCTTAGACCCGCCACGATGGCCCAATGCGAATTGGCAGGCTTTGACGATTATTGTCACATGAATAGTGATAATAACGTGCTCTCCGAGGCACGAGGGTGAAGCACCACCAACATCCAACTCCGGACTGGCACTGAGAATCCCTTGACAGAAAAATACCTCACAATTTTTTAACCCCCGACGCAAAAACGACGGGGTGTTATAAGTTTGACGTGTCTGTGTGTGTGTGTGTGTGTGTGTGTGTCTGTCTGTTTTCCTGTAGCGCTCAAACGGGTGGACCGATTTGAATACGGTTTTTTTTATTTGAAAGGTGAATTAGTCGAGAGTGTTGTTAGCTATGTTTGATGAAAATCGATCCAAGATGGCCGCCGCTACAAAAGGCAAATTATATATTTTTTTCACAACTCCCTTAATATGGGTATCAAATGAAAGGGTTTAACTATTAGAATAAAATAAATAAATAAAAATAAAAATCAAAAAGCCTTTTATTTCTTGCAAAGTAGTAAGTAAGTATTACAAGTAATAGTTAGTAAATAATAAAGTGATAGTTGGTATAAAAAGTTTTAAGATAAACTAACCTAAATTTTAACTAACCTAATTATTTAAATAGTAAAGTGCGCAAGAACCCCTCAGGTGAGGGTGAAGGCCTCCTCCAGAGAAGACCATCTGTCTCTGTCTTGTGCTACCTGGAACCATCTTGTGCCAGCGCATTTCATCAGGTCATCTGTCCACCTTGCGAACGGTCTGCCTACTTTCCTATGACCTGCAGGACCCGGCCACGACGTCAGCCTTGACGTCCAGCGGTCGTCACCCATCCTCGCCACATGACCTGCCCATCGCCATTTTAGTTTTTTAGAGTAATAGAGAGCATCTGTTACCTTTGTTTTTTGCCGTATTGTGGTGTGGCGTATTTTATGATTTTTTCTTATTTTCAAAACACTTCTCTCCATACTTCTTTGGCAAGACTTGATTTTATTTTTTATGCGAGCGGTGTATTTCCACGTTTGGCAAGCATAGGTAATCGAAGGTAACAGACAAGTATCCAGTACCCTTGTCTTTATTTTTATTGGCATGCTGCTTTTCAGAGTTTCCTTAAGACTCCAAATTTTTTTCCAACCGCCTTTAATCCTTCTTTCAACTTCTAAATCATTGTTTTGGCTATTAAAGGAAATCTGCTTACCCAAGTAAATGTAACTATCGACGTACTCTACAGGTTTGTTTTTCAGGTATATCGGGGACTTAATGAAATTTGTCATGATTTTAGTCTTACTAGGGTTTAGTTCTAAGCCAACGTCTCTACTTGCTGCTTGTAGAGTTTGCATCATAAGGTTAAGTTCGTTTCTGTTTTCTGATAGCAAGACGATGTCGTCAGCAAACCGTAAATGGTTGAGGTATCTGCCATTTATGTTAATCCCATAGTTTTGCCAATTCAATTTTCTAAATACCATCTCTAGTACCGCTATAAAAATTCTAGGAGAGCAGGGGTCTCCCTGTCTCACACCTCTCTTGATGGGTATAGATGGCCCCGAACGCTCCAGCTTCACTCTACTTGTACATTCTTTATAGAGATACTTTAATACCTTACCTACCTAGTACCTACCCTTACCTACCTAACTATTAGAATAGCACTATGCAAATCCAAGATGACCGCGACCACAAAATGGCGAATGTCGGGTTTTTTACCCGACTGGGTTATGTGTTTCACCTGTGTGTATGTATGTCCATTCCTATGTCCGCGTGTAACTAATCAACGGCTCAACGGATTTTGATAAATGATACGTCATTAGATTTGTCTTCATGACGCGAGTGTTATAGGGTACCTAAATTTAAAAAAAAATTAAAATGGCGGACTTTATGCGCTTTAATGTGCGAGCTGAAAAAAAATTTTTTCCTCAAGACCCTCGAGTGGGGTATCAAAATGAAGGGATTTAAAAGGCAAATACAAAAATGTATACAATTATATATTTGAAAATAAGTTGGAGTGATAAATCACAGAAAATGACCGTTTCCTATGTCAGTTCGTAACTACTCAACGACTCAACTTATTTTGATAAATGATACGTCATTAGATTTGTCTTAACAGCGCAAATGTTACTGGGTACATAAAATTGATAAAAATTCAAAATGGCGGATTTTATGCACTTTAATATGCGAGCTGAAAAAAATTTTTTTCCTCAAGACCCTCGAGTGGGGTATCAAAATAAAGGGCTTTAAAAGGCAAATACGAAAATATATACAATCTATGTGTTTGTAATCAGATTGGAGTGACAAATCATAGAAAACAAAATAAATAACAACTACACTGTGAGTAAATAGGTGGTAATTTATTTAAGATCCCTTCCCACTCCACTCTACTACATTCCACATAATCCCCCTACACCTCCCCCCTTCCCATCAATTATTGTAACACTAATAATTTAACCTTAAATCGCCAAACACTAAAATAATACAATAATATTATGAAGGACCTTATTAAAGTTTCTAGTGTTCAACAGATGGCGCTAATAGTGGTCTTAAACGCGCTATTACCTACACGCGGAGTGACACAGGCCTGTCTCTTGTAAAAATATGCATCTAAAAATTTTTCATAGTTTTGCACTAAAAACCAAGAAATAAATTACGTAATTAAAAAAACTAAAAACCCGACTGCGTAAAACAAACTAGTTCTGGTAACTGAAAAGCAAAAAACAAGCTTTGTACTTCGTTCGTTCGTTCGTTCGTTTCAACCAATGGACGTCCACTGCTGGACATAGGTCTCTTGCAAGGATCGCCACAGCACACGATCTTGTGCCGCCTGATTCCAGCGGCTACCAGCGACTCGCTTGAGATCGTCTGTCCATCGAGTGGGGGGTCTACCTACGCTTCGTTTGCTGGTGCGAGGTCGCCATTCAAGCACCTTGGGACCCCAACGTCCATCGGTTCTTCGTGCAATGTGCCCCGCCCATTGCCACTTCAGCTTCGCGACTCGATGAGCTATGTCGGTGACTCTGGTTCTCCTGCGGATCTCCTCATTTCTGATTTGATCCCGCAGGGATACTCCGAGCATAGCTCTCTCCATCGCCCGCTGAGTGACCCTGAGCCTTCTTATGAGGCCCATTGTTAGCGACCATGTCTCAGATCCGTAAGTCATCACTGGCAACACGCACTGTTCGAAGACTTTCGTCTTCAGACACTGAGGGATATTGGACGAAAAGACATCTCGAAGTTTCCCGAACGCTGCCCAGCCGAGTTGGATTCGGCGGTTGATCTCTTTCTCAAAATTGGACCTACCTAGCTGGACCGTGTGTCCCAGGTATATGTACTCGTCTACAATTTCGAGTGCTGAGTTCTCAACAATTACCGGGTGGAGCGGAACATGAGCATTAGACATGATCTTCGTCTTACTCATGTTCATTTTTAGGCCCACCTGTTGAGAAACTCTGCTGAGATCATTGAGCATTGTATTGAGGTCTCCCAGAGTCTCTGCCATCACGACTATATCATCGGCAAACCGTAGGTGAGTGATGTACTCGCCGTTTATGTTGATGCCAAGTCCGCTCCAGTCCAGAAGCTTAAAGACGTCTTCCAACGCAGCGGTAAATAGCTTCGGGGAGATAACATCTCCCTGACGCACTCCTCGCTGCAATTGGATTGGCCTCGTAGTCTGGTCCTGTATACGAACTGACATAGTGGCGTTTTCGTACAAACACTTCAGCGCTTGGATGTACCGATAGTCGATCCGGCATCTCTGCAGTGATCTCAATACAGCCCAAGTTTCCACCGAATCAAAGGCTTTCTCATAGTCCACAAACGCTAAGCAAAGTGGCCGGTTATACTCTTCGGTCTTCTGTATAACCTGCCGCAGCGTATGAATGTGGTCTATGGTACTGAAGCCTTTTCGGAACCCGGCTTGTTCGGGAGGCTGGAAGTCGTCGAACCTACGAGCGAGACGATTCGTAATGACTCTTGAGAACAACTTATAGACATGGCTCAGCAGCGAGATGGGTCTATAATTCTTCAGCTACTTCTTGTACTTTATAAAGTACATTCTTATAAAGTACATTCTGGGGGGTAAGGGAGTGCACCTCCATCTCAGCACTCCAATTGTCAACCTCACCTGCACGTGGTGCCCCCTGCTAATCAACAGACGAGGCTCTGACGACCGACAAATGGCGGTATAACCATTTCATATCGGCTAGACTACAAAAATGACAAGGGCCGATGTCGGGCAGCAGCGACATCGGTACAATAGTCTAGCCCTGCGATCGCCAACCCGCCTGCCCAGCGTGGCGATTATGGGCATACCCTTGCAATTCATGGATTGTAAAATAAAGCCACAGCCCCTAGTCCCCGGCTTTTACTTTGTACTTTATAAACTAGAATTTGATAAGATCATAAACATAATTAATGTTAGAAAATGTATGGCAGGCGGGGGCATTACTTAGCCAACTACTCAGGACTATTAGTTCGCCCCCGCATGCCATACATTTTCTAACATTAATTATGTTTATGATCTTATCAAATTCTAGTTTATAAAGTACAAAGCTTGTTTTTTGCTTTTCAGTTACCAGAACTAGTTTGTTTTACGCAGTCGGGTTTTTAGTTTTTTTAATTACGTAATTTTTTAATTTTCAATTTATACTTGCAACCATAAATAAAATGAATAAGAGCTTTTTCTCTTTCGTGCTTGTAACCAACCAAAGAATCGAACCTAGGACTTCGTGATACGCAGTCAACCATGCCAACCGCTGCACCAACAAGGCAGTAACCACCATAATTATCTACTCTACTAACCGCCATAAATTTCCTAAATAAGACTGAAAGAGTTTTCTTTCTATTTTTCTTTCTCGTCTTTTTCAGTTAAGAGTTTATACAGCTGAACTGCGCAGTTCGTGTGCAATTAGACTGCATTCAGCGTGCAGAACAGTACCTACAGTTTGAATATTCAGTTTTGACTAGCTTATAGTGATTTTCATCGTTTTAGTTATCGACCGATACACTATTACGAGTAGTTTATGATCGGACACAAGTGCGGTCTTGCGCTACTGCCTACTGGCTTCCAGAGGCTCACGTCTAATGTTGTCGATCCACCTAGTGGTATGTCTGCCAACACCCCCGCTCCGAGGTGCACCCCCCCAAAGTCTATCGGTTCTTCGGACTAGTGTATACGTTTGGATACTTGGGAAATACAGCGTTATAATAGCATATTCTAAAAACATTTACTGCGATCGGCGCGCGAGGAAGTTATGAAATGGATGAAAAGCGAATTAAATAGTCCATGAAAGCAGTCGGAGCGCAGTCGCTACCAAGGTTATACCACTCGTGGCTAATAGAATTCAACACCCACCGGCAAACGGTGACTGGCTCCATTCATTAGTGGATACAGACGCGTTTCCGAAGAGAGAACAATGCCGGTCGGTATGATGGGGTGACATTTTGGAAGCGGCCGGTAAAGCAAGAAGGAAATTTTTTAACCGACTTCCAAAATAGGAAGATCTGCATTCGCCCCATATGTATGTGTGTATGTATACATTATGTGTATGTATGTATGTTTTGATTATTTCAAAAACCAATAAACCGATTTTGATGACTTTTTACTATCTATCGTAATTCGTAATAAAGAGCATCGCCAGCGGATGGAAAAAGTATGAATTTTAAGTTCAGTCGAAAGGTTACGAAGCTATAAAGCAAGTGTAGCTCTTGACAGGACTTGAAGTTATTAATTTTATAATTCAAGTGAGTTTTAGGACTTTGGTTGCATTTGGCTATATTTTTATTTTCATTAAGTATTTATCTTTTTACGAAGTTATACGCACATAAATGTCACTATTTGTGATTGGTACGCCGATTTCTCTGAGATACCTGGACCGAAGTCGGTTTAATTGTTTCTAAAATATAACTTGTTATATCTACGTACTGTTCAAAAACTATTTCTACCTGTGATAATAATATTTTATTTACTAATTACATAAAAAAAAAATACGTTTTATTTGATGCTAGCCAGCTCTCGCCAGCCAGGTTTCGCTCGCGCGTGGAATTAGAAATTCCTTATCCCGTGAGAATTTCGAATAATCCGTCTTTATTCCGTCTCTACATCATAAAGGGAAACTGAATAAACAAGACATGCACAAAATCGCATTAAAATCGGCCAAATAGTTCAGGAAAATGATAACAGCTCCGGTTCCTTAGACCAAACTCTTATCTCTCTAGATACGAAAGTTTGTATTTTCGCCTCACTGAGCGCTCCCGATATTTCATCCAGTGTACAGAAGTAGGTATTCAGGCCAACGCTGACGGAAGGCGAGATACCTATTCTATTTTATAAATCTTAAACCAATTAGCTGGTTAGAGACAAGTCGCGTTATGAGGATTTTGTGCGACGGTCTGTCTGTCTAGGTCTTACTCGACCTAGAGTCGGTCACTTTCGTTTTACGAGTGAAATTGATTTTGCGCTTTCCAGTAATAAAAAAACACTTCCTCGCTGTTAAAGTAGGTGCCTATGGGCTATGTGGTATTAAGATAATAGCGCCAGTGGGCAGCATGCCCATGTATGCATTACTTGCATCCAACTTGCATCATACTTACCTAGATGGTATAGGATTTTTTGCAATATTATTATAATTTTTTGTAAATATAGGTTATTTTTGTAAATATTTTATTTTATTAAGATTGTATTTTGTCTCGTGTAAGGCATCTGCCGCGACTAGTTAGACACCTACCAGTTACCACCCACGGTAGGTATAGTAACAACGCTAATGTTTAACATTTCAGTAGGTAGGTACGAACTATGAAGCCAAACGGATTAGAAACTGGCATACTTGTTCCACTTATTTTATACTTATTTACTTCGTCATATCCGCCATATTGAATTCGTCATGACGTCATAATATACGTTTATTCTCAAGGCACCGCATATTTGCCCCCGTCGCATCTGCCCCGTACATTTATTTATGACACGCGAAAAGCAAACAACGCCTCATAAATCAAAGTCAAATGAGTACTTAGTTTGGTAATTTTGAGGACGCCAATAAACCGACAAATACAGACTGCTAAACTCGAAACCCTCGGGCAGTCGCGTACAAAACGGATATAGGTCAGAGCGGAGCGAAATCGGCGGGCGCGTCGATTTAATTCTACTAGTTGGGAAACTCGCGAAGCGCATAACCTCTCCGTCGCTGCAGCGGCGGCGGCCGAAAATATACACCACTATATTTAGAACAGGAAACAGTTACAGTTAGGTATTCTAGTAAGTAAATATTTGCCGGTTGACTTACCAGAATCTTGCGCGTGCGTAGTTAGGTAGTGTTCGTTGGCGGATACGCGTTTTATATCACTGTAATATAAGTGTTTGTCGCATCGCCTGTCGCTCGCGCAGACTCCGGTCGTGTGGCGCCCGCCCGGGCGGTGTGCCGACTGCCGCGCGCGCGCGCACTTCCACCGGCCGGCGGCCACGCTCGGCCGGCGCTGCCGATCGCGAGCGCCGGCGACACAGTTTACCGTGCTCAGTGTGTTAATAACACCACAAATACTAAGTACAATGAAAAAGCGCTAAGAACCGCCGGGACACCGGAGCATCCTCAGCTCTTCACTCTACAATGCACGATTGCAGTCGTTTGTCATTCTGCCTGCTGTACCTACCATTCAAAGACTGTTTTAAGCTTTTAGCGGAGCAACATAATTTTGTTTTTCATTATCATGGATTTCCAAATATAATGTGTATGTAAGGTTCTTTGTTGAGTAATGTGCGTTTTAAGTAATTAAATATCACGGTGAAGGAAAACATCGCGAGGAAACCTGCACGCCTAGGAGCTCCATAATGTTCTCAAAGGCATGTGAAGTCAATCGATCTGCACTTGGTCAGCGTGGTGGACTACGGCCTAAACCTTTCTCATTCTGAGAGGAGACCCGTAGGTACTCTATAGTGGGCCGGTAATGGATTGATGATGATAATAATGATGACTCCTCTCAACGGACTCCTGTGCGACTCCCATAGTGGGTCCGACTCGCACGGACTTAAATAACCTCCCCGCGATGTGTTTTAAGTTAGTCTGTAAAAAAGAGGGTATCAGGATAGAGAAAGTAAAAAGACAAATGTTATATAAATTTTCTATTATTAATATAATACATTTTATAATCACCAGGATGATTATACTTCAAAGTTGTCCATTCGAAACTATATAAACGCTCAAAACTTAAGTAATACAACGCGCTTTTGGAAAATACAACTTTACATCAGCAGCTCTAGTACGAGTTTTTATTGTTAAAAAATTAAAATTCGATATCCAGTATGATTATGCCGACTTTGTAACGATGATCGAAATTCCAGTATCGAAACACAATGACTTAAGTGTGAAATGGACCTAAACTGGCTTGTTTTAAAGTTTGAGTACGCTAATACATTCAACCATTCGTCCCACAGTCAGTGCGCCAAGCGGAAATTTTGCAACATTTTTCGAATTACTGAATTACCAGTTTAAAATAAGAGGTTTTGGGTCAATTTTGTTCTATTGTAGTTTTTCGATATTCGGAATTTAGTAGCGTTATCGAGGTGTAGCAAGCAAGCTCGGCATAACCATACAGTTCTTGTATAAGTTACATTTAGTGCAATTAATAGAAAAAAATTGTAAAAAAAACATAAGTAAAAAAAAATATCGACGGAAATATCCGAAAACTTTGATAAGTTTTCGAGATTAAATATCCGAAAGCTTAGGAAATATGCGAAAACTTTGATAAGTTTTCGAGATTCGAAAACTCGTGCTAAGGGTACACAAATAGAAAATAGGTCAATATTATTTTCTTAGGCAGTAGAGTAGCTTATGAAAAAGGTGGAATCTTGTCTTAGCATGCACAATATTGCAGTCAACCCAAATTATAAGTTCTGCGCACACAATTTTATTTTACAACAATTAGAAATTTAACTTTACGAACAATTTTATCATAACTATTTATAAACTTAATATAGTGCTATAATTTCGAGAATATCCATAATATGAAAAATATTGTTTCTGCTATTTACACACATTTTAACACTGTCATACTGCATACAATAATATTTTTATGTAGATTAAGTAAAGGTACCTATCTTTCTACAGGTCGTTTTTGAAATACTGGAAAATTAGCCTACTTTTGGCGTATGCGATTTTAGTCTGTAGTCTAATCAAATCGGTACATTCGGTCAATTCCGCCTTTGCGAATTGATTGCGCGGCGAAAATCGACACATATAAATAGTCAGTTGCACCATAGACGGTTAAAGTTACGTTACGGTTACCGTTTTTTAACCATAAATAAAGCAAAGTAACTTTATAACTTTTTAATTTTAACTTTAACCATATTAGTACTTATCAACTTTGCTTTTTGATTTTATGACTTTTTTTAACCGCCTACTGATCCATAAAAAAACAAGATTAGGATTTGGATATGAGGTTTTTTATAATATGGAATGGATTAAGCAAAAGACAGAGATTAAATTAGCTACTTAATATTAAACTAATGCTAAATAAATAAGCTAATTAAACCTTAATCCTAGGTACTATTACTATTCAGTGGCGCACTTTCCATACAGGCACAAAGGCACCGTCGACCCTAGCAGTTAACTTTATTAAATTCATTCAAATACATGATACATTATTACCATGATCAACAATGTACAAGATATGCAGTCCAATATAATATCTAATTGAGAAAATAATTGTTCTCATCTACAAGAAATAAGCAAAAAAAAAATTGTCCTTAAAACTTCTTAACCCTTTCCAAGACACAACCATGAATTTCTACTGTATGTTATGTTCACTTCAAGGTAACAGTGAATAGGCATTTTCTAGACAAGCGCGTTCCAAGTTAGACCTCGCTTTCCAGGCATGTCGTCAAGCGTAAGCCTACCATACAATAACAAGTAGTGTGCAAAAGTGCGGGGCAAGCAGCTAGTGGCGCCATCTGTTATGTGATTACCGAAACGAATTTAATAATCTAGAAAGCCGTGCGAAGATCACTTCTCGATTTTTTTCGTATATAAAATGTAGCCTATGTCACCCGGACCATTGTGATTACAACGAATCAATAGACAGACACCTCATTCATCAAAATCGGTTCAGTAGTTTAGGCGTTACGGTGGTACACACAGAATCTCATACAAAAATCGGCCATAGACTGCTAAAATCATAACCCTTCCTTTTGACGTTGCTGTAGTCGGGTAAAAATAAAAAATGTCACCAAACATTTAAAATACTAGAAGATTACTCTTAGCTGGCATCAATCACGTCACTATGCTAGCAGCAGCATAGATTAAGATCAGAACATAATTCTCTACTGAATTTCACTGAAAATATGATTTATTTGTTGTGACAAAAATACAAAAGCCAAGACCTACAGTGGAGACTAACAACTAACCAAATATGAATATCATATCATTATCAGTACATTATTGAACAAAGCATTATAATTACATAGTTTCAAATTCATTATCTACTATATAAAAATAAGTCGGGTTTTCCTTCCTGACGCTATAACTCCAGAACGCACGAACCGATTTCCACGGTTTTGCATTCGTTGGAAAGGTCTCTGGCTCTGTGAGGTTTATAGCAAAGAAAAACACGCGAACGAAGTCGCGGGGGTCAGCTAGTTATACTATAGAAATTGAATTTCAGTTATTTGGTTGTGGACTGTGGTAGATGTATCAAACTAAAAACATAAAATTTTCAAAAACAAAAACAACATTTTTATTTGGGTTTTGTCTAAAATTTGTAAACTAGAAAAATTATAAAGTAATTTATTAGTACTTCAGGGGCAGTCTGATTTATCATTTGTACAATTGAGGTTAAGGACAAATCAAACTGAATGCGAAAGGACGCGCGCAGAATTTTTCTCCACCATTCACAGTTTATTGTTATAATAACTTTGGATAATTTCTATTGAATACTTTGTAATATCACTGTTAAATATATTTTTGCAAGCAGTTTCATAGTGAAGCCTTGCACTTGTAAGTATTACGCACTTAAATAGCTTACGTCATTAACTTTAGCAATACATTTGCTACACGTGAGTAAAACTTACAGGTCAAAAGCTCGCCTTAAGTTACTTTATAAATATTATGTATTAGTTCTATTATATCCTTCATCGCATATTGTAGTATGCTTTTCAAGTCATGTAGTTTTCAGTATAACTTTTATTTAATTACTCAATGCAAATTAGGTCTTGACTCACACGGTGGTAAGTGACGATTCAGTCTAAGATGGACGCAGGCTACCTCAATGTTGTGAGAAGAATAACATCATTTTTAATATACAGGGTGACTGGTAACAGGATACATTCCTTGCAGGGGCTTAAAGTAGAGCTCATTTGCAGTAAATTTTTTCATATAATGTCCTATCCGAAACTTAGTCGTTTCCGAGTTATTGAAGATTTAAGGTTTTTAGCAAAAAATTCCAGTTTTAAAGTTAAAATTAGTTGCTGAAGAAAATCATACCCGGTTTTGTTAGTTTTGTTGTTGTTTTCTGATAGAAAAACGTTCAGAAACTCAATCAAAATCAAAATAAGCTAGAAAATACCGTTAACTTTTCAGTTAAGGCCTAAAAACCACGTATTATTTTTAAGAAAAAAATCGAATTTGATGAAAAGCAATAGTATTTCTAAAAAAAAATGTATGGAACGTTACGTACAAATTACTGAAATAACTTCCTTGATTCATTAGCTATCCAAAAAGGTACAGATGTCTACAACTTTTTTCAAAACCTCGATTTTATTAACAAAATTCTGAGAACTGACGAGTCTCAATTTGACCGGGATGGAATCACAAAGTATCATAATTTACATTATTGGGCGGCAAAATGAGAAAACCTAAAAAAGAAAAAGAAAGGGCACATCAACGGAGGTATTCTGTAAAAGTATGGATAGGATTAATCAATTAAACATCTAATTGGCCCGCATTTTTCCCTCAGAATTTAAAAAAAACGAATTAGGTGAAAAGAATATTAATTCAAAAAAAAAATGTATGGAACGTTACGTAAAAATTACTGAATTACCTTCTTTGATTCATTATCTATCTAAAGAGGTAAAGATGTCTACAAAAAACTGCAATAACGATAGGTGAACCTATTCCTTGTCCAGATTTAACGCCTTGAAACTTTTATCTTTGGGGCCACATGAATGATTTGATGTACGCTTACCCCATTATCACAGATGAGCTTCGCGAGTACTCTTCGTGCAGCTCATGAAATACGTAAGAATTAGCCAACAAGAGTCACTAAAACGGAAATACGAAAAAGGTTTTGGGCTTGTATCAGACAAAGAGGTTCACAGTTAGAGCAAGTTTAAAATTAGATTTAGATTAAGATTAAGATTAACACTAAGATTTAGAATAAAATAAAGATTAAAATTTAGATTAAAATCATAACTAGTTTTTCTTTTGCGAACCTAAAATATGTAATTACTAATAATTATTAGTTAGTTTATTGTTATTCCTAAAATTAATCAATTAGTCATTAAACTACTACAAGTTTCAAATTGAATTAAAAATCGTTCTTGCAGTTTTTTGTAAATATCTTCACCTCGTTGGATAGCTAATGAATCAAAGAAGTTAATTTAGTAATTTTTACGTAACATTCCATACATTTTTTTTTTTTAGAAATAATATTATTTTCACCTAATTCGTATTTTTTAAATTCTGAGGGAAAAATGCGGGCCAATTAGATGTCTAATTGATTAATCCTATCCATACTTTTACAGAATACCTCCGTTGATGTGCCCTTTCTTTTTCTTTTTTAGGTTTTCTCATTTTGCCGCCCAATAATGTAAATTATGATACTTTGTGATTCCATCCCGGTCAAATTGAGACTCGTCAGTCCTCAGAATTTTGTTAATAAAATCGAGGTTTTGAAAAAAGTTGTAGACATCTGTACCTTTTTGGATAGCTAATGAATCAAGGAAGTTATTTCAGTAATTTGTACGTAACGTTCCATACATTTTTTTTTAGAAATACTATTGCTTTTCATCAAATTCGATTTTTTTCTTAAAAATAATACGTGGTTTTTAGGCCTTAACTGAAAAGTTAACGGTATTTTCTAGCTTATTTTGATTTTGATTGAGTTTCTGAACGTTTTTCTATCAGAAAACAATAAAAAAACAACAAAACCGGGTATGATTTTCTTTAGCAACTAATTTTAACTTTAAAACTGGAATTTTTTGCTAAAAACCTTAAATCTTCAATAACTCAGAAACGACTAAGTTTCGGATAGGACATTATATGAAAAAATTTGTTGCAAATGAGCTCTACTTTAAGCCCCTGCAAGGAATGTATCCTGTTACCAGTCACCCTGTATATCAATTTAGTTTTGTTCAGAGATTATATACAATTGAATTTGCATCAATATACAAAATTATTGAGGCAGAACTTCAGAAGGCAAGACATACTTTTAAGGGACTTTCTGATAAGTGTCGGATAGCCTAAATGTAAATTTTGTCTCTTTCTTACTTATGTCAAGTGACAAAAGACGAAAGTTGTGAATAAGCTATCCAACACTTATCTGAAGGAAGTGAAACAGGCCCTTACTGCTCCAAAAAATTTATATTTAACGACAGAAAAATAATATCCTTTACAATTAATAATAATCTCGTGGTTTATAGTAATTTTAAATTATTTATTTCATTCAATAAAATTAATAAAGTTTATGTTTTAATTTTTACAGTTACATGATAAGCTTATTTCAAAGAAAGCTTTTTACAATTTTTCTCGAGATATTTTCAATCAGCATACCACAAATTTTAAATGGCCACTTAACGGGCACTCCTGTATTCACGATAATGAAGGTGGGTATGCATATTTTAATCAAATGTTAATGCATTAATCGTATCTTCTTTATTCTACGCTGTTTTTATCTCTATACAGAGTCGTACGTTTGAATAAATTCTATTGGTTGAAAGATTTATTCACAGTTTTGCATGCCAAACCGCAATAGACAAGTTTCCTCGCCACTTTTCCTCCCACTTAGACTGCATTTAGATCACTGATTTTTAGGGTTCCGTACCTCAAAAGGTAAAAAAAGGAACCCATATAAGATCACTTTCTTGTCCGTCTCTTCGTGTGTCACCACCAATTTTCTCAGGAACGGGTACTCTCAGATACTAAGGTATATAGTCCCTATTATTTTAACTCTGCGCACATTTCACACCATTCTCAGTTCGCTTGCACTATAATTTACACTTTCACATGTCACTATATCACCGTCTGTCACTCTTTCTTGGGTGTGTTCGAGGGCGAAATGCATTGCTATTGCATATGCACAGTCAGTCACTGCATATGCACAGTGTCAGACACTATTTAGTCACTGCACATGCACAGTGTCAGACACTGCACATACACTGTGTCAGTCACTGCACACACACTGTGTCAGTCACTGCACATGCACTGTCAGTCACTGTGTCAGTCACCGGTCAGTCTACTCGATGACGACGACGCGCTCGGCGGCCGCCTGTCATTTGTTGGGCGCGCATAGCCCGAGCGCGGCCGAGAGCAGGCGCACCACGTTCTTCTGTTCAGTCGGTTCGTTTTCTGCAAACAAAATAATATACATTTTAAGAAAAAAAAATAAAAAAAAAATTATTCGTGATTGTTAGACGATCTTTATGCATTTCATCTCAGTGGTTACATCGTGTTGTTATTGGAACGAAGTTCCTTATCGCGCGTTGCGAAAGGGGGCTAGACGGAAAAAATTAAGAGAAAAAATTGTAACGACACTTTTTGCTATAGTTGTAAGCCGTGCGGCGTGCGCGTGTTTCTCTGTCTGTCTCTCTCTCTCTCTTATACAAAAGCAAGCCAGTTATTTTCGTTTAGGTAGGTAGGAATAGTATAGTATAGGAACTTCATTCCACCTGGGTGTCCCTTGTCACCTCTCAAGTTCTTTTTTATTCTATATTATATTATGTATAATATCATCCCTCATAACAACAATAATATCATTGTTGTTATGAGGGATTGTACATAAATGCCCCTTAAATATTTAAGGCTAGATCATAGATCAGACAGAAATATTTTAAGTACATGTGTTTGAAGTTAGGCTATCGTTTAAATAATAGTGAATATCATATAAGCTTAATAAGAGACAGTTATTTCGAAATCACAGATACACTTAAATTTTATTTATTTGTAAATACTCAAATCATTTGATCATCATTTTATCATCATACGATTCAGATACTCAAGTCATCACATTTAATTTTAAAACCTTTTTGAATCACATTTTATTTTTCAATAGGTAGGTACGACAATCTGGTTGTGTTGAACATAATATAAGCATTGCATCAGTGACAGATATTATGTGAAAATCTATAATAATATAAAGAAGCTTGTCCTGACTGACTGACTGATCATCAACGCACAGCTTAAACCACTAAAGCTAGAAACTTGAAATTTTCACAGCAGCTTCCTTTTATGACGTAGGTGTACACTAACACCCATATTCTAAGTCGTAACTCGAAAAGCCCCTCGACTCCAACTCACTCGAGGAGGCCTCAAGGAATGACTTGAAAGAACCTCAAGATCGGTATTCATAGTTGTCAGGTTGAGGAATTCTCGAGGTTCCTCGAATGAGTGGAGTCAAGGTAAAACTCAAGGAATTACGTCATCGTTTGGAGGAATGTTTCGTTTGTTATGACGTTTCACGTTAGCTAACCTTAATAATGAACGATTTTTTTATGTGCCAGTGCGAGTGCAATTGCGAGTGCGAGTGCGAGTGCGAGGGCGAGTTCGAGTGCGAGTTCGAGTTCGAGTGCGAGTCTGAGTGCGAGTGCGAGTTCGAGTGAGAGTCCGAGAGCGAGTGCGAGTGCGAGTCCGAGTGCGAGTGCGAGTGCGAGTTCGAGTGAGAGTCCGAGAGCGAGTGCGAGTGCGAGTCCGAGTGCGAGTGCGAGTTCGAGTGCGAGTCCGAGTCCGAGTGCGAGTGCGAGTTCAAGTGCGAGTGTTAGTGCGTGTGCGAGTTCGAGTGCTAGTGCGAGTGCGAGTGCGAGTGCGAGTTCGAGTGCGAGTGCGAGAGCGAGTGCGAGTGCGAGTGCGAGTCCGAGTGCTAGTTCGAGTGCGAGTCCGAGTGCGAGTGCCAGTTCAAGTGCGAGTGTTAGTGCGAGTTCGAGAGCGAGTGCGAGTGCTAGTGCTAGTGCGAGTTCGAGTGCGAGTGCGAGTGCGAGTGCAAGTGCGAGTGCAAGTGCGAGTGCAAGTGCGAGTGCAACTTCAAGTGCGAGTGCGAGTTCGAGTGCGAGTGCGAGTTCGTGTGTGTATGTGTGTGCGGTGCGTGAGCTGCGTGCGGTGCGTCCGGTGCGTGCGCTGCGTGCGGTGGCGTGTTTGCGTGCGGTTCGTGCGCTGCGTGCGGTGCGTGTGGTGCGTGTCTGCGTGCGCTGCGTGTGGTGCGTGTCTGCGTGCGGTGCGTGCGGTCCGTGCGCTGCGTGCAGTGCGTGCGGTGCGTGTCTGCGTGCGCTGCGTGCGGTGCGTGCAGTGCGTGTCTGCGTGCGGTGCGTGCGCTGCGTGCGGTGCGTGCTGTGCGTGCGGTGCGTGCGCTGCGTGTCTGCGTGCGGTGCATGCGCTGCGTGCGGTGCGTGCGCTGCGTGCGGTGCGTGCGGTGCGTGCGGTGCGTGCGGTGCGTGTCTGCGTGCGGTGCGTGCGTTGCGTGCGCTGCGTGCGTTGCGTGCGCTGCGTGCGTTGCGTGCGGTGCGTGCGATGCGTACGGTGCGTGCGGTGCGTGCGCTGCGTGCGGTGCGTGTCTGCGTGTGGTGCGTGCCCTGCGTCCGGTGCGTGCGCTGCGTGCGGTGCGTGCGTAAACGATAGTCTATCGTACATATATTCAATAAAACTATCAAAAGACATTATAAAAAATTAATAAAATACTTCTTTTGTAGCTAACAATCACATAAAAAACTTCCTCAAGGTAGATGCCGATCAACCTTACATTTGACTCGACTCAACTCACCTCGAGTGAGGAAAGTGGTTGAGGTAAGGACAAAAATTACAACTATGAATATCAAAACACCTCTGTGAGGTTGAGTCGAGTCGAGTAAATCATGAGTTTAGAACTAAGAATACGGGTGTAAGAAAGGATTATTGCAAATTCCACCCCTAAGGGTGTTAAATAGGGGATGAAAGTTTGTATGAAAGTCCGTCATTTTTTAAGTTATATCAATGAAAATCGGAATTTGTATTGACGGTTAAAAATAAAAAATTACGTGTTTCTGGAATTTTGGAAATTCAACCCACAAGTGACATTTATAAGAATTCAAGCGGACAAAGTCGCTGGTATCGGCTAGTTAGAGATAAAAATGTATACACACCATCAACACCGGTGACATGTTTCTCAAGGTTGAGTTTCTCCTGTGCCACCTGGTATATGCCCTCCTCTATGGTGCCCGCGCTGAGCAGTCTGTATATTGTCACTGGTCTAATTTGACCCATCCTATGACACCTGAAACATTATTCGCTGTATAACCTTTCTTACAACGAAAACTTTTTACCAATTTAACATCTAAAAATTAATGATGCTTTGGGACCTATAAAGTTCAAAATCTACAGAGCACAGGGTCTCCTCTCAGTATGAGAAGGGTTTAGGCCGTAGTCTACAATACTGCCCAAGTGTGGATTTGTAGACTTCACACACCTTTGAGAACATTATGAAAACTCTCCGGCGTGAGTTTCTTGCTGGTTCTTCTCGGTAGAAACGGCATTCCGAACCAGTGGTATATACAATTGACAATTCAAAAGTACTTGTAAAAGTTTATTTGAATAAAAAACTTTTCTATTCCATTTTAGTATTTTGTATGTAGTATTAGTAGTATTTTAGTATTTTGTATCATAGTATTTTGTATGTAGTATCCAAGAGAATGAACCTTCTTCAATGTATTAAAAAAAAGTCTATCAGTTGAAGAGGAAGTCTAATATGACATCTTACCTATCTTCAGCCTGTTTGTCATTGTATGGGTTGAAATCGATGTCATGTATGATGACAGTGTCGGCGGCTGTGAGGTTGATGCCGAGACCACCGGCTTTGGTCGACAACAGGAACACAAATATATCTTCTGTGTTGTACATGTCTATTAGCTCTTGTCTGAAAAATAGAAGTTTATTTACAGATTTATAAGTCTCATTATGGTATCGCATTTTATATGAATAGGAATAAATTCTTAAATAAATTATTAAAAAAGTAGTTTGGGTGCGATCCTCGAGGTCTACACAGAGGCAAATAATAACTTCGGGCAGAGGCTCGCAGCTTGACCTAGGGGCAAAAGTTATAATGTATTATTTTAACATTAAGTCAAATCAAATCAAATCAAATAAACTTTATTCAAAATTGGTACACTGTACACTTTTTGAACGTCAATTTAGGAACAGGCAATGGTGATAATTACTTACGGAAACTTAAAACTAAAACTTCGAGGGTTCCAAAAGCGCCCAACCACTTGAGGGTACCAACAAATGATTTTTCAACTTATCGTAGCCTAGTAGTGGGCAACACAAGTAAGTAAAGGTGTAGATAAAAAGAATCCGGTCCGATAATTATGTGAGTGTTTTTGAGTCATGCTTATTTGTTTAATTGCCTCATATATGGTGTAATCTGGATTAAGATATTAGAGTAGGTTGGATGGTGAAGGATCGGCTGTAAAGGGAGGTTGGAGGCTGATGATATGGCGTTCGGTTCCATGTTCAACGCCATGTGCCATGAATTAGCGGTGTTAGCGGGTTTGTGACACCATTGATAAAGTAACCTTGAAAGCCAAAGACTATCCCAGCCGGGGTCATTATGGGGTCACAAAAGTAAAGTGTTCATTGTTCAACATGTGCCCCCCTGTTTAGCACTGAGGTCCATCTTAGGATTGCAGTCATCGGTTGTCATAAAAAAACAGACATATTTTTGCTTTTAAAAGATCTCCATAGAGCATAGAGTAGACAGAAAAGTTACCTTTCATTGACGGCAGTGCTGCCATCTAGTCTCAGGTAGCGGTAGTTGCGCAACCGCAGGTAGGGTTCGAGGATATCCATCATCATCGTGAACTGACTGAATATCAGCACCCTGTGCCCCTCTTGCTGCAGTTTGGGCAGCATTTCGTCCAGCTTGAGGAACTTCCCAGAGTCCTCTATGAGCGGGTCCGGTACTGCAAATGCACTTATACACTGGAAAAGTAAATTAGCATTTAGCAGAAGAGGGTGAATTTTTTTTAGCTAGCATATAATTTAACAATGATTCAAATGGCAGACATTTTACGGTTAGCAGATTATTGAGGTGGTGGGGTACCATGAGATCAGCGGCGGATGTTCTATAGAAGCCGAAAAGCCCGGCTTGCGTATAAATATTCGATGCAGCTTATAAGTCTTAATTAACTCATACACAAAAATAAAATGTGATGAGATCATTCTAACCTACACAGCTTACGGACTTCATTTTCCGGCCAATCAATAATTGCAACAAAACGTTGCTGACAAATTAGTTATTTTGCACTTATTAATTTTTCTGACGCGTAATTTCCTAATGATTTTTGATTTGTTAGCTGTATCCAGATGTTGCGGCTGATTCGTTTTTGGCTGCCAATATTTCCTGTATTTTTTAAAAAGATCACAATGTAATGCAATCAGCTGAAATACCTAAAGCCTAAATACCTAAAGTTGTTGCCGGCCGCCCGCCGTTGTGTTGTGCATTTTGCTGGTTTGAAAAGTACTAAATACTAAACCAATAACATAAATAATACCATAAACATAGTATAAGACAAATGCTTATTGGTATTGGATTGTATTTAGGTAGTATATTATAATAGCGCTAAGTTTTCTATAGCGGTCCCCTTATATCCTGTATATTATATATTAACTAGCTGATGCCCGCGACTTCGTCCGCGTGGATGTAGATTTTTAAAAATCCTGTGGAAACCGTGAAAAAAATAACCTTGATTACTCTTTGTATAACTATTATTATTAAATATAGGGGTTGGTGGTAGAACGGTGAAAATTTAGCGTTGTGTGTATTTTTAATGCCGAATCATAAAAATATAAAAACAAAAAATTTTGTCCAAAAAATAAATTTTTTTGGGGTGGGACCACCCTTATGAAAAATAGTTTATGGTATATGACCGATTCTCCGACCTACCGAATATACACAAAAAATTTCACAAGAATCAGTCAAGCCGTTTCGAAGGAGTTTTGTTACAAACACTGTGACGCGAGAATTTGTAAATATTAGAAGATTTAACATACTTGATGTTGCTGCGTGAGCTGGTGCATCTGGAAGTCGGACAGGCACATGAGGTCCTCGAACACGTACTGCTCATTCTTCTCCTTGTAGCCGGGGTCCTTGGCCAGTCGGCTGGCTATCTTCCTGGTGGTGTGCTGGTCGTAGAAGTAACGTAACAGCAAGGGATGGTTGGCCAGTTTACGCATGTCCATCATCATTGACATGCCATTCTGTTCCGTTGTAGAGTGTATCTGTAGAAATAAACACAAAAACAAGCAAATGAGTTCATTATTTTGAGGTTAGGTTCACTTTTAGAGCCTGTTTCACCACCTTCTGATAAATGTCATATATCTTATTCACAACTTTTATCGTTGTCACTTGACATAAAGTAAGAAAGAGACAAAACTTACGTTCAGGCTATCCAACACTTATCCGAAGGTGGTAAAACAGGCCCTCATTGTTATAAAATATTATGCATTACTTTAACAATTCAGTAAATAAAGGTATTTTAAATGTGTACTTACGGTGCCATCCTTAGCAGAGAAGCCAACAATGAGATCTTTGTACTGCCTCTGCTGTTTCTCCGACATGGGACACAGTACGGTATGGTTGGTTTTCTTCGGCAGGTCTTGTAACACATCACTCTTTAATCTCCTCAGTACGAATGGCTTCATGATCCTCTTGGCTTGTGTGATCTGGCTCTGTTCGAAAGCTGGGATGTCTTCTTCGGAGTTGCCTTCGACTTTCTTTGTTGTTTTCGCTTTCTGTAAATACATCCCAATTAATTATTATACTTGTCTATTTTTTTATACACAAATAAACAAAAAGTGTCTTGTGATCTTGAATATATCTGTTATTAAACTCATATGATTATTTGTACGTTTTTTAAATTCTTGTTTGTTTTGTTTTTAATTTTGTTTGAACTAATTTTCAGAACTGCCAAACCAATCTTGATGGGACTTTCACAGGCGCATACAGGATTATGCAAGGAGTAATCAAGGCTACTTTTTCCTCGGAAATTAAAGTTTCCACAGGATTTTTTAAAAGCTTAACAAACTATGCATTGCCATTTTACGAGAAAATGTAAAATCATCAACTTACAGAATTTTTCTGGAATAGATTTTTGAGGTCTTCCGTCTTCCCGGAGAACATGTGAGGCATCACAAAACAGAGCAACGACATCAGTTCTATCAAATTGTTTTGCAATGGAGTGCCCGTTAGAAGCAACCTGTGCTTTGACTGAAAAAACGATTATTACATTACATTCTAAGTTTTTTCTAAAAACTAGGTGACATTTTACAAATCTACTTACTGTATGGTATAAGAGCTCATATCATAAAGGTTAGCAATCATCGAAACTGCTGATTCTAGGTTCATAACATAAAGAGCAATATGTCAGTCTGCCTGCGCTAAGTGGTTCCACTATCTATTTATAACCCGGGCTCGAACCTGGAACCCTTATAGTCAGCAGTCGAATAAGCTATCCATTATTAGACCAACGGGGCAGTAAAAATAATAACACTATAAATAAATAAAATGATACTAATTTATTATTTACTGGGAAACAAAGCATTGGTAGACCCCTATGGACAATCTCAAGCAAATTACTGGTACTCGTTGTATATAACCCCCGGCACGTAAGTCGACCGGTGACCTTCAAGTGCGCGCAGCGTCGTACGAGTGAGCGGGGCACAATACGATTGGATAGCCAACCAGCGCTTACGAGGGATCAGCGAGAGCTAATCAGTGCTTACGAACGATCCCCACGCCCTCCCCGCGCCCCCCTCACACCCCGAGATACCTCATTTTCGACTTCTGCGTATTGAAGGTCACCGGTCGACTTATTTGCCGTGACTTGTACAAGGATTGATGTTCAGTAGCGATGATCCTTGCAAGAAATCTATGTCCAGCAGTGGACGTCTAATGGTTGAGACGTTGACTTACCTTAATTTTGAGCAAGTTGTCGTATCTCTGTGTGGACATGTTTTTGAGCATGTGGGCTTCGTCGTAGACCACATAATGCATGGGCGTTATACGAAACATCTTGCGTTCTTCGGGACAACTGCTCACCATTGTATACCTGGAAGAATGAGGGTTACACATAAGTTTTATTAGATAAATCGCGAAAAGTACTTACCATACTACTAGTATGAGTTTTATAGTTTTAGAAAACGATATTCGATTTTAAAGTTAAATAAATCGTAGAAAACCTTCAGAAGATACGCGTAAGCGACGCGCATTGCCCACCACTCTAGACGTTCTAACATTTGGTTTCTTAACAAAGCTCATATTATATTTTACATGTTCCTGTCATATTAAAGACTCGATATATAAGTCATTTTGACTAAAACAACTCAATAGACTTAAACAATTCATAACTCGTGACAGTAGTAGACAAAAGTTTTGAAAAATCAAAATTATAGACTACTTTTAATTAACACGGTTTCATTCATTTCTGAAAACGTCTCATACGCCGTACAAAGCGTATCGCTTACGTATTTCTTCGAGAACCGACTTGTTTCTCTTTTAAGTGGGCTAAGAAGATTAGATTTTATACCGAATTCACTCATTTTACGTTATAATTTACTCACGAAAACTATAAACGTTTTCGAGACGTGCAAACTCGAACTAGGGGCGATATGGGTGTTTTTTTTTTAATAAAAATCGTGGGCAAACGAGCAAGCGGGTCACCTGATGTTAAGTGATTACTGCCCATGAAAATTTGCAGCACCAGAGGAACCACTTATGCGTTGCCGGCTTTTGAGGAATTTGTTGATCTTCCCCCATATCGAAGTTATGTGGAAACACCACCAAAGTTACACTCACGTGGTAAGAACTATATCAATCTTGTCCAGGCCTCTAGAATATTCTATACGCAGTTGTCGACGCTCTTCGGGGTTGCCGTAATACTTGCTCACGCGTAGAGCTGGACACCAGCGGGCCAGCTCACTGCTCCAATTGTCTGAAATAATCACACTAATATTATAAAGGCGAAAGTTTGTGTTTGTGTGTGTGTGTGAACGTTTGCGTGTGCGTGTGTGTGTATGTGTGTGTATGTGTGTGTGCGTGTGTGCGCGTGTTCGTTTGCGTGTACGCGTGTGTGTGTTTGTTACTCTTTAACGCCGCAACTATTTCTCAATTCTGAAAATCCGATTTTCGGATTTTGAAAATCCGAAATCTATAGCTACAGCTATTGTATTAATAACTAGCGGTCCGCTTACTATTAATAACCGGCTTCGCCCGTGGTACATATTATTATATAGCCTATAGCACTCAAAGATACATATTCAACAGTGAAAGAATTTTTGAAATCGGTCCAGCAGTTCCTGAGATTAGCGCGTTCAAACAAACTAACTCTTCAGCTTTATAATATTAGTATAGAAGTATAGATAGAGGTTAGTGTGTGTAAGTAAGCATGTACTTTACCTAATGTGGAAGCGGGTACAACAATCAAATGAGTTCCCCTCGCCTGTCCGGTTTCCTTCAAATGTGCCAGAAACGCTATGACCTGGACCGTCTTCCCGAGACCCATTTCATCGGCCAAGATCCCCGATACGCCTTGTTTATGTAGAACAGCCAGCCAGTTGAGACCAACCAGCTGGTATGGGGCCAGTTTTAAACTGGAAACAAAAATAATAATAGAAGAATTTTTATTCAAATAAACTTTTGAGGGTATCTGGTTATGAATTCCATTCTTACCGAGGAGAACAAGCAAGCAACTCGGCATATGCTCTTTAAAAAAATATAATAAAATTTTATGTTATGTACTTAAGTAGCGGACCCGGCAGACGTCGTCCTGCCCGCTTGCATACCGATATTAGAGCCACCTACCGGGTCCAATTTTTCTAGTTACAAACATTCATCTTGAATCACTCTATCTATTAAAAAAAACCGCATCAAAATCCGTTGCGTAGTTTTAAAGATTTAAGCATACATAAGGACAGAGAAAGCGACTTTGTTTTATACTATGTAGTGATTAAATAATCTCTTAAAGCGGAAAATCACTCAGAGAGCGATGGGGAGAGCTATGCTCGGAGTTTTTCTATGCGATCAAATCAGAAATTAGGTGATCCGTAGAACCAGAGTCACCGACATAGCTCAACGGGTTGTGAAACTGAAGTGGCAAGAGGTCCAGCACATATAGTTCAAAGAACTTATAGACGTTGGGGTCTTAAAGTGCTGGAGTGGCGACCTCGCACTGGAAAGTGTTGAAAGACCTCTCACTACGTGAACCGACGACATCAAAAGAGTCGCAGGGAGCCGCTGGATACAAGCGGCACAAGACCGCTGCTTGTGGAAGTACCTACAAGAGACCTATGTCCAGAGGTGGATGTCTGTCGGTTGATGACGACGACGACATAATTAATTGCCGCCTCACGCATTGCCGGAGCAAGTCAATTCCACGCTTAATAAGACCTTGCTGGTAATACTGGACGCTTGCCAAGTTGAACACACTCACCTAGCGTCGAGCGTGGCGGGCTGAGTCAGCCTGCCGGCGCCCGCCGCGACCGCCGCCTCCAGCTGCTGCGCCAGCCCCACGCACTTCTTCATCAGGCGCTGGATGTTGTTCCTGGTGCACAGCAGCTCTTGCGTCGCGTTCAGGAGCTCCGTAATACTGGACGCTTGCCAAGTTGAACACACTCACCTAGCGTCGAGCGTGGCGGGCTGAGTCAGCCTGCCGGCGCCCGCCGCGACCGCCGCCTCCAGCTGCTGCGCCAGCCCCACGCACTTCTTCATCAGGCGCTGGATGTTGTTCCTGGTGCACAGCAGCTCTTGCGTCGCGTTCAGGAGCTCCGTAATACTGGACGCTTGCCAAGTTGAACACACTCACCTAGCGTCGAGCGTGGCGGGCTGAGTCAGCCTGCCGGCGCCCGCCGCGACCGCCGCCTCCAGCTGCTGCGCCAGCCCCACGCACTTCTTCATCAGGCGCTGGATGTTGTTCCTGGTGCACAGCAGCTCTTGCGTCGCGTTCAGGAGCTCCGTAATACTGGACGCTTGCCAAGTTGAACACACTCACCTAGCGTCGAGCGTGGCGGGCTGAGTCAGCCTGCCGGCGCCCGCCGCGACCGCCGCCTCCAGCTGCTGCGCCAGCCCCACGCACTTCTTCATCAGGCGCTGGATGTTGTTCCTGGTGCACAGCAGCTCTTGCGTCGCGTTCAGGAGCTCCGTAATACTGGACGCTTGCCAAGTTGAACACACTCACCTAGCGTCGAGCGTGGCGGGCTGAGTCAGCCTGCCGGCGCCCGCCGCGACCGCCGCCTCCAGCTGCTGCGCCAGCCCCACGCACTTCTTCATCAGGCGCTGGATGTTGTTCCTGGTGCACAGCAGCTCTTGCGTCGCGTTCAGGAGCTCCGTAATACTGGACGCTTGCCAAGTTGAACACACTCACCTAGCGTCGAGCGTGGCGGGCTGAGTCAGCCTGCCGGCGCCCGCCGCGACCGCCGCCTCCAGCTGCTGCGCCAGCCCCACGCACTTCTTCATCAGGCGCTGGATGTTGTTCCTGGTGCACAGCAGCTCTTGCGTCGCGTTCAGGAGCTCCGTAATACTGGACGCTTGCCAAGTTGAACACACTCACCTAGCGTCGAGCGTGGCGGGCTGAGTCAGCCTGCCGGCGCCCGCCGCGACCGCCGCCTCCAGCTGCTGCGCCAGCCCCACGCACTTCTTCATCAGGCGCTGGATGTTGTTCCTGGTGCACAGCAGCTCTTGCGTCGCGTTCAGGAGCTCCGTAATACTGGACGCTTGCCAAGTTGAACACACTCACCTAGCGTCGAGCGTGGCGGGCTGAGTCAGCCTGCCGGCGCCCGCCGCGACCGCCGCCTCCAGCTGCTGCGCCAGCCCCACGCACTTCTTCATCAGGCGCTGGATGTTGTTCCTGGTGCACAGCAGCTCTTGCGTCGCGTTCAGGAGCTCCGTAATACTGGACGCTTGCCAAGTTGAACACACTCACCTAGCGTCGAGCGTGGCGGGCTGAGTCAGCCTGCCGGCGCCCGCCGCGACCGCCGCCTCCAGCTGCTGCGCCAGCCCCACGCACTTCTTCATCAGGCGCTGGATGTTGTTCCTGGTGCACAGCAGCTCTTGCGTCGCGTTCAGGAGCTCCGTAATACTGGACGCTTGCCAAGTTGAACACACTCACCTAGCGTCGAGCGTGGCGGGCTGAGTCAGCCTGCCGGCGCCCGCCGCGACCGCCGCCTCCAGCTGCTGCGCCAGCCCCACGCACTTCTTCATCAGGCGCTGGATGTTGTTCCTGGTGCACAGCAGCTCTTGCGTCGCGTTCAGGAGCTCCGTAATACTGGACGCTTGCCAAGTTGAACACACTCACCTAGCGTCGAGCGTGGCGGGCTGAGTCAGCCTGCCGGCGCCCGCCGCGACCGCCGCCTCCAGCTGCTGCGCCAGCCCCACGCACTTCTTCATCAGGCGCTGGATGTTGTTCCTGGTGCACAGCAGCTCTTGCGTCGCGTTCAGGAGCTCCGTGCTGAGCATTTTGTTGCAGTTGAATTTTTCCACCTGGCAAATATTTATTGCATATAAACATCACTGGTACCATCCAATACGGATAGGCTAATCTAAACTAATATGCGAAATTCACTGTCTATCAGTCTATCTATTACCTTTAAGTTGTGGGAATATCCTGTATCCATTTCGTCATTTCTTTTTTGTCCGCTCGACATCAAAAAATTTTATACATTATAAAGGCTCAGCCCTCCTCTCTTATATGAGTATTTAGAGCTCAGACCCGCCACACTGCTACAATGTGCATTGGTGGGTGTTAAGAATTTAAATATATTGAAGGGCATACCATATCCAGCCATCCCTTGAAAGGTCTCTGTGCTATAATCGCTTCAGCTTTCTTCTGTGAGCAGCCACTGAGCAAGGACAGCTCGTTCATACTGCTCGTGTTGAGGAATTCAAACACTTTCTTTTTGTCTCCGATTAAGTCATCTGTGACTTCGTTGTCCGAGTCATCACTGAAATAAAATTATGGACATAAACAAGGACATAATAGACACTTTTGACATAATAATGGGAGGCAACAATGAGTTTTATATTTTTTAATTTCACCAACTACTATACCAAATTTTTCATCTGTGTCTGAGAGCACTATGAGCAATCAGTCAGTGCCTATTATGAATTATGATCACTAAAACATAAATGTAAATTTTTAAGGAAAACGGCAAGCCAACGAGTCACGACGCTAACTGCTTTATAGTAATAAAAAATACGACACTGAGAGTGAGAAACATCCTGCACATAAGTAGTAATTAACTGAACAAGTATACAAAACAATTGCGAGCGTAGGGAGCGTAAAATTATTTCATCAGAGCATTGATTCAAAGGGCGCGTCCAACACAACAATGTGCAGTTAGCCAGGCCTGCCATACTCTTTTGTAGGAGCTCTCTCCCTCTCTTTTGTAGGAGTCTCGACCAGAGAAACCGGGTCGAGACATCACATTGTTGGCTTGTCTCTGGGTCGCATTTGCTGCCCACAATACTGGGCCTATGCTTGCCTTACCCATACCCTTCTGTAGGAGCTTTATCTCACCTGTCATAGACTCTGTCATCCTTCCCCTTCCTCACACCGTAGTCGTCGTCTTCGCTGCCGCTGCTGCCGCGGCGCGCTCGGCCGCCCCCCTTGTTGGCGGGCGGGCGGCGCACCACCACGGCCGGCCCGCTCGACCCGCTGGTCACCCGCAGCACGCTCATGCCGTTGGACCGCGCCAGCTGCCCAGAGAAACCGGGTCTAGACGCCACATTGTTGGCTTCAGTCTCTGGGTCGTATTTGAGCAGTTCGTCCCGCGATCTCTCTTCGTTCCACCCATGTCTTACCAATGTGGTTTTTACGAACTGAAACAAGATGTTAGATGGCCCACTCGGTAATTGTACCAATGTAATGTAACATGCAATCATGTTCAATAGGATTTTATTTAAATTGTATGATAGGCTTACGCTGGACGACAGTCATGCCTGGAAACTTTGTTGTGGTGGCCATCTTGGATTTGCATAGTGCTATTCAGTAGAATAGGCTTGACTAGTAAGTCAAGCCCTTTCATTTGACACCTATATTGAGAGAGTTGTGAAAAAATATGTAATAGGCCATTTTGTGGTGGCAGTCATCTTTGTCCGATTTTCATCAAACATAGCTAAGAACACTCCCAACGAATTCACCTTTCAAATAAAAAAAACCGCATTCAAATCAGTTCACCTGTTTGAGCACTACGGGGGAACAGACAGACAGACAGACAGACAACACACACACACACAGAAACACACATAAAACACACAGAAACACACAGACACACCCGCACAAACACAGACACGTCATACTTGTTATAAGTACCCATCTTTTTTGCTTCGGGGGTTAAAAATGTTAACTAACAAATGTTTACTAACATTTGTAACTGTGGTGTGGCATCACCATTACTTTGAAATATAACACTTACTAGTGGTGATATGTCAGGGAACATTTCCATCATGTTCCTGAATCTTCTCTCCTTGACGGCAGTTGTCAGTTCCACCACTGGAGCCGGTTTCTTGGCAGGGGAGGAGTCATCAGAGTCTGATTCTTGGATCCTTATGCGCTTGTACACTATTGGTGCATTCTTATTTGTTGGGTTTGGAGCTGGCATCCTAATTATGTGTTCTGGTATTACACAAAATATTATTTATTTATTAATTAATTAATTTATCATCAGAGTTTCAAAATTATCTTATTTATTTAGTACCAAAGAAAATTTAAAACTAAATAAATATCATCATCTTAAATCTATATCTCTGTATATATTTGTAGAATCGCAATATCGACAAACAAACAAACATTTTTATTGTGGTATGTACCCATATTTGAATTTTTACATTATATGTATATATAATGTCATTAAACCACAAAATAAACCTTAAATTATTTGTAGAATTCATAGTTCAGTCAGACACTTGTGCATTATTAATAAGTAGTGGACCCGGCAGACTTCGTTCTGCCCGGTGACATACCAACATCAGCACACCTACTGCGACCCGGTAAGTTACCTGTACCTACCCGGTAATTGTGTTTTCAAACCATCCATTGAAATAAACACACAAAATTTCATCCAAATCGGTCCAGCCGTTTAGGAGGACTTAGATGACAAACACACGTACCTACAGAAGAATTATATAGGTACAGGTGAGAGAGTTTACCGTATCCACGCGAGGGGATGTTTGACAGTTACGAAACCCGAACATTTTGTATGGGAAAATGTTTTTTCTTTTATTTTATTTTTTCGTCAATTTTCCAATGTTTTTAATAGTTATTATGCTATTCGGGACTGAGACAAATACAACAAATCAATAACCATGAAAATCGCTCCAGCCGTTCTCAAGTTATAAGTGTTCGAACTAACACAACTTTGTTTTATATACATATGTTTTTAACCCCCGACGCAAAAACGACGGGGTGTTATAAGTTTGACGTGTCTGTGTGTGTGTGTGTGTGTGTGTGTGTGTGTGTGTGTGTGTGTGTGTGTGTGTGTGTGTGTGTGTGTGTGTGTGTGTGTGTGTGTGTGTGTCTGTCTGTTCCCCTGTGGCGCTCAAACGGGTGGACCGATTTGAATGCGGTTTTTTTTGTTTGAAAGGTGAATTAGTCGAGAGTGTTCTTAGCTATGTTTGATGAAAATCGGTCCAAGATGGCCGCCGCTACAAAATGGCGGATGATATATTTTTTCACAACTCCCTTGGTATCAAATGAAAGGGCTTGACTAGTAGAATAGCACTATTGCAAATTCAAGATGGCCGCCGCCACTAAATGGCGAATGTCGGGGGTTTTTTAAATTTTCAATTTACACTTGTATATGTATTATATGTAACGTTAGTTTTACTTTGCGCAAAAACCGAAACACGTGTCAAATATTTTTACATTAAGAATATTTATACAAAATTTCAAACAAATATAATGTAAAGTAACGAAGTTATAAGCTTGTTATGTTGCGTCATTGTCCTCGAAAAAAATGGTCACCGCAAGCCGTCGCCGCAGCGACTTGCGATCGACGCGAGTTGAATGACCGCCGCTGTGTGCCGACCGTCAGCTGATGCGTGGTAAATCATTGTGTCTCAGCTTGTAAGATTTCAAAATATTTTTGGACAAAAATATAACACGGTATATAAATGGTTGGATTCGATTTTGTTACTGATTCTAAACAAACTACTTTCAGGTTTTGCGTAAAGTAAAACTAACGTTGTATAGATATTTATACTATCTGAAATTCTGTATGCTAATTTGGTTTTACATGAATTGATATTCTTTTCTACAGGAAACTATCTGAAAGGGCCACACTATTTTTAGGCCTGCCAATTTGATTCTATTATTTATCATAGAAAATATCTTAAAAATGCAGAAAAAGTTAACATCTAGCATGTAAGTTAAGAACTGTGTTAAATCTTATCTTGATTGATGGTTAAGGTGTGAAAAGCTAACACACTGTTCCATTTTAAGTATTAAATAATAAATAGGGAGGAAAGATTAAATAACCAATTCATTTATTGATTACTGGCTGATTCCCACAAGTTTGTCCATGTAAATATCCCTTGGAAACTGTTTGATTTTTCAGGATAAAAAGTAGCATGTGTCCATCTAGGATGAAAGATATCTCTGTGACAAATCCATTCATCCAGGTGTGAAAAGAACATAACAGATATAGTAACTTTCACATATGAGGAGCGTTGTTTCAAATCGTATTTTGTCCATAGTAATCAAAATAAGAGATTTCGTCGTATATGGCCTTAAAATGCAAGAGTAACTAACTTAGCAAAAGTTAGTGCATAAAAACTGAATTTGTCAAGTAAATAATCGAATGTCAAAATGAGGCGCTGTTTCAAAATATGTTTTGTCCGTGTGAAGTGGTGTTTCAAAACATAGTATGTCCACCTGTTAACAATTTATTATGGTCTGTCTGTGGCGGCAAACTGTACGATTATTTAAATAATGGCCTGTTTCATCACCTTCTGATAAGTAAGGTAAGTATCTACAACTTTTGTCTTTGTCATTTGACATAATCCGAAAATCCGACACTTATCAGGTGGTGAAACAAGCCCTTAGTAATTTAAACAAAATTGTTTTAATATTGTTGCACAAGCATGGAGCAAGGAGTCCTAGTAGGAAATCATTCAGTTGGCTCAAGAAAAAAAGACACAAAACATCAAAACAAAGAGGCGAGGAATATTTAAATTATCGTTTTATTGTTTCTTTGTACTATTATAGGACTCTAACTGTATTTTATCGGCAGTTATAAGATTCTGGCTACAATATGAATTTATTTTGTTTCAGTTATGAAATAAAGGAACCTGAACTGAACAATTTTGTCATTCATAATTCCATGCATTCATAATAACTCAAGATTTAATATATGTTGTGCTATATATAAATTTGATTTAATACAGAGAAAACATTATTTTATGCATACTCTGTGCATAAAATATAGGCCATCAGCGTTTTTTTATTTTTTAGTAGGTATTATTGGACAAAATATGAATCATTTCTTTGTACATAATATGCTTTGAAAATAAACCAGTGTTTCAAAATGTATTATGTCCATAAACGAGTGTTTCAAAATGTATTGTGTCCATACAAATGGTTCAAAACATATTTTGTCCAATATTTATGCTTAATTAACTTAATAAAAAACTATGGAACACTATTTGTTTTTTTATTCAGACATGCTATATTATGCTTTATATTTAGCATGGTAAATTTTTTTCTACATATAATTTTAAGAAAAAGGCATAAATTAAAAACGGCTATTTTTGAAAAATACACATTTTTGGACAAAATGAGTTTTGAAAAAACGCTCCTCATATATACCTGAATTACTAATTCCATGTAATTCTGACGTTTCGTAATGTTACCATAGATAAAATGATTCCCACAAAAAAGATAAAAAATTCAAAACTCATGCAAATACAAATCAACTGCCACATGTAGATATGACAAATGCCTGACTTCATGGTGATAATGTCATTCGACATCCATTTTTTTTGTATGTTATATCATGCGATCAGCCTTCCGACTATGAGCAGATGTGTTGTCTTGATTATTTATTAATCATCCATTTTTGAATAAATTTTTTCAATGTGAAGCACATTGAAGCACATTTTTCAATGTGCTTCTTTTGTTTTCTATTGCTGTTAGTCTGCACTTTCTAGTTTCCACTCTTAGTGTTTTCTATTTTAAGGCGAAATGAGTAATATTATTACGCGGCATATGGCTTTTTATGATGACAGGTAATTAAAGTAGTTTGGGGTTAAATCGTACTTCCTAGATGTTAACCTTGTTCTCCATACAAATAACTCATCTGTAAATGACAATGACAGCTGTCAAAATTCCACGGAATTAGTAATTTGGGTATAGTGTTAAGTATGGAATATGGATTCAATCTCTTTAAGATGATCACTTAAGTCATTTAGACACATATGTGTCTACGCATGCAATATTGCATCATTACCAACCTGATGTCTCTTTATGTATCTGTTTAATAGAGAATTATTTTCTAGTCCTTATAATATTGGTTGATTAGAATGATATAACTTTGTAGCAATGTCTAACAAGTGATTTATATTGGCAGATGAAAAAAATTTACAGTACCCTTTTCCACCTATTGATATAATATGATTTCATATAAAGAAAATATTTCCAATCGACAAGTGATGGGTCAAGTTATATAATATTTTTTCTTGTGCAAATCTGAATCTTTTCATGTTAAAAAAAAATTTTCTAGGGGCACTTTTACAATAATATTTTGTACTTACTCTGCATTATTTCATGAGAAACTTCCAAAATTAGAATAGATACATGCACTGTTTCTGAGAAGATTTTAAGAAGATTTGAAGAACTTGGATTATTTAAAAAGTTAAAGTTTGATTTTAATTGAAAAAATCTAAGGAAACTTAATTTATGAATTCCAATGTTACAGAATATGGTTAAAAAGTATATTTATGAATAACAACAGCTACCGACACATTTTTGCTCACAAGGGGAGTAATTCCAGTGGCATGGGAAAGAAATCTCGAGTAAAAACCGGCATGACATAAAAAAAGGAACCTTGAAACGTGATGAGATTGCTTTAGCAAAACGTGGTCGCAATCGACTTTTCGTCCACTGTGTCTCATACACACACACTTTTTCGATAGTTTGTGATACAAACTTTGCAACTACTACTTACGAGAGCCAGATGGTGAAGAGGTTATCGTCAAGGAACTACTGGATCCAGGTGTAGGTTTCCTTTGAAACCTGTACTGTCTTAGATAACTTAACACACTAGGGCTAGTACTTTCAGACATCGTGTCAAACGACCTTAACTAAACACGTAACTTTTGGTTGTTAAATTTACGATAGTGTTTATATAATTACAAGGAATCTTTGTAAAAACTAAAAACCTCAAGACCACACTCCTCAAGCATGAAGACAAATCAACACTGCGGCCATTTTTGTCCGCGAGACTACAATTTTTTTTAACCAATAGTAGTGTTTTGATTTTGACAGACAGCTCATTTAACCAATGAAATTAAGATTAGAAGAAATTAACATTGAGTTGAAATTCAAATAAACCAATCAAAGAGTTTCAAAGTGTAGTGTATTTAGAAAAGAACTAATATAGTGAATAGTGATGTGCTTATTTAATTTAATATATCATTGGACTATTGGTGTACAATGTATAATTTGGTTATAATTTGATATTTAAATATAATAGCAGATTTTATGTTACTAATAAATAGTGCACGGCATAATAGGGTACTTTCGGTAGTGAAAAATAAATTATGAAATTTGACAAAAATCTATATATTTAAAACAAAGTCGTGTTAGTTCGAACACTTATAACTCGAGAACGGCTGGAGCGATTTTCATGGTTATTGATTTGCCGCCACTATATTCCGGGTTAGTGTGTGCAGTTACTTTGTTTGGCCAGTTCAAATTTCAGTAAACGGTTCAAGTTATTTGAAATATTAAACTATGGTAAAAAACTACTCGACATAAAACTTTTGTTAATGCAAAAAAGTCAATTTCACAAAAAATGTCAGTTACTTTGTTTATCGCTAGGGCAGCTGTAATGTTGCTAACTTTGGAATTTCATTTCCGTATTTTTCATGAGATTCTGGTCGACCTATACCAACTTTCATGGATATAACTTGAAAAATGACAGACTTTCATACAAACTTTCGTCCCTTATTTAACCTTCTTAGGGGTGGAATTTTCTATAATAATAAATTTCTTAATGTGCCCTTACGTCACAAAAAGAAGCTACTGTGAAAATCTCAAGTTTCTAGCTTCAGTGGTTTTGGCTGTGCGTTGATGATCAGTCAGTACAGGCTACTTTATTTAATAGAAGATTAATTGAAAGCTGTGTGCTTAGTCTAAAGCGGAGCACTCGAAAACGAACTCGAAAACTATTGAACGATTTCAGAGTAAAATAGACCTAAAATGTCTTGTATTAAGGTTTGAGTTCGCCAATACATTCAGCATTGTTCGAATGCTGAATGTATTGGCGAACTCAAACCTTAATACAAGCCATTTTAGGTCTATTTTACTCTGAAATCGTTCAATAGTTTTCGAGTTCGTTTTCGAGTGCTCCGCTTTAGACTAAGCACACAGGAACTCTTTACTTACAAACTTTTTCGATATAAATTGACTTACAGAAATTAAAAAAAAAACTGCAAAAAAAAAGAACGTAAGCATTTGCAAAGTGCATTTTTCGAGCACCCTGAATTGTAAAACTTGTAATATTTTTGTTCTTCGTAATAAAATCTTTAAAAAATGCCGAGTATGCTATGTACATCACAGAAACATCGCAACTTTGTTGCTGAACCTATGGGAGATAAGCCTGTAACAGATTTAGCAGGAGTTGGAGAGGCACTCGGGAAGCGATTAAAAACTGCAGGTTTCGACAAGGTATTTTATTTATCATTTACTAAAGATACAATTGATGCTGTTGCACTACAGATACTTAGGTAATATGCAAACCGTGAAAAGATCATTTTCTAACAATATTTCAATAACTAGGTACATTATTTTCGTATAGGAATCATGTAGACCTACAATACCTGTATTATACCTATTCATAAACTAGCTGATGATTATGATTTCGTCAGCATGAATTTAGGTTTTAATAATTATAGAAACCCTTTCAGGGATGGAACTCCAAAAATACCTCCTTTATATTTAAGGAATATTTCCTGCAAATACACAGGTACCTACCATTGTGGTTTAGGCTGTGCTTTGTCTGTCAGTCATGGTACTTTGCATATATATATCTATACATATAATAAAATCGTAGACTTACCGTATCTGTACATTAAAGATTTTTGCAAAAATATAATAGCTGAAAGATGTTATGGATAAGTAAAGGAACGTAAAAATGTATCTTTGTTGCATCACATCACGCAAAAACTACTGAATGGATTCAAATGAAACTTAGCATGGTTTAAGTTCATACTACGGAGTAACATGTATGATACTTTTTATCCCGAAATTCTGCGCGGATTCCTTGGGAGAGGGGATGAAAGTCAAAATGTGTACTTAGTTGTAATTCAGTAATGCGTAGTCCGATTCCATTAATTTTTTTTTAATTAGAAAGTAAATAATTTAAAAATTGTTCTGTAAAATATATTTCAATGTCATCGGTTTTGTAGTTTAGAAATTACACCCATCACAAGCCTCGGTATTCCATCTTGGAACCCGGATTGTACAGGAACCTTTGAACGTCCGGATTATCATTTGGGGTACATTAAAATTTGTGTGTTGTCTGTCTCCAAAATGCTGGACTGATTTGGATGGGATTTTCATTGGGAAAACTTCAGTGATGGGAAAGAGCTATTCAATAACCGGTCAAATGCGAGTCAGACTCGCGCACCGAGGGTTCCGTACTCCAGAAGTATAAGTACAATCTGTTTTTCATTAGTCTGTCTTAAAAGGTAAGGTGCTAATTAAGCTAGACGTCTAAATTGTATCAGCGCTCATACAACTCAGAGGTCTATCTTAATTGGCTCAACTATGTATGTATGGGGACAACCTTTAATTTTTAACTTTTTTTAGTTTTTAGAATTTTTCCTTTATTTGTGCTATAAGACCTGGCTTTTTGCCAAATTTCGTAATTCTAGGTCAACTGGAACTACCATTTAGGTTTTCGACCCAAACCTATAGGGTACCTACTTCCCATAGAGCTAGATTAGTCAATTTTGGTTAAAAGCAAGGTCTTACAAATCAAGTAAAGGAAAAATTCCGAAAAATTAAAAAAAGTTGAAAATTAAGGTAAATTTTGGTACTTACAAAAAAAAAATTTGAAAAATTAAATTTGCCCTTATCTTTTTATTGTGTGGACTTAGGACCTTAATTTTTATACACCTAATAGGGACTATAGACCTTAGTATCTGGTATAAATTTCAACTTGCTAGGTCCAACCGTTTCTGAGAAAATTGGTGGTGACATACGGACAGACGGACAAGAAAGTGGGTGGGTGGTGGTGGTCTTATAAGGGTTCTTTTTTTACGTTTTGAGATACGAAACCCTAAAAATTACTCTAGTTAATACTCTTACCTACCTAATTACTGCAGGAAATACTCATTACTATAGTTCCATTTTAATGCGCGACTTTTAATAGTATGAGCTCAAAGGAGCTTAGGAAAAACAGAGTTCTCGCGGGGTTTTTAAAAACCTAAATGGACGCGGACGAAGTCGCGGGCATCCTCTAGTATGAAAATATGATGTTAGCTGTTAGCCTCACCAAAGTGTATTAGGTAGTATTTTTTTTTCTTTTTCTTTATAGTTAGTATGGTGGTATGGGACTACTTATTACTGTCTTTAATTTTCAGCTTTGTACTGCTTTTTTGCTTTGTTGACAATGTTCCAGCATCATATTATTATCCTATCTATTATTTAATTGAATTTTAAAGCCTTATCATAATAATGTTAAGCCCTAACTTATCAACTGCCTGGTGAGTGCAAGCATCCACTCTAGTTAGTTTTTAGTAGTTAGTAGGTACATTATTTGAGTTCCTTAATAATTGATTTTACATTAACGAGTAATTTGTATTGTTCCAGGCCTATGTTGTTCTAGGACAGTTATTAGTCTTAAAAAAGCATAAAAAGCTATTTCAAGAGTGGATGAAAGAAACTTGTTACGCCAATTCTAAACAATCTGCAGACTGTTACCAGTGTTTAAAAGACTGGTGTGATGAATTTTTGTAACTTACAGATTTGCATTTAAGTAGGTATTTTCATAAATTTATACAAATAAATATTTTATTATTATTAATTTAATTTAATTTAATTTAAACATGTAAATAATACTTAAGCATTTTAAAATTTATAGAGCTATTGCATGTATGACTTGCAACCAGTGTGACCATCTCAAAAGTGGCGAATCTGCCCGAGATTGGCAATAAATCTGCCAAAATCTGCCAACTCGATTCTTAAAAATGCCAAAAATATGCCATCGGATTGTTACTTAATGAGAGTGCTATTCAGGCCAACTTTTTTCAGAAATCTCGAAAAATATGAACGATGTCGTTCGATTCGGAATAGCATGTAGATGATTTTCGAAAAAAAGTCAAGCTCCGCTTACAAAAATTGCAAAGTTTTATTATATAAACAATTAACTAAAAAAAGGAGGGCTTAGTTTTTTGCAAATATCTCAAAAACTAATTGTGATTATTCCAATTTAGAAATAAGAAACTAATAAAAAGAAGAAGTTTCCAAAAAAAGTCTTAACTCCGGGAGTTGGGACTAATTACTATTTACTGTAGGACCAATATTATATTTACGTTTCCAGAGGGTTGAAAATACGTCCGAAAACGGGTGCTCTGGCTTGCGCGAGCCACGCCTACTTTGGACACTTTATCATTATAAATTATTATTTATACGTCATATTAACTATAAAAATATTTAAGAAAAAAAAACAAGGGCTTTAAATGAACAACAATCCGTGGGAATTTTTTTTAATCAATACTTTTCAATTAGTTATGCAATAGTTATTGAGTTTTTGCTGCTGGAACATGAACATTGCAAGTGTGATAATAATTGTTAAACTATTTTGAGATTTTTTTCCTTAACAATCATTTTCAACCACTTATAATTAATATTATGGAACCATAATTTTAAATGATTATTTTTTTTGTTTTTTTCGTATAAAAATAATTCGTTTTATTTAATTTTCACTGTTTATGTAATAAACAATTTGTTATTAACAAATAAATTTTTACCAAATATATTTTTTCGATGATTAATTAAAACTCTTAATTTTGCAACTACGAAAATTTTTAATAAAAAATTGAAAAATTAGAATTTTTTAAGTTTTCCAATGGAGATCTATTCTGAAGCCTTTCAAGAATAGCTCTAAGAAAGGAAAAAAAATCTCAAACATACTCACGAAATCATACTAAAATTTAGTAAATAAACCATAAGTTTTCACTTTTTATTTAAAAAATAATAAGGATTCCCTTGAAATCTGCCACATTCTGCCAGTTTCTTAAATCGTCAGCATATTCTGCCAAAGTTAAAATTTAGGAGCCAAATCTGCCCAAATGGCAGAAATCTGCCACAAATGGTCACACTGCTTGCAACATCATTATCACATTAGTGTGTGTATAGATCGACCAGAATCTCATGAAAAATACGGAAATGAAATTCCAAAGTTAGCAACACTACGGCTGCCCTAGCGATAAACAAAGTAACTGACATTTTTTGTGAAATTGGCTTTTTTGCAGTGACAAAAGTTTTATGTCGAGTAGATTTTTACCACAGTTTAATATTTCAAATAACTTTAACCGTTTACTGCAATTTGAATTGCCCAAAAAAAGTAACTGCACACACTAACCCGGAATATAAATGCAAAAACCAAGTAAACAACAAGCACAACACAAAAACAAAGTAATTGGATGTTGATTACTTTGTTTTTGTATTTAAAATGCAGTTGCTTGATTTTTCGTTTCGCGAAACGATCCCAGGTAAGGTGTTCTGAATGTAATTACTTTGTTTATCACTAGGGCAGCCGAGTTAACCTAGTGTTGCTTACTACAAAATTTAATTTCCCTATTTTTCATGAGATTCCGGTCGGTCTATACTTCCAAACAGTTAGCACACACACACACACATACACACACACACACACACACATAGGGGGTGAAAATTTGTATGAAAGTCAATTTTCAAGTTATATCCATGAAAAGAATTACCTACGTGTTTACGGTTTAAGAATTTTGGAAAAACTACCCCCAAATTGGTTAATAGGAAATGGAAGTTTGTATGAGATTAAGATTCTACGCGGGCGCAGTCTAGAGCATCTCAGTAAGTAATGTTTTCATTCTACTTTATTCTACTTCACAATTATTTTATTCTACTTTAAAACCTCCTGAAAAGGTATTATCATAAACTAGTCTTTTAGGGTTATAATCGCCAATATCTGAAAAAAATCCGAAATTTTCGCGGTTTTTACGATTTTTGACAAAGTTGCGTTCGGCGCTCGAGGTCACAAACTTGGATTATTCATTAGGCCAACATCATAAATAATAATTAGTTTGCAAAAATCAGAACTACCGGACTACCTACTCTGACGCAAGATACCCCATACTTGCAAACGATAAAGTTACTGACTATCACCCGCAGATATTTTCGATCGATTATAATCGATTCAGGTCTTCATAAATAATAAAATCGATTATTATTTTTTACCCGACTGGGTATATGTGTTTCACCTGTGTGTATGTATGTCCATTCCTATGTCCGCTTGTAACTAATCAACGGCTCAACGGATTTTGATAAATGATACCTCATTAGATTTGTCTCAATGACGCGAGTGTTATAGGGTACCTAAATTAAAAAAAAGAACAAAATGGCGGACTTTATGCGCTTTAATGTGCGAGCTGAAAAAAAATTTTTTCTTCAAGACCCTCGAGTGGGGTATCAAAATAAAGGGATTCAAAAGGCAAATACGAAAATGTATAAATTTATATATTTGGAAACAATTTGGAGTGATAAATCGTAGAAAATGACCGTTTCCTATGTCAGTTCGTAACTACTTAACGGCTCAACCTATTTTGATAAATTATACGTCATTAGATTTATCTTGACGGCGCAAATGTTACTGGGTACATAAAATTCATAAAAAATCAAAATGGCGAATGTTATGCACTTTAATGTGCGGGCTGAAAAAAATTTTTTTCTTCAAGACCCTCGAGTGGGGTATCAAAATAAAGGGCTTTAAAAGGCGAGTACGAAAATGTATACAATCTATATGTTTTAAATCAATTTGGAGTGACAAATCATGAAAAACAAAATAAATAACAACTACACTGTAAGTGGTACGGTGGTAGTTTATTAATTTTTTAGTTCGTTTTTTAGCATGGCAGTCGGGTTTTTTTAATTTTTTTGATTAACGAATTTGATTGAAATCTGAAATTGAATGACAGGAATCCATAGGAATCATATGATATGTCATATGATGACGTTTGATGCACAGAAGTGCGATTGTGTAAGGTTTGAACCATGATGGTTATTTTAGACGATCGGTCATTGATGGTCAAGAAAAATTCGAATTGCGTAAAACTGTCCATCAAATGAAGAGCGAAAAGTGACCGGTGGCTTAAAAACGTATCATGGAATTGAGTTTTATTATACAAATAGCATCAGTGAAACTCAATTTTTTATGTTTTTAACAATTATGTCGGACACAAAAACAATGGAACTTATTACGATAGCATATTAATTTCATAATGAAAATTAACTTTCATAACTTCAAACATAGAATTCCAACGTTAATATCTATATGCAAATTATGTAACAAAACGCAGACCAGTGAATTATGATCGAGCTTACTAATTCTGAACAATAGTTGGCGTTAGTGGACTTGTTTTGTTATCTGTATAATGGTTAATTATGACATCAAGTGTCAATGTAAGTGTCAATGTCAATGTATTTATGACAGTTTAGTGTTTATTTACTCAATGTTATTTACGAATTAATAAATTTTCGTAAATTTTTCAACAAAAAATAAAGAAGGACAGCCACAAATCAAATATAGCTCTATATGTGAATGTGGTTTGGATGAAGGGTCTTCTTCTCTTATCCTCTTCTGCCCAAACTTCTCCATAGGCTCTAACGGGTGTTAGTGTATTATTAGTGTTTAGTCCCTATGTAAAACTTTTGTGTATTTTATTCTAATTAATATTATAAACGGCAAAGTTTGTATGTATGGATGTTTGTTACTCTTTCACGCAAAAACTGCTGAACGGATTTGGCTGTTTGGAACGGCGATAGATTATACTCTGAATTAACACAAGCAAGTAACTTTTTATCGCGGAAAATAAAGGAGTTCCCGCGGGAACCTCAGTGAGGTGGAATAAACCTCAATCCACGCAGACGAAGTCAGGCCCGCGGTCATCATCTAGTTACCTATATCTAACAAAATGAAATTGTAAAAATATTATGTAGTAAGTATATTTTATAGATTTACGTAAGATTATTATTTATGTTTACGTAAATGTATGTTTAATGTTGCTTATTGTGATGTTTTAGGTTATCAACTCTCAAGTACTTACAATAACTCCACTATTGTATCGTGAATATGGAAAATTCAGTGTCAGCAGTAAATTGTGTTTTCTCCAAGCTACTCGATACTGGTGAAGTGAATTGTGCTGTGTTACTACACAACTAAAAGCCATACTACAAACAAACAACAACAACAACCAACTAAGCTTTACCATAATTCATAATTATCCTACAAAAAATAAATATTGTTCATATTTTATTATCTTCATAACAACCATCTCTTGTTTCAGGCAAGCGTGGTGACTCCTAACAGCAAAAACGCCACAATCCGCAGCTGAACGAGCTAACCACTAGAGTAGTTTCTTGACCTTTTTCTAGTCGTGGACCTCTCTCAAAATATGAAAGAGCCGACTGACCCTTTCCGAAAAGATAAAATATGAGGTTTAATGTTTACCAGCTTCTATTATTTGCTGTTGCTTATGCTGGATTGGAACATCAAATTGTACACAGTATTTACTCACAACATAATTATTGTATACCAATTTTCACACTAATGCATTATGTTAGGTAGGCTTGCCGTAGACCCTCTGTATTAATTTCATGGCCTTACTTGTAACTACTTGTAACTTAAGAAACACTGCACTAGACCAATGAGGCAGTTGAATACTGCAATAGAGAGATGCAACACATGATATGACTATACATGGAATTCATGTTAAACTTATTACTTATTTGTGTAAAATTTAAATAAATAAAGTGATTAGACACACTGACTCGTTATCGTCTCAAGAAAACAAGACTGCTTTTGGTCATAATATTATGGTTGTCTACACTAATTGTACATGTTTTTTTTTAATAAACTAAGATATTTTGTCTTGTTTTTATAAAAGTACCTATTTAAGCTTATTGAAAAATCTTATTACTTGTCCAAAACTACTTTGATGACAAAAACCTTAGGAATGTTTTTCTATTATAGCTAATAGTTCCCATACTTAATTAAAGTGATATACTCGGTTGAGTTTTTATCTCACTTTAATATAATATCTAGTTGTATTTGATTGCCATTCAACGACTGTACTGTGGTAAATAATTAAACTGTTTCTGTAGATAATCATGATCAACCCATTACCGGCTCACTACAGAGCACGGGTCTCCTCTCAGAGTGAGAAGGGTTTTGGCCATAGTCTACCACGCTGGCCAAGCGGATTGGCAGACTTCACACACACAACGTTATGGAGAACTCTTAGGCATGGAGGTTTCCTCACGATGTTTTCCTTCACCGTTAAAGCAAGTGATATTTAAATACTTAAAACGCACATAACTCCGAAAAGTTAGAGGTGCGTGCCCGGGATCGAACCCACGACCTCCGATTAGAAGTCGGTCGTCCTAACCACTAGGCTATCACAGCTTTATAGATACACACACATATTTCTGTAGATAATAACAAACCCTATTTTGTACAGTGGCTAGTTAGTGTTGCTGTCACATTCGCGCAAAAGTCGTCCACATGCTGGTTGGCCAAGGCATCCCACAGTATACGTCCTCCTGCCCATACCCACATTGGCTTCCAGGAATAGAATAGAATAGAAAAGTTTTTTATTCAAATAAACTTTTACAAGTACTTTTGAATCGTCAATTGAATCTACCACAGGTTCGGAATGCAGTTCCAGCCGAGAAGAACCTGCAAGAAACTCGGCGGTTGCTCTTGTACATGATTGAAATGCCGTCTCGCGCATTGCTGGAACGAGTTAAATCCAAGCTTTTTTATCGTTTATATAATCTTCAATTGTATAATAAGCTTTTTTTATGAGCATACTTTTAATAGAGTTCTTAAACTTCTGTAAAGGCAAGTCTAGTCTAGTCCAGGAGGCCTAATAGAGCCTTCACTTGTGTAAGTGACACCGCATTGCCTTGGGCATGGTAGTGATAAAGATAACAAAAGTGGCTGTTCTTATGTAATTTTTGGTTAAAATGTAACAACCATGCTAATAGTACAAAGTTGGCTGTGATTGACATTTTAAATTATGTATTTAGCATGTAAGTAGGTTAATTACCTACCAATGTAGGAGGAACTTTTAACTAATATAAATATTCCTATGTAGTAGGTAAGATTAGATTAAAATGTAAGTTTATTTATTGTTTTTCTTTTGTTTGGGCAGAGCACTCTAGAACACTACAGTTCCAGTGTAACCTGCCATGAATAATCAGAAATAAAAAAGATATATATATTCATACAGGTTTTATTCAATCATTACACATTATGTGTATTGTTATGTGAGTATTTCACCTCATTATATCAATTTACATAATATTGGCGGCGGCGGCGATAAGGATTAAGGAGCATAATCTGTGGGGATAATATTGGGACTTTCAAAATAAGATTGAATAGGTAGGTAGGTGTAGAATACCTTCTAGGCAAGCGCATTCCACCTTAGGCTGCTATTAAAGATAGTTTCCTCATAAAATTGTAACCAGTTTAATGATCCTAATAAAAAAAAAGTGGGGCCACGGTGGTGTCCATGAACCTAAAAATATTTATTATTATACTATCCTAGTAGGTATTTGATGATTTGTACTATTGGATAAAAAAGTATAACATGCTGCTTTTACCCCGTCATAGCAGCCCTTCTCTCTTGAATGTTACTGAGGAATTTTAAGGGCTGCTGCAACTCTTGTGGCTGGTTGATGGCATCAGTCACTTAGGCCACACACTTGTGTTGTACTAGGAGTACCTAGCTGGGGTGCCTAGCAAAACGGGTAGGGGTGGTGAAAACTGCAGATATAGTGTTTGTAGCGTACCTACCTAGTACCTAATAGGTACCTAATAGATACCTAGTAGGTCATATCATAAATATTAAAATATAGCTACCTATAGAGAAGACCTAATACAATAAATTAAATAAAACTTTCCATATATGATATGAATAGATTTAATAGCAAAAAGATTGTCAACAAATATTTACTTACAAGGTTTATACTATGATGAAACAGAAAACTTACTTAAAACATAGCAATTAATTAAATAAAACTGTAACAAGGTACCTAACTGATTAAACCGGCATGGCCAATCAAACAAAAATACTTACCTAGGTAAGTACCTACTTAATATTGTAAGTACTAATGAATCTATTGACACTATTTATCAACATCGACTCCGTAGGGTAGGCACTACGGTGGAACATACCTATTCAAACACAAACACCTAGGTACTTATTCTTCTTTGTTCGTTCGCTCTTGGTAGAGCGGTCGTGGTCATCCAGAAGTGACATCTTTAAGGGCAGATGTTATACGCCTCACGAGCATTAGCCACTTTTCGCTGCTGGCCGACAGCCTGGTGCCTTCATACAAGGGAAGCGCCCACATGATTTAATTTAGTCGGTCTATCGCATGGGCGACCTTCCTCGCCGTCTGGTGTCCTCAACTTCGCCCTGCACGGCAAGGCGCTCGATGGAGTCGTGTCCTAAGAACTTCACGAAATACGACTCTGTACTAACGTCGAAACATGCTGTTTGATGCCGAGTTCTTGGAGTATAGAGATGTTGGTGCGAAATTCGGTTCATGAGATTCCCAACATTCGCCTTCAGCACCACATCTCCAGAGCATCGATTTTTTTCTTCTTGACTTGTCGCAAAGTCCGTCTCTTTGCCGTAGTCGAATTAAAAGTTATATTTACTGCGGTGTTTATTAAGGAATTTGTTTTAAAAAGTTAGAAAATTAGATTTTAATCAATTCAATACACATAGGCCATCAAATGATTAACGATAATCATGGCCCGAGACTCACCGCTATTATTTGACATAGGCGATGATCTCAAAAAAGTTAGACAATTCGAATTAGCTGTCAAATCGTATGAAATCATTCACTCATCGTCTAAAATAACGATCCATGACATTCATGATAGCCATGCAATCGTCAACCATCTATGAACTCCGTACACAATTCGAATTGGCCGTTTGACAGCTGAAAACGTACGTTTAAGCTGTCAAATGAATACAATTTTCATGGTCTAAAGTTAGACAATCGCACTGCTGATTACCTATTATGTTATCTGTTTGCAGTGTCATACCACAGAATTGAGCACATAGGTAGGTACTAAAATATACCTACCTATTCCAGAGACTGGATATATACAGCACAGGTATACAGTAAATACGACACGACACGTGACGACACGTAACACGACACAACCTACAAATGTCTCTAATAAGCTTAAATGTATGAAACCGATGTGCTCCAGCACGCCACGACACGTAAGTGTGTTTCCAGCGTTACTCATCGTTTTTCCATGTAAAAAAGTGTGTCTCACGGCAGAATCCACCGATCGATCCACCATTGCGGTGGTGATATTATCTGTACCTAGATCTATACGAATCTGTGACGAATCTAAATACTTGTCAAAGCGTGTCAAAGTCATTATTTTATTATTTTGACAGTAACTAATACCTAATCTGTGATTTTGACATTCGTTTGCAAATAGGCGCGGCCATGTTTGTCTGTAGTGAATAAAATCGAGATAATTCGCTTTTAGGGAAATAAAATTGACACAATATGCCCAAATGCGACCTAAAAACGAGATACATCCCCGCGACGTTCGCCTGGACCTTACTTTTGGGCACCACGTCTCTGTTTTTTTATTTTCCGTGAGTATACAATAAGTCGATTGGGTGCGATCAGTTTGAGACAACTTTCACATAAGATTGTAGAATTACTTCTATTTTTATCCTGGGCCTACCTTTGCCCTATTCGACTTCATGTGTACACTATATACTTTTGATGAATTCATGATAAACATGCTTTTATGGTACTGGCTAATTGTCACACTGAGCAGTCATTATTTACACCACTAAACAATTAATATTCCCATCGGAATCAGTCTCATACCTACATTATTAATCCCTGTCCTTAGATGTGCAGCCTTTGTTTATATTTAGAGTGAACAAAAGGTTTGAATCATTAAAAATGAATCACTTAAAATTAATTTGCTCTATAGATTCCATAAAAAAATGATAGCACTTGTCACTCATGATTTGCTTGTAGTAAATGGTTTGGTAAAATTACATGTATAATTTCCTATAATCATGTGTTATTACGTACTTAGTTCGAAATTAGTTTCTGGTGTTTTCATGTTGAACTCTGAGTTGGAATTGATGTTTCTTTGGTTTAAGCTTTTTACTTACCTTATTAATATAACTTTATTTTGCTACCACAACTTTATTTATTATACAAAAAGAAAAATCTTATGTCCATTTGTACCAAACTGTTGTTTGGTCTAGTTCAATTTTACTAAAAATATTTTTAACACACTTTTTTGACATGTTAATTCCAGGTGGTGTGAGTGTGGTGGTTTTAATTATTCTGTTTTTTTATGTACTAAATAAGCCTACCTATTGTTGGCATACACCTCATATTTAATTAAAAAAATAAGCCTACCTGCATATTATAAATAATGGTTTATATTTACTTTTTATTTATATTATTAACAAATATCATAATTTAACTATTTAAACAGTAGATCTTTGTAAATAAAATTCCAATAAGAAGTTGTTATTCTTGATTATTATTTGGTGGCATCTAAAATAAATAATAATAATGTTTAAAATTTATAATAGCAACTGTTTGTTAAAGTGCTACCTACTGTGTGTCACTATTTGTTAACCAAAATAATAAAAAGAGACTATTATAAAATAACAAAATTAAAAATAGGTATCTGTGCCACCACCCACCACTACAGCCTTTTAATGTCCCACTGCTGGGCACAGGCCTCCTATCTCATAGTAGAGATAGATTTAGAACGTAGACCTGCCACGCTGCTCCAATGTGGGTTGGCGGGCTTTAACAACTATTGTCACATGATAGTGATAATAACCGGGACCGACTGCTTAATGTGTTCTATCTGTACATCAGTGTTTAATTATTGTTAATGTTCATATCTTGCATAATATAAACTGTGTCAACTCTACACCAACAAAACTATCCTTTCTCTTTGAACTTTTTAATAAAAGATATATTTGCATAATGTATGATGTGTCTAAAAAGTAGATTATTATGTAAGTTACCGAGTTGACCAGTGTATGAGATGTAAATTCTCTTACATGTGCAACTACATAAATTATTACATATATTTTTATATAAAATAAACCTTATAAATAATAAACTAAAACTCAAGAAGTTATGTTATGCATATTTAATTGTAAAAATTATATATTTTCAGAAACTAGGTAGCTTTTGATTTTGTTTTAGCTTATAGTTATGAAGTTTTCACAGAATGCTTCATATTGTCATATACATTCTATTTAGTTTTGAAAAAGATCTTTAATTTAGTATCAAACATAATTTTTATTTTATGTCATATTTGCCATATGGAATTTGATGATTCATGATGAATCCATATGAAACATGATGTCATGTAATCTTTGACACACTGGCCACTAAGACAAAACCAATAATAACATTATGACAGAACAATGATGAACACAAAATCACACACATATGAGTAGCTGCTAAACACCATACCCTCCTGAATGGAAGAGGAGATTTTTTGTCAGGATTCTGCATAGCTCTCTACACGCAATACAGCGAAAGTGTCACAACACTAGATGTGCCATAATGTGTTGTGGGCTGTTTTTTGTTCAACGAGTTAATTTGATCTTCATGTTTAACATATTATTATGAAAATATTACCCTACATGGCGTAGTTGGGTAACTACAGAAACAATTTTGATGAATTATTTAATACTAACAACCCGGGTAGTAACTACCCGCTACTATTCCACCATACATTGTTTTTTTATATCTCAGAGGGATTAGTGTTTTTGATGAAAGCTCCCAGGTGGCTTGACTTTTCCCGACATTTTCAAACAAATTTTCAAATGTCATATTTCAACCAATTTAAACGGAACAAATTATACACCTAAACCTTCCTCATGAATAACTCTGTCCATTGGTGAAAAACGCATGAAAATGTGTTCAGTAGTTTTTGAGTTTATCATGAACAGACAGGCCGATAGACACTTTAAGGAATTTTGTTTTATAATATTTAGTGATTTGGAGATAAGTTGGATAAGTTGGGAGGTATCAAAGGAATATTTTCGTTCCAGCTGCCAGTATTACCTGTACAAGCACCCATGGGTTCCAGCATACCAAGGTGTCATAACATTTTTTGTTTTGGCCAATTTTACACTGGCCACTTTCATGGACCCGGGAGTGATACCAAAAGGTAAGCAAACTCATTTAAATAAATAGCGCCTCTTGTTACGACACAATAAAGTGCAATTCAGGTCGCAGCGCTAACTATCTACCGTTATACCTACCTATGGTGTGTATGTGTGTGTGTGTATGTGTGTGTGTGTGTGTGTGTGTGTGTGTGCGTGTGCGTGTGCGTGTGCGTGTGCGTGTGCGTGTGTGTCTGTGTGTCTGTCTGTGTGTCTGTGTGTGTGTGTGTCTGTGTCTGTGTCTGTGTGTGTGTGTGTCTGTGTGTGTGTGTCTGCGTGTCTGCGTGTCTGTGTGTCTGTGTGTCTGTGTGTCTGTGTGTGTGTGTGTGTGTGTGTGTGTCTGTCTGTTCCCCTGTGGCGCTCAAACGGGTGGACCGATTTGAATGCGGTTTTTTTTTGTTTGAAAGGTGAATTAGTCGAGAGTGTTGTTAGCTATGTTTGATGAAAATTGGTCCAAGATGGCCGCCGCTACAAAATGGCGGATTACATATTTTTCACAACTCCCTTAATATGGGTATCAAATAAAAGGGCTTGACTAGTACAATAGCACTATTGTAAATCCAAGATGGCCGCCGCCACAAAATGGCGAATGTCGGGGGTTTTTTAAATTTTTAATTTATACTTGTCTCTCTTGTCCCTTCCGACTAAGTAAGGGTTATGGAATGGGCCCGACCAACCGAAGCGCGCTAGGTACTTGTAGCGCATTGTAGGTAATGCAGAGTGCGCCTAGCCTGTCCACGCGTAGCTCTCTCCATCGCCCAATGACTGACTGGGCGACAGTTTCAGTAAAAAGGCTATAGGAGGCCTACTCAAATAAAAATATTTTGATTTAGAACTTTGTATCCTTTGCTTTCAATGCTTGTGATCACTCCAGACAGCTCGTCTTATTTATGTGAATACATAGCATCGTTTAGTGTAATTATAAGTTCGTAAGATATCACAAGGTAACACTAAACAGGCACGGTCCAGTCAATGGGCATAGTTCTCGCTTCGTGCTAATAATATCATATGCATGGAGCCGGAGTGGCATTACGAATCCATTAATGAACTAATCGATAAAATAAACTAGTTTTTACTAGCGCCTTCGTCGAATCGAATTTGAAGGATATTAAAGTTTAATAACTCTTCTGGGGGTGCATTTGGTAATTCCCTTCTATTTGGCATGTTATATTGGAAACAAGCGGCACAGGACTGCGACGTGTGGACGTCCCTATGAGAGAGACCTATGTATGTCCAGCAGTGGACGCCTTTCGGTTGATGACGACGGGACGATATAAAATACCTAGTTTGCGACAATACCGGAGTGCGGGCAACTTATGAGGCGCAACGCGAGTGCATAATATTATCATGCATCAACAATCGGTGAAAGAAAAAATCAGCCAAGTGCGAGTCGGGCCTCGCTCTTTCAGGGTTCCGTACATAATTATGAACAATATAATATTTTGGGTCTAAGAAATATTTAATTTCCGAGCTAGACATCGCAACAAACCGTGAAAGAAAAACCCAAAAAAATGTTCGTTTATTTTGGTCACAGCTTATAAACTATTTAATAAATCGTTGTTTTCAGTATTTGTTGTTTAAATAGAGCATATAGTACATAATATACTGAAATATCATATTCCCAACTAGTTTAGTTTTTGAGATAGCCCCCGTCACAAAAATGGTCTAAAACTGACAACTTTGATGGCCTCCCATTCCCTTATTTTTTGAGATAAAAATTAAAAAAATATATATTTGTACTCTACTTAATGAGCTCTAAACAATGATACCCCACAAGCTAGGGTAAAGAAAAATTTTTTTTTTCCGGCTCCTTTTTCATGTATGGGAGCCCCCCTGAAAAATAATTTAATTCAATTTCTAATTCAATATTTGATTTTGGGTTAACGTTTTACACTAAATACCAAAATTTCAGGTTTGTAACTCATTTCGTCTGCGAGCTAGAGACCTGTGACCGGCGGACAGACGGACAGACAGACAGACAGACAGACAGACAGCCGAGTGACATTACCCTTTTTTTACCCTTCGGGTACGGAACCCTAAAAACCTAAAAATGTTTTGGTCACACCTTACAAACTACATTACACTACTAGCTGCGTCCCACGGTGTTACCCGCGGTTAATAAGCGGTCAAAGCACGTAACCACCCCTATAACAGCCAAAGCACGTAAACACCCCTAACAGCCAAAGTTTAACTTATTTGCCGATAGATGGTGTTGTTTTTCCCACAGGAGCTCTTTTTTTCGGGATAAAATTCGGGAGTCGAAATGCCGTACTCTTAGAATAAATAGGTAAAGAAAGGCAGTCGTCGACGCGGCGATAAGCCGTTTTTAGCAAGCCTCGGTAAGGCTCGGTACGTCTATCGTCGCGTCCATAGATAAAATGAATAAGACGAGATATGGCAAGGGGGCGTGGTTCCTGAGAACTCTTCTGGCGTTAAATACACCTGAGAACCGTTTTTGTCTTGAGTCGAATGTCGTCCAACGATCGCTTCACCGCTCTCGATTTTTAACAAAATGCCGTGTTGTTCAGTGGTTGTTTGCAAAAAATCAAGCAAAAAAGTGAATCATACAAAATATGGCATCTCATTTCACACTTAAGTACAAGCTATTGTTGTTATTTTCCATAAAAAACAAGAAAACATTATTTTGTATATTTACATTATGCTAAAAATGTGCTAAATTGAGAAGTTTATATCTCATTATGAACAAAATCCATTGCTTGCTTAGTAGAAATCAATCATTGAATCGGTCGGTCTTAGGACGCAATGGACTTGTACTATACAAATATATTCCTTCACTAAGACGTTAGACTCACGGTATGGACGCCGATCGGGTGGTCGTGGTCGTAGAGATGTCATGATGTTAGCTAAGTACATTGTTATCGATATTTTAACGACCAAACGATGATTTTTGATACAGTTATTATTAATTAACCCCCGAAGCAAAAACGACGGGGTGTTATAAGTTTGACGTGTCTGTGTGTGTGTGTGTGTGTGTGTGTGTGTGTGTGCGTGTGTCTGTCTGTTCCCCTGTGGAGCTCAAACGGGTGGACCGATTTAAATGCGTTTTTTTTTGTTTGAAAGGTGAATTAGTCGAGAGTGTTGTTAGCTATGTTTGAAGAAAATCAGTCCAAGATGGCCGCCGCTACAAAATGGCGGATTACATATTTTTTTACAACCCCCTTAATATGGGTATCAAATGAAAGGGCTTGACTAGTAGAATAGCACTATGCAAATACAAGATTGCACCACCACCACAGAATTTTGGGTAAAAAGAAACCCAGCCCCTCATTTTTATTTCGAAATTAATTTATTTGAATCGTTATATCTCAAAAACGGTGGCTCTTAGGAAAAAAAGTATACAGACATTTTTTATAGATAATTATCTGATCTACAATTTTGTTTAAAATAATTTTATGATAAGACTTACCGTTTTGCTGAAAAATTTCCCGTGAAAACTTTGACACCGAGTAATTTTTTTCCAGGTGTCGGATCGATGAGGACTTTTCACATTTCATTTATAATAGTGTTTTGAACAATCCTACCAATTTTCAGCCAGGTGTGAATATTGTAATCTTGGAAGTCTAAATTGATCGTATTATATAAGTAGGCATTTTTTATATCGTATTATTTTTGATTCATAATAATAATAATATATCGCTTTTCTTAATATATAAGTCATTGTCAAAACCCAAATAGTAAAAAAATTAAGAATCGATAACTTTACATTTTAGTCAATCACTAAAGTTTTAATGGCTTTTACTCAACATTTTTATTTACTCATCAGTGCATACATACCAGCACTTTTATTTAATTTTATAATTACCTTTTTTAATTTTCTTTTTGCGAATAAACAAAATAACGAGTATCTATCGATATCGATAGACAATTCAATGAGTAGCAATACAGCGCCATCTATGGTCAAGTAGCGGAATTAATTGGACAATCGAATCTAGTGTGACTATAGCTCATAAATACATTCTTCCGTTAAAGCAAAATAAATCTTATTTCTACAAAATCAGGGTTTGTTTCCAAATCTGTGAGTTCTGTGAAGTAGGCTAGTTTTGACTAAACTTAAAACGACAAATCAAACGATTTGTTTCTTTGTAGTGCAATATAGATTAACGGTATATTTGTGTGAGTTTGGCGACAGCGGTTCCTATAGTAGTTTTGGTGCATTTCACTTCCCCTGCCTTCTCTCTTCCGTGGTCGCGTCAGTGCTCAAGGTACTCATGCGCTTGTGTGCGTGTCGGCAAATGTAATTACAGGGCACACATGGGTTGGTTTATAGCTTACGTTTCGAGCGGGTTAGAAACTTCCATTCTAAGCGTAATAGTTCGATGGCCGTACTCTTAATCGAGTCGTACGCGGAAGGATGTGAGAGTCCACCGCATTATTATCTTAAGAAAGCCCCTACTAATATTATAATTAATGGAAAGGGGTCACCAGCATAAGCAATGAGGAATTACAACGTTGAGAGAGACAAGTTTTAATTGTCTTACCTTGGAGTGCAGCCTAAACAACCCTCCCACACGCATCCAGCATCCAACTTTAATAATTCAAACACCATAGGAGTTTATTAAGTGTTCATTAAGTATGGAAGGTGACAGTTTTGATGAGTTTGCGTTATGATAGCTCGCTGATATAGGTCCTTGTAAATGTAATTTACGCAAGAGTTTACGCATAATACACTAAAGGCTCATACACATCGAATATAGAAGTACGATAATAGGGTAGTTGCAGCAATTTATTGAAGCGTTTTTTTTTTAATTTTAAATTTATTTTAGGTCTACCATGCAACCATAAATTTAGTTTTGCAGTTTTTGAGCGACTCAACTCAATACACGTCTGTTTAGTTTCAAATAACGGCAATGCACCATTTATAATCGCACATTTTTATTGTTACACTAGCGGTTCGCTCCGACTTCGCCTGTGGTACATAATATATAGCCTATAGCACTCAGGAATCACGTACATATCCAACGGTGAAAGAATTTTTAAAATCGGTCCAGTAGTTTCCGAGATTAGCGCGTTCAAACAAACAAACTCTTCCGCTTTATTATATTAGTATGGATACGTAATTTGTATTTGTAAATTCTTATCAGTAGATGATATTACAGCTTTTAACAATTATTATTGCTTAATGACCTACCACATTAAATTCTACTTAATGATCCGGTATATTATATTACCTTAGTAAAGCTTTCCGAACTCTGATACTTTCAGCGATTTTGTGCACAAATCAACAGATAGGTATCTTACATTTCCACAGTTCCGGTAAAACTAGGTACTTAATAAAAATCGCAAATATTCATGGTTTGAAAGTTCATGCTATTAATTCAAAACTTCTATCTTAATTAAAAATAATAGTAGAGGATCAAGCCGGTTCTGCATCATGGGTCCACTTCTTTCCCACGGGTCAATTTATATATAAAAAACACAAAATCCCGTTTGCCGTGATGCTTGGCCGATTCAGCATCAATTTGAATAAAAAAGTGCGCTCGCGGGGGCTACCTGCCGGTATGCGGCCCATGACAAAAGCGCATCCGCGCCAGGTACCCGAGGCAGGCAACCCCTCCGTACGCAGGTAGCAGACCCTTCGGCAACTATGGACTCTTGCTTTGCTATGGTTTCCATTATTATCCGACTTCATATAAAAGTGTACTACGAGCTATGAGTTTATCTTGTTATTTCATGATAGTTATAATGAATGAAAAAATAGAATTTTATATTTACTTATTTATAGATTTAAATATGATTAATAGCTAATGTATGTTATACAAGCAATGCGAACAATTTCAATTTCAACTAACCTAACCTTTATAGTTCTTATTATTCACTATTTAATTAATTACAAAGAAAATATACTCGAACTTAACTGTTGAGGAATTGAACCCAAGACACACTCTATTATAAGACCGCCTATTGACGGTGGTCAGTTTGTCAATAAATTCATTTCACAAGTATAAATTGAAAATTTAAAAACCCCTGACATTCGCCATCTTGGATTTGCATACTGCTATTCTACTAGTCAAGCCCTTTCATTTGATACCCATACTCTTGAAACGCGGCTGAAAAACATGTCTCCCTCTCTTGCGGCTGTCGGACCGGTTCGACAAGACTATGTTATCCTAGTTTAGACCTTATAGTTAAAATTATTAAGAGAGTTGTGAAAAATATGTAATCTGTCATTTTGTAGCGGTGGCCATCTTGGATCGATTTTCATCAAACATAGCTAACAATACTTTTAATTAATTCACCTTTCAAACAAAAAAAAAAACCGCATTCAAATCGGTTCACCCGTTTGAGCGCTACGGGGGAACAGACACACACACACACACATTATTTGTCCGACCTGGGAATCGAATCTGGGACCTCGCGATCTGCAGTCGAATATGTTAATCACAAGACCAACGAGGCAATTACATCATAACTTACTTGTACGTTTCAAAGAATTTACCCTAATAATAGAATAATTTATAGCTCTATGCACGAATCTACCTGTTCGATTTTTTTGTCCATTAGATTTATGCATTTTACGATCTCACCAACCCCTTGACACGCACAAACTTGTCTGATTTTTTATTACTCTTTTATATTTTATCATCCCATTATCTTCGGGGAGGTATGTAGACAGGAAAAAATATTGCACGCAGGTGCAAAACAGGTGTTCAAGCATGTTGCTGCACGTCTAAGAGCATATAGTATAAGAACGATACATTTCAATTTTTCTAACACAAGTTTACTCAGTGCGACATCGTTAGGATCTCAGTCTAAAATAAGTCTTAAATATTACTTAGCTGTCAGTAGTAGAGTAGTAGAGTCAGTGTGTTGTGAACCTACATATTTATTATGGCGGTAAGTGTGTAATTGCACCAATTATTTAAATAATGATAGCTTATAATATTTTTTAGTGACAAAACCCAGGGACATACCTAAATTGCTCTAAAAGCCAACAGTTCAAATAATCATTTATAAGGTTTGACCATATTGTGACATGGTGATAATAAACCCTCGTATTTTTAGTTTTAAGTTTTCGTGAGTAATTATCACCATTATATCATGTTCTTAAATTGACGTTCAAAAAGTGTACAGTGTACCAATTTTGAATAAAGTTTATTTGTCTTGACTTTGTAACTAACATCTTGATTCGTTAGTAATGGGACTTTTATAAATTGTAACAAGTACTTTATAAATTGAAGTTAATTTAATTAGTTTATGTAATTTTATTTGTTGAAATATCATCTTTTTATTTCAGGACTCGCAGAATGATGAATTCACCTATAAACATTACTACTATCCACTCAATGTGTCAGACGATCAAGATGCGAGTGATTGTGCGTCAAATAATAAAAAGACTGCTTCAAAAAAGAACAAAATGATGGAGCAAAACAATATAGATGTATTTTTTGAACAACCAAAAAAAAAGAAGAGAACTACTATTTCTTCAACGGTAGCGCAAGCGACTGAAGGAGGTCTATCGTATATCTCATCCAATGATGGTGATGGTGTCAGTGCAACTCATCTCATCAAAATAGATGTCTATGACATGAAGAATCTGAAAGGGGTTTCACCTCTTGAGTACTGGAAACATGCAGATTTACGATTAAAGTACTACGCGAATTCAGACGCTGATAAATTTTATCGCGCCACTCGAGATATTATTTACAACATAACAAAGCAGATCGCAGGAAGAAATGATTGTAAAAAATATTTTATCGACAGAGATGTCAAACAATAAAAATACCTATAAATTATTCCATCGTAAAAAATATAACTATTTAAAAGATAACATCGCTGCTTGCTGCAAATAAATAACAAAATTAGTAACCCAGGTCACTTAACGTAAATATATTTCAAAATAATATGTACTCTCCCTACTATTTTGCCTGTAAACACAGCCGAAACAAATTATAAAAGAGTCCTGTTCTAACACACTCAAGTCATATTCCATCTCGCCATCTACAACAATGCTGTGTCAACTGTGTGCCTTTAACGACTCTGTTGACGATGAAGAATTGCTGGCAAATTGTGAAGAAGCAGAATTGAACGCTAAGTTAGTTAACATATGTATGGAAGTCGAACGAGATCAAGTTTATTCGTGAGTATTTTTTATCCATCATTTTTTTCTCCATGAACAGTGTTTATTTTAATCTATTATACCCCAAACGGTTGACCGAAGATAAGGTGCATGATTATATTTTTTTATTGATGTAACGGCCACCATCCCATACACCCTCGTCCCTGACTAGTTCAAACTTGTTTAAACACAACGCTGATGGGGAGGGGCTATTTACGTATAAATACTCGGTTTTATTGTTAACTACACTCATTCAGAGCGAAGTTGTGATAGAAAAATATTAATCATGGAAGCTTTTTCCAATGATGAAATAAGTGTATTTACTAAATCATTTGTGTTAAATAAGATGCACCGATACATACGGTTGTGGTACATTTCTGAAAGACTACCTAGATGGATGTTAGATGACCCAGAGATTAAACCGTTTTATACACCATGTAGTGGTCATCGTATCTCCATTTGTCCTCTTTCGGATGAAATTGACGGTGTATTTCCTATGAAAGCATATTGTAATATGTGTGCTACAAATGGTAAATATTTAAATAAAGATTAGTGTAACGTTTGTATTATAGAAAATATGTTTCATAATTCTATTTTTATTTTTCAGTTCAAAGCAAACTGGAGCCGGAGTGAAAAGAGAGGCTACTGCAGTCACACAGTCTACGAGTAAACGACCATGTTGTCAAGAACCTTCTACATCTACGGGGTTATTAACGACATCAAAATCAGTGCAGGAAGAATCGTCCTCATCTGTAAGTTCTACAAAATATCATAGTGTTGAGTGTCCTTACTGTAAAATAAATATTAGTCGAAAGTACTATACCAACCACCTTAAAAGCAAGAAACATATGAATAATGTACTTCTTAATAGTTCGGTACAAAACTTAACCAACGTGCAATTAATAGAAAATGCTTTTGGTCGACGGATAGCAACATACAGGATTTCCAATAATAATTTAGAATTTGAGACGCCTGAATCTTTTTTTAATTCCATTAAAAATATTGTTCATGACTTGCTTCATACGCTTTTAAAAGAGCATACTTTGATTAAAGTTAACTTCATTTTAAACGGTGACTTTATTCAAGAATCAAAAAATTTAGAAAATTCATTTGACTTTCAAACGTGTAACTATACATTCTGTTTAGGTGATGAAATTAATACCATTTATTCGGATTTATTAGCTGAAACTTCGAGTAAAGTTTGTAATTTTGAAAAGAAAGATAGTGGTTGGAGTCTTAAAAAAATTAATTATGTGGATTTAAATATAAATAAATTAAACCCGTTAAAAGGGAACTCTTATATAGATTTACCAATAGATATCAAACATAAACTTGCTATTATTAATGTAAAAAATAATGACAATAGATGCTTTCAATGGGCTATACTTTCCGCTTTGTATCCAGTCAAAGTGAATGCAAACAGAGTGACTTCATATATAACGAAACAAAACTCTTTAGATTTTACAAATATTTCATTTCCAGTACAATTAAAAGATATCAGTAAATTTGAGACATTAAATAATATTAGTATAAATGTTTTTGGACTTGAACATGACACAAAAAGCAATTCTACGAAGATTATTGGTCCTCTCTATTTCACAAAATCTCGAAAACATAAACACATAAATTTATTATACATAAATAATGGTTCTAATGGTCATTATTGTTATATAAAAAATCTTTCCAGGCTAGTTGGTCAACAATTAAACAAACATCACCACGCCACATTTATTTGCGATGGTTGCTTACTATATTTTCAATCGGAGAGTAAATTAAAATCACATCAAAAGTTTGATTGTAATCACATTAAAACTGATATGCCCGATATCACGAAAGCTAAATTAACATTTAATAAATATGAGAGAAAGCTCAAATTGCCTTTTGTTGTTTACGCAGATTTTGAAGCATTTCTAAATCCTATACAAGGATGTGATAATGATCCAACTACCTCATACACAACAAATTTTCAAAAACATGAAGTATATAGCTTTGGATACTATATCAAATGTACATTTAATGATAGTCTATCAATATATAAAACATATACAGGTACTGATTGTGCCAAAGTGTTTATGGAGACCTTAAATGATGATATAAAACGAATTTATGATGATCATTTAATTGAAGTTAATCCACTGCCTCTAACGATAAATGACAACGAAAAATTATCTGCAATATCTACATGTCTTATATGTGAAAAAGAACTAAAATCGGATCGCGAAATAGCATATAATAAATACACTGGAGTTTTTGTAGGTGTCTGCCACAAAAGTTGTAGTAAAAAGTTAGAAACTCCTCAATTTATACCGATAATTTTACATAACCTTAGTAACTACGATGCTCATTTCATTGTGCATGCATTGAATTTCTCAGAAGGTGCAATAAATGTCATACCCCAAAATAAAGAACGATATATTTCGTTTTCAAAAAAGACACAAATCACGAACAAACAAATTGAATTGAGGTTTATTGATTCTTTTAAATTTTTATCTAGTAGTCTAGAATCGTTAACAAATAATTTAAATGATGAAGATTTCATCGAATTGCGAAGAAATTTTCAAAGTGAAAAAGATATTTATTATTTAAAACGTAAAGGTGTATACCCATACGAATATATGACATCATTTGACTCCTTAAATTTAACATCACTTCCAACACAGAATCAATTTTTCAGTACACTTACAAACAGTACTATTTCAAATGAAGATTATAAACATGCTAGAGATGTTTGGAACCATTTTAAATGTCTTTATATGAGTGATTACTCTGATTTATACTTGAAAACGGATGTATTACTTTTAACAGATATATTTGAAAATTTTAGAAACGTTTGTATTAAAACTTATGATTTAGATCCTGCTCATTATTATACAGCACCAGGTCTTAGTTGGGATGCAATGTTAAAGTACACACAAATAACATTAGATTTATTAACAGATTTTGAAAAAATTGCATTCGTAAAATCAGGTATACGCGGTGGTGTTTCACAGTGCAGTAACCGCTATGCACAAGCCAATAATAAGTACATGGCAAATTTTAATGAGAAAATTCAATCATCTTATCTCGCATACTTAGACGCTAATAATTTATATGGTTGGGCTATGTCTCAATACCTTCCTACAGGTGGATTTGAATGGGTAAATTGTGAGACTAATTTCAACATACCGATTGATTCTGATGTGGGTTATATTCTAGAAGTAGACTTAGAATATCCCGAAGCTTTACATGACTTACATACCGATTTTCCTCTTTGTCCAGAGAATATACTTGTTGGAGGGAGTAAAACTTTAAAATTAGTTCCAAATCTATTCGATAAAACTAAGTATGTAATTCATTATAGAAATCTTATACAGTGCCTAGAAATGGGTTTAAAACTAAAAAAAAATCATCGGATTTTAAAATTCAATCAAAGTCCTTGGCTACAAAAATATATTGATTTAAACACACAGTTACGTACATCTGCCCAATCTGATTTTGAAAAGGATTTCTATAAGTTAATGAATAATTCAATATTTGGGAAAACAATGGAGAACATTGAAAAACGTGTAGATGTCAAACTATGTACACATTGGGAAGATAAGGGAAAATCTGTTGGTGCTCAAAAATTTATTGCGAGACCTGAGTTTCATAGTGTCTCAATATTTTCAGAAAATTTGGTTGCTATACAATTGAGAAAAACTAAATTACTTTATAATAAACCTATTTACTTAGGATTTTGTATTTTAGATATTTCTAAAACTCTTATGTATGATTTCCATTACAAATATATGAAAAAGAAATATGGCTCAAGTTGTAAAATGCTTTATACAGACACAGATAGTTTCATATATCACATTTTTACTGATAACTTTTATGATGACATTAAACCTGACTTAAATAAATACTTTGATACTTCGGATTACCCCTCTAATAATAGTTATGATATTCCTCAGACAAATAAAAAAAAAATTGGTTATTTTAGGGATGAAAATAATGGTACTATTATGACTGAATTTGTTGGTTTGAGATCAAAAGTGTATGCTTTTAATACACAAAATAAATTTATTGCTAAAGCAAAAGGCGTAAACAAATCGGTTACCAAAAATTTTAAAATTAAGAATTATAAAACAGTTTTATTTGAACAAAAAAATGAGTTATGTGAAATGTATAGATTCAGATCGATAAAGCATATAATATTTACTCAAAAAAATAATAAAATATCATTATCACATTCAGATACTAAACGGTTTTTAATTAATAACTCTACCAACACTTTAGCTTGGGGTCATTACAAAATAAAGTCGATTACTAATGATTTGCGGTAAGACTCGATGTTATTTTTTAAGTAAGTGCTACAATGTATAGATGTATCTTTAAGTTATAAATTGTATAGAAAATTAAGATATAATTATGAATAAATGTATACTTAAATCAATGTCTTATTACTTTATTCCCCATTTCTATATCTAATTCAACTGAAACTACACGTATTTTTGAACATGTATCATTTTCTCCATCCATTTACTGCTATAGTTGCAGGACCGAGTGGATGTGGTAAATCACATTTTGTGACAAATTTCTTAAAACACTGTAATGATATATGTAATACACGATTTGATCAAATTTTGTGGTGTTACGATGAAATGCAGCCTCTATACAATCTAGAAAATGTAACTTACATTCAAGGAATTCCTGAAATGAGTATGTTTGATGGAAAACATCCTCGATTAGTCATAATTGATGATCTTATGAGGGAGTCAGATGGTCGTGTTGTTGATATTTTTACTAAAGGTAGTCACCACAGAAATTTAAGTGTATTTTATATCACACAAAATCTTTTTCATCAAGGGAAAGGGCAACGAGATATTTCTCTAAATACAAGTTACATAATTTACTTTAAAAATCCCAGAGACCGAACACAAATTCGCCATTTAGCACGTCAAGTATTTCCTGAGAATTCAAAGTTTGTTGAAGAGGCTTATAAAGATGCCACTACAGAACCTCATGGTTATTTAATGATTGATTTAAAGCAAAATACAAATGATTCATGTCGTTTTAAAACTAAGATTGATAATACTTCTAATGATTGTGTAGTATACATCCCTAAAAAGGGGTTTAAATATGGTTTGCATGACTCAATTCTTGTCAGTAGCAAATAATGGTTGAAGGAAGTACTACGCAAGACACGAAAAAGTTGAGGTGTGCATTACAAACATTTAAACCAAAATATCGTAAAATTTTACTTCGCTCTCTTAAGAAAGAAGAAATTAATCGTGTTTGTGAGTATATCAAAGAAATATTTAAAGAAAATACCCCCAATAAAGAGACAAGAGAATCGTCTGTAAAATTGAATTGCTTCTTTTCTACAAAGTTAATATAAATATGTATTCAGAATCACTGTAAAACAATGTCTGCACGAGTAAAAACACACAAAAATTTACTAAAGGCTTTACACACACTTCAACCAAAATTCCGAACAGCCTTATTGAAAGTGTGTAAGGACGAGGAAATCAATTGTATTTGCGAGTGTATTTTCAATATACTAAATGGTAAACTACCTTTAAAGGATTGTGAGAAGACTAAGTTAAAAAAACACAAAACTATTCTCAGAAAATTAATAAAGAAAGGGGAAAATAAATCACGAAAACGTATTATCATTCAAAAAGGAGGAGCATTTCTGCCTATTATTTTGGGAGCTGTTTTAAATGGGTTGTTTAATTTAATATAAAAATGGAACACGCAAAAAAAATGGTTCTTATTGAACCAGAGGTCATTGAAAGACTAAAATCAAGAAATATTGCATCTGACGATTCTTTGTCAAGATTAGATAAAGAAATGCAAAAAATACTGAAAAGTAAACTAGATGATCGTGAAAAATGGACGTTATACACGCAAATTTTACAAAGATATCTCCATATTACCGAAGGAGAGAGAAAACCAATTAAATTACCAGTCACTGTAGAGGACGATCGAAACTATGACAATAACAGTATATTTAAAAAGGAAATGAAAGACAATGATTCAGCAGTTAATGCGGAATCAGATGATGATAAGCACGTACTTGGGCTACCGATTGAAATTTTATATACCCCTACTTATATAAACAAACTTATACCAAAAACGTATAGAAAAAAAGGTGAAATATTGTTAAATACTCTGTTAAACAATAAAGAAAAAATTAGTTGGAAAAAGGATGGATTGATAGTCGTAGATAATGAAGCTGTAGATGGTAGTAATATAGTGGATCTAGTAAATTATACCTTGAGACCATTAAAACGCCCCAAGCCTAATGGATGGGAAAAATTTATCCAAACTATAAAAGATATAGGGGTTCCCTTAATATGTATTGGTAACCCTCAAGCTTCTGAAAATATTAGTAATATATCACCAAAATCCAGAAGACATAGTTCTCCAATTGATGATAAAAGTCCAAAAACTTTAACATCATACAAACTAAGGAAAAAACAGGACGTTTGGGAAAGATGGAATCCATATTAGACATCAAAGATATATATTACGATGTGTCCAATCCTGCTGGTTATGGAAGCGCAGAGAAATTATCAAGAGCATTAAAAGGTAAAATGAATAGAAAGCAAGTGAAAGAATGGTTGCAAGCTCAGGAAACTTATACATTACATAAGCCTGTGCATCGAAAATTCCCCCGGAATAAATATATATTGTCTAATCTTAATGAACTTTGGCAAGCAGATTTAAGTGATATGCGTACTTATTCTCAATATAATGAAGGTTTTAATTATATTCTTTGTGTTATTGATGTTTTTAGTAAATACGCTTTCGCTAGAGCCCTAAAAAAGAAAAATTCTGAAAGTATAAAACAAGCATTTGAAAGCATATTTACTGAAGCTAATGCAACTCCCACCCACTTACAATCAGATAAAGGTACCGAATTCGTATCAAAAGATGTTAGACAATACTTTAAAAGTAAAAATGTAAATTATTACACAACCAACAACCCAGATATTAAAGCAAGTGTAGTTGAAAGATTTCAGAGGACATTAAAAACTAAAATGTGGCGTTATTTTACACATAAAAATACCTATACTTATATTAATATTTTACAAGATTTACTCTATTCTTATAATCATAGCTTCCATTCAAGCATAAAAATGTGTCCGTTTGAAGTTAATTTTAATAACATTATGATAGTTTGGAATAATTTATATGGAAATATAAATAATAAAATCAGTGCTATACCACAGTCTAAGTTTTCGATTGGAGATCATGTAAGAATAACAAAATATAAGCACATTTTTCAAAAAGGATATGAGACAAATTGGAGTGATGAAATATTTATTATAACTGGTATAAAAAATAACATGTCCAGAGTAGTATATACTATTAAAGATCTTCAAAGTGAACCTATTGTTGGTACTTTTTATGAGAATGAATTACAAAAAGTTACATATAGCCCCACCACTCAATATAAAATTGATAAAATACTACGGTCTCGCTACTCAGGTAACAGAAAAGAAGTACTTGTCAAGTGGAAAGGTTATCCTGATAAGTTTAACAGTTGGATTTTAGAATCCAGTCTTAATCAGATAGGATGATGGAAGACAATTTTTATTTAACTTTACTTAGTAATAGTTCAATGGAATACTTCCCGGAAAACACGACGACCATGTTCTCAACAAAATTACCAAAATCACTTATTTTGGAAGGAGAATGGCACGTTGGAGTTGTTGAATTTCAATATCCTTGCACTATGTATACGGTTCGAGAGTATGAAAATGTTATTTATACATCAAAGTGGATTACAATACCCGATGAAGATATAAGTTCATTAGTGCACTATAGAAACCGTATTCCTGTCATGAATTATGATAGCATTGATCATATTGTAGCTGAATTAAATAAAAATACCGATGCTGGAATAATGTTTAATTATGATGAAATAAAGAAGCAAGTATCGGTATTATGTACGAATACCTTCATTGATGTACTTAAGTTGTCAACAAAGTTATGTTTACAACTCGGTTTTGAACCAAATACAAACCTAATTCAAAATAAAACTGGAACATATCCTTATAATTTAAAATTAGGATTGCCATCTCAGTTGTTCATTTATTGTGATATAATAGAGCCACAAATTGTTGGAGATGTTATGGCCCCTCTTCTCAGAATCGCACCACTAGATCCAACAGTCTATGTATACGGGGCTAATAAAATGCATATTTTTTCACCGCCTCATTATGTACCTGTCATGCGTAGAGAGTTCGATGTGATAGAAATAGATATAAGAACGAGTACAGGTCGAAAAGTACCATTCCAGTTTGGGACCACATGTATTAAAGTACATTTTAAGAGAATCAAGTGAAAAAGTGTATTTAAAATGTCGTGTCCGTACTTACATTATTATTCTCATCAAGCTGGTACTGGTATTGGTGCAATTTATAAAGGTGCACCTTATCAGCGAGGTCATGGTATTGGTAGTTTTTTGGGTGGACTATTCAGATCTGTTCTTCCACTTTTGAAAAGTGGTGCAAAAGTTGTGGGTAAAGAAGCTTTGAATGCTGGTGTGGGTCTATTATCTGATATGTTAAATGTGCAACCTATGGATGAATCTATGAGATCACGTTTAAAAACAGCAACTTCGAATCTAAAACAAAAAGCTGACAAAAAAATTGATTCAATAATGAGAGGATCAGGATATAAAATTAGGCGACAAAAAAGGAAACGTATCACTCCTAAGAATACTCTCAAACGGAACGGTACTAAGAAAATTAAACAGAGTAATATTCAAGATATTTTTCATAAAAGTTAAAATTAAATAATGTCATTTTTACATCATAACTCCTGTGAATGCGTAAAATCTGAGTTGGATTTGTTTGCTTTACCATCAACTCAAACTAGTATTGAGGGAGGACAATGGATTCATTACAACCCCATTTCATCGTTGACTGATGATGGTCCCATTGAGTTTTTAGTACCTGGAAATGGAGATGATTACATTGATTTATCTCATACCCTACTTCACATAAAAGCTAAAGTTCAGAATGCTGATGCAACTAGCATTTCGGCGACGACTAATGTTGCTCCAGTTAACAATTGGCTACACTCACTTTTTAGTCAGGTTGACATATATTTAAATCAAAAGCTCGTATCACCTCCAAACAACACTTATGGGTATCGAGCTTACATCGAGACTTTGCTTAATTATGGTGCAGCTGCTAAGAAATCTCATCTTACTTGTGGCCTTTGGTATAAAGATACAGCCTCGAAAATGGATTCATGTGATGCTTCAAATCAAGGATACACAAAAAGAGAAGAATTAGCAAAGGAAAGTCAAACTATTGAAATGATTGGTCACATACATGCTGATATTTTTAATCAAGATAAGTTTTTAATCAACGGTGTCGAAATGCGTCTAAAACTAGTACGTTCTAAAGATACTTTTAATCTTATGTGTTCAACAGCAGATAGTAAATTCAAAGTGCATATATCTAGTGCTAGCCTTGTAATGCGCAAAGTTCGGATCAATCCAGTGTATTAATTGCACATGAGAAAGTATTAGCTACTACAACTGCAAAATATCCTGTCACTCGTGCTGAAGTTAAAGTCTTAACGATTCCATCAGGGATTCAGGGAAAAATGCTTGATAATGTATTTTTAGGACAAATTCCCAAAAGATGTATAGTTGGTTTCGTAGGAAATTCGGCCTTTAATGGATCTTTAAATACAAACCCTTTTAATTTTGGTAATCACGGACTTAACCTGTTCGGTTTGTATGTTGATGGCCAATCTATACCATCAAAAACATTAACACCCTCTTTTGATAATAATATGTTCACGAGTGCATATCATACTTTATTCTCTGGAACAGGAATTCATTTCTTGAATGATGGAAATGACGTCTCTAAGGAGGAGTATAATAATGGATATTGTCTGCTTGCTTTTGATTTAACTCCTGATTTATCTGCTAATTCAAACTCCCACTGGAATCTCATAAAACGGGGTAGTGTAAGATTTGAAGTTCGATTTGAAAGAGCTCTAACAACAACTCTTAATTGTATTGTATACGCAGAGTTTGACAATGTAATTGAAATTAATAAAAATCGAGATGTTAGTTTAGACTACAATAGTTAAAAATGAATATAAATGCGGGTATTTAATTTTTGAGTCATTTGTTAACCACTCATTCAATCAAGAAGATTATCTTATTTACTTTTAAATTTATTTCTATTTAAGTTTTCAATGGATACTACTGAGATTGGGAAATATTTAAACATAATCGATCCAAATATTCACTTCAATGTTTTTGCAGCAAATAAGATACCGATCTATTTAACACCACCGGCTTATTTAATTTCTAATTTAGATCCTGATACAAAACCTGGATCTCACTGGGTAGCAATATACGTGGATACTAATGGTGTTGGTGAATATTTTGACTCGTTTGGTCGAAAACCAATGGATTATCATGAAATGTTTTTGAAAAACAATTGTAAGAAGTGGAGTCATAATAATAAAGTACTTCAGAACTATTTCAGCCCATTTTGCGGAATGTATTGTTTAGTTTATATATATTTTAAATATAACAACATCTCAATGTCACAATTTCTTAATATATTTTCTGATAATACTTTGTATAATGATCAACTTGTACAATATATGTTTATGACTTTATTTATAAGGTAATGAAATAAAAAAAATATTGTTTTGAATAACTATAGTTTTATTTACATACCATTTTTTTAAAATAAATCTTAAAGTAACGATAACTTAAGTGTACACTGTGATGAGAACGGGCTGTAGAGACTTGGACTTGGACTGGAATAATGATTTTCATCTTGTGAGAACGAATGGAGTGAATCTTGCTCAGAGTCTTCATAGTCTGTTGCTGGTATTCGTATTCCAAATAGAGCATCTTCCCTCTCAATGAATTCAACCGGGCTGTAGAGACTTGGACTTGGACTGGAATAATGATTTTCATCTTGTATGTCTTCACACAACTCGATCTCGATATCCTCAAAATTGAGCGTATTTTCCTCTTCCACTTCTTCACATAGTGAAACCATTTCTTCATCATAAATGGTCTCGTTCAGTTCACACAATTGAGACGACATTGTATGGTTTTGACGTAGTGAAATAGAATATGAAGTTCGTCTCTCAGGGCAAAACACTTTTATACTTTGTTCCGTCGATGAAGAGTGGGGGACTCGGTTTAGGAATTTATTAAAAACACATGTGTATACGCCCATCATTAGGAATCCGTCTAAACATCTTTTAAATAGTTATATTTTTTACGATGGAATAATTTATAGGTATTTTTATTGTTTGACATCTCTGTCGATAAAATATTTTTTACAATCATTTCTTCCTGCGATCTGCTTTGTTATGTTGTAAATAATATCTCGAGTGGCGTGATAAAATTTATCAGCGTCTGAATTCGCGTAGTACTTTAATCGTAAATCTGCATGTTTCCAGTACTCAAGAGGTGAAACCCCTTTCAGATTCTTCATGTCATAGACATCTATTTTGATGAGATGAGTTGCACTGACACCATCACCATCATTGGATGAGATATACGATAGACCTCCTTCAGTCGCTTGCGCTACCGTTGAAGAAATAGTAGTTCTCTTCTTTTTTTTTGGTTGTTCAAAAAATACATCTATATTGTTTTGCTCCATCATTTTGTTCTTTTTTGAAGCAGTCTTTTATTATTTGACGCACAATCACTCGCATCTTGATCGTCTGACACATTGAGTGGATAGTAGTAATGTTTATAGGTGAATTCATCATTCTGCGAGTCCTGAAATAAAAGATGATATTTCAACAAATAAAATTACATAAACTAATTAAATTAACTTCAATTTATAAAGTACTTGTTACAATTTATAAAAGTCCCATTACTAACGAATCAAGATGTTAGTTACAAAGTCAAGACAAATAAACTTTATTCAAAATTGGTACACTGTACACTTTTTGAACGTCATTTAAGAACATGATATAATGGTGATAATTACTCACGAAAACTTAAAACTAAAAATACGAGGGTTTATTATCACCATGTCACAATATGGTCAAACCTTATAAATGATTATTTGAACTGTTGGCTTTTAGAGCAATTTAGGTATGTCCCCTGGGTTTTGTCACTAAAAAATATTATAAGCTATCATTATTTAAATAATTGGTGCAATTACACACTTACCGCCATAATAAATATGTAGGTTCACAACACACTGACTCTACTACTCTACTACTGACAGCTAAGTAATATTTAAGACTTATTTAGACTGAGATCCTAACGATGTCGCACTGAGTAAACTTGTGTTAGAAAAATTGAAATGTATCGTTCTTATACTATATGCTCTTAGACGTGCAGCAACATGCTTGAACACCTGTTTTGCACCTGCGTGCAATATTTTTTCCTGTCTACATAACATACCTCCCCGAAGATAATGGGATGATAAAATATAAAAGAGTAATAAAAAATCAGACAAGTTTGTGCGTGTCAAGGGGTTGGTGAGATCGTAAAATGCATAAATCTAATGGACAAAAAAATCGAACAGGTAGATTCGTGCATAGAGCTATAAATTATTCTATTATTAGGGTAAATTCTTTGAAACGTACAAGTAAGTTATGATGTAATTGCCTCGTTGGTCTTGTGATTAACATATTCGACTGCAGATCGCGAGGTCCCAGATTCGATTCCCAGGTCGGACAAATAATGTGTGTGTGTGTGTGTCTGTTCCCCCGTAGCGCTCAAACGGGTGAACCGATTTGAATGCGGTTTTTTTTTTTGTTTGAAAGGTGAATTAATTAAAAGTATTGTTAGCTATGTTTGATGAAAATCGATCCAAGATGGCCACCGCTACAAAATGACAGATTACATATTTTTCACAACTCTCTTAATAATTTTAACTATAAGGTCTAAACTAGGATAACATAGTCTTGTCGAACCGGTCCGACAGCCGCAAGAGAGGGAGACATGTTTTTCAGCCGCGTTTCAAGAGTATGGGTATCAAATGAAAGGGCTTGACTAGTAGAATAGCAGTATGCAAATCCAAGATGGCGAATGTCAGGGGTTTTTAAATTTTCAATTTATACTTGTGAAATGAATTTATTGACAAACTGACCACCGTCAATAGGCGGTCTTATAATAGAGTGTGTCTTGGGTTCAATTCCTCAACAGTTAAGTTCGAGTATATTTTCTTTGTAATTAATTAAATAGTGAATAATAAGAACTATAAAGGTTAGGTTAGTTGAAATTGAAATTGTTCGCATTGCTTGTATAACATACATTAGCTATTAATCATATTTAAATCTATAAATAAGTAAATATAAAATTCTATTTTTTCATTCATTATAACTATCATGAAATAACAAGATAAACTCATAGCTCGTAGTACACTTTTATATGAAGTCGGATAATAATGGAAACCATAGCAAAGCAAGAGTCCATAGTTGCCGAAGGGTCTGCTACCTGCGTACGGAGGGGTTGCCTGCCTCGGGTACCTGGCGCGGATGCGCTTTTGTCATGGGCCGCATACCGGCAGGTAGCCCCCGCGAGCGCACTTTTTTATTCAAATTGATGCTGAATCGGCCAAGCATCACGGCAAACGGGATTTTGTGTTTTTTATATATAAATTGACCCGTGGGAAAGAAGTGGACCCATGATGCAGAACCGGCTTGATCCTCTACTAATAATCATTCTACTTTGTTACGATTTGGGAATTTACAAATAGCTCCAATAGGTACTTCGCAATCTCCGAAATGGCATTTGAAGAGGAAGATTAAGATAGCAAAATCCTTACGTTTCTATTCCTTATCATAATCGCTCCTTAATTCATTCATTCATGAATTCATTCTTATTGTTCGTAAATCCAATATTCGATTCTTCTAATGCCGTACGCATTATCGTTTTACATTGTGGCAAGTGTTTATGAGAGCTTTGTTTAAGACATTTTCCCACAGATTCCATTGAAAACTTTTTATAAGATAGGTGTATAATATGTAGATGTTATCGCGTATTGTTGGGTTTTTTGCTGTTTGCTGATCCCGTAATATAACCATACTAATATTATCATGATCATCATCATCATGATCAACCCATTACCGGCTCACTACAGAGCACGGGTCTCCTCTCAGAGTGAGAAGGGTTTTGGCCATAGTCTACCACGCTGGCCAAGCGGATTGGTAGACTTCACACACCTTTGAGAACGTTATGGAGAATTCTCAGGTATGCAGGTTTACTCACGATGTTTTCCTTCACCGTTAAAGCAAGTGATATTTAAATACTTAAAACGCACATAACTCCGAAAAGTTAAAGGTGCGTGCCCGGGATCGAACCCACGACCTCCGATTAGATGTCGGTCGTCCTAACCACTAGGCTATCACAGCTTCACTAATATTATAGATGCGAATATATGCGGTTTTTTCATTTTTACCCCCGTGCCTCGGAGAGCACGTTAAGCGGTCGGTTCCGGTTATTATCACTATCGTGTACAATATTAAAGCCCTCCAACACAACAACGCATTGGAGCAGCGTGGTGGGTCTAAGCTCTAAATCCCTCTCTCCTATAAAAGAGGAGGCCTGTGCCCAGCAGTGGGACGTTAAAAAGGCTGCAGTGGAATGCGTGTCTGTTAAACAGTTCACGGTTGAATTTTACGTGGCATATTGCTTGCATCCTGTTGACTTAATTTTGTTCCGGAAAAGCAAAGAGTTCTTACGGGTTTTTTAAAAACAATGAAGCATTAGCTAGTTATTGATAAATATCTAGCTGTTTCTTGCATGGTTTCGCTCACTCCATTAGACTCCAAGCACCGTAAAGTACGTATATTTGCTATAACAGAAGTTTTTTTAGAAAAACAAAAAGTTTACGGAAGTTATTGTTTTCCAACATGTACTTCATAATGGCTTTAAAGCTCATTTATAAGCGTTAAAGCTTCCGTAACATTCTCCTTAATGAAAAGAGTGTTGGTGATTCTAAAAGTTTCAATTGTAATGCCATTTAAAATGTAGATAAGTGTCTACATTTATTTACAGTTCTCCGATAAAAATTGGACCTAATTTATTTGAAAGAAATCTTCTGCAGAAACTGTACAAAGAGGATTTGCAAATAAATTGAAAACTGTTTCGTAGACTTCAGTATTCAGGCACTAAGGGTTTTCGAATGAGAAGATATCTCGAAGCTTCATGAACGCTGCCCAGCCAAGTTTGGCTCAGCGGTCGGCATCTTTCTCGAAAGTTAAACATTCAAAATATGTTCTTTTTTTTTTCAGACCATAACTTGGTCTCCGTCCCTGGGGTCGAGTATTTAAAATCCCTTCGTCAACAACAAAAAAAAGTTTTGAGTAAATCTCTACTTCCTTTGAACAAATTAATATTAGAGATGAAATGCATGCACATATAATCACGTATCTATATGAATATAGCAACAAGAAAAAATGAACTTGAAGTCACGCTTGAGTAAGGCGCACCGCGGTCCAATGCGGTTAGTTAAAACAGTATGCTTAGTCTCACTTTGCATAGCTCGAAAACTTTACGAAATACTATTGATCGAATCACGGTGACTTCAGAGTAAAGTGGACCTAAAGTGCCTTGTATTAAGGTTTGAGTTCACCAATACATTCAAAATTCGAAAACAGCTAGCGTATAAATGTTGTAATTTTTTTTTCTATTCAACGACAAGGTAGCTCTTGACTGCAATCTCACCTGATGGTAAGTGACGATGCAGTCTAAGATGGAAGCGGGCTTACTTGGAAGAGGTATGCATACTCCTGATCGGTTTCTACGCGGCATCTTACCGGAACGCTAAATCGCTTGGCGGCACGGCTATACCGGTAGGGTGGTAACTAGTCATGGCTGAAGCCTCCCACCAGACCAGACCAGAGACAATTTAGAAATTATAAAATCCCAAATTGCCCCTGCCGGGAATCGAACCCGGGACCTCCCACTTATAAGACCACAGCACTCACTACTGCGCCAGGGAAGTCGTCATATTCGAACTATTGAATTACAATTTTAAAATAAGAGGCTTTAGGTTCATTTTGCTCTGAAGTCATTGTGTGTCGATACTCGAATTTCGATCATCGTTGCCACTATGTACAACGTGGGCATAAGGCCCCTGTAGGTCGCCGTTTATTGTTTGACATAGTGGTTATTGATTTTGTAAATTGCACCGGCGAATCTCATTTGCATCTTGATTTCATTATTGCAGGTTTGCAATGCAAACATACTTGAACCGACAGAATTCTATACACAACGGGGTAAACAGTACACAGCGATATAAACTTTGTGTGGAGGTGATAAGATTTGTTTTTGGGCAACGCGAGGCGTTCGAGGCAATGCCCTTGGTCTATATGGTGGATTAATTCCTAGCTAATGTGGTGTATTTACTAAATCGGTCACGCTTCACCACCATTGGTCGATACTAGTTAAATTTTTTATCGGCAACTGAATAGAAACTAGGACACCAAGTAATCGACTCCTAATTGTTTTTCCTTGTTTATTGGTCTCAAATGAGAGTTCTACCATACCTACAATTGTTATTAATGCACGAGTTTTTTACACCACA